>FR990126.1:6083710-6708710 GCA_905404295.2 Ochlodes sylvanus | reverse complement strand
TAAATGTATTTTATTTAAATAATTCGTAAATTATAGATTTGATTTAGAAATCGATCTACAAATCCCTCCGTGATACTAATTAGCATAATATATTAAAATTTTGACTCAAAAACATGCACCATATTGAAAATAAATTGATTTTAGTTGAAAATTAGACCTAACTTTGTGATTTTTTTCTATCGAGAAAATTTAATTTTTTTATGTTTTTGCTTCTTGCATTCACTCAATAATATGATGAAGTATAACTATGTTTTTCTTCAGCTTCTAGAAACTTGATCTACTACTGTAAAAATTGAATCTACGATTGCCAATTTTGCTTTATACCCCCTCTTAAGCAAAAGCGGGCGTGGTCGGTAGTTGGATGGGTGTCCGCTTACGGCAAATTTTTTTGAGCGTTTCCGTGCTTCACAGGGCACTCAAAGCCGTCGAATCCGGATATATTTACGTAGCAGTCATTCAGCCATGTATTAGGCCGTCAGTGGCCAACCCAAGTATTGGGTAAGTAAGTACTTCTGCGCTAGCGAAGTAGCTGGAAATTGCTAGTTTGTATTTTCATCCCGTCGCTTCAGAGAATCGCGTGTACTACACATGAAGATAGACAGTTTGACGCGCGAATGATTATTTAAGGGTTTTGGTTCTTATCTGATGTGTAGAACGCTATTAAATCGTATTCTATTTCATGGTTCAGTATCTCGGTGTCAAAGGGTGTCTCAGAGGCTCATCTTTATACTCCGGAGATTACTTTTTGTGATCCAACATTGTAAAATTGTCAAAGGACTTCGTTCTTTACATATTATAGTTTTTTTATCGGCGGTGATACCTAACCGATCATACTAGTATAATGACAATAGGTTCCTCGGAAGTTTGTATATTTACCTACATTTTATATACGGGGCAAGTTATCTTAGTATTATTTTGAATTAATCACCCTTACTCTCTGGACTCCGGAGCGTCATAGTGGAGTGCCCTCAAGGAATCCATTATGCGATCCATTACTTTGTGTCACCGGAAATCTTTCAACATGGCTTAACGACTGCAACTTCATGATAACAACCGAGACTGACGGCTTTACGTTGACCTCCGAAGCATGGGTGTGCTCATGGATTTTGCCACTAGCAGTCACCCATTCAACTACCGACTGCGCCCGCTGTTGCTTAACTAGGTCGATCACTTGGGATTGACGCAAGCTGTTGGGCTATTGAGCGCTTCGTTATAAAATATATGAAGAGGTAAAATATTCCTAACTTAAATATTCGTATTAAATGGCTGACGGAACAAAATCAGCAGACCATCAAACTTATTTCATCAACCTACCCCTTAATTAAAGACTGAAAATGTTGTAGAGAAATATTAAATTGCGCGCAAAAATAATAAATTTGCGTTAAACGTAATCAAAGGCTGACTTTATTATAAACTACAGCGAAACAAAGTTACATAAAGTCAACAATTCTTTTTTGTTGGAACCCACGCACCGATAACAAAAAATCACAATTCTTGACTCACTATTCACAATACACTGCTCGAACCGAACGCAATTAGTGACGTACATAGTTGTTTTATTTTAGTTTCTTAATCAAATCAATCGCTTTTGTCTTTTTAGCTATCCACTGCCAGTCAGTAATTCCCAATTTTTTTTGGTTTTGTACAGCCCCTTAAATGTCTTTATCGCTAAAGGGAATAAAATTTGCCAGCTGAGAAATACTGATCTGCGATCTCCGAGGAGTCAGATTTGTCCTGCATTTTATAGACTGTATTGTTTTTATCGCATAAGTAAACAAAACATTTTTATAATCTTTGAACGATACAATTGTTTTGTTCGAATGGTTCACTACAAAAATATTATGTTTTGTAACTGTACCGTATTGAATATCCTCTGGGTCGGAAATGTAGTACCTTATGTTGTACCTTTATCATTTTCTTATAGTGTTCACTATTGTTTCGGGTTTCAAAAATATTTAATCATTACTACGGGCATATCTTGAAAATATGAACATGGCTTCAAATTTTCAAACAAAAATACAATATACAATATATACAAAGTATTGTATTTGAACTCATGTGTAATCTTACTTAATTATATCGCAAATTTTTGTCTTTCTGTCTGTATGTTTGTACATGCATTACGCAAAAAGTACTGAATGAAATGTGATGCGGTATTGGCAGTTGTATTGCTGGAGGTTTGAATTAAATAACTTAAATTCATCAATACGCCTCCTAGTACCTGAGATATTAACAATAGTAATTGTGAATAAATCTTTGTAAACGTAAGGAATGCAATTACCAGTAGTTACAAAATAAATATTTTAATTTCTTTCACAAATATGTTTATACAAATATGTTTCTTTCACAAATAATGTTTATTCTGTTTATTTTTTAATATATTTCATATTTCTGCATAGCCTTTTATGATAATATTATTAAAAGGGGTTTCCATTGGTTGAAATATAAGTATAAGGTACTTTGTGGTATTCGTAAATTTCATTGGCCTTTCTGTGGCATTACCTATACTCGTAAATATAGGACTCTAGCCCTAAAGGCGCATTACTTTTATTACTTTTTCCTGAAGGTATTAGGGCCACATAAGATTGATTTTCGAAGGGATTTATGCGATACGAAAAATCGTATCCTCGTCATTTTTAGATGGTAAACTTGTCTTGACAACGGATTCGGGTGTAACTTTAATGAAATATGTATAGTTTACTTAAAGACTAATTAGCTGCAACGAAAGAACGGTTTACTAATTACAAATTTTGTTATTTAAATACCTTCCAGGAACTTTATGTTGCAGCAGCCTTGGTGTCATTGCCAGCCCAAGATCGCTTGAAAATTTAAAAAGGATCACGAAAGAAAAACATTTGTTTCTATTTCGCCCATAAAAACTTTAATTAAACATTTCCTGACCTGAAATGGAATTATGAATATGATTTCCTTGAAATGAAATTAACTTTTTTTTATTAGAAGTTGGTTTTTACAAACACTTTTGAAAGGTAAACTTCGCAATTGCTTCCACAAATCCCTGTGGGATTCTTCTTTATTCTCCTTTTTTCCTTTTAACTTCGGTCGTATGCGACAAGTTCGATCGTAAATGGTTTGGTCGCAATGCAGACTGTACGACCAAAGTCATATCGCAGGTCCGTTGAAGTAGTCATCGCACATCAAGTTCGTGCGACGCACGGTCTGTGCGACCGTTGCAACGTGAATGCCCCCTTTACAGTCAGGTAGGTCGTCTGTTGTTTATCGGCTATTAGTAGCATAAAAAATATTGGAAGAAGAAGTACTAAGACATAAGACACTCTCAAAGGGGTTTTTCATACTCAAGGTAGTATATTATGTAGATAGCACCTATTTCGACGTTTAAATTCAGAGAACATAGGGTGTAGGTAATAAAAGGACTCATCGAGATCGTTAGGACTTGTGCCGCCGATTTTAATAGAAAGAAAGAAATCACGACCGAAGAATCACGTCAGCTCTAAAAAACCCTCATCTAATTCAGTAAATTATAGGAGCTACGATTCCACAGACAGACATACAGATACACAGACACACATATAATACAGATACACGGACGCGTCAAACTTATAACACAGCTCTTTTTGCGTAGAAGGTTAAAAAGTAAACATTGAATCAATTTTCTGTCACATACATTCTCAAAGGTATAGCAAATACAAAGCGTGTAAAAAACAATTCAATTCGGAGTGCGGATAATATATTGATGTGGCCGTTGTAGGACTTTCAAAGTTTGATTTCCAACTCAGCTCCGTTCACCAGATTGATTGTCACGCTCACAAAGTGGACAGAGGGTAATGGATTCTGCGCAATCAAATCACTTCTTCAAAACAAACTAAAAGTGTTTTCTAAAGATACATTTCCTTTTCACGTCATTGTGCCGGTTAAAATTAGATGTTGTACCTACTTGATGATGGCTACAATAAGTTTATGGTTTACGTGGTTAAAAAATCTCAAGTTTTTGTAGAACGGATTAATCTCGTAATCTTCATTACAACATGCAATGTAATGTATCCTATTAATATTATAAATGCGAAAGTTTGTATGGATGTATGAATGTTTGTTACTCTTTCACGCAAAAACTACCGAATGGATTTTGCTGAAACTTTACAATAATATAGCTTACACATCAGAATAACACATAGGCTATAATTTATAAAGATATAGTGTGAATTATCCAAAATATATATAACTAAATCTTTGCAAACCGAAGGAATAAGTTTCCCGAAGCGAGGGCGGGTCGCTAGTTAGTATTTAACGTAAAAATCATTCTACCTCATAAGACTAAAAAATAAAGTAAGTATTAATTTTTAGCATAATGTCAATTGAATTCGTAGCATTGCGAAATAAGTCTTTTGTGATCGCTTGAGCTCGATAATTGAGAGACTAACATGTTATTATCTCAGTATAACTTTCTTAACCATTAGGCCTGTTCATTTTTACAGCCATGCTACGTGAATGAAGAAAATAGTTATTCCTCAATAATTAAATATCACAATACACCTTGAATGTAAAGTGACGAAAATAGTCACTTTATCCAAAGCAAAAATGTTGTAAAATCAAGTGTGCACTTTGCGTCGCGGATGTTTTCGTCAGTTTTTTACATGGTCTAGGTAGTGCTTGACAACAACTGTCCTACCTATCACGTTAGCCTCAGAAACTCCTTAATGTGTCCCTTAATGTGTAAGTCCATATCTATATATATAAAGGAGAAGCTGACTGACTGACTGACATATCAACGCAGGGCCTAAACTATAAGGGTTAGAAACTTGAAATTTTGCACAGGGGTTCCTTTTATAACGTAGGGGAGCACTTAGAAAGGATTTTTGAAAATTCACCCCCTAAGGGGGTAAAACGGGAGTGCAAAGTTAGTATGAAACTTTGCCGTTTTTGAAGGTATTCGCATGAAATTCAGAATAGGTATTTCATTGAAAGTTATGAAATACGTATAAAATATTTTTTCGAAAATCATCCCTTAAGCGGGTAAAAGGGGGACGCAAAGTTAGTATGAAAGTTCTCTGATTTTATCAACTTTTATATATTTAGGGATTTTCTGCGGGCGAAGCCGCGGGTGTAGGCTTGTATATAATATAAATCAATTGCTGTTCGTTAGTTTCGTTAAAATTCGAGAACGCCTGGATTGATTTCGCTAATTTTGGTTTTTAATTATTTGTGGAATTCCAGGGAAGGTTCAATAGGTGAATAAATTTGAAAAAAAAAAAAATTACATTTGGTAATGTCATATTTTGTAGTCTTACATAGAAAAACTATTCCTGATACCATTCGGCTGGCTTCTTGAAGCTACTTGTAGTCCAAATCAACTGTGCATCAGTGCCACCATGATTTCTAATTTGAATTTATGATGCAATCATAATATTTATGGTAATTTTTATATAATTATATTCTTAACTTTACACTTTGAGTATTAATTAAAACTTGAGAACTTAAATAATGTTTGGCAAGGAAAAGCTCATTACAAGTTTCAAAATTTGACGATTTGACGTGCGAGTTGGTGACAGATGTCTTTTATAATAAAAGGCGTGTTGTCCATTTTATTACCAAGTCTTAATCCTTGTACTTCGAAAATAGGTAAAAGGATTCATAAACCCGTATTGCAAATGTTTTAGACGTTTCATAGGTGTTTCTGTAGAAATTGAGGTACTTATTTTATATTGAACATAGTTGCCGATAGGAAATGAGAAATTATCGCATGAAGCGTGAAGAGTGTTCATTTATAATCTGGTTTTGTTTAGGATAGACTTTGTAAAACACGTCTTTTCTGCAAAATCGCTCTCTACTTTATGTTAATCGTGAACTTTGGCACACACTTATGCACTTTATTGTTTGCTTATATTGTCATTTCGGTGCTTTAACGTGCTTTAACGGAACGGAAGTGAAGAAACGGCGAAAACTCATCAGCACAGTCACGTTTAAAATATGCACATATTCATTACAGACATATTTCCTAATGTGGTCGGAATAGGTTGCCAAGCTGGCCATTTTCATGTTGCCTTGTTATTAACATATGCAAATGACATAAGAGATCATCTACACCAAAGTTAACTTACGACGTTTCTCGAAGAATTCTACAATCACGTCAATTCAATATTCATATAGTAAACCCCACAGCGAAATGGAGATCGAAGAAAAAGACAAGAGTGTAATGTGTGAAATGAATTTACTTGTGTGTGATTATTTTACAACGCTACAACGACAAAGTATAAGAAACTTGGAGACGGAACTTTAATAAGAAATTCGTCTTTTCTCCATACCAGTGAACTGAATTTGTTGAATTTTCATTAATTTAGAAGGATGAGACTATTCATCCTGCATAACGTATCGTGGGCCAAACTTTGTTGTTGGTTCGACCTTTAATGTATTCTATTCACGTGTTCCGCACTTTGCAAATATCCACTCTAGGAAGAACTACTCTCGGAAGCCTCGTGATTTGATGGATCGGATATAGCCTCGTGTATTCTAACACGCTTGTAACACTTATTAGATTCCCTGTGGTATATTGTCGTGTTGGGAGTAATTACATTTTAGAGAATTGTCTTATTTATTATGTTAATAATATTATTTGCACATTTGGCTAAAATCTAGTAGGTTCGCTGTTGTGGCACTCCACAGTTTATTAAAATGTTGTAAAAAAATACTAGGTTAAAGACTTCTCCTTCAGGATCGGCGTTGTATAGGCGACTTCCTTGGTATTGCCTGTGTCCAAAGGCGACGTTGGTCATTTACCATCAGGTAGCAGGTAGTAAAAAGACATCTTTACTTGCATAATTAATTGACCTTCGTTTTGACATAATTTCTGTAATTATGTATAAACACAGCGCCACTGAATTCAGTTAACATTAAATATTATTACTTATAGGTGTTTCTTCTTCAAGGATTTCACAGAAATAGAGCTTGCACTACAAATACTGACGTATCTTAGAAAGTAAATAGTGAAAGGTTCTGTTCAGTTCAATTTACAAGTAATTTAGAACGAATTGGTAGTAGAGCGGTGATTTAATATCCTGTATAGTAGACGGGGCGAATGGTGAACTTAAGTCGTCTAATTAAAGTTGGTAGACATAATATATTATATGGTAGTTAATTAGGTAGGTATCCGTTGCTTATGTTTTTAATCGTTGGTACTGGTCCCTGTAGAGTACTAAGCTAACGTAATTAAAAATTGTAGGCTACATGTAATGCCCCGTAATGGCTAATTGTAGGTATACTTTTTTGACTATCGTGAGAAAATTTTATATTCCAAGTCCTGGTCACTAATATATTTTGAAATTTATAAGGAAACGGATCAACGTGTGTTCAACTTTGTATTTGTATTGTCCAATTTTTGTAATTATCCGGCTCGAAGGACCAGTTTATGTTGAGGAAGAGAGAGATTGCAACTTAAAATCAAATTGCATCATGTGCAGTTACAGACATTAGAAAAACGAATAGAATGACATTTGCTGTAAGTGGCGGCTTCCCATTGGTCCTCGACTCCTTGCGTTCGTGAAGTTGTCGCGAGGGCACAGATTATTAATGGTATATACCACAGGGTATTAATGTAAGCGTAGACAACGTGTAATTTTCGAAATTATTGTTTGTCTGTTACGGAACTGCACTAAAATGCTAGACAGATTTGTCTAGTTCAAGGATACTTTTGTTGTAATGGATGTCGCTGCCATATCATTACATAAAGATGTCATAAACTCTGCTATCACAAAATTAAAGTTATATTACTTTGTAATATTCACATTCGAAACTCCTTATAACAATATGTCCGGCTTTGCGGCGGATTTAACCGCAGCTCGCTGGTTTATCTTCGTAAACGGTTTTACAAATTAAAAATCTAATGCTCGCTTAACCCGCTACAAAATGAAAATACTGGGAACAACATTATCATTTGTTTTCCAATAACAAAAATCTCACCACAACGTGAATTAAATGAGGTCAAGTGAAGATTATGTGGGTTTCATGGAATAAACAGTAATAATCTCATAGGTGGGAGAACTTATAGATTTCGAGACTCCTACTAACAACTACTAACAACAACTAACAGGACTAACTATCACTAACAGTCCCTGTTCCAATTCTCATACTTACTAACAAACTAAGCAACTAATGTTCTAGAGTGTCCTTTATTGTTTTCAATAAAAGTGTTATTAAAGCATTTTATTTACCTAGACTCGGTATATTTATTTGTTTCCAATCTTGTGAAAGCTTTTTCAACTTCTTTCCACTTACATTGATCTTTCGTGACTATACAACTTAACGATAGTTTCAACTTGATTGCGATCGTCTAAAGATAGAATCATGATGTGTAAACTGGAAGTATCTGCTGATTGTTTTAAAAGAAAACCTTTTAACTTAAATATTTTTCAGTTACTCCATTATTTTATAGAATCGCTTGCTTCTTCATTGGTACTTCACTTTTGGACTCATTGGACTCCAAAATTATAAAATACTTTTTTTATCATTTCTGATTAACTATCAAAATACGAATTACTTTGTGCTAAGTAAATTTATTTTTTACCATTTAGTTTCCTGTTTGAAGTCAGTTTATTTTTTTGTTAAAAATTATTTTATTTGGTCAAAATTCAGTGTCCCGCCCGAAACAGTCTCTGTCCCGCTTTTCGCAACTCTCGCTGGACGGTGCGGAGAGTACTTCAGGAATATTAAAGAAAGAAGGATTGTTATTAGTATCTATCGATAGTAGTAATATATTTCAATAAAATACCTTCCATGGCAATAATTATCGTAAACTTAATGTAAAAATCATATACAAAGCTAAGTAGGAACTAACTGCTCAGTATTTATGTTGTTTTATATTTCTGGATTTTCACAAAATAATCCCGCTTTTTACTCATAAGTGTATTGTGTGTGAAATTAATTCTGGCAATGCCGATTCTTTACCCTCCCTTGTAGACCAAAAAGCCTTTGTTAAAGATTACCTACATATAATCATATTACTGAATGTGAAGGACAAGATATTTCATAATAAACGATAAATAAATCCGACTTGGAAAGTTCTTGTGTCCCTCATCTTGCTTATCTGATAAAAATGTTTCCCTTGTTTGTTTTCACTGCATACTAAGAGGCCGTTATTCGGAGTGGAAATCCATGTACGGCCCTTATAATCGGTCATAGTTATGTATAGTATAATAATAATAATAATATAGCAGATATATATTCTGGTTCAGGCTGGGCGTATGCTAGAACGCAGGCGACGCAGTTCCACGCAGCGCAGAACTGAGCAGATTTTGTAAAGTATGGAACGTCATTGAGCTACGTATGCTGCGACGCAGGCACGTCAGACGTTGACATGTGTGAGTCCTGCTCTGCGTCCCGTTGTAGAGCCGGCACAGATTTCAGCGCGACGCGCGGCGTAGTTTTGTTGCAATGACAGTCATGACAGAACGTATAATAGAATCATTGTCAAACGTCTATTCTTTGTACTAGCTAAGATGCGAATGAGTTGCGTCGCAGCATACGGAGGGGGCACATGTCTGCCTCAACTGCCGTGAGGTGTACTGAACTATGATTTGCTGTACTGCGTCGCCTGCGTTCCAGCATACGCCCAGCCTTATGCTTTAAAAGACACACTTTCGTTACGAAAACGCAAGAGCGGCAAAAAATTTTCTCACGCGCAAAGATACGTAACGTAGGTACCTACTGAAATGACAGCGCGATAGCGTAGCTTGTTTGGACTTGAAATCTGGTAGCGCGATAGCGCCATCATAGCCATCAAACGGTTATAAATTTAAATCCACTGCGAATTTGTATTACTGCTCCTGCAACCTAGCTATAGTAAGTCCTTTCGGTGTCTAAAAATTCAAGTTTTATTTACAAGGAAGTCACAGTCGAAATTCAGGGCGAATGACACCCGGAAATGAATGGTACAGCTGTGCTTTTGTTGTTTGCTTTTGCCCGATTTGCCGGGGGCACTGCTACGCCCCTAGATTAATGTCACAGTCGAAATATACAAAGTTTTTACGTAAACATCCGACCACCGAGCAGACGAGCCATCTGATGGTAATTGGTCTCCATCACTCATGGACATTAGATTCCTATTGTAATTCAAATCATTTATTCATATATGTATGTAAGTACCTATCACTTATAAACTTATGCACGTAATTTTTTTGATCGCACTATAGAAATACCATTATGTATTTCCACATCCTTCTACTGCCATGACAACTGTGACCAACTTAGAACAAGACTCATATGGGGACTGGGATAGTTAGTTCGGTTAGGTGACGGTGTTGGAACATTAGTTGGTTAGTTTGTAAGTATGAGGACTGGGACAGGGACTGTTAGTGAATGTTAGTCCTGTTAGTTATTGTTAGTAAAAGTCCAGTTAGTAAATGTCAGTAAGAGTCTCGTTATAATTCGGTCACAGATGTGTTACTACTACCCTTGAGGACTGAGATGGTCGCCTCTAAAAAGTGTAGCCGGCACCACACCTTCCTATCCGGAACACAATTGCTGTTAACACAATTAATACACGGTAGAAAATTAAATGGTACTAAGTACCGTGGCGGGCCGTAGTACTACCCCGGGCGAACTCTAAAGCTCTACTACCTGCAAAACAAATAAATTAATTATTTTACATAGGTAGTAGATCCTAGGCTCCACTACCTACATGTACTTTGTACATTATTGTACAAAGTAAATAAATAGAGTAAGAACAAAAATATTGGACTGCCTGAAGTATTTCATACGATGAAAGTAAACACCACACACACACTACACTAACTCTATTAGCGTAATACTTGCAAATTTAGTAAAGTAAAACGATAATATTATACTCTGAATTCGTTTTCAGCGTCCCTATTACCCAGTGTTTACTCGGCTTGTTAAACATACATTGAGGGTTATAAACATAATATGCACACAATAGCTATGAGTAATTTGGTTGGAGTTTAATTACTTAACACCGTTGCTATAATTGGAGCGGCCAGTTCTTACCTAATTATGTAGTGAATTATAAATATGTCTAGTGATAAAAGCAACTCCACAATTACTTTATCCACTTGTTACTTCAGAGACTAGAGCGTCGAGCGATTTGGGGAACTTCGGCTTTGTGTATTATTTTAATAGCATTGAATTAAGGAATCGATTTATCTCGGCTCTTGGCTTTAGTTATCCGACTGAATATTCAGAATCTACATAAGCGTTGTGAGTCTAAAGTGTTTTGAGGCGATGAATGTAGGCAAAATTTTCTTTTTTAAACTAACAATTACGTACAAACGCGCGAACGATGTTTAATTTTAAAAAGGTTTAATTTAGGCGGTGATATAATGTTAAGTTATAATAACATTTTCATAATAATAATGAATCTTTGAAATAACATGATGTAAAATAGTTTGTGACTTTTGTTAATTTGCACTGAAAATTGAATCGTACAAAAAATAAGGGTCAAAGCTTCATTAAGCCCTAACCATTTTATCCTTTTTTTAAGTACCTATTATTCGGTTTGTTAGGGTTATAGAGTAACAAAAATATTTCTTTGAAGCCTCGCTTTTTAAGATTCACTGATTATTTAAGTATCTTGCTGTTATAATACTATCATCGTACATTTTACTAGCAAAAATCTCTAGACGTTATTCTCTTGTCATTAATGGCCCTGTGCAGGGTACTGGGCTCTTCTCATAGTTACAAGAGCAGTGTGGTGGAGTACAGTCCAGGCCTCTTCAACTGAGGAGGCCTACCTGACAATAATTACTATCATATATATATAAAAATCAATGCCACTTTTCGTTGTAATTGAACTCCTCCTAAACGGCTGTATCGATTTGGTTGAAAATTTTTGTGTGTGTGTTCAGGGGGATCCGAGAAAGGTTAGATTCACAATTGGACCCGGTAGGTGGCGCTGCTGTCGACGTGTCACCAAATTTGTTTATTAATCATAGAGCGGTGCGAAGTTCGCTGGGACAGCTAGTTATGTTTATTACTACTTCCTAGGAGCCTTATACAATGCGAGGATATTGAAAAAATACGATGGATCTGTGAATGTGTCACTAGGGGTGGCGGAAGAGCCCGGGGGAGGTTTTTATGTCTATTCTTTATATTTTATGATGATTGTGGTGTTGCTTTGAGTTAGGACATGAGTAAAGGAATTTCAGAGTTATAAATTTAAACAACATAATATAAGTATTTAAACAACAATTAAACAACGTAACGTAACGTAATTTAAACAAAGTAATTTAAACAACGTAAAAGTTTTGGCCCATGGAAAGTGTCTGACACTTATGGATACTACCTATTTAAGAATAATATTCTGCAAAACATATATAAAAATCAGCCATGTGAAAATAACTGAAGTACCTCTTATTTTTACCTGCCTTTCTTACCTGGTACCTACTCAGGTGTCACGAGGTGAGCTTCCAAAAGCACGCAGGGTATTCAAAGAACATGGACACTACTGAGAAATTAAGGTTTCATCCATGCAAAAATAAGTTATGTCAGATCGCTCTGGGCTCTTGGACTATGTTTCTTAATACGTCAATCAAGCACCTCGAAAGACATGACAGTAATTAAAATTCAACATGGCGACCACCAGACGCCATATTGTAACAATGAAAAAAATTAAGTCGACGAACTATGTATTTTAAGTAATTAGATATTATTGAATAAGATATTTGAAAATCATTATCAGTTTTCCCTTATCATTTTTTATTTTGAATTAGGTGTTATTTATGATCTAACACGATTTAATGTTGGTTAGTGACCATTCCCACTTACATTTTTAATATTCCTATTACTTAGTCGGGTTTAAAGTTTTGAAGTTAAATTTTGTTATATATTGCGTATATTTTGTCCCTGAATTATAAGTCTTATCTCCGTAACGAGGGTACAATCAATAGGACCAAATAATACCTTCCACCTGAGTCCATTCAGCCGCTTATCACGAAGAAACAGAGCGTAGAAACATTATAACCTAATAAACAATTCCACGACTTTACATTAACGATTTATTATTACAATTAGTTTCGTAAAATAATAAATTGAAATTCGAAGAAACGTTCATTAATTGAAGTAATATTTTCCATTTTTTTTCAGACGCTCAAGATGGACCTAAGCTGTGACTTGGAGTGGATTTGGTTTACTTTTCTGTAACAAGAACAGGCTTAAGGAAAAGTCTGTCATGGAGAGTGAAAGCGCTGAAATCGTGGCTTATTGTATGCCCGGAGGCCTCGAGTTCCAACGTGTGTACGCCAAAGTGCACGGTTACATAGCGCTCATTATCTGCCTGCTCGGCTCCGTCGCCAATTCGGTCAATATAGCTGTTCTCAGTCGCAAAGAGATGACGTCATCAACAAACTCGATCCTGACCGCTCTAGCCGTTGCTGATCTGCTAGTAATGATCGATTACATCCCCTTCGCACTTCACATTTATATTAAAATTGGGACGGAACTCAACCGCAACTCTTATGCCTGGGCGGTGTTCGTTTACTTTCACTCTATATTCAGCCAAACTTTCCATACGATTTCGATTTGGCTGACTATAACCCTCGCGATATGGAGATATATCGCCATAAAGTTCCCCCAGAAAAATAGATCACTGTGCAACAAGCGGAACACGAGCATAGCGATAGGCGTTGCTTACGCCGTATGTCCGATATTATGTTTACCAATTTATTTTGCTATGAACATACAAGAAGTTAGTGGGCAAAGAAATGAAACTGAAAATGTACTAAACGACACAGTGAACGCGACAGTAATCACGGAACCAGTGTACGCGATATCTATGACGGAAAATAAGGATGTGCTGACAGCTATATTTTGGATTTATAGTGTATTTCTAAAACTTATACCGTGTGTAGTATTATCTATTCTAAGTGTGTGTTTGATTCATAAAATGAAATCTAGTGATAGAAGACGGCAGAAGTTGCTGAAGAAATCTGCTATAACAACGAACGAGGTAAATATTATTATTAATATTTTATAAGTATAAAATATATATTGATAGGTATTAGGCTCGCCGTAACGCTCGCGCTTAAGGTAACTTATAAGCAAAAATATAAATCCTACCCTGGGGGAATTCAAATTATCTTAAAAATGTCCATTAGTGATTCTAACCCACTTATATTTACTTATGGAACTAAGATAGCAAACGAGCATCACCCTTTCGGTGCCGCCCATGACAACTGTGGCCGACCCAGAGGAAGACTCAAATCGGTATTATGATTAAACCAGTTAGTTAGCAGAGGATGTTATTAAGAATGTAAGTTGGGACAGGGACGGTTAGTGATAGTTAGCCCTATTAGTAATTGTTAGTAAGACTCCCGTTCTAAATCGGTCGCACATGTGCTGTCCTCGAGGACAAAGATGATCCCCTCTAAAAAAGTCGTAACGGATTCACACTTTTCTCAAAACTTTTTTTATTTTTTGTGATAAGTACTCGATTAAAGGTCCTGATCGGTAACATGTTTTTTAATTTGAAACAAACACATACAGTGACATACAATGGCACGACATAAATTGATACACAACACAACACATAATAAAAAAGTTTTGCGACGCTGAAAATAGACAATCTACACACCAAACACGCTAACGACGACAAATCTTCCTCGCGTCAAGGTGTTACATGTAAATGACATGGCCAGAATATACTTAGAGCTATGCCGTAACAAAAATATCGATGTTACTTTTTAGATGTATGTACGTAGGGCGTATTACAGCTTACAAGTAAGCATTTACAATAGTTAAGGTTATGGTGCGATAACTTTAGATACAATAAAGTAAAAAAAACGATAACAATGTGATTTTTTTAATAATCTAATGTAGGGCACATAGTATCCACATGATATTGTAATGAAGCCCACAGATATGTGTTTACAACAGTTAAAGTTTCACAATCAAAGAAGCTGCGGAAGATAATCAAAATGGAGTCCAATAAATTTACATTTTATAAAGCAAACACAAACAATTCAGCCTATAGACGAAATATTATTACTAAAACTTTAGTAACTACATTAACGTGTACCTATAGTCGTACCCTCTACGTCGTACGTCGTATCTAGTTATGTTTCCATGGTTTCAATCTATTTTTACATACATACACGTTAGGATGTATGTAAAAATAGACCTTTCAAACTTGACGTCAAAATATGCGATATGTTCGCAACACGCTTTTGAATAATATATTGCTGTGGTAGAATGCTCGTCACTGACGTCAAGGGTCACAGATATAATCATAGAAATCAATTGACTATTCTATGCACCTTGACAGCTTGTCGATTGTGTTTAGTTGTCAGTGCTAAGTAAAGATAGTGTACGTCTATGCACGTATATAAACACAAGTTTAACTTTAATACAAATACAACACACATATTATTACGTAAATGTATTATAATTAAAAAAACCGACAAGAGATAACATTTTCTTTTGCTTTTTGTCGTACGTTCTTACCAGGTATAATTATTAAAAATACATTATTAATAATAATGACCAGGTAGGTTTGAAATCTCATATAAATAAATAACATTAATTTTATTTATTCGCAATCCCAGGATAATTTTAAAACATCCATAAAATAGTTTTTACTGATTATGATGGCTTCCCTGAAGTCTCTATTAAATACAGCGGCACAAAGACTAGAAGAAGTCAGCCCGAACCAGAGTAATTTTAAACCAGGAGTTTATCGTTAAGGAAAGGTACCAACAAAGTTTGTTTGTTTGCGTGCCTATGTACCGTCATGCCGTGTAGAAGACTCAAAGATTTAAGTCGGAGTTCAGGGCAGAATCCATTGCGGCAGGGTCGATAGATTCGTTTCTGTAACCTATTGTTCTTTATGTCGATGTTTGAACTTTAAGAGCTGCCGTACATTATTATCCTTACTAACATTACAAATGCGAAGGTAACTCTGTCTACCTATCTAGGTATTAGGTACTTTTTCACGCTTAAGCTGCTTAACCGATTTAGATGGAATTCGGTCGTTTCCGCTTGCTTTTGTCGTTGACGCGAGCAAACACTAGTATTGAATAATGTATCTGTTACCTAACTACTAAATATCTTGAAAGCTTTGTTGTGGTGAAGGGTACGTCAACTCGCTTGCTCCATTTGTTATGGTTAGGTTGTACTTGTTAAGTCATGCAGGAAGTCTTCGGGCGGTATAACAACTTCCGACACTTGCGTTGAACATTAATCCTGCTCCAATTTGCACTGGAGTTAAGTACGATCCAGGCTTTCGCAATTATGTAGAGCGTCCTATGTCATGGTCTGAGCATTTATAGACCAAATTCATTTCCATAAACCAATGGAAATATATGTTACCTCTTCGCAAGAACTTTATCTTAACTGGACTCCAAAATTACGTTATATTATAACAAATTTTTTATATTAGTAATATTTAAGTTTTTTGTACAACAAAAAAGAAAGTAATAGGTATATATGCTTACACAATCATACCCCCGCAGTATGATTCCCTGTGTCGCGGGTGGCATGGAGAACACGTTATTAACACCCACGATCCAAGAACAAAAATTTATCTGTCACATAAATGTATGCACCGGCCGAGCATCGAACCGGGATCCGTCGCTGGGTCACCACCAACTAGGCTATGGGGTCATCATGGTATAATAATAATAATATTAGCTATTATGTATCCTTATTTAACCAACAGAACTATCAGAAATGGATTGTGAATGAATAGTGACATCATTAAAGTGTATATGGTCCAAGAGCTACTGGCAATTTTTGGGTAGGTATTTGAGGCAAGCTGAAAACTTGTCTCATAGCTCTCCTACTAAACCGCAACTCGGAGCTGCAGACCTGGCTGCTGAGTAGCGGGGCATTATGGACCCCTACAATTTTAAAAATGTTATTTTTTTATTCCAAAAAAAATGTTTGAGGCAATATGCAATTTTTATAATGTTGTAGTTCAATGTTTAAAGAATAGAAAAAAAAATAAGCCAGACGATTTAGTCGGGGCTTTGACATTGCCAGGCGCGTGCAAAAATTAAAAAAAAAAAAGTTTAAAAAAAGTGTTTGAGGCAACTTGAAATTTTAATAGGGTGTAATTTATAGCTAAAAAATAAGATTCTCAAAAAGACAGATCATTTCGGTGGGGCTTTCTACCCGCCAGGTGATCTAACAAATTAGTGTAAAAAACGGTTTATCTCGATTTCAGGCAAAACTACAAGTCCGATGGAAAAAAGTTTAATGACAAAGTTGTAGGTAATAAAAAGATCTATAATCTTTGTCTTGACACTTTTTTCACATAACCTCAAAATGTATGTGAAAAATTAAAAAAACCAAATTTTTGATTTTTTATTTTTATCTCTTCCAAAAATATTTTTTTTTTCACTAAATTTGGTGAAAACCTACCTTTTTTTGTCTCAAACACACTGTAATTTTTTTGATTTAAAATATTTATTTTTGCACCTTATATTGACTTAATATCGAAAAAGCACCCTAATTTTTAATCTAAGTCTTCAATTCAATCAAAATTTCTTTTTTTTAAGTCGGTGAACTTTTTATCGTTGAAATCAACTTTCCGATGGTGTTAAAAAAATATATTATGTCGGCATCAGGTAGGCAGGGTGTTTGTATGGGTTTTCACTCGATTTTACTCTGTGTAGCATGTATTTTCATGCAAGTAGGTATTCTTCATCAAACATCCATTGTGGGATTGTTTCATGCCAGGACTTCAGATTAGGATTTCAAATAAAAGACAAGAGTCCGGACCAACACATAAACAACTCATTTATTCACTGATCACTGTCTGGCTCCGTTTTAACGCTCTTTTACTTTGTTTATTTGGTTATTTACGCGGATCTCCGATTCCGACCTGTTTAATTTACTCAGCGATACGCAATATTGATTTATCGATCGAACCACTCGCTCTATCCGCGAGTTATGTGATAGCACGTTTTATTAGAACTTTATTCACTTTCAGCGATTACTCGCCGGTTCTTCGGTTCTTAGCGACCGCGACGCGCGACTGCGTCCATCTCCATTCAACTACGCGACCATGGTCGCCTGTCGCGGGGCGACCCCTAGATTTCGTTGTCGTCGTGTTCGTTGTCGTTCTGTTGCAGTACGATATGTCGGACAATTTATCCGCAGCAAAGTAAAAGTTATCCATCAGCTATTGGTGGATGAAGATGATGATATTCTTATTATGTTATTATCTATGCCTCCGAAAAAAAGGAAGAAGATTGACTTAATTTTCACATCACCAGAAGTTGAGGGTTGCTTTCAAATACTCATAAAACGACATTTAAATTATAAATAAAGAAAAGTTCAGAAAATATTGTAGGTAAGTCATAAACAGTTTGATTGTGTAAACAGATTAATAAATAAAGACATCAGACCAAGAAGAAATGGCACATCAGTAACACGGCACTGCCTATTCAGTGGATGAGACGCGTGGAGCCGCGCGGTCACGGGTCGTGGTCGCTAAGAACCGAATGCTACCTTTAAGATTACCTTTATAACTTCTCCCGAGAATTCCTTTTATGTGGAACGACATCTTAATGAACTGCATTTTGACAGATCACGCGTTGATCAATGGATCGGGAGTCCCGATCCATTGATAAACAATACATACCATCGATTAAAGGAGTGCGCACATTACACCAACTCGACGTCAACTCCACTCCGACTCCACTCCGTTTCAACTCCGACGTTCCGTTCCGCGATCAACGCTTCATCGACGTCAACTCGACTCCGTCTCCACTCCGTTTCAACTCCGACGCTAGTTACATTACGTCATTGTGTCGGTCGACGCGTGGACTACTCGTCTACGGTGAGTCGTCAACGAAACGTCGACGCGTTGGTCTCGAAACGGAACGGCTATGGGTGTAGGGCGAGCCGTACAGGGCTTTTAAGTATAAGTTCGAAATTCAACCTTACCTTCAAAGATATAAGGCTCATAATTGAATGTTAGCTTTGTCAAGGTTTTAGTCGCGTTGGCGTCGGTCGGTCGTGGAGTCGTTGTAATGTGCGCACTCCTTAACGCGTATCACAGATTAATTCGTACCATCGATTTACCATCTCCGACATATATTCGAGTATTACTATGGTAAATTTTCTCAGAAAATGCGCCTTTACTGCGACTAAATCAGGCACATTTTGCACATTTCTGAGAAAATTTACCATAGTAATGTATATTTTTTACACCATCAGAAAGTCGAAATGTCAACGATAAAAAGTTCACCGACTTAAAAAAAAGAAATTTTGATTGAATTGAAGACTTAGATTAAAAATTAGGGTGCTTTTTCGATATTAAGTCAATATAAGGTGCAAAAATAAATATTTTAAATCAAAAAAATTACAGTGTGTTTGAGACAAAAAAAGGTAGGTTTTCACCAAATTTAGTGAAAAAAAAAAATATTTTTGGAAGAGATAAAAATAAAAAATCAAAAATTTGGTTTTTTTAATTTTTCACATACATTTTGAGGTTATGTGAAAAAAGTGTCAAGACAAAGATTATAGATCTTTTTATTACCTACAACTTTGTCATTAAACTTTTTTCCATCGGACTTGTAGTTTTGCCTGAAATCGAGATAAACCGTTTTTTACCCTAATTTGTTAGATCACCTGGCGGGTAGAAAGCCCCACCGAAATGATCTGTCTTTTTGAGAATCTTATTTTTTAGCTATAAATTACACCCTATTAAAATTTCAAGTTGCCTCAAACACTTTTTTTAAACTTTTTTTTTTTAATTTTTGCACGCGCCTGGCAATGTCAAAGCCCCGACTAAATCGTCTGGCTTATTTTTTTTTCTATTCTTTAAACATTAAACTACAACATTATAAAAATTGCATATTGCCTCAAACATTTTTTTTGGAATAAAAAAATAACATTTTTAAAATTGTAGGGGTCCATAATGCCCCGCTACTCAGCAGCCAGGTCTGCAGCTCCGAGTTGGGGTTTAGTAGGAGAGCTATGAGACAAGTTTTCAGCTTGCCTCAAATACCTACCCAAAAATTGCCAGTAGCTCTCAATCTAATAGTGATATAGGTATCTCGTAAAGTTTAGTCAGCGTCATCAATGAAAGTGCCCAAAGTTAATTCTTTTTACGACACATTGACTTTTATATTTTCGTGTACTGTCACTTTTATATATGTACATATACGCAAACAAAGTTAGTTAAATTAGTTAGGACATTTTTCTTGTATCGCTGACATCTAGAGAGTGTATAATTAAAATACATGTATGTATATGTTTATCCAATTACGGTGTTATGCAAACCTTGGAGTGAAGTTAAAATTTCTAACATCGTAACATCATACCTTTCATTCCTTATCATGAAAATATGTCCTAAAAGGAATTCAGTCTGAAAGGAGAGAACTTTACAGGGCTTTGAAGGTATTCCGGAGACCTTTTAGGGGCGCGGGATTACAGCAATACAAATTGCGTTTTGTTCAAATGGATTCCGAACCGGAAATTTGCTAGAAAATGCAGCTTTGAGAGACATGGTTCGCTTTAAATAGAACACTAGCATTGTATGTATACGGAGTCTTCACTGCAAATTAATTTGTGATCGTCTTCACAGGGAGCGTGGTTCAGTTTAAATAGCTCTTTCTAATTAAGGAAACGTTACCAATCTGGTGTACATCCCCACATATGCACTTTCGTGCCTAAATCTTATATCATTAGAACAAAATTCCAATTGTCATAATATGTCAGTACCCTAATATTTATTATTTCAGTATGACTATTACTGCGCATATTTATTACCGCAATAAGTCCCAAATATAGCGAATCTCAGATTTTTTGTGTGTTTGTCAGTGCGTATGTTTCCGCCAATCTCAGTAATAGACCAGGGTAGATAATTTTTGAAAAAAAAAAAAAATTAGAGTAGAATGAAATACATTTTAAATGGAAGAGAATATAACAAAAATTATAGGAAAAATAAATTACGGGCGATCTGAGGTGGGGAAGGGTGGGGGAGGGTGGTTTTAAGGGAAAATAAAGGTTTATCTCGATTTCCGGAAAAACTCCAAGTCCGGTGGAAAAAAGTTTAATGGCAAAGTTGTAGGTAATACAAAAGATACGATTGCAGCGACATCACATAATATTTGGACGCAAAATTTTGCACGAGTGAATGTGGAACTTCACCTCTTCCTACAAACTAGCACCCGCCAAAGTCGTTGTGAGACATTTTATATGAATATTTTTATTTGAATATTTATGACGTCGAAAAGTTTAAAAATAAAATATGATGATAGCTCACCGACACGTAAAGTGGATATAAAGTTTATTTTTCGTCTATTTCATAGTGTGGGGTGGCGTTGAGTAAGTCGTTCAAAATTATTTTTATTTTTATTCAATTTATTTCAAAGTTAATTATTCTTTTCTGTATCCATATTTCGTTTGTTTGGTCTATTCTAGAGCTCTTTTAACTTTTCGATATAAAGCTGTGCGTTGAGTTACGCTTTAACGATGCTTATTTTGAGATGCCCTGAGATGAGATGCTATGATTGCGACATAAGTAATATTATGAATGTGTATTAACCCAGGGGTATTATGTGTACGGCACTGTTATGTGCTTGGAACGATTGCCAAGACTTGTGATCATTAGGTATGTTTTAAATTCCAAGGTTGATTTAAAAAAAATTAGAGAGATTGCTGGGGATCGAGTAGCCAGTTGAGTTGATACATCCAGACGCCATTCGATAATTATTTTAAGGGTGACTTCCTTGTAATAAAAGCAAGGATATTATTCAAATTAATGAAGTCATCCAAAAAAAAAGGATTGGATTTAATGTATTATTGATTAAATAGTTTGCGTATTACAATGGGTGTACCAAAATTCACGTTTAATCGACTTTTAATTACCCGGGGCGTGTGTGCCATAAATTCCGTGGAGGCTCTTTGCCTGACGTGTATAAAGCTATTTTATTATGTACTTAGTGAGCCAATAATATAATAACAGTATTAAGAAAACACTAAATACTTGAACTGTACTTAGACGAATGTCAAAGTTTTCAATATATCGTAAACATTAAAGAGACGGGAAATGAAAAAACGAAATAGAAATGGAATGGAATATTAATAGCGCAATTGATCGACTACGTTTTTCTAGGAGCGTCAGTCGCCACCATATTTTATTCGCCTTGATGTTGTACATGGATATTAGCAATCAAAAATATATTTTTAGTTGCATTTAACTTTTATTAGTGAGTATTCATATCAGAATTTCGTCATCAATCATGGGAGATATTTGAAAAAAAATATCTATTTGTTAACCACATGGGAATATAATATTGTGGTATTTGTTAACCCATGTCAATGATATTAGAATCTTCGTCTATTATAATGTCAATCTGTTCACAACTGTCTAAATGTTTTACGAGTGCGGTTACTAAGACATAGGTTTCCGGAAATCATAGTTATACTCTGCCGAAGTCAAGCGACGGCGGTTACTAGCAATAAATAACATCTTCGACGTTATAACAGTCTAAAAACTCTTTTCATTCTCGAAACATTACGTAAAAATGTACCTCAGCAGATTAATAAATAAGATTAGAATGGGATTTATAAGGCTTTAGAATAACGTTTTTTCGCAAGCTTATTGCAATTAAATTGATAAATAGATAGATAAACTCTATATTTTTACCCAACATAATTTCAAACAATGACTTTTATCTATAAATACTTTCGTAGGTATACCTACACAAAAAGGCGGCCTTATCACTAAGCAGCGATCTTTTCCAAGCAACCTTATGCACAGGAAATACGAAGTTAAGAAAAGAAATAGTGGTGTCAGAACAATAAATACATAAATAAGAACAAAAGTAACAGAAAACGTTAAAAAATGATGAGACGTAGTGGAATAAATTAACAATAAATTAAACAATAAGTAACTAATAGGAGTTAAGAAACTGTGGCGCTTTTTCATGTACAGTAGAAGCTCCTTATTCGCGGGGGTTACGTTCCGCCCTTAAGCCGCGAATACAGAAACCGTGAATGTGGAATGGTATTTTGTATAGGATTAAAGGAAATACGTTCCGAGGTACTAGAAAAAATAAATTAAAATTAATTTAAATAATTTTATGCCAGTTTCAAATTTAACTTAATGCGGCAATACTATTTTTTTGTGCGTTGGAACTAATTTCTATATCCTTTTACTCGACATTTTAAATTAAAAACAAAGCAAAAGAGACACGTCCTAATAAATCAAAATAAAATAACGTCATAGCCCCACAGCAGGATTCCCTGTGTCGTGGGTGCCATGGACAACACACAAGACAAGAACACACATCCAGACAGATAACAGAAAATAAAACTCATCATTAAATTTCTGCTTCGCTGGGAATCGAACCCAGAACCCAAGGATCCGGCATGTACCCTTTGCGCCATACGGGTATTGCAATGACCGCTTAGTGATATGTTACAACTTCTACTTCCGGCCATTAATACAAACAGAAAGATTCTTGTTGCATCCAGAACTGGCAATTAAGCAAACCAATGTCAACTTTTCATAATTATGTATTTTCTTTCTAGGGTGAAAAAGTTCGGCTCAACGACGGTGGCGACAGCAAACGAGGCGGGGGTCGCACCGACCGCACCACACGAATGTTGGTGGCGCTGCTGGGACTATTCCTCGCCACGGAGTTGCCACAAGCACTGTTTGGCCTCCTCACAGCGATCGCTCCACATCTCTTCCAGATATGTTACTACGCCTTTGGTATGTTATATTTGAATACAATGAAACAGTCTTTATTCATTAATATCCCAGATTAGTCACAGATGTGTATTAAATAGTCTTTGACATACCACTGTTGAATATGACTGTTCCGTGGTATATTGGTGGAAGATCTCGTTCAGTCACTACCACTCTGTAGACTTTTCTCTGAAAAACTATGTATAAAAATAAAATAAGCGTGCGTGTCCTAGTGTATACACGTATTTACAAAGTAAAAATTCTTTACTATCTTTCGTTTATTTTCGTATTAATTAAAAGCTGTATCTTCATTTTTTAACTTTGGCATCGCCTCTGACTCCGTTTTCCGAACACACCCCGGCCTGACTTGAAATTAAATTGAAAATTTTTAAACCTCCACCGCCAGCTTCACCCTTGTCCGCATATTCACTCTCATCCTCACCCTTACCGGCATATTCACCCTCACTCTATCCTTCAACTATAACTTCAACTGTTTCTCTAATTACAACTCAACTTCTGTAGTGTATGTGTATAGAATAGTCGATGTTAGTTCCTCCTAAAGATAAATAAGTACCTACCTAGTAATAGTAAAGTTCAAGAAGTCTTAATGATCGCAAAGTAAGTTATGCTGTGAAATCATGATCTTCTGTGACTGTGAGTTATGATCTTGGAGACAAGTTAATTTTGATACACAAAGTAGAGGTACTGCTTAGATTAAAGTTTTCGATGTCTGCTAAAAATACCTACTCTGTTATTAGATCTATTTCGTCTTTGTTATTAACGAGTATTATTATCGTGTAATTATCAGGTCATTTTAGTATTCGTATGGAGGAGAAGTGGAGAAAGCTAGAAATAAAACGATTGTGTTACAAATACATTAATTAAAAAAATATTTATGTTCACAATGTCAATATCAAGTAATCCTATGACCTACGATGAATCGACCGTAGAGCGATTACTATTATATAAATAACTCTGATTACGACCAAGGAAAATTATAATTTCCATTCAATTTTCTTTTGTTTTTCAATAATGATTTGGATAACTATGATGATTATTTCTTCTATTCATGACTAAAAATAAAGTTTAAATTTCGTCGTCTTTTCTTTAAACATTATTCTAAATATTTTCTGAGAGCTGCGGAATTTTGGGAATAAACAAAATATTTTTTCTTTTATTGTGTAGGGGGGGGTTATTTACGATAAATAAATCCTTTTTCTTCCTACCTTTCTTTCTTTCTCTCTTATTAAACACTTATCTTATATATATTACAGCGTATATAATTATATTATATAGTTGTTTATTAAAAAGATAAACTTAAATCACTAGCTAAGATTGGCAAAGTTACGAGGTAACCCTGAGGATTTCACGTGTGAAATCTTTTTATTAAAGGTAGGGCAATCTACCTAACCATAAGGCGGCTTAAAGAGCTTACGAAATAATATCTCAAAGCGCTCCAAAAGTTTGTCAATATCGCTGTAAGGGTAGAACTGATATAGACCCTGTTACGCGGTCATATCTAGTGGATAACAGTCTCATAGACTTGTAAATAACTTTATCTCATGATTATTAACATTAGTTGACGGGTGGAGCATGAGAGGTGGCTACGTGACATTCGCAACGATACAATTCGAATGTATTAGTCACAACTTCCTAACTTAATTCCGAGGGCTACAGTTATTCGTAACATTGTTATCAAAGACGGACCGTACGGGAATGTATTGTTTAAGGAGTAGGTATTACTGTAAATTCATACCACGTAGAAAGCGTTCATTAACTGTCATTCAGTAGGCAAGTATTCTCAGTAGCCACTACCTGCTTTGAGTATACTTGACCCAATTACAACGTTCTACGTTACGAACAATACATTTTAACGTCGCTCACTTTGGAGAGGTGAAAATGAAGACTGCTCATTTTTTTCAAATGATTTCTTCTGCTATCTGCAAAAATCGTTTTTAGGGTTAAGTAGCGAATTAGCTCGCAGCGATGTTTTCGTTGGAAATAGTGTTTAGTATGGAGCTGCTTGTAACTGCCCTTAGTGCCATATTACAAGACTCGCATAAGCACGCCATAATATTTGACGACCCGGATGGCGCAATGGTTAACACGCCGGATCGCCGTTCCGAGGGTCCTGGGTTCGATTCCCAGCGAGGCGGAAATTTGAATGATGAGTTTACCGTTCTTGGTCTGGGTGTGTGTGTTCTTGTCTTGTGATGTCTCGACGATTTTACTCGCAGTGAGTGATGTCTATTTGTAGCGAACATCTTCGCTTCGCGTAACTTAGGATTTAAGTTTTTAGATACTGGACCCATAGGTGACCCTCAAATACAACAATAACTTAAATCTCATAACAAAAGCACTTATTTTATATTCTTTGTGAATATAATCGTAAAAAACTAAAATCCATAAAGTGACATAAAATATACGACAATTGTTCAATTCGATAAAATTTTACGACTAAAGCACATAGACACGTTGCTGAGAACACTTAAACAATATTACTGGTATGAACTAGGAAAATGGTAATACTCTCAGGTTACCTACCTCACTTACTTCATGGAACAATTCGCATTAGTTTTCAGATGTGAGGTAAATAATTACCGTTAATTAGTCACGTCCCTAGGTACGTATTTCTTTCGAATGGGGAGTGTAAATGTCACTCGAATACTTCTTTTGCCCAAAACATACATTATGACTTTGAGAGACATTCCAAACTTTCTAGATTAACTATATTTCAATGGAAATGTCTTTTGTACTAATAAGAACAAAGTATTGTAATTAAATATTAAAGGACAATGATTATTTTTGCCGGCACTTTTCTCACACTTCAGATGAACTCTAGCACCATAATTATCAGTTTTGAATATAACCGTCGTCTAAGCATTAGACCATTAGACTCAGTATTTTGAACAGGGGATTTTATTAAAGACAAGCCTACACCCGCAGCTCCGCCAAAAATACCTAAATACCACCAAACGTTATACAGTATGTATATTATTACATTTTTGCACGTGATTTAGATGTTAAATCTTAGTTATCATGAGTAGGTATAATGAATTAAGTTGTCATATATGCCGAACTGTTAATATCTTAATAACATAAATATATTTCTAACCCCGGTTTACCTTTGAAAAATACTAACGTGACTTGGTAAACTATTTTATTAACTAAGCTGATCAAATTCAATAATTATGAAGCCATTATAGGCCATTTCCCCATAATTTAATGATCATTGTCTTTTAACCTTACAACACAACACAAGTTTTCGAAACTTCTTCCTTCGACCAAAAAGCGCGGGAAGTTAGCTGTCATACTCCCGCTAGTGCTGGGGCCTGGGGTCATATCGGTGCGACCAGTGTGGTGCGTTATACGTCGTTCCAGTGTTCCATATACCAGTATTACCCTATTCGTTCCTTTTTAGTGTGTCTTACCCATATCGCAGGGTCGTTATCTCTTGGACCGTAATACATACCGGTACATACCTACTTAATGTTTTCACAAAGTGTGCTATTTAATACGAAATACGAAAAACCGTGAGCGTCTCGTCACAATATGAAAAAATGATATTACTGTAATGTCTGTGTACATTTTTCAAGTTTTAATGTAGCGGAGCTTATTGTAGTTATTTTTAGGTTTTTTCATACTGTGACGATATAATATTGAAACAAAAAAACATATTGGAATATTGGAATGGTACTCTGTACACTTATAACTTAGGTAGAATTATGGGTTAACAAATTAGAACTTTCATGAGCTATTATTGCCTATAATTTACCCACACACTCGCATTAAGGCGTAATTCGCACGGTAGTTTTATTCGAGGTTAAAACATTAAAAGCTGAGTTTTGTTATTTGGGTATCAAACCAGCCTTTTTACCTTTTTAGCCGTTCCGCTACTTTACGCCATTAAGAGTAGCAGACATTTGAGGACTTTTTTACGACTATGTTCTGCCTTTCCAACACTCTTATTACCCGCATTAATCCTTATGGGTCACAGTTCTCCTTACATTACCCACTTCTAGATTGCCGAAGCGTTGAAGTAAAGTATCAAGTGAAAAAGAGCTTAATGTGAGTTATTTAATTTCTGCAGGGAAATACAGTAATCGCACAGATTGAACTCGTAGCTGATTCCTTGGAGTGAATGCGTATAATATAAAGTATTCAGGTTCATTCCACCAATATAAATAGTTTAAAAAATACATTGAAAAAAGTTTTTTACGGCTGTGTTGAATGCCTAGTGACCAAAGGATCTTATGACTCGATCCCAACAGGGAGACATCTTTTTCCGTCTAGATAGGTAATAAAGAGGGGGTTCTAAATTTAAAACTGAGACTAGTTTCCACGGAATAGGGTGTAAACATAATACATATTTTGTCGTTTAAGCCACTTTGGCGTAGGATATTACAGTCGCTAAAACTAATTTTAGGGTCTTTTGAAATCTCAGTGTCCGGATTTTATTATAGACGGTGCGAGAGTCGCTTTAAAATGGATGAAAACGCGAACAAGGTCACGGACAATAGCTCTATTTGTCAGCTAACTTCCAACTTTATGATAACTATCATGGTTTCAATCATGGTACTAAGTACTTAGTTCCTCTAGAAATCGAGAATGGATAAACGGAATTAATAAAATTAGATACACAGTAAGTAATGCTACATTAATGGGTGATTTTTATTTCTCTTTTCATACTCGAGGACATGAAAGAAGCTGGTCATAGGTATTGATTAAAAATATAAAGTCTAAATTCTACACGATAATTATTTCAAAAATGGTAATCAAAATTATCTGAAAATACTCGGAATGTATGGACATCAGCTGTGCGCTAAGGCGACCGACCTTTAGTGGAGTAGTTTATACCACGCGCTCAGTTTGTCCACATTATGGGTTTGTAATGGTAATTACGTCAAATTGTAAGCACCCTCTTTAATTACATCATTGGAATACTCGAATACTGAGTACCCCATATCAATATGTCAAGTGACTAATAAATCACCTGGTATAATTATGTACATGCCCCAATTTATAAATTCACATTAGCGTGGCTGGGGGTGTCCGCTGGCATAGTACTTATTAATTTTAAAATTGAATAAAATGCCGATTAAAATGACCGTTAACCAATTAATTGAAATTGGTATGAAAGACGACCATGTCATTGAGCTCAAGCATGGTACTTTTGTTGCAAGTTGGTGAGGAGTTGGGTATACTAATTCCAGGAACATCTTTGCTGCAACATCTGATCAGGATTACAATATGTAGATATTATAGTGATAAGAACGCAGTGTAAAGAACGTAGTGTAAAGAAACGCATCTATGGCCGAATTAGAACAAAACTCTTACTAACAATTACTAACCGGACTATTACTAACAATTAATTAAAAAGAATAACTATCTCTTAAAGTTTCTGTCCCAGTCCCCATAGTTGCTAATAAACTAACCAATTAATGTTCTAACACCGTCTGCTAACGGGACTTTCCATCCTAGACCCCATTTTAGTATTTTTGTAGGTCGGTCACAGTTCTGATGTCATAGGCGCTAGCAGAAGGATGGTGCTGCATGCTCATTAAAACCATTAAAAAACCTCTGCTAGTCCCACTATAACCATCCTAGTCCCGATGTGAATCTTGTTCTGTGTCATCACCCCTCCAACACCTCTCTTTTCGTGTCGGGGGTAAAACTTGGCAAAACCTGTAATAGTAATAGATATATCGTACCTATACTAAGTATTTTTTAAATTTTTATAAAGCTAATATCTTTTTATGGCTAAATATCCTTTTGTTATCCTTTTTAAACTTGTCTATCTGTAAAGATATTACTCGAAAACGACTGAATTGTTAAATTGGTGAACTTGGCGTTAAATGAAAGTAAATGGATCGGCTCCCGCGGGATACAAGATAAAAGAGTGCTTCCCTACGGTATTATTCAAGGGATAAGTAAATAACGAAGTTACTAGGTATTTCTGGATGTTACTGTCACAAAATATTAAGATTCATATTTAGAGAATCTTGAAATCGGGAATTTAAAAGGTTTTTTCGGTTCGGGAAAGTATGATTTATTACCGTAAATGGTTTTCAAAGGAAAAACTGCGATTTTATTACATGCTAACTGTCTAGTTATTCAGCAGGTTGCATCAAAAGCAGGGGAGGATGGGTTGGACCGAAAATAGATTAGATCCTTAGACCATTAAATCCTCTTTTTTCCATATGGGATTCACCAAATCCTTTCTTAGTGGGTACCTACGTCGTCATACAAGGAATCCATAATCCATATTTTATGTATTTAGCTGAGGCAGTAGTTTAGGCTTTGCGACGATGAATCAGTGCGGTACCGTGCCGAGAAAAGTAGTCAAATCAAACCGTGTTCAGATCAAAGTAAAATTTATAATATTTTTTATGGATTTAAGATGCAACAATCGAGGATCGCTGCCGTCCATAAAATCTGTGATCGACCCAGAACGAGGCTCGAATCAGGACTAGGATGGTAACCCCAGTCAGTAGAGGGTGTTATTTAGACCGTTATATATTCTTGGTAATGTCCAGTGAGCACAATATTTAGAAAGACTCAGTAAACAATAACAAAAGTACTATCTCGAGTTTACTTAATCTGTATCGCAATTAAACGATGAAATACTAAGTATTTTTCTCGTTGAAAAATGCTTGAAAAGAGCAGAGTAAACAAAAGCATATTGTCTGATGTGTCTTTTTGTTTCACAGATTCCAGGCTTAAAATACTTGCTTATAATTTGTTTATAAACTAGAAATTAATTAGTAACGGTAAAAAGTAGTTAAGATTGAACAACGCCTCTATGAGGCGTCAAAGGAACTAGTTTTAGAATAAAATAATCGTATCGTTTTAATGAATCGTAAATAATTAAGCACGTTATGTCTACGTTTATATTAAAAACGATAGCACAAACTTAAACCTTAATTGCAGTCGGTACTTAACGAAAATTTATTTGCCTGTCAAATGTTATGAGTACCAAGATATCTACTTTATCACCAAAATTTACACCGTTTAATATTTGGCAGCCTAATCTAAGCGATATGCAGCTTGTAATTCACACTGTAAATGTTATCCCAAGGTTAATGAAAACTGCATTCAGATCAGTTAACTTATTTCCAAGATTTGCAGGAAAAACACACAGACGATCAGACAAATAACAAACATTTTATAAACGATGTGATCTGTTTCCGCCACAACCAACGCTCCGCTACTCATAGTATTTTTAACACGCTTTCATTAGTTTGACAGGTATCTATCTCTATGTAAGGATTTTTAGCAAATAAAGCGTGGTTTTTTAATTATTTTTTACTATAATACTATTATTTTTTACTATAAATTACTTCCAATATTACCTTCCATATATAGACATCGATAATTTACAGTTCTATAACTGAAATGATGTGCCAACTGCGCGTAAAACATATGTAAGTCGCTTACTAACCCTCGACATTGGTGACACCAAAGGCATGGCTTACATACCTGACAGATCAAAGCGCTGAGCTCGCTATATTATGAATGAATAGATATGAATCCCCCTATTATGATTAAGCACCTTAACTAGACGTCATAGTGTTGTCCTCTTCCAGGGTTCACTACGAGCGAACATTCGCTACATCCTAAAATTTCTGTACTCAATTTAACATAAAGTTACTGATAGCAGCCGAGAAGGACTTAATTTGCTTTGTATAATACAATTACGATGCTAGAAGAGAGATGGGACAGAATACCGTAACCAATTTGTTATATGAGTCCATTATCACGTCCGGCTATGTCACATTGTGGTCCGACGTTGAAGGGTCACTGTTATGTTCGGGTCATATAATTGATGTTTAGGTACTTACTGTATCCTTTACGAAGACAGACATAAAGGACCCATGTTAATTTATCATGTCACTATTAAAGGTTATCCGCAAAGGCCCTATACAACGATATAGAATTACCTATCACTTCTCTTATATTTGAAATACTTCTTATATCATGTTAATTATGGAGAACTGTCGGGTGTGCAGTGTTCCGCACGATGTTATCCGCTCCAATAATTCATATATCATAATTGAAAATTAGTGGTGCGTGCAAGAATAACACCCATGTCTCCCTGTTCGGGAGTCCAACGTTCAAACCTAGCTAAAAGTCGATAAAAAGGAATTCGTTATTCCGTAGTCTTATACGATGTTCTGAATTGTTGAACCTGTAATTGCTTTGTTATAAGGTATGTATGTATAAATATACCTTCTGTTACATTATTATTTTTACATTATTAGGTAGCGAAATACCTCTTTTATAATGATACTCTCACAGGAGTGGGTAAAGGGTAGGAAAGGAATAAATAAGGCCGGTTTCAATGGATGATGTTTTTATTCAATTCCTCCACAGGGTAGCACTCGCGACACTGTTACTGCGATACGACACTGTTCACTTTACTTGGCTTCACTGATCTCCCTTCGTTTGAAAATACGACAAAATGTTTCGAGAAATGGTAGATTGTGCCTTCTTAGCAGGGGCACTGCTGTATCCCTCGATAATGTGGTGATTTTCGACAATAAGTTCTCATTTCACCTTACGTTGAATTGATATTCAACATCAACAAAAAAGACAAATTATTTTTCTGTAGGTATAATTCATAATGTGGTTCATATAAAGGAAATATATAGAGAATCGTTGTAATTAATGTATAGGTAAATTCAAAAGTAGTAATACTCGTAAATTTCTGTATACTTAGTCAATGTCCTTAGATTTCTAAGGACAATAAATGTTAACGAAGTTCCTAATTCAATTGATGGCTGCTTATTACGAACTTGTCTGGCTTGCTCTAATGTCTCCATTTTCTTGCGACTTTTCGGATATAATCGAATTGAAGTAAGCCGTGACTAAGATACACTTGTTAACTATTGGCAGACAGCGGTCTTGTTCTTGACCAATGTCCTTGGAAATTTCATCATCATCACAACCCATAACTGTCCCACTGTTGGGCACGGGTCTCCTCTCACAATGTGAGGGGTATAGGCCATAGTCCACCACGCTGGCCAAGTGCGGATTGGTGGACTTCACACACCTTTGAGAACATTATGGAGAACTCTCGGGTGTGCAGGTTTCCTCACGATGTTTTCCTTCACCGAAGCAAGTGATAATTAAATTTTAATACGCACATAATTTTTGAAAATTTGGTGCGTGCGGGGTTTGAACCCGGAACCTCCGGTTCGGCAGTCCAATGTTCAACCACACCGCTATCACTGCTTGACCTTGGAAATTTGGAAATAAATAATTGTTTTTTGGATACAGTGTTGGACATTTCACCAGAGAAAGCGTGAGTATATTTTCACGAAACAAAAACAACATTTTTATAAAATTCGTAAAAGCGAATATGAAAGGATACAAATACATAATTATTTTACAGTGGCCATATCATGGGGCTGGCCTTGCAGATTTCTAAAACGTTTTATTATAAGCAGAAAGTATTTTACATTTGAGACTCAAAAATAAGTAAGTACGAATAGATCGGAAAAGTTTGGCATTGTATAAAAGTACGCATAACTCGATCGATGCAGACTTAGGTTTCGAGTGATGGTTAGTCTGAGTGAACCTGTCCATCGTCAATCCATCAACTGGGATCAATTTCATCACGACGAACCGAACTGATGCTATATTTTATCAAAATGTTATTGAATAAGAGTTGTGACTCGAATCGAAATCCATATAAGCTTATTTGACGGTACGAATACGAAGTCCGATAGTGAATAGCTTCGCCGAGAATGAAGAAGTAATAACATGAAAGAGTGGGAATTTGCTTTAAGCCATCAATGGACCAATACAGGACACGGGTCTCTCTTCATAAATGAGGAGGTCTAGAGCATACTGAACCACACCGTGTGTATTTAACCCAACTGCCAGAAGTAATGCCGCCCGTAGACCTCCTTCTATTTAACACTAACAACCGAGACCGATGGCTTCACGTGCCCTCCAAAACAAGGAAGCGCTCAAGAAATTAGTGAATAATTTAAGTAAACAAATATTAAACATTATCAAACAAATATGTATATAACTTCTATACTACTTACTATACTACTTTCTATACTACTTTATCTATTACCTATATTGCTTGAAGCGCTCATAGCCGGCGGCTTGCGTCGATCTTAAGTGATCGACATAGGCAACAGCGGGCGCGTTCGGTAGTTGGATGGGTGACCGCTAGTGGCAAAGTTTCTTGGGCGCTTCCGTGCTTTGGAGGGCCAGTAAAGCCGTCGGTCCCGGTTGTTACCATTTTGTAGCAGTCGTTAAGCCCTGTCGGATGCCTTCGGGCGGCATAAAAAAATTCCGACACTTGGGTTGGCCACTAACCCCTAAACCAATCCGCACTGGAGCAACGTGGCGGAGTATGCTCTAGGCCTCTACATGTATGAGGAGAGACCCGCTCAGTAGTGGGCCATTAATGGGTAGAAGTCAAACCAAGCTCCTTATATTTAAAAATATACTTTTGGAGCTTTTTAACTAATAAAAGTCCACCACCCAGCACCGTCGTAGATCTAAAATATCGACATAATCGGTTTCTTTAAATGTATTATACATTAACTTTATTATCAATAGTTATTAATAAAATTATTGTAACAACACACACAACAATTTTATTGTACCAAAGTACTTATACCTACATACCTTCTAGGTATTATTGAATATCTGTAGGTAAACAAATAAAATATTCAACTGAAATAAAATAATAATAACTCATTTTTTTAGGTACATACCTACTGATAACATAAAAGGCAGCAGGCAATTCAAGCCTCACGCATATTTATCAATTCAAGTATACCTATGATGTATTTTCGCACTTACCTATATAGTGTTCCTGGCTAAAATTCCTATTTCTAAAGAAGTTACACTTGAGAAACTTACCAATTCTTATTCCTGCGTTGTTCACAGGTGAGGTGATGGATTTGATGGCGCTGGTGGGATCCGCCGTGAACTTCGTGCTATATTGCAGTATGAGTCGGCAGTTCCGGATGACGTTCACGCGGCTGGCGCGGAAAATGCTGCCACTACCTCGCAACGACAGCGAGCCGCTCACCACTACCACATCTGTGGTCGCGTAGCGAAGTCGCCCCGCGGTCGCTACGACGGCGCATCTTTAAGACGCCCCACTTCACACATACTATATTGAGGATTAATAAAAAAGGTGATAGAGATAGACAATGTGCTTTGAGCTATGAATGATTAAATACCTAGTCCAACATTTCTACTCATTATTAAGTGTAATTTTTAAATTATAATACGCGAAGAGTAACTTTGTAACTCTTCATAAAAATTGTGCGTGCGCGATAAGTGTGTGATTAAGCATAGTTACATGGAGAAAAAATGTAGAAAACATATTGTACAATATATGTATAAATGTGTTATAAATACGTTTGTTATAGAAAATAAAACATCAAATCCCTTTGACAACAATGAACTAAGCAACACAGTTCTTACGTTGGATTGGATTTCGTCCCCACTCTACGTGAATATGTGTAGGTATTTACGTAGAGCGGGGACGAAACAGTATAGGTATAGACCTATACGATGAGATGGTAGGACACATACATACATATTTAATCACAGGTGCTCGAAAATAACAGGATTTAAGACTTGAAATGGTAAAATTTGGTAGAGCAAATCCTGCTGGAACAGCCAATGCTGTTATTTTTACTGTATTGTATAATGTTTATATACTAATAGTCTATACCCGTTATGTAAAAGATTATAAATAAAAGTTAGATGTCAACTAATACAAAAGTAATTCTCTCTTTTATCTCCTAATATTTGATATTGAAAGCCAATATGTCGCAGGTTTTATTTGGGGCTAAAGCTACAAAAACACTTCATAACTTAAATTAGCTCTGTTTACGTAAGAAATTGATACGTTGGAAGCGTGTCAAGTATATCACATGTGGAGAAACTCGCACTTTTGTTACGTATACTATACGTTAAATGGACTAAGAATAATGTTAAGTTATCGAAGAGAATAGGACTGAACGAATTCTTCTAAAGATAAAGATGATTGGTTTGCGTATCGATGTGTATATTTGCCAGTGTGTATGTTTTATTTCATTTCATTTGAACGATATAAAACAGAATCGTTTTCCTTACTTGTTTTGTGGGCTTCTTTGATCTAAACAGTTACGTTGACATCATTTAGATTTTTTTGGGAGGTTTATTATTATAGTGATTCTATGCTTATTATTATTTTTTGTTTATTATAAGGATCATCTAACTGATTCGATATGGTGATGCGAGTAATTATGTGTGTTTGTAACCTAATGTTAATTATATAGAATCACAGTAAGCAACATTATAAAGTATTTCTTCTTAGTACATCTTGATATATTATCTATGAATAATACTTAAGTATCAATTTTGATATAAATACACCGAAACATTATGGTAAAATTGTGAAAATATGCGGATAAATATGAATATTCTCTCTATTACGAGCATTTTACGATTTGCGCTCAACAATTGTGCTTTCAGTTATAGCTTGTAAACTCTAGACTAAAATAACAATTTCCTCTCGTAAAATGGAGCATGAACAGTATGTGAGAACAAATTTTATGCGGAACATTTACTTAAAATGCGTTTTGTGTTATTTTGCCATACTCAGGACATGTATGCAATTTAGATGGAAACAATGTTTTTTTTCTATTTTGAAGATGTGCAATAAATTATTTACTTTCATAAAAAAAACCGCTAAACTTCTTTCGAAAGTAAATTTTAAAATAAATTCAACATTTAACATTTAGAGTTACTGGCTGGCTTTAGAGTAGCTAGCATCTCATGTAAAGAGCTCCGTCCACCTTTGAAGCCAACTTCCTTTGTTTGATGCATCCTACTAAAGGAAGGACAAGTCCTGTTAGGCTCTGTACCATCTAATTATATTCACTGGGACGGATTTATACCTGAATAACTACCTACCATGCCGGTTCAATTTGTTGCCAGGTCAGTTGGTTGCACTACATGAGAATCAATGTTAGCCGGGCTATCTACTGCTAACTGCTTCCTTCTTGAATGACAAGGCGTTTTTGTTCCAACAATATAATATTTATGGGCGGTGATTACCACCACTACGGCCAATCTGCCATTTGCAATAATCCATACAACAGAATCACGTCTATTTTTTATTATCGTGAAATTCTCTAAACTTAGAGTTATTGTAATCAAACCCAACCACACTGACCAAAGCACATAAAACAATACACTATAATAGTGCCACGTGGAATTCATTGCATACAGAAATGGTTAAAGTCGGTGACATGGAAACATCAGCAATAAATCTCATACAACTCGGTCAAGTGTATGTCGAACGCGATATAACGCGTCAGTTTGGACGTAGTTCGTTATTTTTCCTAATGGGGACGCCATTACATGTCTTCCTCCATTCTTCAGTTCAAATGACAGGTAGATAAATATTGATTTATAGATGGACGGTAAGATAGAAATACAATTCTGTAACTTTTGTAACTGCAACCTTTGTAATATTTATGTGACATCCAGTTGTCGTGTGTAACAAAAATAAAATTAATTGAATGGTATTCTTGCAACTTGGGAGATCAGACTTCGCTAATTGGAACAATTTAACAAGCGCTGCGGTTTCTCGAGGCAAATACCTTGCTATAAATTAATCGACCGATAATTACAGAAGGTAATTAGTGCCTGTCTACTGTAGTGACTCTCAGTTTTTCTTAATTATTTTATATTACAACCAATGAACGCCTTAGTAAATGAGTAATTTAGAGATTGATGATTAGCCTATTTAAAGGTAAAGGAGAGTTATGATTTCGTCCCGTACGTATAAATCTGTATGTACTTAGTTCATCTGTTCCCGTAGAACTTCTGAACGAGTTTTGCCTGGTTACTATCCCAATCGTTTTCGAGTTACCAATAACGAGTTGTTAAATTCGTTCCTTAAAATCTTTTCTCATAGGAACACTTTTGAAAAGTGTCGTCTTGGATACCAAATGAGGGTGCATAATTCGCAATTGTTTTTTTTCAATTGCTTTTTTCTGAGCGCGTTTTTACGTAACCGGGTGTGTCTGCTCTTTAATAAGTTTCTTTATAAGAACTAAGAATATATCTTATTAAATTGGTATTTGTTGCTTGTTTTGTGCTATGACTGCACTGCGATTCGTATTAAAATTTATTTGTTGTCTAGATATAAATTGGCATAAAATATAACCAAGTAAAATTCTAGCTCTATAGTTATTTACGGACTTAGTAACAAGTATAGGACTTCTTGATGTAAAATAGTCAATGTCGCTTATTACTCGTAGTAATAAAAGCGTTATCACCACATTGCCAGCCGAGATATAACCCACATTATAATTGGGTCTCCGACAGTAACCGATATTTATGTATGTTAAAACGTATGTATATCCCTCCCATCTTGCACGAGAACCGTTTAGGTGAGATTCTGTAAATTGACATAAATTTTATTAAACACTTGTAAACTGATATAAATAGAACTAAGTATAATGTCGAGCTTACTAATCAGTGAAAATCGTATCCACAATAATTAAGCCGTTTCTGAGATTAGTGGTACTAAACAAAAATATAAACAGACAAAGCGATAAATAATCAGACCAAAATTATAAAAATCATTGTTGTAGGTATATCATGTATAAGGGATAGCCAAGCGAGCAGACGGATCACCGGAAGAGAGGAGCACTTTTTTTTTCATTTTATGGCAAGGCCGGTCATATCTATGTAGCTCACATCAAATAGGTTTGAATTTCATAACACGAATACCATTTGAAATAGGATGTGTTTTTAGACACCCGGATTGAACGAAGTTCCTTTCCATTAATTAGTGAAGGAATTGTAATATTTTTTTTTTAGTTATAATATTTTTTTTTATTATTAACAAATATAATGTAATATAAACTTAATTAATAATAAGCACAACAACTTTTCGTGATAATTTTTCGTTACAACTTTTCGTGATAATTCCGTCTAGCCCTAAATAAATAAGTAAACTAATAAAATAAGTAGGTAACTAGCAATAAATAAATAAAATGCAGTAATTATGTCATTTAAAACTCAAATAAGTAGTAAATTATAATTTTTAAAGGACTCAAAACCATCGTGCGTCATTGTGACTATTAGGTATGAGATACTCGTACCCGTTAGTTTTTTCTTGCAAATTGCATATTCTATTTCAGTTGAGTTACTCAACGAAATGCGTAATTTGTTTATGAATTCAAGGTTAGACAAGGATAGTTTTGGTAATGCTACATTTTTTTAAATACACTCTTTACACAGTTAGATTTCTATTACTCTATTTCTATTACTGATGTATGGTATTATTTTACTATAAGTACAATATAATAAAATATACTTTAATATACTTTACTAGTTTTCTGCTCGCGGCTTCGCCCGCATGAAGTTCTTAATTTACAGAAATCCTTTCTTAGTTCTCCCATGCGTTACTTGAGGAACCTACATAATATACAAAGTTTCAAGTGAATCCATTGAATAAATAAAAAGTGATAAGATACATTAATTAAGCACACCAGAAGGAATAACACAAGTGACAAACAGGTGGAGTTTTATACTGAGAATACACAATAGGCGGTCTTATCGCTAGAGTAGCGTTCTGTTCCAGCCAATCACTCGGGAGCCCTTCCAAAATTATAGTAAAAATTAGGGTAAAATAAACGTTATCTTAACACCTCGTGGTTCATTTTGTGGTATTTCAAGATACCACAAGGAAATCAAATTCAAAGAAAGTGTTCCTTGCCTTAATTTTTAAATAAAAGAAGTGATGCACATCTTCGGATAGGTTAACGGAGAGAATTCTATGGGTGGACACTGGACAGCATAGATTGTAAAAATCTTTTAGTAGCAAGAAGTTGAATAGGTGGGACGTTTAATTCGTAGAAAAACAAAGATGTAGGTGAGTAGGGTGATGTGTTTGACAGATGTATTTAAATCGTTCATTTAAATAAAGTGGTGAAGTTTGGGTGAACAATACCAAGTAAATAGCAGAAAGAATATGAGTATTCTGGCGAAGGCTAATAGGGAGCCACTTGTGTTTAAATGAAAATCCGAAATGACTGTGTTCATACTCGTATTATGACAACCGTATGCAAACGTTCAGACGCCGCTCAAGTTTATTTAATTACTCTTTAGTTAAGTCTAGTTATTTTATTAAATTTACTCGAAGTATACTACTTACACATAATGATAGACCTGGGTATTAAGTAATTGTTGATACGTTCATAATTACATATTGAAAGTGAATAACGCCTACATCAAATCTTATAAGCCACCTACCTACTCTGTAAAAGGCGACTGTAAATTATGAACTATGTAACGCGGCAACCCCAGCCCGCTCTTATCTACAGCCGCGCGCCGCGTAATAACTATGGTATAGTCTGTGGTACAGTGCCCCGACGATCCGAGCGGCAACGCCATCTTCCGCAAAAACTATTAAGCTAAAAGATTGTTTAAAATTTGTGATGCAACACTGTATTCTGAGGAACCCAAACCCAATAAAGTTATGTTAAAACTGGCTGCCCAACGAGTAGGCCTCAGAATATTATGTTATTCAGTGTTTAAAGTGCGAACGAACAGTGTGAACTGTATACCTACACAACCGGCGACGAAAAAGTTTTCTCTCGACCGCCATTACATAGCGCGAAAAGTTTTCGTTTGTTTCATTACCTACGAGGTTGTTGTGTAGTTGTTCGTATCATCACCTACGCGAGAAAATACTTCGACAATCATGCCACGAAAACGACAATCCCTACCGAGTGATGAAGATTTCGATTCCGCGACCGACAATGTTACGATGTCGGCGGACCGTTTTACGAGTCTTCTTACGACGATCCAGCAGTCACAGGCGGAGTTTTGTGAACGACTACTTCGTGAATTTCGTTCCTCGACACCGGCAGCTGCAGAACTCTTCAACTCCACTGCCGCCGTGAACCAGGTTCCGGCCAACTTCTCGCAGTGCACGGCGCGCTTCAACGGCGAGGTCGGCGCCTCCGTCGGAAGTTTCATCGACGCCGTGGAAGTGTACAAATCGTGTTTGCAGATAACGGATGATAATGCTGTGAAGGGGATGTCGATGCTGCTAGCGGGGACCGCAGCAGTTTGGTGGCAGGGCATCAAGAAGTCAGTGAAGGATTGGGACGACGCCACAGCGAGACTCCGCGCCGCTTTCGGGGAGCGTCGGCCGCCGTTTAAGGTTTACCAAGACTTATTCAAAATGGAACAAGGTAACAAAAACACTGACTTATTTATTGCCGAAGTTCGTGCCCTTTTGGCGTGCCTACCAGATGGTGATCTTTGCGAAAGAGTTGAGTTAGATATGTTGTACGGACTACTCGATCGACGAATTAGGAAGAGAGTAAGTCGCGACAACTTTGATACTTACGACCAATTACTAAGCAAAGCCCGCGCCATAGAAGATTCGCTTAAAGAATCCCATTCTGCCGAATTGAGCCCAGCTGATCCACCGACGATGGCGCGCGCGTCGCACACGACGCGGCCCACGGCCTTGACGGGTACCAGCGGCGGCGGCGCCGCGACAAACAACGCGACCGCCGAGCGACCGTCGAACGCCTCCGATTCTTCTACGCGTGTTACGACTACATCGAGACCGAACTCTTTATTTAATAAGCGACCCTATTGTGTGTTTTGTAAAGTGTACGGACATTTGAAATCGGAATGTAATAAGTTGAAAAAACGTAACTTTTCAAATACTACTGATACCGCAGTTAATAAGACCGATATGATTTATTGTTACGGTTGTGGCGAGAGCGGGGTTATTCGGTCAAAATGTTCGAAATGTACCGGGAACTTTTCCGCGTTAGATTTGTTCGAATTGAATCGTAAAGAGTCGACGTTGGATTCGCGATCAACTGAGGTCCGCGATACGTATAAAACATCGCGATTGGCAGGGTGCCTCCGCACCGGTAAAGATAGTACCGTGATTAATAATATTAGAAATGCGGACTCTGTTAAAGTTATTAACGATATTAGTAACGAGACCATGTTATCTAATAATAATAAAATTAGTACATCCAAAGGTAGGGTGACCATGGTTTCGAATAATTTTAATAGGATAAATAGGGCGACCATGTCTACTAATAATAATAAAATTAGTACATCCAAGGGTAGGATGACCATGGTTCCGGATAATTTTAAGACGCTAAATAGTGTGAACATGTCTACTAATAATAATAAAATTAGTACATCCAAGGGTAGGATGACCATGTTTCCGAACAAAAGTAATGTGTTTAGTAGTGTGACCATGTCTACTGATAGTAATAAAATCAGCACACCCAAGTGTAGGCTGACCATGGCTTCGAATAAAATTGATACTGGTTCTAAAGATTTTCTTACACCAGATTTTAATATAACAGCACTGCAAACAGATGTTCACAACCTCCCCATGTTTTCATTTGCACATAATACTAGGCAGGTTCAGCAAAGACCAATATTAAGTATTGAGATTCTCGGGATAAAAGGTATTGCACTTATAGATACTGCAGCAAAGAGGTGTATAGCGGGGTACCGCCTATATAGATTACTACAGCAGCAGAATCAGGAGTTCATAAGTGGCACGATGTCGGTGAAGTTGGCAGATGGTTCTGTCCAATTACGTGAAATTGTCACCGTATCCCTGGACGTTAAAATCAAGGATGGTAAGTGTGTTGCGCTTGATTTTGTGATTTTACCAGATGCCACTAATAACGATACTTTGTTAGGTATTGACTTCCTACTTGCTGCTGGCATGGTGTTAGATTTTGCTTCTTGCACATGGCGTTTTGGTGGTGAATCCACATCGTATCCCATGCTTTTTGAATCGCCTACCTCGTCAGAAGCCTATGCTAGCGCGGACATGCTCCGTGATGACGAAGGTACCATGCTGAAGCCCGAAGAGCGAACCCAGTTAGCCAATTTTATTTATAGTAATGAGGATATCTTCAGTGCAGGGGGAGAGGCAACTCCGTATGCGGTACATAGGATTGATACAGGGGATAACTTACCAGTATCCGTGCCGCCATACCGGTTGACGCCAGCCAAAAAGGAGTTGATGCGTGCTGAAATTGACAAAATGTTACGCGACGGAATAATAGAGGAATGTGAGTCAGCGTGGACGTCTCCTGCTATACTCGTACCTAAAAAGGACGGAGGGGTCCGGTTTTGCGTCGATTACCGACGACTCAATTCTATAACGAAAACGGATACTTACCCTATTCCTTTGATAGATGAGCTTGTGCAATCTACTAAGCGTAATAGTTTTATGTCTACTTTAGACCTACGGTCATCATACTGGCAGGTAGCTGTCGCGGAGGAAGATCGCGACAAGACGGCCTTTATTACGCCTTTCGGAACCTATCGTTTCATCCGAATGCCGTTCGGCCTCAAGAACGCCCCGTCAACTTTCCAAAGGTTGATGGATCGGTTTCGATCTGCTGCCAGCTTACAGGATGTAACTATTTTGAGTTACCTAGATGATCTCTTAATTATTTCGGACAGCTGGGAGAAACATCTCGAAGACCTGGATAAGGTGTTTAACCGTCTCAGACAGTTCGGACTGTATGCTAACCGAACCAAATGTTTCTTAGTCCGTCAGAAGGTCACATATCTTGGACATGTCATAACGCCGAATGGCATAAGTCCAGATGATGGTAAAGTTGATGCCATTATAAATATGAAAGAGCCCAGGAACCTTAAACATTTAAGATCCTTTTTACAAACGTGTTCTTGGTTTAGGAAATTTATTCCTAACTTTTCTGATATTGCGCAACCTTTGACACAGCTTACTCGCAAAAGCGCAAGCTGGAAATGGTCAACTGAGCAAGTACACGCCTTCAATACTTTGAAAGAAAAGTTAACTACTGCTCCAATACTTATTCAGGCCGATTACAGTAAACCGTTTATACTGCGTACCGACGCCAGTGGTTACGCTCTTGGAGCTGCTCTTCTCCAAGGCGGCGCGAACGATGAGAGACCCATCGAGTACGCCAGCCGATTACTGCTGCCTGCTGAAAAGAATTATTCCACGACTGAACGAGAGGCCCTCGCGGTAGTATGGGCCGTTGAAAAATTCCGTGGGTACCTTGACGGTCATAAGATAATTGTGAAGACTGACCATCAACCTTTGAGGTGGTTGATGTCGCTCAAGTCACCTAGTGGTCGCCTCGTTAGGTGGGCGATGAAATTACAGGCGTTTGATATAGAGTACAATTACACTCCTGGTAAAGCAAACACGTTGGCGGACACATTGAGTCGTCCCCAATGTGAGGTCAGTGATGAAGCCTCGTGTGATGTTTGCACCGTCGTTATGGACGTCCCTCAGTTGAGCCCCAAAGAAATTCGTGCAGCCCAACTTGAAGACCCAGAAGTGTGTAAAATTGTTAATGATCTTGAAAATTTAGATCCAATGATATCCTGTCGTTGGTTAGAGAGAGGATACGTTATGTCACAAGGAGTACTCTATCGTTTTAATCCAGATTCTGACGCCGAAGAGCCACAGCTAGTTGTGCCGGTGACTATGAGAGAGACAGTCCTTCGTGAATTCCACGATGCTCCAACATCGGGACATCAAGGTGTAGAGCGCACCTTGAATCGTATTAGGCAACGTTATTATTTTACAGGGATGCGTAGCTATGTTGAAGCCTATCTTAAAGATTGTGCAGATTGCCAACGATACAAGATATCGAATCAGAAGCCTGCAGGACTCCTTCAAACCCCTATTTTAAATCAACGAGGTGAGGTCCTCGCTGTCGATCTATTTGGCCCACTCCCAGAAGGGGAGCAGGGGGAGAAGTGGGTGTTACTTGTTGAAGATACGGCAACAAGGTGGGTGGAATTGTTTGCACTCAAGGAGGCCACTGCAGAAGTATGTGCACCGATACTCATTGAGGAGTATTTTCTACGATATGGGTTCCCTCGACGTGTCATATCAGATAATGGCGTACAATTCGTCTCCGCTGCAATGCAACAGTGTATGTTCTTACTAGGGATTAAACAATCTCTGATTCCATTGTATCATCCGGAAGCGAATCCGGCGGAACGTAAGAACAGAGATATGAAGACACATCTTTCCATGTTAGTGAAGAATGAACATAGGTCTTGGCCTAAGTTTCTGTCTCATGTACGCTTCGCCATGAATAGTGCTCGTTGTCTCACTACCGGTTGCACACCGGCGTATATGACCTTTGCGCGCGAAATGCGTACCCCATTCGATGCTCAACATGATTTGCGTGCTGTTCTGAATAAAGAGAACTTTGTGCCGCAAGCTACGCCGTATTTAGCTCGTTTTATTGATTCCCTGCAAGAGATTAGAGAGCGTGTCGAGAAGAGTCAGGATTTTAGAAAAGATGTTGCCGATAAAGTCCGCAAAGAAGCTCCTGCTTTTGAGGTTGGAAATTTAGTTCTTGTAAAAACTCACGCGCTTAGTAATGCCTCTAAAGGTATAACTCATAAATTCATGCCTAAGCGCGACGGTCCGTATCGTATCTCTAAAGTTGTAAGTCCTACTAGTTATATTATATCTGATTTGCGTTCAAACCAAAATCTAGGTAAATTCCATAGTTCTGAGCTAGCCATGTTTGTTAACCGCAATGAGAAGGTCTCACTACCCGTGCAGCCCCGTCGTAACCGGGGACGACCTAGGAATCGTAACGTGACTTCAGTTGATTGTGAAGCCAAGTCACACACGGGACGTATTAGTGACTTGGAGGGGGAGGATGTAACGCGGCAACCCCAGCCCGCTCTTATCTACAGCCGCGCGCCGCGTAATAACTATGGTATAGTCTGTGGTACAGTGCCCCGACGATCCGAGCGGCAACGCCATCTTCCGCAAAAACTATTATGCTAAAAGATTGTTTAAAATTTGTGATGCAACACTGTATTCTGAGGAACCCAAACCCAATAAAGTTATGTTAAAACTACTCATGACGATATAATTAAGTTTCGCACGCGTTTTGAATACATCCACCGTCAATCTCAGACGTGTCTATATAATATGTATGTAATTATTTTCCAACATTACGTGCTGTATGGAATAATTACATCGGTTACCATGAAAATTATTTTCATTTAATATTAAATATAATATAGTAATGTAATCATGTTTGTCACGAATCGGTTACCTACTGTATAGAACTATCTCAATAAATATTTGTCTGATATTCAGGCTACTATGAGCTACAATATTTGATATAGTTATTAATTTCTATTATTAAGTAACTAAAAAAATTTGAAATAGTTGCTCCTTTATTTCTAACCCCATAGCTAAATGCCAGTTTTCACATCAAAGTAGGGCGATATTCAAACAAACTTACATATAGGTATGCCCTGTGGCTGATGTTCCAAAAACGTTGAAACAGGTGTTTTTATTATGTTTAACCAGCAAGTTAAACTCAAACTTGCTTGAACATCGGCCGGTTTTCAAACAAACTTTTAACCCTTATTTTACTCCGTTATGGGTTGATTAACAGTGCAGACATTATCGTTAGCATGTGTACACGCATATATAGGTAGTATTAGAACCTTTTTGTTAATAAACCGCGCGTTAACAAAGCGAGCGTTTCAAAACGTCTAGGCCATGAAATTGCGCTACAAATTGTAGCCACATTACATATATCTTTGTAAAATTATATCGATATTAGTTTTCCGCTTGCGGCTTCGCCCACGTGAAATTCTTAATTTCCAAAAATCCTTTCTTAGTTCTCACTTGCGTGACTTGAGTACCTATATACAAAGTTTCAAGTGAATCCATTGAAGAAATAAAAAGTTTCAGTTTCCTCTCTTTTTTATCACCTTAGGAGGGAATTTCCAAAAATTCTCTCTAAGTCACTTAGTAACGGAAGAGTTTTATATACATTCATAGTCTAGGGAAAACTTTCCTTAACTTTTTTTTTTATGAAATATCACTTATATTTAAGCTATATAGGTACATAATTATGTAGGTTGCTTAGGCGAGCGGCTTTGCCTCCCGAACCCAAGACTGGGGCCTAAACCCCTGCCGCTTATCCCCGTTTTTTCTAGTTATGTATAAGTTAGTAGTATCTGATTGCTAAGATTTGGTGGCACACTACATTAATGAAAACTTAATTTACGGCCTGGCCACTTATTTCAGTCGCTAGACGCTTCGCCGTTCGCACCGCGCGAATATTCGCATCGGCGAATGTCCCGTGGCCAGGCTGTTATTACTCTTTTTTTGTTTAAGTACTTTATTTTTTACAATATTGTCTTATATGTATCTTGGGGCTTTAGTGGTACACAAGGAGTATAAAAATATGTCGAGCATGATCGTATGATTGAGTCAAGCATTGCTCACGTACATGCGCATATTATGTCCCACATTATTCGGGCTAGCCGAGCGAGGAATACAACGGAACTGATTTTATGGAATGCCAGACGACATCGCAATTCGTATCCGCACCGATCTCCTAGTACTTAGTTGTTAAATTAATACAGTTCAAATAAGCGGATCTCCAATAAGCTCGTGAATTTTGCCCTTAGGTCACATAGCCCAAATTAGGCATTTTATCACTTTGTTTTGATACTCCAATTTACTGCATAGAATTCGCAGACCTAACGATAAACAGTGCAAAACCTTGACCTGAGCGTCATTTGTGGGATAACACTTGCACCACTCAAGTCACTCATATTTTAATGGGTTTTTTTATACAACTCACAATGGAGGGGTTTTTGTCTAAAAATGTATGTTATGATTTATTGGTTATAACTTTTATATCTCCGTTAGATTTATACTGTGTATTTTCCTATTATTATACTTATGTGCTCATTTATTGTACTTTTTGTACTTAGTTAAGATTTTGAGTGCATATTTCATGAAATATATTAACTTAACAAAGTCGGACAAAAGAAGGCTAATATTTCTCCAACAAGCTGTCAATCTAATCTACTCAATTTAAGCTAATCAATTTAAGTAACCGACTGACTTTACCTACTATATTTAATCTAACATCTCCAATTGCATTTCTCATGACCATCTGTGAATTGAAATCTGTGAATTTGATTTACAAATTGCGGCGTCAATTTAATATTTCGGTCCCTAGTGTAATGAAAATATATTATTCAATAACAACAACCGTTGTGAAGGTGCTTATTGTTCAGGGCTGTTGTAGTTATCATAAATTGTAATTTATTTTGACATCTTCAAGATATTTGTAAGAAAATAGAATAACCGCGAAGGGAAAATTATTTTCTAATGTCGTTGTTATATTATGTATGTATAAAGCTGGTTTCGTAGGTCCTATAAAAATAAGAATGGGCCATAAAATTCTACGGATGTAGGTATTTTTTTATTACAGGCCTGTTAACTCTGTCTCGCTTTTGTATACAGCTCTGTATACCTACACCTACATATATTTACTTATCTTTACCTACGTATAATAAATCTGTAACTGATCGCCATCAGTACATGGAGGATACATAATTATATGAGCAAAAACTTTTACTGGGGGTCTTTAGTAACGCAATAGAACCAAAACTATGATTTTCAGAATTTTAGTCTGTCCGTTTATCTGTTTGTCTGCGGTTTTGTACGCGCTAATATAATGTGGTTAGCTTCACTTAACATTTAAGGTTTTTTGTAATCGGTTCATAAATAAAAAAGTTATGTAAGTTTAAAGAATCACCCCTAACGATTTCCGAATGTGGGTACTAAACTAAGGGACAAGCGAAGCGAGGACAGGTTTCCTAGTTTAAAATATTTTATTTTACATAATGTTGTATCTTTTCAAAGATAATTAGCTTGTTTAATATCCGTCGATTACCATTAACAGCTTCCTTCACAACAATATCATATATGTACGTATATCTACTAATTAATTAATAAATGTATGTTATAATTAGGTACTTTATCTGTGTATGATGTACGTTGCTAATTGTATAATGTAGTTAGTATTGAATGTGTTAGCGCGCACTGTTTGTATATAGACGGCAGAAATGAGACTTATAGTGAAATGTATTAGATTAAATGTTGTGTAGTCGAAACAAATTTAGAATTTGTACAAAATTTAATTAAAACGTTATTAATATGTTCAGTAAGTACTGTAAGTATTTACTAACTACTTGTAATATAGACAAGTTATGTATTAAAGATGTTCATAATACTTGTTGTCTCTAATTATTGCTATTTTCGTATCTATCATTGCAGTATCGATATATCCATATAGTTAATTGGTAATTAAATATTAGATATGATAATAGTAATTTTAGTTTTAGTTGGTAGGTAAATTAATAAATTAGTAGGTACATCACTTTATATCCGCTATGAAAGATAATCTCGCTTAAATGAGAACGCTGGAATACATAATTAATAAATAATTAAGGAACAGTTACTAAGCAAATAATTCAAAGCTTTATTGTTGTGGGTACGTTGGATTTACATCTGTGGCCATAATAATATAATATGTTGTTTACCTACAGTCGAAGTCATGAACTTTACTGAATAGTTTTTGCTCAGCAATACACATTTAATTCATTACCCTTAAGCCTCATTTACATGATACCATTTTCTTGTACATGCAAGAGCAATAATGGTATGCAATTAAATACGCGCAAGAATTGCCATTCAAGAATTGTAAGCGGCTGTACAAGCGGCTGTTTGTGTTGAGAGGTTTCCTCAGCAAAATAAAAAAATTACTTGTATTACCTTTGGTAGGAACATGATAGCACGATGCGAGAAATAAAAAAGGTCTTGTTGGGACAAGCTCCATTTGGGTCTGTTACTATAACTTCTAAACCGATCTATAAGATATAAATATTTATTATATTTACAATTATTCAAATAAAAGCCGGTTTTTGTCGTTAAATACTGACTTCCGTCCTTGTTTTCGAGTATACACTATTCTGTTTACAAAGTCAACATTTTTCCTCAATACATATTTCCTGACGAGGATAGCGTACTGTACCTACGCTTTGTTGACGTATGTCACGTAAATGTCGTACCCCCATCCTCCATCCTGAAATAAATTTATGTCAGTAGCAAGAATTAATTCACGATAAAAAACTATATATTAAGATTTACATGTATTATGTATAGGTGTCTATGTCTAGGTGATCTTCAGTGTTTCGTTGTCTGTAATTATTGTGTTTCATTTAAGCACGCCATAGACTTCGAAGAACTTTATACTTTAATAAAATATACCTAAACCTTCCTCATGAATCCCCCTGTCTCTTAGTGAAAGCCGCATGAAAATCCGGTAAGTAGTTTTTGAGTAGGTAATAATCCTTATTGACTTAAATACGTTAGTCACCTTAAGAATTTCAAGCACATTATGATAAGCCTCTACACAATGGTGTAAAGGCTCATTTCATGCAAATTAATTCAAATTATGAATGTATAATTATAAATTATAAATGTATAATTTGAATGAATCTTAGAAGTTATCGCTAAAAAACTAACGCGCGTGAAAATTAATTCTAGCAGTCTAACTTAAAAACTGGTGCATGTTTCATCTAAATACGCCGCTTAGGATCTGAGATATTAATAATATATGTTTCAGGACAATGTGTGCCGACGAATAAAACAAAGAAAGCAATGTAAAGGTAAATCATTTGAAAATGTAGCCTGGGAGATGCTTGGTTTAAATTCTACAGGCATCTCTGAATTTATTTGCAAAGATATATTCTCAAGTTGTTCTACTTCAATGCTCGCGGACTTTGCAGACGATGCGGAAATATGTCTAAGTGTAATCTCCTTATTTATGAAGTGGAATTTTAGCCTTGATCTCCCATACTAAATAATTGGGGTCTATCCTTTGAGACAATTTAATCACAAGATCCTGCCTACCTGCGCATATAAACATTCAACGTTCAGATTTTTGCTGACTCCCCCTTTAAAGTTACATTGGCTCATTTTAGATATTCGCTTTCTAAAGATTATGTAAAAGTTGACTTTCACATTTGGAATGTTGGAGATTGGTCCTCGAATCGTTCATTATAAATTCGGTCTCGGAATTCATATTTTGGATTAGAAAAGACTGTTTTTCATTAGTTTGCTCGTAATTTTGGAGTACCTACAAGAAATATGATGTTAATATAGTACTTACATTAGGCAAAACAAGTCTGTATGAGATCGCTGTCTGAAGTCCTTTGAGAAAAAAATGGGTTATAACTTTTACCCCCAATTTTTAACGCCATAGATAATAAATTTGGTCTGTTTGTTTTTGTGTTTTGTGTTGTTTTTATTTATTTTGTTTACTAATGAACAACTCTATCCACGTTTTACTATTTTTAATTTTTTACTGTAACTATGCCATGGCTGAACTTTTTATTGTACTCGTATGGACATGCACATTTTTTGATCATGGTCGTCTATGTATATTGAAACAGACAAGACCAACAATGGAACAAGTAGTATTCATTAAATTCCAACAAAAATATGAGTAAAATGTAGCGAACATTCTTTTGAAAAATATTCATTCGCGGCTCACATTGTCGCCACTTTGGAGCGAAATAATGGCTAGCGATGGTTTTACTACTTTTTTGTACAAAAAATATAGTAGGTACAACGTCAAATCAAAAGAAAGCAAATATTATTAGAATAAAACTTAGTTCGTTTAACACGATTCTCGCACGAAAAGTATACATAGAAGTTAAAAATGTTAGTAACTAGTTAAAGTAATTTATTTAAATATTCCAGCAAAGTAGGTACGTAATATTACTACGGCAACAACTGGTATCTTCTTACCTTAACTTAGTCGCCTTGGGAAATCAGGTGCAATATATACACGTATCAAATCGCTGAGGGATCTTTATCTGAAGCGAGGAAACTTTTAGTTGTTTCTCCAACCGTTACCCTCACCGATAAACTTAGCAGTGAAGAAACTGTGACTTAAGATTTAAGACGTAAGATTATTTACTTGGAGAACAACCTATGGATCAAAGAAACCAAAGATAATAGGTAATTATTTTATTAAATAATGTCTTTAACAAAAATTCTACATTTTTAGCGAAATTTAAATTGGATATCGAAAGTTTATTGACTTAATAAATTTGATAGGCTTTCAACATCAATTAGGCGTGGTAAAATGGCATATTAAGCTTTGATAAGAAAATTTTATACTTCTCAGAATATTAAGAAAATTGCAAACTTTTGTCATTTAAAAATTGAGTATGAATACATCCGTGGGCACATATCTGCTTCGAAGCAGATGTACGAATGTATGATTAATAAATGATGTCTGAATTCCGGGCATCGCCTATTAATCGTTTAGATTTATTTGTCCAATTCGACGTTGGTCCATGGTTTGTCTGTTAGCCCATTCTCTGTTAATATTGGTCCAAATTGCGGATATTTAAAAATACATTATACAGTCATGGTAACTATAGTTTTTTCTTTTGTCGGATACCCTCTATACGTTTTATGCATTTGAGAAACTCGTGTATTTATTTTATTAACATGCTTGATTTTTGTTTAGCTTTAATTAAACACCTTTTTCTGTTCCTGTATGCTCATTATTATAATTGATACTTATATTGTGTTCATTCTCATTCAGTGAAATGTTCATGTCATTGTCATTTCTCCTAACAATTCTACCATCCATGCTGAGTTTGGTTTCTTTTATGATGCATATTTTGATGGATAATAAGTAGCTTTGTGATGCCTCACCGGTCTTAAAAATTTCTCGAACGAATTCGAACTTTTCCGCCGTCCGCCGAGCAAGGATATAAGGCACAAATTAAGCAAAAATATCAATTAAAATCTTGTTACAATTTCATAACAACCCTACAGTAGCTTAACGATTTTTTAAATGTTTTTAAAATTTGTTAACACATTTTTTTAAACATTAAACACGTCTCTTGTAAAGTTGCAATTTTGCAGTAACGCCTTTATTCGTAGGATAAGGCGATATTAACGTCTGTTGAACGTCGTAAACTATTTGACCCCTCGAGGCTTGGTCTTGTACAAATTACAGTCAATAAGAAGTCGCCTTTGCGATGAAGAATTTCTTACAGCCAATATAAAGCGCCTTGGATTCCTGGTGGTTTCGTGACCCCTATATATCTTTGTTTTATATGTACAGTTTTCTGTTTTGCAGCTAATAAAATGGTAAATGGAAATAAATATTTATTTATAGCACATGAGCGCTGAGGAGTCTGCCAAAAACACTAAATAGATGCTCTTGGTGTGAAACATATTTCAATGTAACGATGATGAGCGTAGTACCTAACTCTACAAAAATAAAACAATATTATCTCAGATGTATGACTATCAGACTATTATTTCTCAGACTTATTTCTCCAAGATAGTTCATATGTAGTTGTGTCCATGCCAACCTTCCCCACATAAGTACACTAATGTAACCTGCTGTACTACGGACGAGGCAGTAGCGCTACATTATGCTTCTGTATTTCAACCGTTGGCTTGATCTAAGATATGAAACCCCTTAGTTTACACTCCTTACGAAACTGTTATTGAAACGAGATTGTTATTGCCACATAGTTGTAGAAGGTATTTAGATTTATGGTAAGGGCTGGTGGTTTAGTGGCACACCAGGATTCCGTGTTTCGTGCCATGGACAACACAATAAGACAAAGACACACAGCTAGACCGACAACAGACATTTTACTCATCATTTTTCTAACTTAAGGATATTGCAATTTAATTTAACAGTAAAAATTTTTTTTATTGATTTAAGGTAGCAAACGAGCATGCAGCACCACCTTCCGCTGCCGCCCATGACAACTGTGACCGACTTAGAACAAGACTCATATGGTGATAGTTAGTGAGATAGTTAGTCCGGTTAGGAGATCATTTTGATTTATTTTTTCTAACTTAAGGATGTTGCAATTTAATTTAACAGTGAAATATAGGCAATTGTGACTTTATCTCGAGGGTAACGAGGCGCAAAAATTGTATCATTTGTCAAAAGTTTTTATTTATGGCGAATATTACGACGATGTTAAGGTTCCTTACACGCCAAAAAAACATTTTTCATTCGAAATATTTACTAAATATACGCTACTTTAGATTGGTAGATACATAACCCTTATTGTTTTACATTGCCCACTCTGGTTGATGTATCAGAACGATGTCTGTATCCTTGGTTACTGTCCACCGTTATTGCCAAGTTGTACGAATAAAACTTAGACTTGGCATAGTATTATATCAAAGGTTTGAGAATATTAAACTGTTGGAAAGTGAAGACTACCACATTTTTAACGTTATTTAGGGCCCTGTTTTATAATTTTGAATGAATAAACGCAGCCTATTACCTACTATTGACCGAATCTGTGTAGGGTCTGAGTTATTTCGAAGTATTTATTAGGATTACCTGATGCGGTAAAATGTTTTATGGTTTACCTCAACGTAATGTATATTAATTGACCTACCTAGTTCTCTTTTATTTGATTAAAACTTTAGTTTTGGAAACGAAACACCCGTCGGCTTATGTGGATTAGGTATACGTGACAGGCCGGGTTAAGCGATTAGAAGTTAAATATCGGATAAATATGCTTCGGAAAACATCGTAGGAAACCTGTACCTACTCCTGTGCTACTATGCGCGGCTGTGAGCTGTAATAACTGAACTAATTGCAGTCCACAGTCGGTGCGAATGCGAATTGATCCGACTAGGTTTAGGTTTAACATAACTATTCGTAGGAACATGCAATCACTTAAGAATTAGTATTTAGTGTATTCAAATACAATATAGTATTGTACAATAAACGTACTATTGTATTGTGTTCAAATGCATAATGGTTTCATTAAATTATACCCACATATAATTTATTGCGCGTATTTTTGGCTTCCAACACCGTTTCCGTTTATCACCACCGTGTTTTATCATAAGAACTATGTAGGTACCTACATAATATTATAAGAAGTAATTGCATAGGAGGGAAACTGAAAAAAATATTGTTATTACATGTTTAATAAACAACATTAGAATAAACTTGTTACCTACACGGAATGAGGCACCATTAATTTCAGGTGTCCTTGTCTTATATAATATTCTACATATATTACCTACAAGCAATTCCTTACCTTCCTATACCTTCGCAGCTTACCTATCCGAATCAAAGGTATATCTTTATAAAATATCTTTCTAAAAAAATGTTTTCATATTTAGTTGTTTTATTCCAATAGGTATTCTAACGTGTATAAATATTTTGACTAATCGAAGTGGCTATAATGCCGAGCCCAGACCGCCCTCACCCGAAGGCTTATTATTATAATATGTTTATATATCTATGTTTACTTTTCAACAACTAAGCGAACGATGGAGAGAGCAAAAGGCGAAGCTCCTCTGTTATTGTTCGGAGTTTATTTGTATAACTGGAATACTCTATTTATTTAACATTTTATTCAGTCTTACTTGGTCACTGGAGTTGCCCGTAAAATGCTAGCGATACAGAAATATTTATACATATCAAAGAAACGCATTATTTATATTACGCATAACTTGGGGAGTGTAAGGGAGTACTATGAGAGGATTTTTGGAAATACAATTATACAAATATACATTTATATTGTCTACTGCCCATAAAAGAGTAATCCTCACGATAAGTGGTTACCACCGCCCGTAAACATTTGCATCATTGGCGTGTTGTAGAAAAAGAAGTCAGAAATTCCCAGTTTACCTGTTTACTCTCCAACACTGCATGAGAGACGTTAAAATCATATTACACTCGTTATACTTTATGAAAAGGAAAAAGACGTTTTTTACTTCACAAATTTAGTAAAATACATCCCGGAATACTTGCTAGAATAAGTCAAACGTAAGAGCTCAAGAGCTTCCTCAGAGTTTACGAAATGTGTTTAGTAATGTGAATTTAAACTGAACTGAACTTAGCTGGAATAGTAAAGTTGAGACAGTTATTTACTTCCGTTCAAGAGCAGACTGCTCGCAATGTTTTTCTTTGCGTGTGTAAATACTTAGGTACCATGTAACTTTTAGTAATTGACTACTTATCCCGGGAGTAAGACTTATACATTGGTGAAATCGGCTCTAAAGGAAGAATAAAAATAAGAATACCTTACCTGCGTCAGTGTTTCCGCCTACGTATGATGTGGGAGTCTTCAAGAGGAATAGGAAGAGAGAATAGGCTTTATCTAAGTTAGGGCGCTCAACACCTTAAGGACTTCATCGCCACTTACCCAGGTGGGATTGTTGTCAAGCGCTACTTTATAAGAAGTAAAAGTATGTATAACTTTAAGGAACGATGGCAGGGCAACCGGTGGCAAGTGGTCTCCGTCGCCCATGGACATCGGCAACACCAAGGCATCACCGATGCTTTGTCGGCCAAGAAGAAGGAAGATATAAGAAAGAAATATTACTCCTTTGACATAATACTGGTTTGTAGGCCCCCAGCCAAAGCTTATTTTGGCAAAGTATAACAAGGTACCTAGAATCAAATTTTGGATAAATATACAGCACAGTACAGATATCACCCCATGACACTTATTATTAATAGGTATTCATATAGGTAGTATTTCTGCTAGTTCTTTGAATCGCTGCCTCGATATGAGCTTGGGTTTCAATGTTATTTACGTATTTGAAATCGCTTCGCGTATGGAAAACACCCTGAAAATATTTTGTTTACCTGTGATTTCTTTAAAGGTGTGTAAATTGTAGCAGCCCATGTTTGGCCTATCCTATTCCTATCAGAGTACTCATGCTTGGTTGGTCTTATAATATTGTTGTAAAGATATTAAGCGCATAGGATTTCATGTAAACATTACTAAAAACATATAATATGTAGGTACCTACTCATTTGTGTCCTTCTTAATAGGTCCTTCCATTTCATAGGTAGGTAAATGTATTAATTTAGCATGTACCTACGTATTATATTATTTACATTTTGTTAATAAATCAAAATAAATAATTCCAATTTGTACCTAAGAATGAAGAATGGGTATCACACCCAGTCCAAATACTTGAGTCAAACTTTACAAAACTTTTCCGTTGAAGCGTGGGAAGCTGATGAAATAACTTTGAAACATTGGAGTATGGGAGCTGCATTTTTTATAGTTATAATAGTAAGGTACAATAACGTTAATAAATTACACGAAGTTATAAATTTTTTGACTTTATTACGAGTCCATCAATTTATACCTGAATTTCAAATTTTATCGACATCATAAACGGTTTTATAAACAAACTCCTCATTCGTATCTAAATAACAACGTTATTACAGGAAGCAATTTATGGCTAATGTTTCTTTCAGTTTTTTTTGCGGATTATCTGTACTTGTACTGCGATATAATTTAAACACCCGCTTATCCCTAGCCCTATACTCTGGAAGATTTTCAATTTTCTCCAATTCAAATAAATTAAGCATACTATGAAACCCAGACTTTAAACGGATAAATATACTTTGATTTTTTTGCTTTTTACCTATATTACTGTAAGACCAATGTTTAAGACCTTTAATTACGTGGCGGTGTAGGTGACAAAGTTTGTATTGCATGGGGTCGGTTTCTGTATCTCTAACAAACTCATTGCGGTTAGTACTAGTACTCTGATGAATCTGTACAATTTCTTGAACGCTTGTAGTTTTGTCTACTGTTGTGATTCTATGACAATTACATTGAATGTTCACATTCCGGCAATTTGTATTACCGTCTGCTTGCACGCTCTGAGATCGAAGCTGGTTTTCTTCGAGACTTTTACTGCAAGAAGCTTCATTGGATACACCATAAATTTGATGTAGTTCACAATTTGCAGTTAATACCGTTGTCACAGGTTTTGGCACACATTTCGAATTTACTTCTGCATTACCATGACGTTTACTAGTTTCAGCTGAAACTTCGGTTATGATACTGTCTGTTCGACTTTTATTTTCAGTACCAAAAAAATGTCGTTTTACAAGAGTAATAAGTTCACTTGATGGATCATTAACATGTTGAGCAATCCCCCAAAGAAATTCCGCCATATAAATTAATTAATACATTACCTACTGTTACATTTACCGACGTGACATTTAAACTAACATTGTCTATGTGTAGGATGTTTCAAGCGCTCAGATTAATAATTTTCGTAGATTAATAACTCCAGTTGATGACAAATGACTTATCTATACTAGATATATAAATCAAAGGTATTGATACTGTATAATAAATATATCAACTGAGGGCTAATTACATCAAACCAACTAAGGAGCACTCAAATAACAAGAAACGCATTTCCACAAACCACGGGAAAGTCGTCCAAAAATATACCGGACAAACTTCTGATTCCTTTTGAAGTATGTTAAACAGTGTTTCGGATAACTATTGCAGAAAATTTTATGGCTTACGGCTATACATATATAGTTTAACATTTTGATAATTCATAAATTAAGTATAAAATAAATTGGACCAGATGGTCAGATCAGAACGTAATAGGTATTGGTTTGTTCCGAAAAGAATCCGTTTCGGACAAAATAAGTATATGAATGATGTATGTGCTTGGATTATCTCTGATAAATCCTCGGGTTTATGTCCCTGGACGGACTCGTATAGATAAATCAATGACACTTTTGTATTTTATTGCTTCGTTTCCTTTAATTTTAGGTTCGATGACCCTATAATTGTTAGCATGGCTCTTAGGGAGCTTGTATCTTTGGAGAAATTAAACCAAATTAAGGCTTTTACGATTATAATTACGACTTATATAATTTATCGTAACGTGACGAGCGGTCCAGACATTCTTGATAAAACATTTCTGAATGTGGGCTGGATACATACGTACATACAACGAGCTAATAAGCACTCTCCATAAATTATCACTACACATTACAATTGGTATTCGTGAAAAAATATTAAAATATTCGTTAGTAGGTAGTTAAAATTTATGCGCACATGCACTAATACGATTTAATCTTCCTACTGAAGGATTTTCGGAGCGCTTTTAAAAGAGATCTAATGAAAAGGCACAAAATGAGCTTTCATTTCTCGTTCGCGATGAGCTCTTTCTTTAGGGATGTACACCTTTTCATTCCTTCGACAGTTTACACTTAACGTTAAGTATATTTTATTTCTGAAACGTTGGACTTTCATAAAAAAACTTCATGATTGTATTTTTCCTTCAGTATTGTAGCGAAAGCGAAGAGTGTAAAACATTTTTGTGTCTGACTTTAAACATTGTAAAAATTTGAGGTGGTCGCACTTTACCAAACGTTATGAGGGCGCAGAAGACGTCTTATACCGTCACAGTATGGCTGAATTAAACATAGTTTTTAGTTTAAACATGCCTACCAAGTCAACAACAAAGCCTACAAAATGTACCATCGCTAAGACAACAATCCAGTGAGCTTTGGGGATATTGGAGTGGTTAAGTTAAATTAATGTAAGTACTACAGCATAATTATATCTGACGTCGAAAACTTGTATGTATGTATATGTAGAAGGAGGGGATGAAGGATCCGAAATTATATAAATGTACCCTGTTTTTAAGCTCGCATGTATGCATAACGTCATGGCCTGACGACTGTCACCAAATGGTAACAACCGGGACAGACGCCTTTACGAGCCCTCCGAAGCACGGAAGCACCCGAAAAATTTAGCCACTAGCGGTCACCCATCGAACAACCGACCGCGCCCGCTGTTGCTTACCTTTGTCGATCACTTAAGATCGACGCAAGCCGCCCGCGCCGGGCTATGAGCGTATTATTGTAAAGTTTCATCAAAATGCACTGGTAGTTTTTGCGTGAAAGAGTAACAAACAGACATCCATACATCCTCACAAACTTTCGCATTTATAATATTAAGTAGGTTTATACAGATTTCTCCTTTTATGATATATCATTTTGAATGCATTTGTATAGAATTATTTTAATGCACATTATTTTATACAGAATGATACCGTCATAAACACAGGTCATAAATTTCGAAATACGCAACCATAGTAATGAGATTTCTCCTTGGACCGAGCACCGGTCGCTGAGAATATGTTACGACGTATTTCACAGGTCATAGAATTTGTTACCATGTTATAGACGAGTAGTTGAGTTCAATAATATTGCTAGCTTTTTTGAAATACCTTACTGATTTAGGCAAGATTTTATTGAATTTGCAATGTTTGTTACGAGGTGAATTAGAAACCATTTCTACATGTACCGATGGCGAATTACTTTTGTCGAGATGAAATGACGGTCCATATGATGGATGCGGAAAGAATAAAGAGGATAATGTTTGTTTTCGGCAATGACATTATAAGTAAAAAGAGGGTTTTCGGTCTGGGTGTGTTTGTGTGTTGTCTAATGCCACAGAGTAGCATGTGCTACTTCATGCATCCACGACAAAGTGAATCCTAGTGTAGGCCTGTGACTGTGTAGCGTTATTTAGTTATTGTTTAAATAATTGTCACGACGACTAAAATAATGGGTTTCTTTTCGTTTTAGTTCATTTCAATATAGGTATATTTTAGCAGGTACATTACTGTAATTTGTTAAAATACATTTTGAATGATTTTGCCAGCGAGTAACAAGCGCGAGGTACAATATATAACAGCTAAATTTTATGGGTATTTACACAGATTCGAAGAAACTTAAGGAATCGTGAGTTTTAACTAAGTTAATATAATAAAAGCTCTAAAAGAACAGTCTAAGTATTCCGAAGAATAAATCAACTTTTATACAATTTTGTGCGTATCACCACAGTAGATAATAATTAAAGTAGAGAAAATATTTTCTAAAAAATCATCGTCGCGTCGTGCTGACTTGATAAGAAAAAACTTTATGTAAACAAATAACTTATGGTTATTTCATAATTTGCTTGTAACAATTACTTTGCCACCATTCCGCGAAACCCCGGGAGAGAAAGTTAACTTTTAGTAGTAATGACTAAATAAATATATAACGCCACACACTCATAGCCCCACCATAGGATTCCATGTGTCGTGGGTGCCATGGGAAACATACAAAAGCAAGAACAGACGCTCAGCCCAACAACAAAAATTTAAGTAACAATACAGGCCAAAACTAAATAAGAGTTCAGATGCTATATCAACTTGCTATGTAATTTATGAGATCAGCTCCTAGTTATATGTATACGCTTGTAAAGTTTCCAGACAATTGTTAAATGGAAAAAAGTAATGACAGTTAATCAACAATTACAAAAGCTTAATAAATCCATTTTATTTTCTTTTTGTCTTAAAGAAAAAGTTTTTAATTGTTCATCAACTATAGCATCCCAAGGGTATTTACTAGGGTATAATGTTGCTTCGCTGATAACAAAAGTTGATGAATACATAATGAACTTTGTCATTAATTTTTACTACATAACATCTAAAGAAAAGACGGGCCGCTTCAACAGAATACTCTATCTAAGGGATCTTTCATTTGATTTTTTCTTCAGTGTTCTGAAGATACATATTATATACTTATACATATTATTATATACATATTATATAGCTGACCCGGCGAACTTCGTACCGCCTAACAGTCGATTCTTTAATTTCTTATTTTCTTATGTTTTTAATACTTATTCTGCTATTCGGGACACCTTCCCGGAACCCCTCCCCTAACACTTAGGTACTACACACTATACTACACTACACTAACTCCACTAACTTTATGGAATGATATTAAAGTTCAAATTGACTTTTAAGTATTATTACGAATCTTTTGTATGATAATATAGAAAAGAGTTGTTTTTAGACTTTTCCTGGCAATTTTTTAAATTTTTCTTCGATTTTTTCGAAATTGGTCAGCTGTTCTCGAGATTTGCGCTTAGCAACAATTAAATGTCTCCAAAGCTAAGCATTTACCTTCTGCAGATTAATGTTTTACAATCGGTATCCTTTTTATTGTGTTAGTACGGTAAAATGTATTATGTTTGCAGAACACTACAAAACATTATTGGAGAACATTTCGAAATGTAATTGGGTCAGAGAAATTTATTCAGATTTTTTGTTGTTACAAACACTTATGATTTATCAATAGCCCAATATATTTCAATACACATTGAATTATTTCTAATGCACAAATTTTAATAAAAAAAAAAGAAATATCGTGAGAAGCGGGCATGTCGACACCTTGTAAAATATCGCTACGATTTATCATAGACCCAATATAGCGTCTGTAAATCATCTTGATTCACATTAAATTGATTTATTTGTAATGCTAAATCGAGGACATGAATTCCAATTTTCGTAATAAAAATATTTGAAACGAATATTGGATGTTTTAGGAATCATAAACCATTGTGGATTAATTTTGGAGTGTGTCAATGGTTCCATCTAGCTTTCCCAAAGTCGTAACGACAATATTTATGAGTCAAATAAAAAATCAGTTTCCTCGATTTTATTCGTTTTAATTGTAGAACATAATATTATTATAGGAAGCAATAGCTATTAAGAATTTTATTATTGAGAAAAAGATTTCATAACTTGTGTCATATCCATTAATAACATTTGTGTTTATGTAGGCAAGTACCTAATTTTTTTACCTCGTGACTAATCGTGTCACTGAGTGCTGTAAAAGGTTTTTCAAGGGAGCACTCTGGAAAATTGACCGTACAGGTTACAGTTTTTGTGCACGGCCATTCACACAATACATGTATACTTAGCAGGAAATTAAACCATGCGAAATAACTATCTGTCAAAGCTAATGGACTACAAACGAATTAATGGATTAGTTGGGTAATTTTGGTAATTGATATTTAACTGGTGAATCATAAAGCAATTCAAAGGGGCTTGTGTACCTAAAGTCGGCCAAGTGCGAATAGGACTCGTACACGAAACCACGTGCTAAAATTTAGTAGAAAAAAAACATGTCACGTGTCTCTTGAGTGCCTCTAGTTATTATAATAAATTGATCGCAAATAAAGATATTAAATATGTGACTTACAACGCGAATTGAATTTTTTGGTCCGTTCCTATGACATTACTATAACTTTTAATGCGAAAGATAAAACAATTAAGGGAACGTATGCGACTTAGAGAGAATTACTAATTGAAAATTAAGACAATTAGTCGAATTTGAGTGCCTCACTTTTCGCGCGCTTGTGATATGTCTACCTACTTCTTTTTACTCATAATATTGGTGGCAAATATCTCGTTTATTTTGTCGCATACACATACTCGTAGTAGCCGAGAATTTCCTTTAACGTTCAGATCACGATGTCTCTCAAACAACCTTTCGGTAGGAGACAGTAATTGACACGATGTACAAGACGGGTTGTACACGGATACAAGTTCGTAAATAATATAATAAATTCAAATCACGTACTGAGACTATAACAATATTATTATTTCCGAATCCAATTGATCTCTTTTTATCAGTCAATCATTGAGATTTCACAAAATCAAGGCTTAAAAATCTTATTAAGATTGTGAAACTCTAACATAATTATCAGGGAAAAATTGCTATTGCACATTTCCAACGAGTATCTCGCTCGACCTCTCAAACCTCGCAAGCTCACGTTAAACTTAACGATACAGACAACAGTAATAGGTAAGTTCGGAGAAATTGCATCTACACTGGGGTAAGTTTTCACCGCTCTAGCTATCCGAACTCCTCTACTACATTTCACCACAACCTCTAGCTATAAGAACTTAATAAACTATATTGTACATAGAATTCCCGGTTGGTATATTTATACGTTGAATAAGTTAATACGTAGTCTAGAGTTTTACTTGCATTCCTTGGAATGTTCAAAACTAAATTTGAAATACACCGTTTAAATTAAATATAGAGTTAATGAAGGCAACCCTGCAATCCTGTTGGTCGTTAACTTGTTTGCCGCGCTCCCTCGTACGGGTTCGATTCCTGTCCAGGACAAACTGGGTGATAGATAAATAATTGTACTTTGGTTGTATTCACAATGTCTCATATCCATATCATTAGTGGCCAACCCAAGTATCGAATGTTTATAAGCCGCCCGAAGGCCTCCGATACGGCTATATCCGCTGATATGGCCGATAGCTTACGTGTCCTTTGAATGGCATGGAAGCGCTTTATTTGCCGACCGCACCCGCTATTGCTTATTTTATCGATCTGTGCCTAAAGAACAGCCAGGTTCCACTAACATCATCTGGATACCTGGCATTCGTCCACAGTTCGGTTTTTACGTAATTTATTCGCACGTAGTACCTACGTGTAAACTGTGGAACGAACTTCTTACATCAGTGTTTTCCCAGTCCTATGACATGGGGCCTTTTAACAAGCGGGTCCATCGCTTCCTTCTCGGCCAGCATTGCATTGGTGACGCCCTTGTCTTGATAATGTCCATCGGCGGCGGTGATTACATATCATCAGGCCATCTGCTTGTTTGGTTGCTATAAAAAAAACAAGAGCATATCTTTGAACAACATACCAAGATAAGGTTTTACATGCCGCTAGCCAAGTAATGTCGTATACGCAGCTGAAAACGCCGACAAAGATTTTCGATTAAGGCATAAGTACGCTGACAATTGAGCTAATTAGAGCCTGTACAGATGTCGCCTTGTCGTAACCGCAACTGTTTTGTCCGAGGGTTTAGGTAATATTAATTCTTTACAGATTATTTAGTAATTTGAATGAGTAATTTGAATTTAATAATTGTGTTTAATTTATTTATTATTTATAGATTTTTTTTTGACAGCTCCATGACATTGGGCTCCGCGAATACCTTAGAAGGAAGTTCCACTATTCACATAACAAAATTACCAAAATATTGTTAATTAACTTACCAATAATTAATTAGGTACCCAATCATTTTAAGTTAGGCTTCGCGGACACTTAATGAAGAAGAAACCTTTTCAGTGTTTTTCATCATTGTAGATAGGTACACAAAGGACTAGCATAACTTCGTAGGTTTATTGTGAAGCTACCAGTAGTTACTGTGGGAAAATTTATTAGGTAACAAGATAATCGGTCAATTGCGAGTGGGACTTGCACAGGTAGGGGTCTGTACCACCGAGCGTTATTAACTGAATTATTTCATCCATTACGAGAATACAAAATGAATGTTAAACATCTAACGATGCACGTTGAAACAATTGAGATTTTCGCGCACACATTTCACGTAGCCGTGGCCCAGGGACCGTTTTTGACCGAACGTTTTTAATTTGTTTATTATTTGTTGTAGCGGCCACAGTAACACGTATACTTTGAAATTTTCAGGTGTCTACCTAATTCCATTCAAGAGATAGAGCGCTGTGAGTGACAGACGCACAGACAGACAAACAGACAGACAAACAGACAGACAAACAGACAGACAAACAGGCATACAAACAGACAGACAAACAGACAGACAAACAGACAGACAAACAGGCATACAAACAGACAGACAAACAGACAGACAAACAGGCAGACAAACAGACAGACAAACAGACAGACAAACAGGCAGACAAACAGACAGACAAACAGACAGACAAACAGACAGACAAACAGACAGACAAACAGACAGACAAACAGACAGACAAACAGACAGACAAACAGACAGACAAACAGACAGACAAACAGACAGACAAACAGGCGGACAAACAGGCGGACAAACAGGCGGACAAACAGACAGACAAACAGACAGACAAACAGACAGACAAACAGACAGACAAACAGACAGACAAACAGACAGACAAACAGACAGACAAACAGACAGACAAACAGACAGACAAACAGACAGACAAACAGACAGACAACCAGACAGACAAACAGATAGACAAACAGACAGACAAACAGACAGACAAACAGACAGACAAACAGACAGACAAACAGACAGACAAACAGCCAGATATCGGAGGCATATTAATAGGGTTTCGTTTTTTACTATTTGGGTACGGAACCCTTAAAAATTGTGTGTTTTATGTATCTTATGTTTCCTCATTGAAGCAAGAATTGTACGCCCTGGAAACGCTAAGTGAGAGATATGATTCATTCATTATTAAGATGGTTCTGTTTTATGTCGCAAAATATTATTTTTTGCGAACATTGCCTCTTACCCTTGTGATAAAATTACGAGTATCTTTAGGATACCGTATTTTAAGAAAACGACTCGGTTAAGTCATTTCTGAGATTAGCGGGACACAAACTCTGTACGTTTTTGGCAAGCAGACAGACGAACCGACAGACAGACAAAACATTTAAAAACCATAACAATAACAGTAGGATTGGCAATATCAGCCCCCAGTCATCATCATCATCACAACCCATAACTGTCCAACTGCTGGGCACGGGTCTCCTCTCACAATGTGAGGGGTATAGGCCATAGTCCATCACGCTGGCCAATTGCAGATTGGTGGACTTCACACACCTTTCAGAACATCTTGGAATAGTATGTACTTAGTAGTAGAACACTCAAGTCGTAAATATAACTTAGTTTGGTAAGTTGATTTTTTTGTCTTTTGTACTAGTGCACCAAAATGTATTGGATGTAGTCAGCGAAAACTACGAGCTCAAGTGTACCAGTTCGTGTAATGGTTAATTTAATACAGTCAGTTAGTCAGTTTAACACACCTCTGGTGGAAACGCAACCTAAAGTCTTACTAGGAGTGAAACAGAAGGTCGGGCTATCACCACCCGACTAGGCGATTAGAATTACTCACGATGTCACGACGACCCTGTCATTGTTGCGAGATTGAAGAAGATGAAGAAGCTTCAAAAACTGAAAATCTTCTTAAATGCAGTTTTGATGAACTAATAATTTTATTTATTCATGGGACTAACCCCGTTCAAATGTTTCTCGAATTATAAATATTAAACTTTTAATTATATTTGTTATGATCTTTACTTAATTTTGCTATGTCATTTGTTTGCCTTTCAACGTAAACTTTTAAGCATTTAAGTTTCGTTTGAAAGGCGGCTTTTAAAAACTTGGCAAAATTTGACGCTGAAAAAGTTTGTTTACAATGGAAAATGTTAAAGCTCTACAGAATGTGTCAATCTTGAATCACTATGGGTGACTTGTAGGGCCTCTCAGGGCTACAAAACGAAGTTTCGCTTCCCGGTTAGGCAGGTGATTATGTAAAATTTATTATCATCGTTAAGTAATATTGTCTTAATTGTGTGTATTCCATACGTAATCCGAGAGTAGGGATGGGTGCAAGCGTTTTAAATTCTAACATAATGAATTAAAGCCAAGCAGGGAATTTATTACTTTATCATCATCATTGCAATCCATAACTGTCCCACTACTGGCCTCGGGTCTCCTCTCACAATCTTAGGGGTGGGGCATTGCAGTAAGCTGGCCAAATTCGGATTGGCAGCCTTCACACTCCTTTGAGAGCATTGAGAAGACCTCTCAGGTATGCAAGTTACGTGAGTAATGACGATGTTTTCCTTTGCCGACTATATTTTAAATTTTAGACTTTAATTTTAATTAAGATCGATTTCGTATAGTAGAACTCAACTTAGATGTTTCTGGTTCCTGTTTCTGGGGTGAGGGCCTGGAGATCTAATACAGGTTTATCCTAGTACAGAGTTCAGACTCTCACATAATTTTCCTTACTTAATATGTTAATAGTGTAGAACTTCTTAGTTTTTATCATTGCATGAATGTGAGAGCAAATAAAGATATTGTTTCTTGCTTATTATTTTAATTTTTTTTAATAAACACAAAATTAGGCGACTATAATTTAAATTTCCGCCTTTAATTTAATTAAGATCGGTTACTAATTTTTTATAATCACAAAACACAATACATAATTAACGACGCCGTAGCCTAGTTGGTAGTAGCCCTGCCTGCGAAGCTAGGGGCCCCGTGTTCGATTCTCGGCCGGGGTGAATGTTTATGTGACAGTTAAATGTTTGTTCTCGGGTCATGGGTGTTAGAGACGTGTGATTTATGTTGTCCATGCCACCCGCGACACAGGGAATCCTAGTGCGGGGGTATGAGTGTATTTGCGTTTATTTAATTAGGGGTGCATGCAGGATTGTAATCAAGGCCCTGCTGTTCGAAAGCTGAACGTTAAAACTTGGCTATCACTGTTGTTCATTACTTTACTACAATTTAAACGCAAATCCTACAGCTCTCGTCAATCTCGGGGACCTTCAACGATAAGTAACATAGGACGGGGTTGAGTACCCTCGTCAGTTATCGGCATAATTTCATAAAGCACTTCTGTTGTTCGGAGGGCGCGGTAAGCTTATTTATACTAAGATGTTAAGCTTTGTCGGAGGTCCTTGGGGCGGTTATCCTCCTCCTGTAATCCGTAACGCATCCGCATTGGAGTGGAGGACTTGTTTTGTTACCTCAATTGTGGGAAGTACGAAAAAATAGCAATAGGTGCCTCACAGAATTAATAAACACACTAACAAGTCCTTATACTCGTAGCACTACAAAAAAATTAAAAATAAAGTGATAAGCCGAGAAAACAGTTACAACTTTTCATCACACCATTTTTGTTTTTTTTTTTGTACTTTACAATTTTTTGTTTAATAAACTTTATAATGCAGGTATGCATATATTTTAACATATTTATTTTCCTTGGGTAAAAAATAACATGTTAATTTTATTCACATAAAAAAAATTGAGCCGCATCCAGGTTTTGCGAACCAACGATAAACTCAGTACTACACTATCAATACTTTAATCACAGTTAGGAATGGATGAAGTGAGTAACACACATTCGAGTAAATTAACAGATCTTTCTTCGTTAACGTTATTTCTTCACGGATCAATAGCTTTCAAGGTTTAGCTGATATTCATTCCTTTCATTATTGTATTTGTTTTCGAAGGGTATCTTCTAAGATTTATAATAAAACTGAGGTTGGTAATTACTTTCCTGTTCACTGTAATAGAAATGACATTTGCTATATGCGTGGTAGATATTCATTTCATCAGTTATTTACTTTGGTGAAGGAAAATAAATATGTATCTTAATACTTTCGCTGCGGTGATCGTAATTTTCTATGGAAAAAACACGACGTGCTATGCAGCGATCTGCTTATACTTATGAAAGGTTAAAGGTAGCAGAAAAAGTATTCTGCTACCTTTAACTTTTAAGTGGGACAATAAGGTTTCGGAAGGATGTAATGCCTGAAACAATAAGCGGCAATTGCATTGGGAGCAGGCACTAAGAAATAAATTTCTCAAAGCAAAGCAAATGCGGGTTACTAATTACCATCTGATACATAATTGGATTTATATAATTACACACGGCTAGTCTACGTAGCTCTGTTTACTAATCTTTGTAAATGTCAACATGACTATCTAATTTTATGGCAATTATCAAATCTAGTTACCTATATGTTTAATTACTTTGGTAATTACTAAACAGTAAATAACTTTGATACTGTACTTTATTACTAAACTAAAATGTACTATCGGTACAGACTCCTGAAGTCCATGGAAGGGGTAAATTGATACCGTGTAATTGACTTGACGTGGGTAACCCTTAGTTTGAGTTAGCGATTACTCACTTTAATATTAATGGATCTACTGAAACTTACCTCTGGCTGCCCTTTAGTACAATACATTAATTAATAATATAGAAAGCGAGACATTCTGCGGTTATGTCTGTGAAGCTTTCACTCTCTCGCAGTGTAATTCAAATGCAATGTGTAGCATGTCATTTTTGCCATGGATTAACAAACTAGTTTAAAAGACAGAGCGTGGTTCGGTATACAGTCGATTTACCATATACCTACGAGTAAATTACAAATAGTGCAATACTGTAATTGAAGATGAAGCTCATATTTTTTGCAGTAGGTACAGTTATAACAAGGTGAGTATCAAACAAAAAAAGTTTTTGAATACTGGTTTATACTTTAACATAAATCTAAATTAATAAATATATTGTTTATAACTTCACATAATTATATTTTTTTATTATTACAGCACTATTCTTTTATAAATAACTAGCTGACCCAGCGAACGTTGTTCCGCCATATAGATTACCTGTAGTGAACGATTTAAAGGAGGTAACATTTTGGGATTATGTGTATTTTTTATGCCACAACTTAAAAAAATAACAAAGAAATTGTCCATGAAATAAAAAAAAATGTAACCGTCAAGCCGTTTCGGTGGAGTATGGTAACTAACATTGTAACACGAGAATTTTATATAATATATAAACGGAGTTCGCCGGGTTTGCTAGTCTTATATTATAAGACTAATAAGACTAGCAAACCCGGCGAACTCCGTTTCGCCACCAGATGGCTTCGTTTTATGTAACATTTCGTTTGGTGTCCCGCTTTTCAATTGAAATTTTTCCTGAATTTTCTTTGCTATAAACCTCACGGAGCCCGAGACCTTTCCAACGAATGCAAAACCGTGGAAATCGGTTCGTGCGTTCTGGAGTTATAGCGTCAGGAAGGAAAACCCGACTTATTTTTATATAATAGATAAGTTTAGTTATTTGTAAATTCTTCTCGAGGGGTAGTAACCCTGATATACATAACATGATGTCTGATTGTCAGCCCCTAAACTGATTAAAACTTGTAAAAATATATTTTACCCTCTTACATCTGAGATTCATTTAAATTGTTATTAAATAAAACCGAAAAAGGATTTCTGTGGCTTCGCTCTGTAAGCATCTATAATTCTATTTAGATAATTACACAGAAAAAATGCCCTAATGGAAAGTGCGTGCCTAAGTAATTAAATCTGTCCTACTTAATTCATTTTGAAGAGAATTCCGTTTAGGAGACAGGAATAACAAAAATATTATTATTATTTGCTTTTTATGTAGGTATAATACTTGAATATAATCTCGAAAATAAAGTTGTTTGTTTCTGTAATGGAATGAATATTAAGTTAAGAAAGCCATTAACAAAATAATACCTATAGTCTAAGGGTCGATGTCAAAAGGAACCTGAAAGATTGTCAGGCAGCCACAAAGCAAGTAACGTCGGGATAATACAACTTAGGTGGTAGGCCCAATGACCTTCAGCAGTAGGGACCTTGGCGTCATAGCTTTGTCCAAAGTACAGCAGGGTGCACCACGGGCAAAGAACTTTCAAATGTTCGCAAAGTATGAAATCCGCCAATATGCATGTTGCCAGCGTCGAGGATTGTGGTCTGTAACATAATTCAATCGGAGGGACGAATACAGCAGTCGCAAAATTATGGACTGATGATGATAGGTACACTATATTCAGGCCTACGTGGGGTGATACCTGATATCGCGCTAGCTGTTAAGCTTCCATTTAATATATGTACAATATCGCCGGATTTCCGCGCTATACAGCGGCAGCAATATCGCTTTAACCCGGAACAAGCCTTAGAAAAGCCGGGTATCTTTTGAATTTTGCCCCGTTAAGAAAAGACCTTGTATTTTACGAAGTATCCCTATTTATTGACAAAGATACGAAAAGTTCTGCCACTTTCGATAGTAATCTTGTAATATGTCGAGCGTGTATTGCTCAGGGATAAGATCTAACTATTTATAGGCAAAGCTATGGATTCGGGTTGCTTCAGACCGACGACGGTCTGACGGCTGTTAACGAGCTTATCAATCATTGGTTTAATGTTCTATGTTGTTGTTTTAACACCTGTTCTGAAATTCAAAGGGCGAAGGTCACTGAGCGACAAAGTCAGATTCATCATCATTTATGTTTTACGGGTTCATATGAAATATGTTTGTTTGGTTAGTATCTAGTACCTTTTTCACGACATTTTATTCTACCTTTATGTTTTATAAATAGCCTAAGGTGTCGTCCTAATTGGCAGCGATCGTGCGATGGCGCGATGCGTTTTCGTTGTGCGATGGGTTCAAACATACAGATTTCATTAGAGTGTCCTATTTTAACCTCGCAAGTAATTGTATTGAAATTTGAAATCGTACACAGGACCCTTTAAACGACACTCCGGCATCGTAACATTGCTCCATATGGGTCGTCACTGTCCAGTCCGAATCCCTGCTGGGGCACTGTTATGCAATAGAATAGAATAATTAATCTTATTAACAATAATAATTAATCTTACATCCCTAATTAATCGTGCATAATTGATGTCTACGTTAATTAATTGTTCTCTGAAGTGACGTACATATCTAACAAATACGAAATTACGCACCGAAAACGCTTCGGCAGAGACAAAACACAAAATTATGCCTCATTAAGGACACAGATTTATTTAATTGCAAACTACAATAATTGTTTCTGTGGTAAGGTCGTATCTACTCTCAGAATGACAAGGGTTCCCCATAATCCATTACGCTTGTTATTTGTGAATTGGCTGACTTTACCCTCAAAGACTATTACGGAGAACTTTCAGTATAAGTAGTACAGCTAATTCAAGTATGCAGATTTCCTCGGCGACAGAAAGAAATTGTTTCAACTATATGTACATAAGTATGTACTCGTATAGAGGTCTAACTTTGTAATATCCGCAAATTCAATTCCGTATCTATCTATCTTTGGTAACGTAGATTTAATATGACGATGTGCAACTATCAATCTTGGACAATCCAATATGTTATAACAATTCTATATCACTGACATAAATGCGTTCATTGTAAACCGAATTCGAGTTGGTTTTAGAGACAGTGGAACGGGATGAACATTAAAAATTAATGGTAATGAGGCACTTGCTTCCGTGGAAGAGACGTTAGGTGAAATTAACATACTTAATTAAAAAGATCGTTAGCGACTTAAGTGAGTACTTATAAGTGAGTACTTGTACTTGCTTGTACAAAATAATTTTACCGTAACCCCTGTAAAATTTTATTAATTTATTTTAAACCTTATTATAAAAAGCAATATCCAATATGGGTACAAGCATAACACATTACATAATTATTTATTTCTCATTTCTCTATCGATGATAAAATTTCAATCAATTTAGTTTTTATGATAAATGATATAATGCGTATTACTTCAGCGATTATTAGAATCGGTTAATAAGAAGGATGCATCAATTGATTACGCGTTCCTACCAGCTTTGTAAAGTACTGCGATCTTCTATGGGGCTTGGTGTACAGTACCGACTGAAATAAATTCTCCACGTCAATACGTGACTTGCCTAGACTTGTTCAAGATGCGGGTAAAACCGCATCTCGTATGCAAGGGTATAGCAATAGTGCACATGAATATTTAAATGACAAAGATGCATGGAAATGACCAGCTCTGCAACCAGTTCTACGATAGTGTATATGTATAGGTATCTACCTATATAATATTATTTTTAGTTTTATAACATGTGCTAAGGAGTTTGTTTCGCCGTTTTTCTTCTCCTCCATTATAAAGCACCTTTACGAAACGCTGGTTGAATGAAAATAAATACGTACATAAGTGTATCAGTGATACCTAGGTACATGAATAAATTAAATCATCAAGTCTTCGTTTGCTGTCCATGGCGCCCATGACACAGAAAATCCTAGTGTGTGGCTGTCAGTGGGTGGCGTTATTTATTTATTAAAAAAAACATGAGAACTTCACGGCTGTTACGTTTATTACCTAGGTGGCCATCTCCTTCGCTAAAATAAAAGAAGCAATGAAAATATGTACAAAGTTAGGTAGTTTCATTCTTGGACGACAAAAGAAAAACAATATACTAATACCGCCTCGCTATATCTGGTTTCATCCATGGTTGACTCCAAGTCGATCTGCCTGTTCGGGATAAACCCTAACAATGGCCGAGACAATGGCGCCACATCCCTTCTGTTGTAAGCCGTTGGACTCTACCCAGTAACCTCATTCACTCACACCCCCGCAATAATATTCTTTTGAAAAACAAACATTTATAAATAACTATGACCCATGTAATTAATACCTACTAATAATAAAACTGTAACAAGGTCGACTCTGTTTAGATAGGATAGTTCTGGAAATGTATTGAAGATAAGATATGCTTTGGTTATAGATACGCCTACGGCTGTTTTCAATAATCTATTTATAATCTCTGGATAAGTTAGTAAGTACCGAATAACAAGTAACAATGTAATATTGTGTATTGTGGTGACTTCTTGACTTGACGACTGGATCTAACGAACCAGGGCTTTACGCGCCCTCCGAAACTCGGAAACGCTCAATGTCTAAAACGCTAAATCTACCGTAAAGACTACGCATAATATCTCGTGAAATCAATATTGCCCTATTGTTATTTGAGGTAATCTAAGTAGACAATTGAAATTGATTACGTTTCTGTATGCTTAGTTGGATCGACAATTTCCATCCGCGTTTGCTTATAAAACCATTTATATTCCATACGAATATTCATTTCTGAATTCCATCTGTGTTCGTTGATTGATTCTTTACTCAAATAATTGATCTGGAATGAAAATTTATTGAGTAATGTTTATCTTTCAAATCATCATTAAATCGTTATAATATTGATCTACATATAACTAATCCATTAATTATACATTTACAATACATAAGATAATGAACAAATACGTTAATGAACAAGCGATAATGAAAAAAAATTTGGAACGCTAATTTTATGAAAGTAGGTTTAAAATCAACACGCACGCACACCTGTTGTAAATAGGTACGAGTAGGTACATCGTTGCCTAATTAACGACCTGCTGCGGTTAGCTATTCGCCTTGCCTAATTAAGTAGACTTTTTGTATCGAAGCGTAATTAGTTACTTATTTTATGTAATCTTTTAATTAACTACAGAACGTAAGCTACAGGGGTGGTACAGAAGAGTCAGTCAAAATAACTTCTTTTTAGCTTATGTATGGATCTTTGACTTTATTTATATTTAGGGGCATTGATTACCGTCTTATTACCAGTAGCAGTTCAGTAGGGTGCAACACGAGCAGGGGACGTTTGCTTGAGACTCACTCAGCACTCTCCTTACACCCCGCAGTGTCAATAGTGCCATTATCGTCACGGGCTCTGTACATATATTTTTGCTCGTACATAGGCGACGATGACCACTTACCATCAGGTGGCTCGTCTGCTTTTACATCAGCCCTTCAGGCTATAAAAAATTTAGAGTAGAGTAGAGATTTGAATCCAGGTTTATTGGTAGAGTGATATTCAAACCACTATTTATTTATCACTGTTTGTGGAGTTACGATCGGATGTGAAATATTATTCAAAAATATTTTGTTTCGCAAATATTTACCTCCACATGGCTTGATAACGAGTTCCCAGTTATTTTGCTTGCTCACAGGTTGATATAATTGCGCCCGCTAGCGGTACATTTTCCTGGAAATACAGTGAGTCAAAGGAGATTGATGTTTCCATATTGCACACGTATGCTTTTCATTCTCTTGTCAGCTATATTCAGAGACTAAGGTATTTCTTAGTATGATATCATGAAAATTTTGTATTATATCATCTTATATACTGTTTATAATATAAAGGGTAAAAATATTATATTGACACCTATTAATACAAAAATGTGTTAAGAGTCCGTCGTCGTCATTTCTCATATTTTGTCGTTTATTTGTTTGTAAGTTGTTGTTGTAAGTTGTTTATTTAAGGGTAAATATTATTGTCTAAAATTACCTGCGTAACTAGCAGTAGACAATACGTGTATAATTGGGTTATTGAATTAATAATAAAAATATTATGATACGTCCGTTTTTTTTATGCCGACCTTATAATAAATAATTACTTTAATAATCCAGAAACCGTGTCCTAAAAGGAAAATAGCCAATCGGAAAATATTTATCTTCCCGTAGCCGTGTCGTCGTCTATTCGAGAAAGTTATTCATTACAATACAATATTGATGAAGATCCCAATTACGGCATTAAGGAAAATGAAATTGATTACAAATAGACTTATTATTACAAAGGCGTTCAAAGGCTACGTAAATGAACTCCGAGTAACAGAAATGTCGCCAGATAATTTTGAAATTTGTGACGTAAAAGACTCCATTATTTGCTTAAGTCGTACCGAATTTCTTCATGTTTGTAAGTACCTAATTTATACGAGTTAGCTATCTACGTTAGTTTTCCTTCTGCCATCACGTTCATTTTAGAAGTTGATTCGAGGAACGGAGTCTGAGACCTAAATAAAAACCCTTCCTCGCTTCTTTCTTTTTTCTCTGGTGTAAGAATACATATACATGTGTTGGTGGTGACCGGCTATCAACAAGTTGGCTATTCACATACAAAGATACGATGGTTCTCACCGCAATAAAAATATAAATATTCCGCATTGTGTTCAATGATAGCTAAATCAAAAACACGGGAAATCAATTAGTCATGTTCACCCTCAAACCATACAACTATGTTTCTAATGGATTGTTGTAGTTTTGTTTCAATTTATATCCACGCGCGTTAGTTTACATTTTGCGATAACTCCTAAGATATCCATTTAAATTACATGGTGTAAAGGCTTATCATACTGAAATGCTTAGGGTGGCTAACATATTTAACTCGATTAGTATTAATACTGTATCCTCTATATAGCTTTCCAATTACCTACCGCATTGTACGTGACCATTTTTAAAACTTAGAATCGGCGTAGTAAGCTATACTTAAAAGATAGATATCGCATCGCAGACTTTATTGTAGACCTATAAAAGACAAGATTCCACCCATACATTGTTTTGTTACATCTCACAGGGATTAGGCAGCGTTTTTGCAGAAAGTTCCGAGGCGGCCTGATTTTTTCTGACTTTCTTATCATTTATCTTCATATTTTAAGCAATTTACATAATACCGCAATATATTATAAACCTAAATCGAAACCCTCTATCTGTTGGTGGAAACCGCATGAAAATCCGTTCATTGGTTTTTGAGTTTGCAATGCGTAATTGCGGCTATAACGCTTTTTGCTTGAAAAATCTTAATCCCCCGTCTACATAGAAGTTTCACTTCATATCTGGAATTGGCAAACTTAGAAATAGGTTTGATGCAGGAATGTATTTTATTTATAAGTTGGTTTGATCCGTAATGCGACATTGAGAATTTATTTTCTCGCATACTTAATTGCGTCTTGGAAGAAATCCTCAGTCTTTAGTATATTTAATCATATGATTAGTATATTTAATCAATGATTAAATATACTAGGTAATAATATAGTAGTAGATAGTTTATTAAGGGTCAATAAGATATTTTTGAAAATAATTTGGATCTGGTAAATATTGTTCAATAGTCCTCCTTAATCCACTACGAATACATAACATATATACAGGTCTAAGTTAATTTACATTAAATTCAGGCGCTTCGCCCCGCAAGTGAACAACACGTGTTTCTCGGTTTAGTTTGTTAGTTTCCCTGTTTAACAATACACACGTATACACAGACACACGTCCATCTAACCACGAGAACTGAAACAGCGAGTTGAGATACAAGCGATTAAAATTTTGTGCTATTTTTGTAGCTTTTAGATTGCCTATTGTATCTTCATCAACTTAATTCTTAGCAAATTCATTTTCATAATGTTTATTAAACTGTTCTTGTAAAAATTGTAAAATAACATAATTATTATAATAATTCAACCGAAAATTGAGTTAAACATCGTGAGATAGCCGTTTGTCTGATTAGTGTTAGCACAAACTAGATAAGTAAAGTGTTAGGAATATAATTATTTTGATAAAATACGCTTGGTTTTCACAGAATAATTCGAAATGGTTAAATTGTACCTTAAAGCCCCGCTCTACCCTACCAACAACTCTGTAGAACTTCTATGATGAAATATTTTAAAATGGAATTTCCCTGCGGCTTGTGAGTTTATGCGGAAAAGGACTGAAATATACCGCACGATGACATTTTACAACTTTGAAGCAAAGTGCACAAAATGGAGAACGAAAATAAAGGGACATCGTTTATATTCCTTGTCCATTTTTGAGTTTAAAAGAAGTGATCATTAAAATTTAACGAATCTGGTCTTCTACTTACTACATACTTAATAATTCTGGTCTATATAGGTATATATAGGTCTGATGATAAAAGTCTCAAAATTTGCTGGTTACTACCTAGTTTGTAAAACAATTTGCAATATCTTTAGCGCGATAATTTTAATTTAACGTTCGGTTTTAATTGGAGCTCGCTCTTGTATATTTCTGAATGTTGGCTGTGATTTGATACAGCGCTTACATTTTATTATTCCCCATTCCGCCTGTAAAGTTGTTGCTTTAATCTTTTTAACAATTGTAGGTGAATTAACCAGTTCTGTCTGTTTGACTGACTGATCGAATAAACATTTTAAGCCTATGGCAATTTATGCACGTACTTAATTGCATTCCATTATTGCTCTTGCATGTACAAGAAAATGGTATCATGTAAATGAGGCCTTAGAAAGTAAAGAAAGGATATTAAACTTGAAATTAAAATTGAAATGAACTCATCGCGGGGTGGTCAAATCTTATTATGAGACAGTTAGGTACTCACGATATATTTCGACCCAGTTGCATGGATGAAAGTCATGGCTAACTTACAAAAACACGATTTAAAAAGGACAAGCTAATTTTAAAATGATAATAATAGATATAAAATTATAACTACACTATAACATATTTTACTGTCGTGTGGATCTACTGTTTGTTTTTATGTAAGTAAAAACTTACTTAAAACTACTCAGCTGCGGAGAATTAATGAAGCATTGAATAAAATAAAATGGCAGAACAAGATAATAATATAATCACTTTCTTATGTGCTTCCTTCGAAAGTCGCCGACATAATAATTATGTCTGCTATTAATTCGTAAAAACATACATAAAACTCTAATTGTATCATGTCCTCGGACGACTTAGCCCAGTTACCTACCGTCATCTACCACCAAGTGTTCTTTTGTCGACTAGGTTTATTTGCCGACTAACGAGCATACGAGCCACCTAATGCTAAATGCACCATCGATGCTGTTGGCCAAGTAAGACAGAAAGTACTGGATCTCAATCCCGGAGGCGGAAGGCGACAAGTCGTGGTGACTGGCTCAAGGATGATGGTGATAGTGCCAGCCGGACAGTGGCCCTACCACCAAACAGGCTGGCTTCTGTCGCCTGTCATGCTATGGTCTGGTTTGGTATCAGTATTCTAGGTCGCCCCAATACAGCCAAAACACAGCCAAAATTCAGCGCGTTTCTATTTTAATATTATATTATACTCGTATGTATATCCACACTTCTGATAAGATATAATTTTAATTAACGCTCTGACGCAATTAGGTATATGAATAATTAATGCACTGTTATGACTATGTGATTTAATCATAATAATTACGCTAATGTTAACATAACATATGGCACAAGTTAATACTGTGGGTTTCTGATAACATAGTGCAATCCACACGGTATTCAATGCTTGCCTGGAAGTAATCGGGCTCCGAATGAACAGTCGAAATATAAATCTGTACAAATAATATTTATTCCATTCAATTCCTCCTCATAATGTACCTAATTGAAGGGTACATTTGTTTAAAAATATCAGAGAGTAAGAACTTACAGAGGCCCGTCGTTTTTTATGTACTTACTAGTTCACAAACAAGCAAACTTGTTGGTAAGTAGGCAGTCACGGTCATCCATGGACATCAGTAATATAAAGGCATTACTGACGCATTGCCGATGGAAAGGGAAGGGAGGAAGTAGAGGGGGGAAGGGGGAGGGGGAGTAATAAATGCGTTATTACTGTCTCTTCCACACTGCCGACCGAAGCACGTAAAAACATTTCACGTTGAGCTAGCCAGCTATCACCCTTCTTACAAAATAGACCGCTACCAGCCTGGCTATGCAGTTGAAACTCCTACCGTATATGAGTAGATTGAGTAGGGATTATACAGGATGGTATAGAGCCCGACGACCGTTAACAGGAGGGACCTGGCACCATAACTTCGTTCATTGTCCAGGAGGGACACGACGGGCAGAGATCGACTTGGACTTAGGTGGATGGAGCCCCTTACACCCCAAGCTTCAACTTGGCTTCAACCCATTAATGGCCCACTACTGAGAACGGGTCTCTTCTCATATTGAGGAGGCCTAGAGCATACTCCGCCACACTGCTCCAGTGCATATTGGTGGAGGGGTTAGCGACCAAGCCAAAACTGCTACCAAATGGTAACAACCGGGACAGACGGCTGTACGTGCCCTCCAAAGCACGGAATCGTCCAAGAAATTTTGCCACTAGCGGTCACCCATCCAACTATCGACCGCGCCCGCTGTTGTTTAACTTAGTCGATCACTCAAGATCGACGCAAGCCGCCGGGCTATGAGCGCTTCAACTTATTAACTTCTTATGTCGTAGTTAAATACAATTATTTGTCCAGTGTTTCTTATGAGTTAATTAAAATCACGAAAACATCTGTGACGTGACTTTGAACGTAAATTACTTATTTGAACGACGCGACGTTAAAGTCAACTTGCTTAGGTATATTAGAAAATTTGCGCAGAAATAGAAATGGGTGGTTATTAAATTTTCAGCTCCAAAGATTTGAGCAATTACAATTTAACGTTTCTTGTTTCATTTCCAATAAAGAGTGGTTCATTTAAGAAATTGTAATAATTTTTATATTTGGTATAGTAATAATAATTAAATAAAGATATAGGCCTACATACGGCCTTTTTTGGACTTAACACAAACTAGCAAGCAGCATCACCCCGCTGCGGCCTATGGCAACTGTGACTGACCCGGAAAAAACTTACATCAGGAATAGGATGTTTAGTCGAGTTATCAGAGGGAGTTATTAAGAACGTTAGTAGTTTAGTTAGTGAGGGGTATGAGGACTGGGGAAGGAACTATTAGTAATAGTTAATCCTGTTAGTTATTAGCAATAGTCCAGTTAGTTATACATAGTTAGTAATGAGTCTCGTTATAATCTGGTCACAGATGTGTTGCTTGAGGACTAATATGGTCGCCTTTAAAAAGTCGATCTAAAAACCGAACACAATTGCTGTTATAAAAATTATTACTCGGTAGAATGAAAGAAACGGTACTACCATCTATTGAATATAAAGGGTACTTTGTGGTTATGTATCATCTTAAGAAGCAAAGAGATAAAAAGGTACATCTATAATTATGTAGTAGGTACATCTAGTACGCTAAAAAGGTATAGATCCTATTAGTTTTGTCAGTTTTCAAGCTTCCTAGTCGTAATTCTCTACGAAATCTGATACAGTGTGTAACAAAGGTTATTTAATTAAATAGAGATCAAAGTGTCGCTGCAAGCGAAACTCGAGTTCAGGAGTGGCGTTGACAAGCGCTGTCACAACTCATGAATGAATCACCGAACAATTTTATCCTGTTTACACTTTCTAACGCGGGTGTACTAATTGTACTATCGTGTATTTTAATGCGGCTACTGAAGTATAGATGTCGCTGTTACTCTTTCGCACCAGATCGCATAGATGTCGTTAGGAACCTCACATGAAGATTTAAATTTTATTGAAAGTAAGTACTTACTTACTTATAAATGTTACTTAATGAGCGCATTAGAGCGTAAGGGACTTCATACATATTTGACTTTAAGCCAACTTTCGTTACCCATGGAGCTCCCTGATGAACGACGGACGAGGCCAGGGTGCCACGGCCCTGCTGGGCTGGGCTCTGTAGGTACAATTCAATTAAATTGACGGTACACCTGCATTGTGGATGGGATCTTTTCTGGTTGGTTATGTTAGCTTCCACCCCGTTGGAGAATTAGACGTGAATCAATGATCAATTATCAATCTGTTGAGAAGTTTCTTTCACCGTTTGTTCTCCTCAATTATCATTGAGGAGAACGATAAATAAAAGCAAACGATATGATTAAATGAATTTGAAACGTATCTACTTCTTTGAGTCGTTTAAAGAAATAAGAATGTACGTTACTTTTAAGCGCTGCCGAATGCGAACGTAAGACCTTCGAGAAAATCTAAATTAAAAAAACTAGTCCATTAACGCGAATCCACGCTCTCGTGTTGTTAATTACCGATATAGTATGTGATATGTAATTTGGAACAAAACATCAAGTCATGTCAGGTATTATTATAATACCTGATTAATATGAACTCTGATAATATCCATTATAGTATGAAACGTGCTCAGTGTGACACACAAAATGAAATTAGAAAGGCTAGGCTAACAATAAGGAGCAAACAGCTTTTAAAATTGCGAAGATAAAACTCTGATACACAAGTCATTCGTACATTCTTCACAGAAAATGATTGATTGCTGATTTGGTAGCGTTAAAATGGTCTGTTTGTTTATGTGAGTAAGAATTCAAGGTCGATCTTTTTGGATCACGTATTATTTGAGTAACATTGAAATAACTACCGCTACTATTCACTGAAAAGATAATAATATGGTTCTCCATACATACATAATATTATAATGCGAAAGTAACTGTCAATCTGTATGTCTGTTTGTTGCCTTTTTTCATGCTGAAGACGCTGAACCGTTATAGAACTTGGTATTGAGTTCTAGAAAGGACATAGGATAGGTATTTTTATCGGAATTCCATTCCCTTTGGAATAATTACAACGTCATTTTTTCGTTTCCGACTCCAAGCGGGTTAAACCGTGAGCAAATACTAGTCCTATGACCAACTTCACTACTGAATAGCACACTATAAATAACAAATGCAACCCATTGGCGCCATACTGAATTTTGATAAAGCTGTCTTTACTTGTTTAATGATATTGGCAAGATTAAGACAAATCGATTGACCTTACAAAATATGAAAAACGGCTTACGAGTTTGGTGTCGAGATCACCACAAGCAACAAACATATATGTACATACATAGTCTGATAAACAAAGTACAAAGTACAAAGTTTGGATAGCGTGATTCAGATCTGGTGAGACGACCCTCACACTGTGAGAGGAGCTCGAGAACCAGTAGTAAGACAGTTATGGGTTGTGATGATGATGATGATGAGACATCTATGTGTGAAATATACGGCAATATAGGTACATATTGAACATAAATTTCGAAACTGTTAAAGAACGAAAATTCTGTGAATTGCGAGTAATGCGAACAAAAGGTGCAAAATCGTTCACACGGCTACATAATTATTTTGCGGGCTCAGCGGCGTTTTTAGGCATTGGACGCGCCAATATAGAGGCAGCCTTAGTAAACAAAGGTAATCTAGCATACTTCATATTTGGAGTGCTCTTGCAAGTTAGTGTAACAAAAGCCTTATGCTTCTGAAAAAACCCGACGACAAAACAATACCTGACTTCATAATGCTAAACATATAAGAGGCTTATGCAATATTTTCTGAGCTTTGTTCTTGTCTTTCTACTTTAGAAGTCAAGGTTTCAACATAATAGCCGCTTTGATATTATTGTAGCATTCAATTTACAATATCAGCTTACAGGTTGTAAGTTAAGTCCTACCGACAAGCGGGGTGTGTTCGATTGCTACTGAGCGCATTGTTGGAGGCAAGGGTTGTTGGGTTTTTGGGGTGGTAAAAACTTTTAGGGGTCGTTTAGGGCGGAATCGTCAATACACCGACTAATACACCGTGAAATAAGGCCTTTCAAGCAAATTTATGTCTGGTTCGAAGGGCTTTCGTGTAAGTGACATTTACAAAATGAGGTTAGTAAGACCGCTTTGGGGATATGTCTCACACTGCAATGTGTGTAAAATAAAACATATAGAGGTGTATTCTTTGCCAAATAAAGGATGCTGTTATTATTTAATAATTTGTAAGTTTTTTGCTCTTGGGTTGGGATCTTGCCAGAAAAAGGCACGGATCATAGAGCACAATGTATTTCTAACACATTGAATAAAGTATTTCGCTGTCTTATTATTATCTACTCAAATCAAGATTTATCATCACGAGGTCATAACAGCATTGAAAAACTCTCATAGAAAACGCTAGGTAGTTATTTCAAGAGTTAGGATACATTTTATAACACCGCAATTAATTTATCACTGAACATAATTAATTAACATACGTAACAATATTGAAATTTAGTTTTGAATGGAATTGTGTTGAGTAAATAAATTTATTATTACGCAGTAGGATAAACTATATTATTGATAAATTATCTCATATTAATGTGAATTACGTTCAAGTTCTGTTTTGATGTTTCAATAATCAAGGCTAACTCGACCTCGTTTTTCTTTTGGGAAATTGTCCTAATAATTTCGTTTTACGTCCGAAAATCTGGAGGAAGTGAAATGAAATAGACTAAATGATCAGGGTTTCGTGGTTTTCGGATGTAAAATAAACAAAATATTGCTAAATTACTTATTTTTATGGACTTAAGGTAACAAACGAGCGTGCAGCACCACTCTCTCCCTGCTGCCCATGACAACTGTGACTGACTCAGAACAAGACTCAAATCGCGGCTAGGATAATTAGTCCAGTTAGCAGAGAGCGATTTTAAGTAATCTATTTATCTATTTTAAGTCTAATTAGCACAATATATTAAAAGATTGACTCTAAAATATGCACCATATTGAAAATAAATTGATTTAAGTTTAAAATTAGACCTAACTTTGTGTTTTTTACGTATCGAGAATTTTTTTTTATGTTTTTGCTTCGATCATTCACTTGATAGTATAATGTAGTATAACTATGTTCTTATTCAGGTTCTAGAAACTTGATCTACTACTGTAAAAATTGAATCTAAGATTGCCAATTTTGCTTTATACCCCCTCTTAAGATGTTAGTTGGTCAGTGCGTTAGTAGGTACTTACTACATATAATGACTGGGCCATGGTTAGTGATAGTTCTGTTAATTATTGTTAGTAATAGTCCAGTCAGTATTTGTTTGTAAGAGACTCGTTCGAATTCAGTCACAGATGTGTTGTTACCCTTGTGGACTGAAATTAATAAAAGATGACCGATTGTTTACCTAATGAAATACTTATATTGCGAGCTTGTTTCATATCCAGTTATGAAACTAATATGTTACGGCAATATTAATTGATGTGTGTAGTACCTACATTATTACTTTGTAATTAAGCGAGCACGTGTTTGCTTATTCTGGTAGTGGTAAGTTAATTACGTCGAGTCATTTATCAAGATCAAAATAATATATGCGGAGTCTTTGAAGATCCAGCTCCATATTGTCAACAAATAAGTTTAGTAGTAGTTTGGTCATAAAGTACTATTATTTATTTATTTTATTTAGTTACACCAACAGCATTACACACTAATCTTGGTATCAGTTTTTTCTTAGAAGTTTTCTATTTTTTTAACAACATTTTGCTACCGAGTATGTTTAGGTTTAAGTTTACAATATGTTATATCTAAATATTATTTAAATAGGACTTTGTAGCACAGAAATTCTAGCAGGGCTTAATAACATTATGACGCCTACATACGTCTTTTGTAACACAAGTTGATCGAACAATAAAGAATAAATAAATAATTTATTTTGCCTTTCACCATCTCCTAACTGGACTAATAAATATAGTTCCAATTTTAGTCTTGTTCTATGTCGGCCATAACTGTCTTGGGCGGCAGTGGAAGGGCTGCCTGCTCGTTCGCTCGTTTGCGTTTGCATTTTTTATAAACTTAAAGTTTATAAAAAATATTATCACTTACCATAATCAGTCTGAGAATAAATAGTAAGTACCTAAGTATATTTTCTCCCTAATTAGTTAATTACATATCGCTGGCATTATTGAAAAGAAGTCAAAATCTCGATTTATAAGGTGGTTCCTCTATCTCGGTTTACAAGGTTTCTCCAAATGCTTACTACATTTGGAGAAACCTTGTTTGACATACAATAACGTAGACCTCTATAATGGATAAGTACAATATGTTGTAAATCAATTTCAAAAAAATGCCACTATAGAAATACGAACCACAACTTTCGCACAAGCTTAAGTCATTTTATGTTAGTTTTAATCTTTATTACACACAGAACTGAAAAGCAAGCAATTCAAGAAGAAGCCATTCAGTATTTTATGTGAAGCTTATAGCTGTCCGTGACCATAAACGCTCATCCGGGTCGTTATGTAGATAAGCAAGTGTATAGTATAAGATAGTGTTTAGTAATATATTGTGTTTAGTAAGATAGTAATATACTTATTGTACACTAAAGCTATTAGCTTGAAAAACTTAAAACACATTTTGCGTTTTACAATGCTAAATGAATCATAAATAAATCAGAGCTAATCCTGAGCGAAATATGCGTAATAACAAGTTATATAAAACTTTGTAACAACATGAGAAGAAATTATTTTATGCGTCCGAATCAAAATGTGAATGCTAAATTAGAGCTGTTATAATATAATTACAAAAATTGAGGCATCCGTGGCTTGTTACCATTTATTAGCTTCGGCATCGGGCGGCTTAAAAAAATCCAACACTTGGGTTGGCCACTAACCCCTCCACCAATCCACACTGGAGCAGCGTGGTGGAGTATGCTCTAGGCCTCCTCATGTATGAGGAGAGACACGTGCTCAGTAGTGGGCCATTATTGGGTTGAAGCCAGGCATCCGTGGCTAATGGTGCACGTTACTGTTAGTCTAAGCTTCTTCCATCTATCCTGCAACCTTATTGAAGTGCAATAAATATACAAAGTTTACAAGTAATATCTAGATCGAAACTTATAAATACAACTTATAAATAAAACTTATACAAAGTAAGTTCCGCGAATCATTTAGGCGTTCATCAATCAAATCGTGAAAATATTACTTCTTATTTGATTTCACAAATTGACAGTTTGAGGAGCCCTGCACGAGATAAAAGATACTAAGTACATATAGACAAATAGTAAGGCGGCATTGATTTTAATTTAAAATCAAGTTCAATGTTATAGGTTAATTCAAGAGTACCTAACTCTTGAAATAACTACCTAGCGTTTTCTATGAGAGTTTTTCAATGCTGTTATGACCTCGTGATGATAAATCTTGATTTGAGTAGATAATAATAAGACAGCGAAATACTTTATTCAATGTGTTAGAAATACATTGTGCTCTATGATCCGTGCCTTTTTCTGGCAAGATCCCAACCCAAGAGCAAAAAACTTACAAATTATTAAATAATAACAGCATCCTTTATTTGGCAAAGAATACACCTCTATATGTTTTATTTTACACACATTGCAGTGTGAGACATATCCCCAAAGCGGTCTTACTAACCTCATTTTGTAAATGTCACTTACACGAAAGCCCTTCGAACCAGACATAAATTTGCTTGAAAGGCCTTATTTCACGGTGTATTAGTCGGTGTATTGACGATTCCGCCCTAAACGACCCCTAAAAGTTTTTACCACCCCAAAAACCCAACAACCCTTGCCTCCAACAATGCGCTCAGTAGCAATCGAACACACCCCGCTTGTCGGTAGGACTTAACTTACAACCTGTAAGCTGATATTGTAAATTGAATGCTACAATAATATCAAAGCGGCTATTATGTTGAAACCTTGACTTCTAAAGTAGAAAGACAAGAACAAAGCTCAGAAAATATTGCATAAGCCTCTTATATGTTTAGCATTATGAAGTCAGGTATTGTTTTGTCGTCGGGTTTTTTCAGAAGCATAAGGCTTTGTTACACTAACTTGCAAGAGCACTCCAAATATGAAGTATGCTAGATTACCTTTGTTTACTAAGGCTGCCTCTATATTGAGATAATTTATCAATAATATAGTTTATCCTACTGCGTAATAATAAATTTATTTACTCAACACAATTCCATTCAAAACTAAATTTCAATATTGTTACGTATGTTAATTAATTATGTTCAGTGATAAATTAATTGCGGTGTTATAAAATGTATCGTGGAATATGTTATTGAGTGAAGTTATTTAAAAATAGTGGAATAATTGATTGTGATCGTGGGTTAAATTGTAAACATTTTACGAACCCACAGACAAATCTAAACATTCGTAATTGCACCGTTGCAAAAATAACCAGTTACGTCTGAATGTTGATGGTATGAACAAAGAATAAAAAGGAACAGAAAGTCCATCAAAATTTCATTCGACGGCGGACGGCGCGTTTATAATATCAGCTCCCTCGAGATTAACAAATTTAGCAATTTGCTACACTGATTTTGATTGAAGTCATCATTTTTTAAATAAATAGAAGAGAAGATCACACAACCTGAACAACTGAAATAAACCTATATTTGTTATTTTCATTACGCCACGATTAACACCGAGATTTCTCACCGTGGTCACCGTGGCGGGACTAAAGGGTTATTTATTCCAGACCTACGACATCGCAAATATTTGCTTTGTGAAATATCTGTTTTGTGAGCATTTTATTACGAACGCCAGTAAACTTGGATGATGATTATTGTTACATTCTCTACTAAATTTCTTTTTTTATATTAATAGCCCATACGTGGGCAGTCGAGTCACCTGTTGGTAAGACAGTGGTTACCGTATAGTAAGTGAACATCAACACACCATTGGCATACCAATGCATTGCTAGTCAAGAAAGAAGGAAGTAAGAATTTCCTGGGTCTCAAGCTAACAGCTGGACCAAGACTACAATTTTTAGGCCTAACTTGAGAGCTAGGCTTAAAAATTGTAGTCGTTTACAACGTGCGATAAAGAACTGTGTTTCAAAAATCAATAAGGAAAAAAGGTCGAGTACCTTATTTAAATTATTAAGTATCACTCATTACTGAACGAAAAAAAATCTATAGAAATCTCGGGAAAAGTTTCGGTAAAAGTGAAATCATATTGCTAATTACACAAAAGTCCAAGGAATCCTTTTAGAATGATTATGATCGTTACGAGAAAATAAAAGAGTTTTACAGTTCTGTGTTTCCGATGAAAACGGGACCCAGTTTGTTCAAATTAAGTGAATAGGGAAAATTGCAATTTTAAACAAGATATTAACAGAGTGATCTTACGTGTAAAACGTTGTAAAACCAGGTACTGGTACCATTACTAACCACGCTTTGTGGCATTCGTCTAAGTACATTCCGTTTTTCATTCATTTCCCTACCTGGTAAGTATAAACTGGAACGAACTTCCAGGATCAGTGTTCCGACAGAGCTATGACATAGGGTTCTTCCAGAAGTATGTCCATCGCTTCCTGCTTACCCGGCAACGTGTTGGTGAAGCTCCTGGTGTTGCTAACGTCCATGAGCGAATGCGTAATATTTGTAAACCTGAAGCATAAGTTTCCCGAAGCGAAGCGAGGACGGGTTTACTAGTATGTACATATATACGTATAATTTCAAAGGGTCGCAAAGTTTAAATTCGATTCGGACTTTACTGATTTTTCTGTCAACGTAATTATACCAGTGGAACAAAAATGTCGCCGTCGTTCAAAAGAAATCAATACGTATAATATTTCATTTTTAAGGGTTCGTACCGGACCTCTAATTAATTTGCTTAATGCTTTGAACATCTAGGTGGTATAAAGAGCTCTTAACGTTTCTCAATAAAATACGTAGAGAAAATTTGATAAAGTAATTACTGGGAGCTTTATGCCTCAAGTTAGCGTTATAATTACCGTACAAAGGGGCTCTATATTAAAAATTCCAACTCATACATAATTATGTATATGTAATCAGTTTATTATGTTATGGGTTGTGGTGATGATTTTTTTTATTTTTTATGGCAAAATATGCAGCAAATGAGCATGCACCACCCTTCCGCTGCCGCCCATGACAACTGTGACTGATTTAAAATAAGACTCAAATGGGGACTGGGATAGTTAGTCCGGTTAGGTTACGGTGTTAGATCATTAGCTGGTTAGTTTGTAAGTATGAGTATTAGTAATACTAAATAAATGAATAAATATGATGAACTAGTTTATTTATGAACACATCAATTCAAGATAGGGTCAATCGTAGCTGTCTGTTACCCCAGTGATTTCAGAACGCCAGATGCTCTCATTTTGAATGCAATTCAATAAAGGAACTACATACTTAGGTAAAGTTTGATGAGCGAGAATTCTATTCCAAGCTTCGCAGTGATCGACGAATGTGTAACTTGCCGTACTTATTCAGCATTCTAAAAGGCTGGAGAATTTATTGAAGCCACTTTTATTTAATACGAATTTCTTCACGCCTGAATGACGTGCGCTTTGCCCAACCTCTGTATGTATGTTTGTGTGAGTGTGTGTGTGTGTGAATGTAAGTAGCCGACAAATGAGTAGACAAGCCGCTTGATGGTAAGTAGTCAGCGGCACCCATGAAGTAACACCAAAGCCACCATAGATGCTTTGCCAGCCAAAAAGAAACGAAGATCCCCATTATTATTCTAGTTCTCTGTCATTGGACCTGGAAGAAAAAAAATATGGCAGTAACAAGTAAATAAGAACGCTCCTCCTTCTCAACAAATTCTACCATACTCAGTACCGTCGTGATTCGATCGAAGGGCTTTTTAGCGTCCATTGTTGATTAGGGGAGGTTGGCTTGGAGTCACGGTGGATAGTGGAGCCCCTACAAACACCAACATGAGGGTGGTGTTTGTAAGAAGCTCGCCTTAAATCACTAAACCACATTACGACACTTCTTCTTGTGAAATCTTTTTTACGTGTGTCGGTTGCGATGTCGGAGTGCTAGAAGTGAGCAGGCCCTCACTTTCCTCTTAGGTAAGGCTGCCTTTCTTCTTTCGTTCTTTCATTCTTGGCTTCGAGTCTGTCCTTGCTTAGCGGGCGCCCAAAAGCAGTATTTAATAATGCGAAACCTGGATACCATTTGTATCAGCGGAGGCTCCATTAATTGAACAGTAAGCCCTAAAACCGAAAACAAATCTCGTTAAAAATTTATTCATTCGTCATCATAAGGTCCTGCATCCATTGGCGGCGCTGCAAGGTAAGATATTTTTATGGGACGAATAGAAATATAACCTAAAAGAATTACTTTTTTCGATGATAATACCGATAATGATATGCCATATGATGATAATGCCATAGGATACCGTGTCGGCAGTCTTCAGCAGTCTTCAGACAAAATTCTTGGGCAGATTTCAGGCCACCGAGGCGGATGAGACAAAGAACCTACAACTTGTGTAGTAGCATGAGTCCCTGAACTAAGCCGCGAACATACGCATGGACATAGCACACTGACAATTACAAACATTCCTTGATGTCTACGGAACCCAAAAAAAGATATAGATATCATTTATTTAGCAATAAACGCAAGTGAACGTTTATCACGCAACTGCCACGATCAATTCGTTTGGCGGCCGCACTGAAGTTTTTGCCGCTTACAAGTTTTAACCTAAAGTTTAGGCCTGGCCTCAACAAGAAGGAAACTTTTCAAACAACGTACATAATCTTTGCACATTTATTTTACCTATACCTACAATATTAACAAAACTTTAATCAGCCTACTTACCAACACGTATCTATTTACAATATGTTCCATTCATGACAAAACACCGATCTATCCTGTTTAACGGAATTAATATAGCTATGAAGTGACCCCTCGAAAAGGATTGTTACCTAGTGTGCGGATAGATGCCATAAGTTAAAAATGCTGGAGGATATTTGCCGCATGTCAACTTAACGCGGCATCTGAAGCACGGAAACTTTAAAAAAAAATTGCCACTACAAGTCACCTATACATCTACCGATCGCACTATCTATTGCATAACTTGGTTGATTACCTACTTCAGATCGATATAAGTCGTTGACCCCTAATACTTCAATGTGAAGTAATATTTTATTTATTGCACTGACGATTCAGAGTCCCCCGCTTCATAACAAGCACGATAACCCTGTAATCCTGTGATCGCAAACACCAAGCTCTGTTAAATTCGCGATGAGATCATTATAATGGTAAGCATTACGGTTAATGTAAATATTTATTTTATCTACTTTTATTTGCATTGTAGCATGTATATTCACCAGTGGCTATATTTATACGCTTGATTATCGTAGATAAACGTTAACATAATACAACAGCTTTGTGTGATTACCATAGATCACCTCAAATATACTTAAGTGGGTAAGCTTTGGGTGTAGGCGGGATTGTGGGATTTATTAGGATCAAACATCAACATAAGAAACAACAAAAATAGAAAAGAAATTATAATGAACATTGTCATCCTCATTGTCATATTTATAAATATAAGGGCTTCTAGAGGATTAAAACAAATCACACTTATTTTCTCTATATTTTCAAGCTTCGGTCTATTTCTTTTTACATCTACGACGTTCGTATCAATAGCCGTCCCAAAAAACCAATAAACTTTTAATATTTTCATATAAATCCCACCTAGCGGTGTCATTGATTGGCATATCCACTGGTTAATTAAGATAACGTCATCCAATCCCTGAAAATTGCACTACCTATTCCCATTTATGGGGATTAGAGAATTACCATGCAATATAGATGACATCACCTCAAAAACAACACACGTCGCACTTGAAAGTTCAGAAATTGCTTACGTCTTCATTTCATATTCATTTAGACAGCGCATTACGTATTACGTATGTAATACTTGTTTTAAATTATTTACTTTAAATTAGTGCTTGTGGGTAAAATTTATCGTGTTTCCATAATCTCACATTGCGAGAGGAGACCTGTGCCCAGCAGTGGGCTAGTTACGGGTGGTGATGATTAAAGAATTCCTCATTACAACTAATACGTTGGTTGGCCTGGTATTTTCTCTCACATGAAGGTATAACTCGGATAATCCAGGGAAATTAAAATTTCCTTTCACTTGTTTTTGTTGTAATTTTTAGTTCTGTTTTACACACCGAGTGGTTTTACATTATTGCATTGCTCATACGGATCGCGAATTCAGCGTTGCTATTTTTAGCGAGTAAAAGTCGTAAACACATCTTCTACCTCGCTTTCTAAGTATAATTCAACATACATAATAATATCACCAGTATAGTAGCGAGTAGCAGTTTGACCAATTCATATTCAAAATCTTTTGTTAATATAGGTATCGGTGATACACTTATGTACGACTTTTTTTTTAAATCTATCGCAGTTTCTTTCGTTTAAAATTCTTTATAATGGAAGAGAAGAATGGCGTAAGAAACTCCTCAGCACATCTTTTAAAACAAAAAAATACAACAATATAGATTTGATACAGAGATATACACTTACCATAGCGGAAATGGTTATAGAGCTGGTTGCTACATACGTTGTAAAATGCAGAAACAATATATTAAAATCGAAAGAAAACGAATTATCAGGGATATTCTGGGAGAACGGAGTGTTTGTAGTCGCCCACGTTAGCTATATGGGAATTGGCGTCATAAGGGCGTACGATAATACAAGTGGGAGTACGAAGCAAGCGACGCGCGACTCTCGTGTTTGTTTGAAAAATAGTATGAGCAGCGCTCTGACCGCATCTGACCCGCCTGGGTGTGAGGGATAAATAATCCGAGAATGGAGTTCAAATAATTAGGAGAAACTAACCCGTGGTATATTACACGGAGCGAGTACCCGCTTTTGTTAACCCTTTGGATCATGTTTGTCGAGGTGTCTGGGATATCGGTTTACTTACTATCTAATAATAAAGCTGGCCCCGGTCCAGTAGTCCGCGGCAGTCTAGCATGGCTGAATTATGTTGATATCGACTTGAAAGTCCAATTTAAACCAATCATGTCTGTTTTGATTATACTTAAAATATCTTAATGGCTAAATATAAATTTATCTACGGCCCTATCAATCTCACCGTCAAGATTGAATCATTTTTTAATTGATGACAACATTGTACCTACAATAAATAGTTGTGTATTTTTATTCCAATAGTCTATTTTATCTGATTACTTTGAATGCCGATGCAAACAAAGTGGAAACGTTGTAAACCCCAAAATGCAAACTTTTCTGGGAGAGACGAAACACTGTTCAGATTTCAGAAAAGAAATTATAACTTTTTTATAACTGATCCTACAATTACCATAATTATTCACAACTTTTTATAATTGGTTTTAAAAAACCACATTGAGGATAAGTATGTACATACATATAGCTATATTAGGAGTGAATCTCCCTTTTTGGGAGTAATTTGTAAATTTTTGTTCATATTGCTGGAATCCTTTAATGAAATAGCATTAATTATCATGTTACAGTGTAAAAACTAATGATGATACTGATTGATGTAAATAAAAATCATAGATTTTTCTCGGTATTTAGATACGAGTACAACCAAAGCGAGTGATGTTGGATCTCTATAAACCTGCAGGTATTTTTCATGGGCTCATGTTAGCAAACGAACATGCAGCATTGTAGAGGCGAGCTTTTCGGTCTATACGACGTTTTTTACAGGAAATTACATACGTATGGGTTAGGTACAGCATTTCTGCTTTATTGACCGACACAGAACAAACGTGGGGGTTGGATGATTAGTCCAGTATTATTATGAATGGTCGTTGATTAGTTCCTTAGTACGTATGAGGGCTGGTCAGGGACTATTAGTAATATAGGTAATAATTATAATTAGTCATGTTAGTGTTATTTATAGTAAGTCCTGTAAGAGTACAGAATAATCTAATGAGAAATATGCGCTGTTCAAGTAAAAGAGATAAAAAATAAATTATACACTTCTATCATCTATTGTAACTGGACCTTATTGTTATGTGATATATAAAAATTAGTATCGCTTTAGGCTATCCGACTAGTTCATGAAAAAAATATTGAGAATTGTAAGAAATGTATATAATTTACCTACTATTCTAAAATACGATTATTTTATTTGTCGGGATCAAGATAAAGATCAGTTATTCCTGCGACTACATTATTTACTTGAAACGGTACAGAAATTTCCAGTGTGGCAAAAGTTTGATCGCGAAGGTGACTATGTTCTTTAATATTTCAGTTGAAGTTCCCTTCCGTAAAACTTAGCGAAATCTTACTCTGTGGCGAAACTGCTATTTCGCTTTTATAAATAAAGTGTTGCTGACATTTTGACGTGAAACTTGAGACCATTTTTGTAGAGGGTAAAACAAATAAAAATGCGCCACGGAAGTGCGTAACACGTAAACAGTGCGTAACTCGTAAACAGGAAGTTGTGTACCTACTTATTTGTGTGTGTTCTTGTTATAAAATATCATGGGTATGAAGTGCAGTTGGAGGTAAAGTTGAAGTTAAGGTGAGGGTGAATGAAGGTGAAAGTAATGGTGAGAGTGAGGGTGAGTGTGAGGTAATAAAGGTAATCAAGTGTAGTGAATATTATTCAACAAACAATATCAAAGTAAGTAGTCAATGTTTACAAGTCATTTAATTTTGTCGGCGCTTCAAGTTCATTTTATTCGTATTAAAATGTGATTTAAAACCTTGTTTGAAAATATATTAATAAAAAGTATATTACTTTGAAATGTTTCTGGTACCCGGTAAACAGGCTATTACTTGCATACACAATCTAACTAGAAATCTAATTTACGAGTTATGATGACATGGGTTGTCGAAACGACCTGGCGGAGTTATAAAGAGACATTAGGGCAGTTGGTTTACGAAAGCGGTTTTATTGTTCAGGCATTTCGTGTAGCACAAATTCGTCCCATTTCCAGTTTTATACCTCTATAAAATTTTCATACCACGATGTAACATGCTGATGATTAATGTTTTCTTGGGTTCACGTAATTGAATAAATTGTAACAGGTAATTATCGTGCTAACACACGCTAATTTACATTAATTTGGTAACAACAAACCTGCGAAATAATTTATTACTAACCCTTATTTAATACACCGCCTGTTCCTAATTTAATTAACGAAGTGAATTAAAACTTTTCTTGTTTAACATTTCCAATCCTGTAAAATTAAGGTAGTTCTTTTCGATTATCCAACTTTTGGGATCGTAGAGGAAACAGGTGCTCAGATTCTCCATGAAAACTCATTTACACGATTCTAATTGAAGGAGCGTTGCTGAAGTATTTAATTGTGAAAATATCTTATTCAACGATTAAAAAGGCAATTTTTTTAAAACCCTTTTGAGGCTTTAAAGACTGAAGAAAACGCAGACGGAACGCCAGAAGGTATCACCGTCGCTCTAAGACATGAGTAACATATAAGAAGTCCTGAATGACAACTCTTTTTATATCTCTGTTGAAGAACCTTGTGTAATAGCGCTCTGAACACACATCAGAAGGAAGCTTATTCCAAGGTTCTCACGTACGCGGGGTAAATACGCGGCAATGCGATCATGAAAAATCGTTTTATTGTTGATATAACAACAATTGTAAATATACAGTCTTTTGTATGAAACAATAGGAAACTTGCCAAAATAGCACGTATGAAGAAAAATGTATTATTAAACAAAACCTTTGGTATATATTTGGTATAAATTCTTTGGTATACCCACAGTTGACACAGATGCCAGAAAAAGAGATAATATGAAAGGTGCTAGCTTTCATATCGTTAATGAGCCGTCTTAGCCAGATTTAGGCATAGAATAGAAGACAAAGGCAGTATAATACACTCGTGTTTGTCTTCGTACGTTGTATATGAATTTTACAGTAATAAGATCAAGCAACTCTAGACCTATTATTATTGATTACAATATAGAATTATTGATTACAATCAATAATTAGTGTCCTATTATCAGTGACAGCTGGCGTTAAAATACAAACAAAAGCGTCAGCTTCCGTGTTGCGTTTCATTCGTAGAAATTTACCCCCATGCGCGCAAAGAAGTTTCACTTCAAAAACTGACGGGGCCCATTATTAAAACATTGCATTTTTTACAGCAATACATTCGTAGGATCAAATTTTTGTCTTACTTAATTTTAGACTGCTCTGAGATTTAAATAAATATGTGTGCATAATTCTATGTTTCTTTTGTCTAAAATTTACCGCAGTAATTTTTATTCACATTGCGACACGTTTTGGCCATCTCCGTTAGACAAATTCCGCAGCTTTAACATGATAAAGCATGTTCAGCCACATGTACAATGCATTAATCGAGGATATAAAGTACTCTCTGGTACAAAACTGTCTTTGTGCATAAACAAACGACATTTTTAAATTACGTCAATACGGTACTCTCTTTTGGGGCGACAAAACTAAAATAATACTGTGATGAACATTGACTTATTAGGTATTACTAATAGCACAAAGTAGATAAGTCAACTAATAGTCAATGGTAATTAATATAAAATTACGTCTGTTCTGTGAAAAATATTTGAGAAAGGTATTATTAAACCAGTAAAATCTCACATCGTTGATTTTTAGGATTGTTGTTTTCTTTTTTTTATGTTAGCTATCACATAGTAAGTGGCCATCCTCGCCCATTACACTAGTGACAAACTAAAGGCACATAGTTATGCCTTGTTTGCCAAGAAAAAAGAAAGAAAGAAATTATCAAACAATAAATGTAAGAGGATAGAAGCCAGCCATCTCAGAAACGGATTTACCGATTTAGCAGTGAAAACCACAGAACATTTAAATGTTCTGCGGTTTTCACTAATATATTGTAGTAATCTTGTGGTAACATTAAGTATTTTATTCAATTTGGTTAACAAATAAAAAAAGATACTAATGCATACGTTTCCCGAAGAAAAGCAAGTGCAATTGCAAGTACAATTTTTCGAAGCATGTTTACGTACCTTACACATATTTACCTATATATGTGCATAAATGAATATCGTTAATTAATTACGTCACATATAATTTCGAAGTTAATTACTGGAACACTATGGTGTGCTTTGTACAATTGGGTTATAGGTATGTACCTATATATATGTACGCGGATAATTATTAAACACAATAAGTAATACATAATTACCAGGGTGTAATGATGAAGCAGTCTTTCTCATGACTAAATTAGTCGGAACGTGGGACTGCCAAACAGAGTGGCCTGGGTTCGAATTCAGCATGCAACTCTTTAATAAAATATGTGCGTACGTAACGGTGAAGGAAAACTCCGTTACTAAACCTAAGAGGTCTCCGTAATGTTCTCAAGGGTGTATGAAGTCAACCAATCCGGCCAGCTACTCTTGGCCAGCGTGGTGGACTAGGCCCTACAGGGGCAGCTTTACCTATAGTGCAGGTGGTGGTGACAGTTAGCGGCCAAAAAATTAAGTTAAGGAAACTGCACTGAAACATGTAAATGTGTTTAAACCACAGAAAAGAAAAACACACATGAGTACCGTCATAATTAAATTGAATCTTCAGACTAATCAAATTGATTAACATTCACTATTGTGTGGGCCGCTACGTAATAGGTAGAATCTCAGATACGCCTTTGATCTTTCCCGTTGACACTATGATAGATTTCGGGTTCGCTAAATTGGCCATAGCTTTCGTCGTCATATACGTAATTTGATTAATCTCCCTTTACAAACCACCTGTGTCCTGTGTACCCTTCTACACAATGAATATTCAACACTGTGGTTTAAAAAATGCTATCGCATTTATTTGTGAGCAAATTTCTGAAATATAGAAGCGTTTACAGGTGACTAATCGTATTCGCATTAGATTTTTGTCCCATGGGATCAATTTCACTTTCGAAGATATACATATTATCTAATACAAGTAACTTATATTGTAAGTATAATTATAAGCATAATTGTAAGTACATTGTAAGCATGATTTGTATCAAGATTTGATAGCGGGTAACATAAATTATGTTTAATATCAAGAAAACATACTTACATATACTCGTATTTCCAACCGTTCCACCAAACAACCAACCAACAACCGTTTCCATGCAGTAGCTAATCGCATCACGGAAGCTCCACCGCTGCTAGCAGTATTGCATATTAGACAGTTAAGTTTACTCCCAAACAGTACATATATTTGTTCCACATGTGTCTGGTATTTACTGTAAGCATATTGTTGATTGTGTAATCTGTGTGTGATCTGGACACACACAAATCAAACATCACAAACAACCACGACCCAAGCTCCTCAGGCTACTTTACAAATTAGGCGACGAGAACGTCATTAATAGTTTTCCTTTTTTAATGCAAAGGACGAACGAGTAGACTGGTCTTAGGCGGTCACCCGTACGACCAGAGTCTTTACTGCCTAATATATCAAAAGCTTTGATCATAAAGATACCGGGTGGGCTACTAAAATAACGACACCACTAATAAAAGACGTCAAAAAAAACGAGTAGAGCTGCCACCTGATGGTAGACGGTCTCTCAAGGCCCCATCCAAAACACGATTAGTCGTTTGATAGCTGATTCATGCCTAAGAGCGTGTTCACACAGAATCCAGTATACCGGATCCAGAAAAAAATGCCACACACAACGGAAATACTGACCTGTAAACGCGTGAATGTTACCTTCCGTTTTACTGGATCCAGTAAAACGGACGTCCTATGTGAACGCGCCGTAAGGATGGAAGCTAGCCAGGTAGGCTTCCCGGGAAGATGATAATACCTACCTACCTGGCTTCAACCCGTTAATGGCCCACTACTGAGCACGGGTCTCTCCTCATTCCTCAGGAGGCCTAGAGCATACTCCACCACGCTGCTCCAGTGCTGATTAGTGGAGGGACTCATAATACGCGGTCTGCTAACTTTAAAAAAAACTCTCTTTGATGTTAAGGAAAGAAACGTGTTACCAATAAAAAAAAAATTTAAGACGATAGGCGACTTACATCTACCGCGATTCAGCGCATATTGCTGATAACATTGGGAAACGTTCACGAAATTTTACATGAGTACTTTAGCGTGAGGAGAATAACTTCGCGTTGGTTACCGCATATCTTTTATGATATTCAATTGCAGGCGCGCATAGAGATAGGGATTGTGCCATGATTTGATCGTTCATGACGTAGACTTGTGACTTTTAAGGGTCGTGATTTTTTTACACGGGTTTTTTAGTTGTGCTGCTTGACAACTAATGGTAAACATTTTGATTTTATTAATACGACAAAGTCGAATATCAACCCGTACCTATCAATAAAAAGTAATGGTAGTGAATGAAGCGCAGGTTGATTTCTATCACTAGTCTCCCTTTCCGAAATCAAAGTAGCACCAATTGAATACGTCAAACGTAATACCTATCACTAATTAATTACTAGAAATTTAACGTCCGCAGTAAACAAGCGCAACAAATAACCGAACACAGGACTCCGAAGGTTAATGCCTCACCATGTTAGCATGAACTTTAATAGCTCTCAATACGAAAGATTATTTGAATAGTAAAATGGTCACCTCCTTACTCCTACGACTTAATACCGACTTCAGAAAGCCAGCTTAGAAAGATGCTGGTAAAGAAAACTTAATTAAAGACTAAACAACGAAACGTTGAATCATCGAATTTTATTATCGCTAAAATTGCTTGATTATTTTACCGTAGTTAACATTATTACTGTAATTTCATTACAATAGTAGTTATCTAATGGGTTTTAAAAAAATTGTCTTTAGAACTGGAAAAAGTACCTATTTTTATTCTAATGTTCTACACACAAAGAATATCATGTATCGTAATTTTCAAGTGTATCGTATTTAGTCAGACATGTCAGTATATCCAATTAGGTAAATGTGGGCGATTGCGTAAAGCGTTGAGTTCGGGAAACAAAATTGATGACTTCAAAGCGAATCTGCACGATTACCGACTGTAAATATCCTGGAACTATTTGTAGCTAATCGATAGCCATTATTAGAATAATTTGTGAATAATGTGTGTTTGTTTGTTTGTTGTATATAATCTAATTAAAAAAGGATAAAATGAATTATAGTTAATACTCCAGAATTGAACTGAATTGAATTGTGTTGAACCATGAAATTATGCCCTTTTCTGATACTAGTGAAGTAGTGACCGTCCGTGCAACGTTTAGTGAAACAATATTATGTCTTATTTAGGAATCTTTATATTAACACATGTTTTTACTTGGCATTTTGACCAAATTGGGTGATTTTAAACTTTTAGCATCGCGGACTCTAAATATTTTAACTGTAACGGGTTCTCACGATATTTATTAATTATACCGATATTTCGACCCTATTGCATGAATCATGGCCACGGCGAGACTGCGGTGGCGTCGGGAAACTATTGACAGCTGAGACTTGACAAACATTAATGACAGATAAGCCTGTCAACTTTACGTCTAGTCCGTTTCACGTTCCTTGGTACCATATCACGACACTAATGTACAACATCTTCGCGCACTGAATTTGAAACTGTTTTTGTCGAACACATACTGACCACTGGATTCCACGCTTGAGCTAATTTAAATACATCTTCTCTGTCGAAGTTTTTAGGACTTAATAAAAGACACCCACATTATAATCGAACGGGCACAACCGACGCTGGCAATTTATATCAGTCCTTCAGGTACGCAAAATAAATAATGAAGCTATATTATTATCAAATTCATGTAGAATAAAAACGGTAAAGTAAAAGAGAATTACCGAACATGGGTATCCACTTAGACCCACGTATTATCCAACGAGACATAGAAGACATGAAAGTAAGAGGAAAACGAAAGTTTGATATCAAGGGATAAAAGCAATCAACCTGATAAATCTTAGTGAACGTTTATCTCGAAAAAATAACACAAGAAAAAAGAGAATCGCTTTCGAATATTTGATTATGAAAGATAAGCAGATGTGCAAAATATTTACATAACTTTTCTTGGTCTCAACAACAATAATAGAGTAGGTATTTACATTGAGAAGCTACTTAGACACTAGTAAACGAGCCACCTGTTGGTAAGTGATCATACCCATGGACGTCAGCAAACCATTACCGATGCGTTGCCGACTAAAAGAAAGCGGAAGTTAGCGAATAGTTCAACATTTCACATGAATAATAAAGGGAAAGTAATAGCTGAAAAGGATAAAAACAAGTGACTACCATCGGCATTAAACTGGACGGTACAGATCCCAGCGACCATCAACAGGAGGCAACTGGCGCCATAGCCTCGTCCGTTGTTTAACAGGATGTACAGAAATTGAACCCAAATAAGTTTCACGCCCCACGTAAAATAAATAACAGCCAAAAGTAACAAACAGGACGTGCGATATATCAACACTTAATAATTATGTTAACAGAATTACACATTTCATATCTTATCTATCCATAGAGATGTGAGAAAAACAATATTTATTTAAGAAACCAAAAGCTTGATCGTATTGTTAAGTCTGTGACGTTACAGTTTTATGTTCGTACATTTACGTTTCATCGGTATCAATATTCTATCTCTACGATATTCACTTTATTTCTTTGAAAGTTTTATCAAGTTTAAGAGTTTTGATTTGAATATAAACGTGTAGTCAAGATTTAGTATCATGATTCAGTTTTTATCAATGCTATAGATGGGCCTGCATCTAAAAGGACTGAGCTGAGTGGCTATTACCTGGCTAGCTTGGTCCACTTCATTAATGGCACGGGATTCTCCTCGTTAAGGCTGCCTAGAGCATACTCCACTACGCTGCTCCAGTGCGTTAGTGGCCTGGAGGCCTCCGACATGGCTTTACGTCTGCTGTCAAACCGTAACAACTGGACCCGACAGCTTTACGTGTCATCCCAAGCATGGAAACGCTTGAGATATTTTTGTCACTAGCGGTCAACGACAAAAATACCGACCGCGCCCGCTGCTGCATAATTCGGTCAATCACTTAGTGTCGACGTTAGATGCCGGGCTATGAGTTATGACTATTAGCACAAGGGGTTTGTATAAACAGCAAATATGGAAGTAAAACAAAACTACGACGAAGGAAAAATAATGTGATGACGATCCTGTAGCTTAATGCTCCTGAATGGCGAATAAGACATCCTAGATTGGATTTCCTGCCAGGGCAGACATTTGCAACATGATTGTGTTACGTATAAACCAATCAAGCTACAAAATCGAAAGAAGCTATTAATGAATTTATCTCTAGACATGTCATGGTAAAATATGTACAGACATGTTTTGTTAAAAATGAAACCTAGTCAATCAAACTAGTCAAAGTCTGATCAAACTAAAATAAGAGGTTGAATAAAGCGGCAAGTCTTAGATCTTGGAAATGTGCATACGTTTAATTTATTTTATCTACCTTACCTACAATACGTTCAAGATTTTGCACCCCAGAAATACAGCACCCTTAAAATTCAGTTAGTCTAAAATGTATATGGCAAGTTAATAAGAAGCATTCCATTAAATTTATGTCTCCCAATTGTGACATTTCGATTCGTTACTCAGAAGTTGTAATACAAATAAGTATATTACTTATAAAGAAAGACGAGAACGACAGGAATGATATTCAATGATATTTATGTCAAACATCTTGTTAAATTTTCCCTTTCGTATTCCATATATAATGGAACGTGAAGAGTCCTTTTTCGCGCGACATTTCCGATGTGACAATTGCGAAACGAAATGGATCCAGGAGGGTTTAGGTTATCGGTCGCTGCATTCATTTACTGTTCTTACTTCAACAAACTAAATCCTGTGGGATTCGTGACATTGCATCTCTTTTCATCCAAAGTTTTTAAAAGAATTAAGTTTTAAATTCTTCTAACTACAACTAGTACAAGTGTATAAATAACTATTTGGGTACATTGATTTCAATCTATACTAACATTATAAAGAGGAAAGAGTTGTTTGTTTGCATTGAATGGGCTCCGAACTAATAAATCGATTTTGAAAATTCTTGTGCCAATAGGTACAATGCAATCTTAGGAGTAACTATAAATTATACCGGAAAATAAAAATATTTTTCCGGGTAGCAAATTTTGCGAAAAACGGAGGTCGAAAGGAGACTGACGGGTTTTCTAGGGGTGTTCAGCCTGGTCACCCACATGGATAATTTTTATGTATTCTCGTATCGTAGGTATTTAATAGAAACTAATTGATATTTGTAATTTCTTTAAAGCACTTGTCTGTGTAGCTGAAATAATTATTTAAACTTGCGTGTTTCATTTGACAGCTGCGTTTTATACCAACGCTACTTTAACGGTAAGAGAATACATGAATGATTTCTACAGGAAAGTTAAATATACATAAAAATGTGCGACAGCATATAACTAACTGTTATATTTAATTAATAACTAACTGTTTACGCCACAATACCGACTTTGGTGTCTTAAAAAGTTCAGATATTTAGTCATTGACTTATCACTACATAGTATAAAACAAAGTCGATTTCTCTGTCCCTATGTATGCTTAGATCTTTAAAACTACGCAACGGATTTTGATGCGGTTTTTTTAATAGATATAATGATTCAAGAGGAAAGTTTATATGTATAATATATTAAAGTTTTGTATAAATTGGTTTTCCCGAAGCGAAGCGAGGGCGGGTTTACTAGTTATTACTAAATAAGTCAATGTATTTAGTTTTAAATTCTTACGGGTACGAGTGTACCTATATCTACATTTGTGCATTGACATAAATATTCAATATCGTTATCTGAAGAAGCTTATCGCGTTCTGAGTGGTTGAAGACGTGAGGGATCTGCCTTTTAGATACGTATACTCCTTTGCAATCCTAATAGACAGAAATCGTATGGGTTGTAATGGTCGGAAGAGGGCAAATGTTTAGATGGAGTCTAGCATAAGACTTCGGGAAGAATTTATGTCATTGTGCGTGGCCTGTATATTTGTGCAGCCCAAACACATCTGTGTTTTCTTCAAATCTCAGAACTCTTGTACATGCCAATAACAATATCACTCTGTAACAAGATATAATCTAAAGCAACTAAAATATAATTTAAACTTGATTTTTAATTTGTATTAAATAAGCTGATCGACAGTGGTAAATGACTACAGCCACGCACAATATGGAAATCAACAACGCGTTGGTGGCTAAGAACAAAGTTTCAAGCCCCCTTGTTAAAAAGTTTTAACGACCCCACAGTATTAAATTCGGGGAATATCGAGTTTGAAAGGATTTCTAGCCAACCAGGACACTATGGAACTTTAATAGCCATGGTAGATGTCTAGAGTTTATTTTTATATAATGAACCCTATTATACTATACATTATGATAATACAATTCTGCGCCTTTATTTATCTAAGAATCGAGAAAATCTTATAAGTAAAAAATGTAAATTATAAAATTAAGGAATACATTTTCCAGGATGAAAAGTATGTAGTTATATGGACTAAAAAAAATACATAATTGAAAAAATCCAATGTACAGATTTGGCCCCGTTAAGATTTTTTGGTATATACATATACGTTTAAAGCAAAATATCATAATTATTTAGTCATATTGCGACATAAAAACTTCATATTGAGTGTAATGTATGTGGGAAGTAGGTACTTTATCTAAAGTACAATACTTTGGATCCATTTCAAACCGAATAAGGGTAGCGAAAATATAATATTTGAAGCTTACAAAACTTCGCGTGAAAATAAAATTCCAATTCCAATTTATATATTTTCCATTTCTCTGGGCTCGTGAAAAGAAGAAATGCTGAAATTTCATTTCTTATGCCGTAGCGTAGTCGATCTATTTTTAACGGACTAAAAAAATTAGGAGGTGCTATGTTCGACGGCTATGTTTTTTTTATGTATCTCCAGCGATTTCCCAATAATTTATGAACCGATTGAAGAAATGTATTCGAAGGCTAGTGGTTATCATTTGAAATGGGCCCACCATTTCAATTTGAGCGAGATCTGACAAGTATTTTTTACTCGGACCACGTTGATGATGTTATCATTTTATTACGTCTTGTCGATGTTGAAGTCGACTAGAGAAAAATCTGCTGACACAAATAACGTTAAGAATTTAACACTTTTAGTAGTGTCTATAGATTGGGTGATTTGGCAAACATTTCTTAACCTTTGGGTAGGGATGAATAGATCAGTATGTTAGTGATAGATTTAATTGAATTAATTATATTATTGTAATAACTCATTCTCTATGCAAGTAACTGTCAGTAAACAGCAAAGATTTGCGTCGTCGTTCATGGTGCGTACTGCGAAGGACTGGAATAGCTGCAGGCAAGCTCGGTTGCAAGTCGGCGTTTTCACCTACTCGTAGTATGTTTGATGTGGGAGTGTTCAAGAGGAGAATGAATAAGCTTTTATAAGTTAGTGCTTCAACACCTTGGACTTCATCGCCACTTCCCATCAGGGGGGATTGTAGTCAAGCATTCACTTATTTAATATAACAAAAAAGATTTAAACCATGACCCCACTGGGGGCCATTGGCGTGTGGCTTAGCTTACTTACACTTAGCTTGGCACCAGCTTAGTGGACCTACAAACCACTAAGCTATCATAAAACTATCACAAACACTCATAACGTTAAAGGTTGAAATATCAAACTTCGCGAGCAACTTGGCCAGCAGGTTATACATATTACTAAAACTTACACTCTTACCAACCGAGCTTGAAGGAAGTCTGTTACCACAAACAATACGTGGGAAGTTTGTCACCTGTTCGTAGTTCGTTGGTGGCAAACATTTCTGACGTAAATAAATACGTCTTTAGAAAATGTCTTATAGAAACGGGTAATTACTTACATCCAAACCGTTTAACCATTAATATATTTCATTACTTGTTTCCTTTATATTTAGATCTAAGCTTATTGAGTGAGGCTTATTGAATTTATTACATTTACTAACTTTCAGATGCCGCTAATGGCCATATCTTTTAACATTTAAAGATCATCATTTCATCATCAACATTCAGCATACTTTATGCATTAGTCTATTTAATTATTAAATAATGAATTTATTTAATCCTTAGTGCTCGTAGTTCAACTCAGCGTTTATAGTTAAGTGTTTATTGATAATTGTTAAATGTTTGTAGCGCCCATAGCCCGGCCGCTTGCGTCGATGTTAAGTGATCGATAAAGTTAAGCAACAGCGGCGCGGTCGGTAGTTGGATGGGTGGCCGCTAGTGGCAGTTTCTTAGGCGCTTCCGTGCTTCGGAGGGCACGTAAATCCGTCGGTCCCGGTTGTTACCATCCGATAGCAGTCGTTAATCCATGACGGATGCCTTCGGGCGGCATAAAAGTTTCCGACACTTGGGTTGGCCTCTAATCTTACCCCTCCACCGATCCGCACTGGAGCAGCGTGGTGGAATATGCTCTAGGACTCCTCGGTATGACGAGAAACCCGTGCTCAGCAGTGGGCCATTAATGCGTTGAAGTCAACTGTTTACTGTGGTCGAAAAATACTCGGTGCTCAATTTTGATCATCAATGTTCAGTGTCCCAAGTTTTAATAGTCATAATTAAACGTCCAATACTAATGTTTCACATAAGTACTAAAAACATAGGTATTAAAATGGAATTCCACAAATTAAACCTATTATAACATTTTTCATTTATAAGAAGCTATTTAAATATTATACAGTGTAAAACTTTCTTAAATTTGAATTCTACCTGAAATCGTTAAAATAAATATTATACTTTTAGATACACGGAACATTTGAACTTAATAACTACGTTAAGTGCCGTTAGATCAAACGCACGGAACACACCACCTATTATTTTGGTGCGTGAAACAGTGTAATTTATAATCTGTTATCTAAAATCGGCCTTTGAAAATTCCCCTAAACATTTTTGCCAACATATTACGTTGTTATTAAAATATTACCAACGAAACGTAAGGTGTAGGTACATAAAAATAAAAGTTAGACCAATTTAAGAGTTTGCATACACGTACTTTTAGCATCAGCTGAAATTTTTATACAAGAGAGCACTTTTTTGTGACCGCTCGCGGCTCAATTTATTTACGACAGTAGGTATGTTACAACACGTTCATTACTATTTGTTACAAAAAACCTGGTTGGCTGGTTGCTACGATGTCTATTTATAAATAATGTTATCTACAATGACATTATAAGTAAAAAGAGGTAGACATGTTACATAAATGAAAAATGAACCTGACAAACGCAACCGAAATATTGCACTGACGTCTATTGACGTTATCCATAAGTGTCATAGATAAATGTAACAGACGAGACATTTATTCTTAGAATGATTTATGCCTAAAACTGCTATGACTCTTGGAAGTACATAATATTAACATCTAACCGTCGTCTAAGTATAAGAATCAGCATTTTGAAACAGGGGGTTTTATTATAAAGATATTATAAGTAAGAAAATATTATATAAAAAAATTAAAACAAAATATTATGGTATAAGTGAAATATATTTTTGATGCAGCACGTGATTTAGATGTAAAATCATGGTTATCATGAGTTAAATTAATGAATTAAATGAAGTCGTCATCTATGTCAAACCTTTTCTTGACGTATATTTGCCTTCATTTTTAAAGTGGTTACTACAAATCCTACTATAATTTGAAGGCATTAAATAATATTCACATCTTTGTCTCCGCACAACAGTTATCCAATTTTGTTGATTAACCTTGTTGGTAGGAAATCTACGGAACATTAAAAAAAATAACGGTTTACTTAACGTAGAAACAAAAGAATTCAGCCTAAATTCATAAAAAAATCTCATCGTTACACTAACAATTTCTTGTCTACCTATTGTACCTACTGTCTGCATTGTTGCCTCTAATCTATGATCTTAGCGTATGTGCTATCTTTGTTACACCTGTGAGTGAAGCAATGTTCTATCTCTTTTATCGTTTGGAAACAAGCTGTGATTCATTAAAATTACAAAATATAAATTAATCTATTTAAAATTTCAACATTTTTATACATTTACCTATGATATGATTTACCGTCCTCCTTCTTTACCTTTCTATCATAATTGTTGCATTTTCGAAATGCACAAGAAGGCATTTTACCTTTTTTTAGTATGCAGTCGACACGTGCGCTCACAATGACAGCCGACAGCTCGACTGATTGCAAACGGCCCGGCTCGGGCCGTTTCCACTGCACGCGTTAGGCGCGTTGGTGGCGTATCTAGTGTAATATATCATTGGTTATCTACTGTAACATTGACAAGGAAAAAATCCTTTATTTAAGTACAGACTAAATTAACGCTGGAAAACTATATTGTGATACTGAAAAAGTGCGTTATTGATGTTTAATTTTCATTTTCATATATTCATAATAATATTAATAATGCAAATAAATAAATATCGACAGCAAACCACCAGCAAATCGGATCCACATAATCGTAAAAATGTACAACCAACAAGTTTAAAATAGTTCCCAAACAATATTTTCCTTTCATTTTCGACTTCGTTGTTTGATTAGAAGAGCTGATTACATTATGGAATTCATCGATACGGTAGTTTGAAAGTTTTTTGAAAATAAAGTTGGACTCACACTTAGCGTTCCGTACCACCGAGCTGAATGAACTGAATTATTTCATCCATTACAAGAGAATGACATAAATGACAACATCTAACGGTGCACGTTTTTAACAAATTGATATTTTCGCGCCTACACTTCGAGGTAGCCGTGGCCCGGTGGCTTATACTATGGTGACCCAATCAGGAGATCGTAAGTTCGAACCAGGGCCCTGGTTTCCTGGTTCCTGGGCCTGGTTCCTGGGCCTGGCCTGGTTTCCTGGGGTGAAATTTTTTTTTGAAAATAAAACATTACACACACTAATATAAGTTACTCTATTCACACTGCCATACGACTGACTGACTTAAAATGTGACTTGACTGGTTTAAAATGTGTCATATTGTCATCGTTCATAGAGTCAATGATAAGTAACCCTTTGACAGAATGAATTTAGACCGCGGAGCGCACCCGCTCTGCGGTCGAGTTACCAGCACTAGTGATATTAAGTGGACATTTTAACAAAGTAACTTTCCATGACGGGGAAAAATCACTAGCAACGCTATTCACGAATTAATGTGCACGATTTTTTGTTAGCACGTTCAAGGCAAACGGGACCAAGTGCGTTGAATTCGCGTCACAAATTTGCATTAATAGTTACGTAATCAACATTTATTTTACGTAGTTTAGATAGAGTATCAATCACAGACCACTTCCAAGTGGTCTGTGGTATCAATCAATGAATATCTAATTCATTGTTGTCATTATTTAGCTTTAACCATTTTATGGCTCACTATTGAGCACGGGTGTCTCCTAAACATTTAGGAGGCCTAGGACATATTCCACCACGCTGCTCCAGTGCGGATTAAAAGAAAGAAAGAAACCCTTATTTATTCTGCCGCAATGCTAATCACTTAATTCAACTTATTCAACTAGGTTAGTGGCCAACCCAAGTATAGGAAGTTTTTATGCCACACGCACGCCTCTGGCTTGGCTGTACTGCTATCCAACGACAACACCGGGACCGACGACCTTATGTGCCCTCCGGGGCACGATTACGCTCAAGATTTTTTCCACTAGCGCACACCCATCCATCTACCGATCGCGGCCATTGTTTGCTTAACTCGGTCGATCACTTCGGATCACAGGATCGACGCAATGACCGCTTCATGTCATTATTTATAAGAACCAAAGTTACTTGTTTACACCTCGGTATAACAATATGTTGTATGTTTGAGGCCGTTGGGCCCAATTAATCCGAGCAATAGTAACACTGACCTTCTAGAAATACCTGTGAAATATTTTTACGTGATTCGATTCCAATTTTTAAGATACAGGAATTGGTGGATCGCCCGTTTTGTTCTTGGCGGGCAATGCGTTAGCGTTTGAACATAATTATTATGGGAAAATAATGTCAGTCCCTAGAGGTAATATTTTTTTCATCACAGTTTTTCCAAAGTAATACTTGCCGTCACTCTAGCTAACATAGTATTGATTATTAAAAAATGAATGTATTTATGAAAAAGCAAACGACGACCCATATTTAACACAATATACAGTCTAAATTAGACTGCTTACAGACGTTACAACACATATTATGTAGGCATGTATTATTTTTAGCTCCTTAAATATACACTTAATTTGAATTCCAATCAAAATATTTAAAGCTTTTTCGGTCACTCAAATACCTAATATAACCAGTTTTATTCCAGGGCTATAAAAATTTCATGTTATAAGTCTTAAAGTGATGAATATCACGGACTTTAGTACGAAGGTATTAAAATGATGCCTTGTTAAACATAACATCCCGGTGCTTAATATTCTTATCTTAAATTTTTATACTTAAGAAGCTCTCCGCAAAACACTATTATCATTTATGTTTAAAACTCAAATTGATTAAGTAATATCGAAATTTCTATATCCTTTCTTATCGAAGGGGGCAGTCATAAATAAATATTAAGACTTCAACTACTTACTTCTGCGCACGGGTCTGTCTTGACAACTGAGGGGGCCTGGCGCATCGGGCTATGAGTTTCTTATTTACTTTAAGGTATAGTGCAACGTAAATAATGCGTATTATTTGTATAGTTGTACGATTTGGAGTGTAGGCGTGTCTATTCTTGAGTCCAAGGTAACTTCCTCAGCTCGTGATGCACCCTAGGCCGACCATACGGACAAGGTTCTGTTAGTGGTCTTTGGGCGCTATATCACCCAGTGTTGGTACTTAGCAATGTTATTATGTGGTGTTAGGATATGCTTTTTTCATGACTTGACTTTTAATGTTTGTTGATTTGATTTGATTGTACCTACTTGTGTGCAATTGTGACCACATTAAATTATGTATGTGGTCGTCTATCCAATTTAGACATAAAATACAAACCCAACTATGAATAATTTAAAATAATTACAAATCGCGTAATAAAATAATCATGACTTATTTATAAATAAAATGAAATAAATAACGCTACACGCTAGATTCCGTCGTCGTGGGTGTCATGGACAACACAGAAAGTTATGAACACACAGCCAGACTGAATCAGAATAGAATCTATTCACGTCTTTCGAATTTCTGCTTCGCTGGGAAACGAACCCTGGGCCCTTCTAACGGCAGTCCGACATGGTAATCATTGCGTAGGTACGGATCGTTTATTTTGATTTAGTTAACAGTTCGGCCCACTTGCGTATTTAGTTGGACGTAGCCAATATGAAATAGGCAACTTTGAGGAGTTAGACAGGCTCTATGAATTATGGAAGGTGAGCTTAGTAAGTTATCTCCCTAAATCAGAGCTTATAGTAAGGTAATTTCGAGGCATCATATCGTAGATATAATACTATATTTATAATTATCTATATCGATATAATGATAATATTATGTCCTGTATCATAATTTTAGTTTTATCATAAGGTTAATGGTTAATGGTCACCTCGGAAGTGCACTCTTTCGAATAAAAAAAATATTTTAAAAATCGGTCCACAATTGCGGAGAAATCGGTGAACATACATATAAAAAAACTACAGTCGAACGTAGAACCTCGATCTTTTTTTAAGTCGGTTAAAAATATAGGCGTAAGAGAGAAAGATACCTCCACTACTATATCCGCGGTAATATCTCTTCCGCGGTAGATTAGTCACTCCGTGGTTTTGTATTAACCTTACGCGCTTATCTCAGAAAGAGTAATGAAGGGATTTTAGTCATGCTCGCACGAATGCGTAGGTTAACAGTTGACACCCTGGGAAGCACAAAACTCTTGCGTGTTTACGCGAATCTATGTCGAGTTTCAGCTTTAGCGTGCATTAGATGATAACATCGAGTTGAGCTGTACAAATATATGTTACAAAGTAAACGTATTCCTATAGCTGATTTTTACTGTATCTGGAAAAAAATTGAAAAAATTACACCTTAGGAGTTTTCTACCGGTTTTCCTTCCGGTACCTTTCAACCATGAGTTTTGATGAAGCGATGGCGAAATTTGACTTTGGAATGTTCAGAACAACTAACTTTGGTTAAAATTTTATTTCACGGCTCAATTTAGTCGTTTAACTATATCGTTAAGGAAGACTACAGTAATAATAGAAAAGAACACATATAAATACATATTCAATGTCTACAACCTACACAGTGTATCAATTTAACCTTTTTATTTTTGTAATGTTAAACAGAGTACCTTATTCCGATATGTTTAGCGAGTTGCGGTTAAAATAATAAATCATTTTGTCGATGTAAAAGGTTCAGATTTAATAATATTATCGTAAAAAATATATTCTAAAACGTAGAAGGATCGGTCCTCGAGCTATAAATCTGTCTATACAAAATTGATAAAAATTGTAACGAATCTGTATCTGAAAATTAATAATATTTTTTCGGTGTTTCATTCTGGTAGCCTTTGTTTTAATAGAGACCTTACAGTAGATATTTTTTATATTTTGTCTGATTGGCCTTCTGCGCATCTATCATGCGAATCCACTAAACAGATTTTTAGTCGATTGGCATATTTGTAACTTATAATATTATGGGTTATTTATATATCTAAAACACTTTTTATATCTTTATCTTTTCACATCGCAATAAAAGTTTTTTATACTATTTCCGCACACATCAGTCTATTCTATAATATTTCTTCTGTGCGTGTGTATTTAATTGTTTTCGTCCTAAACGGCTGTATCGATTTGGTTGAAATTTTTTGTGTGTCTTCAGGTGGATGAGAGAATTATTTAAATTCACAATTGGATACGGTAGGTGGCGCTGGTGTCGATATGTCACCAAATTTGTTTATTTATTATTTATACAGCGGTATGAAGTTCGCTGGGACACCTAGTAAAACAATAAAACGAAACAAACATAGAATTTATCAAAAGGTTGAAAATAATTTAATGACTATTGTATCACGTGATGTATAAAAGTCAAGTTTAAATTCTCGGAAACGAAATAATGTAAAACAAAACAGTTGTATGCTTCAAAGATTTTTATTTACGACCGAATAGATTTTCGATGGGCATCGAGAAAGTTTCCGAACCGTTGGTTGGTATAATTGGTTTGTCATTAAACAGAAAGTTTACGCGACGCTAGATCAAATTTAGTTGTTATTTTTTTTAATCCTATTTGTGCGTGATGTTTAGTGTTGCATATACAAGGTAATTTTTTGGTCACTTGACATATTAATAGGGGGTAGGTACTCAGTATTCGATTCTCATTCTAAATATGTAATTAAAAGGGGCGCTTAAAATTTGACGTAACTATCCATTACAAACCCATAGTGTGGACAAACTGAGCGCACGTGGTATGCGCTCTACTATAGGTCATTACACCGCCCGTACGGCCCCGCCGCGCCGTACCGCAGACAACTGTGTTTCGGGCGTGTCCATACATGCCGAGTATTTGTAGATAATTTTGATTGCCATTTTTGAAATAATTATCGTATAGAATTTTTACTTAATATTTTTAATCATTACCTATGACCATATTCTTTCATGTCCTCGAGTATGTCAAGTGAAATAAAAATCACCCAGTATAACTTTAACAAAATAGAAAACCGACTTCAACATGGACAAGTAACACAATGAGAACATCATCAACGTACTCGAAGTCAATTAAATACATATTATTTAGGATGTATTTAATTGATTTTTTAGAGGCGAACATCTTAGTCCCCAAGGGTAGTAACACATTTATGACTGAATTAAAACAAGACTATTACTTACAACTACTAACAGGACTAACTATCACTAACCGTCGCTACCCCAGTCCTCAACAACACACGGGTTCCATCCCAAAAGAAGGGATTTAACGCCGTTTCCTCACCCATTGTTCAGTAGGGTGCGACATAAAAAGGAGGTCAGTTTTGACATAACAAAGGAAGATCATTACACGCCTTAGTCAACTTAGTGATACTAAGTTTGTTTTAATTAATAACAGTTCAAGCGTAGGTAGCTACACAGGCAATATCTGGCGCGCTGCGTGGACGTGTATAAAGTTTCTTTTCTAATTGTTTCATTAAAAATAAAACAGTGTGGGTGTTGACATCCAGTATCTTATTCTCAATGCAGGGCAAGTTACTATAAGAAGCACTTTTTAGTACTTAGTACTTTTTATTCTAATATTTCCATTTATTTTCATAATATCAAAGTATACAGTGGTTAGGATTATACATATTTAAAAAAAATGTCAGCTCCACCGATAAACAGGTCATTCAGAATTTCAGAAGGAGGAGGATTTTCAGAAGAAGAAAAATAGGTAAGAAAAATAAGCTAGCCAGGGATATCGAAAGAGGCAATTCAAGCCCAAAGTGAATTATTGTTATACATATAATAGTTTTTCCCAATTGTATTTCATTTTATTCATGTTTTCCGTATCCATCTAAGACATTTTCCGTTTTCTTCAGAAATGAAAATTATTTGTAACATTTGTTCTTTCCTTTCAAATTTCATGAAAAAAATTGTTGTATGTAAATTTTATCTTCCATTGTTTTGATGACTAAAGTCGTTTAATATTAAGTAAATAGTCGTAAAGTAACGTCTAAATATTCCAGTTTAAAGTCACGTTATATGTACCTATGCTTATCATCTGTGTTTGTTGACGTAGTTTATTAAGATATATTTTTGTGCCGCAAGCATCTGTTTAATGTGCTTCGCAGACTAATCCTTAATAAGCCTAGACACCCGTACGTTGACTATACACATAAATAGAACTGTATGCTGATATATTTATTACCTAGAGGTTCGTAGAACTTGGGACGTCGAATATTTCAACATTTTGAAACATTGAACCCTACCAATTAGCCGAGAACGACTAATTTTCACTAAAACATCTGCATACATACATCGTGCTGGAATTAAATGATACTTCAAAGGAATATTATAACCATTGTACAGTTAGCACAAAAACAATTGAACGTGTAGGTAAGTTTAATTCTTTGATGACGTAAATAATAACCTTTCTCGGTTTATTTTCAGTCAAACCTTGGCAAGAACAACTTGCATAAAAATAATTTTCTTTTGTGTTCGACTCTACTAGTTACTAGATTTTTTCATGTTATTAAATACAAGAGGATGCCGTCTTTGTATTAGTAGGTACGTTTATGTTGCTCAGTAAAACATCTCGGTTGCTGTAAAGCACATGCCACAGCATTACAGGTTGTTTTCAGGAAACACTTGATCTGTAGGGTTGGACAATGGCAATTCGTAGCTTCATTAACATTCGGGCAGGAGATTTGAGGAGAAACATTGTAGTTGTATGTAGCAGTGCGGGCCCGGGCGCCAACAACGTCGCACGTTTTTCCCACTCGCTATCACGCGACTATTCAAAATATTCAAAGGTGCACCGTGACGTTATAATTAAGTACATATATCGGACGAAATATTAGTTTAATATATTCATAACGATGTTGCAAACTTAGTAAGACTTTGGATTCCATTTTTAAACCGGTAAGCGAATTTCTGTTAAATCGTAATTAAACTTTTTTGATATGTTAAGTTTTTTGGCATATTAGGAACTTTACCTAATTAAGGCATTTTATAATGTCAATATGCTAAATAAGTCAGGCCAAATTAGTTTAAGCAAAGTTAAACATTTTCTTGTTGATAAATGAAGTACCTACCTATCATAGAAAAGGTGTTTGAAGTTTCGAAAACCTACGAATTTACGAATTAAGGAAAAGTGGAAATTGCAGCTTTTGAAAGAAAGAAATTGGGTTTGCAATTTTAAATTGCAAACCCAATTTCTTTTTGCAAAAACAACTAGGTATATTATCTTTGTGATTTTTAACGACGTATCTAAGTTCCATAAATATGTACCTATTTCAGTTAGAGCGAAAAAGTATATTAAAAACTAAAGTGTATTTCACAGATAAAGTGGGTTTTCCAAATAAGTTACTTACTTACCTACAAGGACCAGGACACAATTATGATAAAAATCTAATTTTGATTTGTTTTAATTAGTCTAAAATCTATGCCGTTTACCTACTCGTATACCTATTTATTAATGTACTTAACTAAAAATATTTTCTGTGTTTTTAAAAACAAAGAAAATAATAATATGTTCGTACTTTAATATACATTATCTATTGAAATATTAAATATAGGTTAACTTTTTTTTATAAGATGTAAGTTCAAGTTCTTCGTATTTTCTGTCGATTATTTATCAAAGTGAGAGCATGCATAACTTATTCAGTCTTACTTAAAGTTTTAAATCAGCTAAAACGTACCCACTTGAAATTCGACGGCTAAAATACTTTACCGTGTAACGAGAAACGTCTTCTGCATAAGCAATTTCCGTTTTTATTAACATTCTTCGGCTTGAAAATTTTCAACCTTTTTGTATTTTTTAGAAATTGAAATTAGAAGAAGAGTTGTACTCGACTTTTGTACTTTATTTTATTCATTGTTTATACACACACATGTAAATCAGTACAGAAAGATAAAACATGGATATATGTACCTAATGTACAAAAATACTCTTTGTTTATAAGAAATTTCTTCCACCAGACTTGCGACTGGAGGATGGTAGGAATGCCCTGTATTCCGTGGGAATACTTATAGTAAAAAGTAGGTTCAGCGTTTTATAGGTACCTATAGCTAAAAGATTAAAAATAAACGATTTTATATGTTATTTACTTTTATGTAAAATAATTTATATAAAATTGGAAGGTTTAAGTTTAGGTCAATGGTTAAGTTTATAAATAATCTTACCTATCTTACCAATCTTAAACTATTAAGACGGATATATAAGACGGATAACATCTCCCATGTTATCCGTCTTATACTTTCATTTTCGTGGCTGTTCCTTTAATCCATCACAGCTGCTGTGGACGGGTGAAATTAATTTTTTTACCATATTTTTCTTATATACTTACCAGTGGATCAAAATTAGATTTTTTCTATTTAACGTAACTCTTTGAAAAGCAGTCTCATGTATGTTTAATGGCTAAAAGTAGGCAACCACATTTCGACACCACTTCTGAAAAATCGTGTATCTTGTTAAAAATTGCCGCCGTCCCTACTTTTCCTATGTTTATAATTAGTTCTTGCTCTACCAGTGTCTGAAGAAACTGCTATCGTTATAATCAATCATTTTAAATTTTCTTATTTATTTCAATTTATCATTTTACTCGTAGCGGTTGGTTTTTCTATTTCTACAAAGAAACATTATTTATGGCAATAGCGACAACGATTAACTAAATCAATAGAAATCCCATGCTTATTTTTAACTCCTATGAACCTTCTAAACTTCAGTTTTATATAAGTAATTTTGATGAAGCATCGACCGTTATGTAACAACACTAATATACCCTCCATGCATTACTTATGAACTGCCGTTGCTCAGTTTCAAAATAAATGGTTTAAATCCAGACGGAAACTTTCTCGTGTTCCGAGACAATTGGCACTTAAATAAATGGTTTACATCCAGACCGGAACTATCTATGTTCTGAGATTTAAAAGCATTCTTAACGTAAATCGTTAAGTGGCCGATAAAGATGTATTTTTCGTACTTTATTCTCTCCTTTTGTTCTCTTTATCAAAAGTCCGTGTTACACTTCTAGAATTTATATTGTAAAACTTATGCATAAGATTTTAAGTCACAAACTCAGGTTAAAACAAACAATTCATACATATATTTTACGTACAAAATACTGGTAAACGGAAAAACACATCACAATTATCATTAATTCAAATAAGAAACTTTATTGCTGGAGCAGACCAGTGAATACTTATTACTTACATATCACGAGGCAACCTCTTTACCATTCAGAAAAAGGATACTAAACTTTTTAATCCTAAGTGTAAGTAATGACTTTGCTAAGTTACATCGAATTCCGATCACGGGTTTCGCTGGGCACAGACAAACAAACAGCCAGTACATCTAAAACAATATTCAGTGTATAGAAAAATAGCCTTTTGAATTTGTAGGCAGTGGCCAATCGGACAAGCTCTATACCGATAGCTGGCATCTACATACAATACATTCGTATAATTGTAGTGGTGTACAGCGTACAGCTCCTTGTAATGAAATAATTTAAGCCTAGATTCCACTAGACGATAAGGTTAATATTCAGAAAATACACAGATCCACCATATTGTATTTGAATTTTACTGGCCCGAACGCTCCACAATTTCTGCTATCTTCTGCATATCCATAGATACCGGGCATGAGCAGGTCGTTTAAATGTATCAGGGATAGAGTTGCGGAGAGAACAGACTTATGAGGAACTCCGACATTAATTACAGTCATAGTTGTCATAGGTTGCAACGAGGTACCTACATTCGACAAGTCTCAATCAGGAAGCCCTTTACCCAGCTGATCCGGCCAGGAAATTAGCCATAAGAAAGAATTCGTTAAAAGGTGTTCGATTTAAATAGACTGAACGAGTATGTATGAAAATCGGTGACGAGAGCAATCCATGACAACATACTTGAAAATTAATATAATACAAGGCAAAATTTAAAGCCAGGCGGAAATTTAAACGAATAGTTAAAATTTCTGATTTCGGTCTGGGTGTTTTTTTTGCTTTGTAGTCCATGGCACTCACGACACAGGGAATCCTAGTGTAGGGGGCTATGAGTGTACAGCGTTATTATTATAGTTATAAATTTTTCCCCAAAATTTAGAGAGGTAGAGAGGTTTTTTTAATAGACAATACTTTATAGTCAATCGGATATACAGCTTACGATTATATTCGCTATGTAGATTTGTCAAGACTGCCTCCCCTAGCTGGTTCTCACAATTAAATTTGCACAGAGAAACGGTGCGGTATAGTGGGCTACTATTGTTAAAATACAATACAAATACTCTTTAGTGCTCACAAAGACAATAAACCAATCGGCGGTCTTGTTGCTACGAAATAATTTCTTCCAGAAAACCTTTATAACAGAAATTATACACTAATGTATTTACTAGGAATGTATTTACTAGTCCTAAATTATTGAGTCGAGTAAATATTTTGTAGATATCGTTCGATAAACAGTCCATTATATTTTCGGCCTAGCGTGAGTGAAGACAGACATATTTTTGTTTCATGACAGTGGTTTCCAAATAATTTCTGAATCGTTGTCTGTTTATGAAACTGTTCAAATCCTAATTCATTCGTGGCAAAGCGTTCTGTAGAATAATTGTATGTTGGTTGTATGACTATATAATGTACTTTTAGACAATTTAAAATTAAAGTATAAGTATATTTTTTAGGTAGTAGAGCCTAGAGTTCGCCCGGGGTAGTACCTACTACTGCCCGCCAAGGTACCTACTTTAGTTCAATTTCTACCGTGTAATCATTGTTTTAACGGCAATTGTGTTCCGGATAGAAAGATGTGGAGCCGGCTACACTTTTTAGAGGCGACATGCTCAGCCCTCACGGGTAGCAGCATCTGTGACCCAATTAGAACAAGGCTTACTAATAATTACTAACTGGACTATTACTATACTAACTCTGCTACTATACTAACACTGGACTTTATTACCAACAACTAACAGGACTAACTACCACTAACAGTCCCTGGCCAAGTCCTCGTACTTAATAACAAACTAACCAACTAATGTTCTAACACCGTCTCCTTAACGTACTAACTATCCTACTACTATTTGAGTTTGGTTCTAGGTCGGTCACAGTTGTCATGGGCGGCAGCGGAAGGCTGGTGCTGCATACTCGTTTGCTACCTTATATGCTTAAAAAAAAAGCTGGTCCCCACTCACACATCTGTGACACCTTTAGCATTATTGATATCCATTGGCAACGGTGACCAGTTACTATCAGATGGCTCGTCTGCTTGTTTGTCAGATAATACAGAAAACGTGACCTTTTATTTTAATAGAAGTCAAGGAGCTTATGAATTTAAATACATTTTCTCTGTTTTTACTGTCGATACGAACCTTAAAGTTTTACATTCTATAGGATTAGAACTCAATATCCGAATGTCATCGAAGCAAAACAAAATGGCTTTGATAAATCAAAAGGTTACCAGCTTTCCTCATATCAGTTTCAGGGCTAACCTAATATCCGCTTGCGACCCACGTGCGGTTTCTGAGCCACACTTTGGGAAACTCTGGTTCGAACTATAAATTACAGTTGTTGGATTATTTCACTTCTACCTACTCGTATATTCTGTACAATCACTCGTACATGATGAGGCCTAGCGCATACCCCACCACGCTGCTCCTGTGTGGATTGGTAGAGGGGTTAGTGGCCAACCAGTGAGCAGCGTGGTGGAGTATGCGCTAGGCCTCCTCATGTATGACGAGAAACCCGTGCTCAGTAGTGGCCAACTCCATGTAATCAAGAAACAAGCTGAAATTTTATTATATTAGTAATTAGTGATCCTATTATGAAGGTACCTATTGTGTCAGGACTGGGAATGTACCATTTACAACTCGAGTTCCTCCGTAGAATATTAAGTTGGTAATCTTGTTGTCCAGATGTGTTTGTAAGTAGCCGACAAAAGAGCAGACCGTCTGTCCATGGTGATTGATCACTGCACACAGGCATTCGTAACCAGAGGTCCGTGAAACAAAGCGCTGCCTGATTAGATATAAGCGTAGACAGAGAAGTGTATAGACATTGGTGAGCGAGCCAACATGAGATAGCACGAGAAAGTACAATAATTGTATGATAATTGGATGTGGCACAAGAAAAGTTCGACATCAGCTGTCACATTTGCTTGTAAATAACTGTGCTTTTCTTAAAAAACCCAGCACGCAATGTAAGACAAAACATCGTATCATTCTGTCTCGTTTTTTTCGTGTTGGCAAACTTGTTCCGTTTCTTGGATGAGTGCGATAGCACTGCAATCAAAACACGTTTAAAAGCTAGTAGTAAGTTGTATGCTACGAGTATTATGTTTGATATTCTAACTAAGGTGGGTTGGTATTTCACACAAACAGCTTTCAATTTTACATAAAGCATAATAATATTCAGTTATGTGTGGAGTAGGTACTGCTGACAAATTCGGGCTGGTGCTGCCAACATATTTTGTTAATTATTAGCATTGAATTACATGGATAGGCGTACTAAGAGCCTTATGAACCTAATTTGGTTTATTACAACCCTCAAAGCCGAGCACCGGCGCAGAGTAGCCAGATTTTAGAGAGTGCGCAGGAATTCAAATTTAATTCCCTTATTCCCTTTCCACCATCGAACGTGCCAACACACGGCGAGTGTTAATACCTTGTTCATACCCTAGTGGTAAACATCCCTCGTAACGCACGACTCGGTTTGTTTTTTCATTCGAAGGTCGGGAATAAATTGCCCACGTAGATGTTCTTTCTAATGCTAATGGTAACCTTGGACTACATCGCCACTTACCATCATCGCCATTAAATACAGGTAGTTCCTATTACTCCTTTTAATTACTGTATCATCTAACGTTACAATCTAATCTATAATCACGGTGGAAAAATCAATAGATAATTATGTGATAAACACGCGTGTTATTATTAACAACCATATCAAAAAAGCTCCTTAAAACACGTGTAGCTACTAATTTTGCACATACAAATAATATTTATGTGGTAATTAATGCTTAATTATGTTTACTGTACTTTTCTATTTATTTTTAGGTATGTAGCTATATCTAGGGTTAGAATTGTGTCATACTCTGTCCACCTGAAGTTTCAGCTACTTCCTCTACTTATAGTGCCCCTCTTCTTGGAGGTCATTGGGCTAGTAGTAGTTATAGTCTAAGATCCCATAGCAGGATTACTGCGCTCATCTGTTTTTTGGTAAAATCCAAAATTTTATGCATATTTATAATTAGGAGAATATATATATATAGGGTTGCCAATCAAAATTTGGCCGCTAGTATTTTTAATTAAATTATTTTTAATTTATTTTTGGGAAAAAATTTCGTTCACTTGTTTTTTAAATAAAACCTTGTCTATATCACGGCAATTTATATAAAGAGTCTAAAAAATCACGGTTGCCATTGCGCATCTGGCCGCAACCTCTTGGCAACCAGGTGTAAACAGGTACGATTTCGACACATTTATACGTTCATAACGTACATCTATTAATTATACATCAAATTAAAGCTAATTTTTTTCTATTTATTATTATATATGGTTGCCAAATAAAATCCGGCCGCAAATAAGGGTTGCGGGCTGTTAAAGATGATAAATATTTAAGGTAGAGTCACGAAGAAAGCGATTGTAAGCTGTGCGAATTGCGCATGCGTCGAAAGTTAGTGTTCATAAAAACAAAAAATTGTAGGTAGTAGAGCCTAGGATCTACTACCTATGTAAAATAATTAATTTTAATTGTTTTGCATAGGTAGTAGAGCTTAGAGTTGGCCCGGGGTAGTACTACCGCCCGCCACGGTACTTAGTACCATTTCTACCGTGTAATAATTGTTTTAACAGCAATTGTTTTCCGGATAGAAAGGTGTGGAGCCGGCTACACTTTTTAGAGGCGACCATCTCAGTCCTCAAGGGTAGCAACACATCTGTGACCGAATTATAACGAGACTCTTACTAACATTTACTAACTGGACTATTACTAACAATAACTAACAGGACTAATATTCACTAACAGTCCCTGTCCCAGTCCTCATACTTTCAAACTAACCAACTAATGTTCTAACACCGTCACCTGACCGGACTAACTATCCCAGTCCCCATTTGAGTCTTGTTCTAAGTCGGTCCCAGTAGTCATGGGCGGCAGCGGAAGGTGGTGCTGTATGCTCGTTTGCTACCTTTTTAAATAAATAAATAACGCTACACACTCATAGCCCCACACTAAGATTCCCTGTGTCGTGGGTGCCATGGACAACACACAAGACAAGAACACACCCACACCCAGACCAAGAACGGAAATTTAAATTCATCATTCAAATTTCCGCCTCGCTGGGAATCGAACCCAGGACACTCGGAAAGGCGATCCGGCGTGTTAACCGTTGCGCTATCCGGGTCATCGACCTTAATTCCATAAAAATAAATTATCTGTCTGGGAAATTAATACATTAGGAATTAGTAGATGGTACTACGTTACTACGTTTTTCCATAAAAATAAACATTAATAACTTTTTTTAATTCATTATTTTTATTTCTAATATCTATTTCTAAAATTCATGTGTTAAATGCAATAGTTTACTTTTATATAAAAAAAAACAAAACAACCTCAAAGTTACCGCTGTCATTTACATTGTATAAAAACTATAACCTATAATTATTATTCTTACTCGTAAGTTCGATTGAAATTTTACTTACGGTTTGTATTTTGCAAAAATCTTCAAATTCTTTTTTATCTTTTTGCTTTAGAACTACAATTTTTTTCAGACAATTTGAATGATATCCATAATCATTAGTGGATTCCATTGTTAATAAAGTGTCATGATATTTATATATTTTTTTACGACGAAACAATAACATTAGCGAGCACTTTTCGAATGATGCATTACCAAAGTCGAGTACTTTTTTGCCTTTTCCTTTACACAGAAAACACGACTTCATCTTTATCAATTATATTTTACGTTAATTAATTTAATAATTAGATGCACAAATAAAACAACAAGGTAAATATAAAACGTAGTTTTTTTTTACATAAGAGAAGTTAATGCTTTGACAACAATTCCACCTGATGGTAAGTGGCGATTAAGTCAAAGAAAAAAAAACGAAACGGCCTTTTAGGTTTTTATGTTTTGTTTTTTTTTTATTGATTTAAGGCAGCAAACGAGCATGCAGCACCACCTTCCGCTGCCGTCCATGACAACTGTGACCGACTTAGAACAAGACTCATATATGGGGACTGGGATAGTTAGTCCGGTCAGGTGACGGTGTTAGAACATTAGTTGGTTAGTTTGAAAGTATGAGGACTGGGACAGGGACTGTTAGTGAATATTAGTCCTGTTAGTTATTGTTAGTAATAGTCCAGTTAGTAAATGTTAGTAAGAGTCTCGTTATAATTCGGTCACAGATGTGTTGCTACCCTTGAGGACTGAGATGGTCGCCTCTAAAAAGTGTAGCCGGCTCCACACCTTTCTATCCGGAACACAATTGCTGTTAAAACAATTATTACACGGTAGAAATGGTACTAAGCACCGTGGCGGGCGGTAGTACTACCCCGGGCCAACTCTAAGCTCTACTACCTATGCAAAACAATTAAAATTAATTATTTTACATAGGTAGTAGATCCTAGGCTCTACTACCTACAATTTTTTGTTTTTATGAACACTAACTTTCGACGCATGCGCAATTCGCACAGCTTACAATCGCTTTCTTCGTGACTCTACCTTAAATATTTATCATCTTTAACAGCCCGCAACCCTTATTTGCGGCCGGATTTTATTTGGCAACCATATATGATAATAAATAGAAAAAAATTAGCTTTAATTTGATGTATAATTAATAGATGTACGTTATGAACGTATAAATGTGTCGAAATCGTACCTGTTTACACCTGGTTGCCAAGAGGTTGCGGCCAGGTGCGCAAAGGCAACCGTGATTTTTTAGACTCTATAAATAAATTTCCGTGATATAGATAAGGTTTTATTTAAAAAACAAGTGAACGAAATTTTTTCCCAAAAATAAATTAAAAATAATTTAATTAAAAATACTAGCGGCCAAATTTTGATAGGCAACCATACATATATATATTATCCTAGTAATAAATATGTATAAAATTTTGGATTTAACCAAAAAACAGATGAGCGCAATAAACATGCTGCCGGATCTGGTACTATTAGTAGTAGTGGTATTAGTACAGTAGTTGGCCGTTACCACCTAGTTTAATCACGATCATAGTTGCATGGTGGTAGTGTACGAGTATAATACGAAGTACCAACATATAAACGACACTTAAAATTAATATGTTCAATCTCTATCCCATTTAACATTTATGCGGATAAAAAATATATTTATTCTTCAACAGCAACGATAAATATATTTATCGTTGTTGTGTTTCATATATGAAAAATATATTCAACAACTTTTCGACACTTGTGAAACTCCACAAATTTATATCCCTAAATCCTTGATGATACAAATGTGCAGAGAAAAGTGCCAATTTTTTGAGGTTGTCCCATTTACCGCCTACGCTCGTAAAATGTATTTTGTCCTCTAACCATTGACAAATTCGCATTGTACGAGATCTAATTCGCGCTCCCACGATGTCTGCAATAGAAATTTTTAGTGATAGCGACATTATTGTACTGCGCCCATCAGTGTAGGATCATCGTAATGGATATGATACTTTCGTCGTTTACTCATATGGAAAAAGCAATGTGGAAGCTGCTATTTACCTCTGTAACCAATCTTAATAGAACTCCAGATGTTCATTTAATCTATCTTAATATATATAAATCTCGTGTCACAATGTTTATCTTCAATGGACTCCTAAACCACTTAACCGATTTCAATCAAAGGAGAATGTCCACTTTGTATGGGTGTTTTGGCCCAGAGTGAACAGCCACTAAAAATAAAAACGATATATGGAATTAGTAGCTTTAGCCAGTAGGAATCAGAAAAATAATAAAGTTTTGTATCCAGGTGTTCCAAGTTTTTTTTAAAGAGATGTCTTAAACAAGGTTTTTGAAATAAAATAATTATTTATTTTTGATATTTTTTTAAATTATTCATCTTCATAAGTTATCAAAATGGTCCATAGGTAATGCGTCTACAGTTGGATTAGGAGTGGGTTCGTCCGTATTCAATGGGGGGTCAACATTTGGTTTTCTATCAGTAGGTACCGGTAGGCATGCAAAGGTTGTCGTAAAAAGCGTCATCGGTGTCCATTATAAAGCAAGGTCGAGATAAAAAACGGAAAGACAAAGAAATGATAAGAATTATCACAATATTCACAGTGCGCACGAGTAACTTCCACAACTCCACAATTCTACATAAAGTCCACATCCACAAAGTGTGATGTGAATTGTGAAAGCGAATGACATTTTGATTTTGGTTTGGCAAATTGACTGACGCAGGTCACGTCATGGCCGTCGTGTCTATGAGCTGCATAGATTAGTGCCGCCATGAAACTCGTTACCGATAAAACAATTAAATCGATTATATTGATAGTCGAATTTTTCGAATCTGGTAATATTTATAATTATTTCTGATTTTTTGTTTATAAGTTTAAAACCTGATTTTTTCGTGTTCTTGATGTTTACTATTATGACCTCCCTGGCGCAGCGATATGCCCTGAGTCTTATAATTGGGAGGTTACCGTTTTACCGGGTTCGATTTGCGGCTCGGGTCTGTTTGGGAACATAATTATTAATAATTTCTAAATTCCCTTAGGTATAGTCTAGAGGAATGCTTCTATCTTAGTTACCGCCCTACTGGCAAAGACGATGCCGCGATGAAACCGATTAGTGCATAATATATAGGTTATATAAAAATACGCCATAACCCTATCAGGTTAGCGAACTTCCATCATAGACTGCATCGGCACTTACAATCAGGTGAGATCGCAGTCAAACAAAAACACATCCATCTTTTTATGTCTTTCATAATTATTATTACATTAGGTACATCGATTTATAGAATATTATATTTAATCGATTGTAGCAGTAATGTTATATTTTTGCTGACAACAACGTAGTGTTTAAGTACTCTGTGGTAAACAACGAAATCAAAAAGCAGACCGGAAAATATCTACGAGTAATGAATATTAACAACTGAAATACTAATTATCTATTAGTGTAAATTGATACAACCACGAACAATGAAAAATCGTATTTTAATTGACAATTTTTTCTGGTATCATTGTTTTTTTCTCAGCATTCTGTCCACGCTGGGCCAAAAATGGACAATCTCCTTTCACATGTACCCGTATTCTGGTGTAACTTAAAAGATAGGATAGTTTTTATATATTTTAATTGCAAATTAAATGTTAAGTAAACAAAAATAGTGTTCATTTTATGTTTAGTTTTATGAATTCCTCATAGATGGCGCTGTTGGTTGATTCGTCAATAAAAGTATTCGTTTGACAACTAGGTTGCGAAGACACCCGGTAGATGGCGTTGTTAATCTATTATAATCACTGAGCCACAGCAACGCGTGGTATGGTAGCTAGTACCTATATATATACGTAATAAACCTGTAAATGATCGCTTTTTGTACATGGAAGACATGAGAAAAGCTTAACAGCGGATCTTTATTAGCGCAAGGGAACCCAAAACAATGATTTTTAAAAATTTTGTGTTTTTCTGTGGTTTTGTACTCGCCAATCTCCGAAACGGCATAACCGATTTGAGTGCGCTTTTCACTAATATAGTGTGGTAAGTTTCACTTAACATTTAGTGTCAATTTTTAAAAAGTTACGTCAGTTTAAAGAATAACGGCTAAAAATTTCCGAATTACCCACATTCGAAAATTTTTAGGCTAAGGCACATGTTTACCGAAGCGAAGTGAGGGCGGGTTTACTAGTCATTTGTAAATGTGTTGGAAGCGAAACGAAGCGAAGCGTTCATAACCCGGCGGCTTGCTTCGATTTGTAAGTTCGATCGAGTACGAGCGGACGCGGTCGGTTCTTGGATGGTACCTAGTGACAAAATTACTTGAGCGTTTCCGTGTTTAGGACGGTCTTGATAGTTATAATTAGATAGTAGTCGTTAAGCCATGTTGGAGGCTTTCGGACGTTTAAAAAACTTCCGACACTTGTGTTAGCCACTAACTCATCCACCAATCCGCACTGGTGCAGCATGCTGGAGTATGCTCTAAGGTTCCTGAGCTATGAAGATAGACCCGTGCCCTATAGAGGGTCATTCATAGGATGATGCCAAATGTGTTGGCTCTCCTTATAATTGAGTTGTCCATTTTTATTTTCAAGGCTGGCCGCAAATCATTGAGACTAAAAGCAAAACGAACAATTTGATTTACGACAGAATTAGAAGGTATCTGGATTGTTCTTAATATGATAGCCGTCATTCAATCAAAACTACTTATTGTTGAATTTATTATTATGAGGTATATCTGAATAATACGAGTACCTAGAGTAGTATTGTAGAGTTTTGAATGTTGGCTTAATTTGCACAGGCGGGAAAGTACATGCTTCGATGTTATATGCGTAATCATTTCATACATATTAATAAAACTGATCGATGTCTGTACGTGGGTGATGTTTGAGAAAAACTGTTATTGAGGGTATTTATTTACTCAATGCCCATAACATTTTTACAATTTTGGCTGTTTGTCTTTGTGGCTCTGTTTCTGTACATTTTAGAAACAGCTTGTGGCTTCAACCCATTCATGGCCCGCTGCAGGGCACGGATCTCTCTTCATAGCTAAGGAGGCTTAGAGCATACTCCCCCACGCTGCTCCAGTGCGGATAGGTGGTTGGTCAGAAATAGCTTAACAGATTTTAAATCAGTGTACTACGGTACTTGTACGGTACGGTAACTGAAAGTATCTCGTCTAAACATTTGTTTAACATAATATGGAAACTAAGGGATAGATTTTCCAAAGTGATGCAAGTTACTGTTCATATTATAGTATCTAATAGTATAACCATTTGCTTCCAAACAAAAAATTATCAAAAGCAAGGCATTACCGAGAATTGTTAAAGCTTTGAATGAAACTGAAAGAACGAAATAAAGTTTCTAGAAGTTAATTAATTCTGTTTAAAGCTTAAACTGACAAACAAACAAAGTTTCATTTATTAACTGTCAGAAATAAAACAAAATAACGTGTAAAATTTGACTGTATTAATTATTATTTATTACTTATTGGGATTAGCAAGAAGGATGAAGGTAAGGTGATCAAGGTAAGTGGTCATCGCCGTCACGCCAATAGCTCGCAGACGGAAAACTGATGTTAATGTACATAGTGTACATAATTATTTGATTTTCGAAGCATTGCCATTGGTATTTGAAGCCAAGAAGGAAACGGTAAACACGCTATCGGGAAATAACCTTGTTATGTGGTTCTTTAGCACTGCAACTTTAAAAGCATTGCACGTTTCATCGTCACATTTCGCTAACGATTTATACAGAGGATAAAATGTCACTTGATGACGAAATTGAATTCCTCTAAATTTGTTGTCGAATGTCGAAGTCATTTTCATTTCCATTGCCTCTCGATTTTATTTACATGAGCAGGTAAATAATTATGTTTAATTTCAATCATAGAATATTATATTTTTATGATTGAAATTAAATTGAATAAATGAAATCAATTTGCTGAAGGACAAAGTAATTCTATTAATTTAGTATCTGTTTTATAATTCAAGGAATACCTGTTAAAACTTCAGTCGTAGTTTTAGATTTTCGTCATAAATCTTAACAATCTTAGTCTGTTGTTAACAATTTACATATTTGGTAAACATCTATTTAAGGTCCCTTTCCCTGGGTTTAGCTTATCACATCTACAGTGTCGTGCATTGTTTTCTGACGCCGAGTATCTTATAAAGATTTCTTTTTTGATAATGATTTTTTTTTTCTTTTGTATTATAAAATATGTAAGTATGTATCTCTGTATAATCCCCTCTGTAAGAGCAACGAAGTTTCAATACGCACCTTTTCTCATAAAATACCATTCCTCTTGTCCTTTTCGGGGTTCAGATTTCTGTAGTACCTACATATATGGATATATTAGTTGTTAACAAGCACTTCGAAGTCAAAAGAAACCTTTTCAATAACATTCATGCTGATGTTATTGGCACTAAATTGTAGGAGTCTATAAGGTATATTGTTACATTTGTAAACTAATATATTATATTAATAAAAGAGTCAATGTCGCGTATCTTTGTAAAATAACCTTAATTATTACAGTTAAAAAAAATATTAGGTACTTATAGAAAACGATTTCTTGATGTTTATGATAAAAACGTAGTAAAAAGAATACAAGAACGGGTTTTGCCGAAACAAAACATCGTTCAATTTTTCCAGGCAACTTAAGGCCTAAGGCCCATTTACTTTGTCTTCTACCACATTTCACTCAATTAACATAATTGTATAGGTACCTACTACGAAGAATATTTTGACGTTGTCAACTACTCAAATAACCCTTTTAGGGTTTTTTACGATCGCATAATGAAACATTTTTATATTAAGTTTGGAGGTTGAGAGATTCTTAAGCGAAATATACCTACTTGGTCACAATTGGTCGCACAAATTTAATCGAAAAGTAAAATTCATTCATACTTCGTAACTACGATCATTAGTGAGTGAATGTTGCATAGAACTCTCGCATTCGTACCTACATTGAGTTTATTTCGTACAAAGATCTTGCACCCGTAAAGGTATACGTTGATGTTGATACTATTACAAAGAAAACGTGAAATACGTTTCATAATGGTGATTACATACCTACTCTGCGTCATGTTCACGACTATGTCACTACTCTGTGGTCAATTAAAAATGAACAAGGTGTGTCGTGTTAATGTGCTGGCTATATTGTTAAAATAAATACAATAATAACTACTGCTGATACAAACAATTGTTATTTTTCACTAGCTCTGCTTCTGGCTTTGCCTGCACCTCATTAAATAACAAATACACGATTTAATGACAGCGCGAGCGGTAAGAAACGGGAGTACCTAATCGTAAAATGACAAACAGACAAAGATAATTTGATTGGGAGAACCTTTCTAACTCAACTTTAGATGTTTTCCGAGAAAAATACACATAATTATAAAGGCACATATAAAGAAATGGTTAGAAAATTGTATTTTTATATCATTAATATATTTATATTTTATTAATAAATACCTACTATTCAAATTATTTTAAACCCTAATTACTTAGATAAGTTATATATCCAAGAGAAAAAGAAAGCGGTTTCTGTTGCAATAGAATTTCCCTACACAATCAAGACCGGAAATAGCATTACGGAACTTCCTTCCATAAACTGAAGAGCGATAAAGTTACTTTGAGAAATGGTTTTCGCTAACATTTAAAACATTTAGCATTCGTTAACATTTAGCTATTCGGTAATAGTACATTACGATACGTGTGCGTAAAGTAGCTTATTATTGCACGGTGTGAAGTTAGCGCACGAGCGGAGCGAGTGCGCTAAACACTGTACAAATAATATAGCTACTTAACGCACGAGTGTCGTATACTATTTTATAGCACGAGTGACATAAACCCGCCTATACTCAAACATATAATTATTTACAGGAAAATAAAAGAAAGGAAATGTTTACGAAGCTGCTGCCTGCCTGCTTTACCGACATGTCAAACGTCATTCAAAAGTATTATTAGTTTGTCTGCTTTACCGACATGTCAAACTTCATTCAAAAGTATTATTAGTTTGTCTGCTTTACCGACATGTCAAACGTCATTCAAAAGTATTTTAATTTGTCTGCTTTACCGACATATCAAACGTTATTCAAAAGTATAAAATAAATGTAAATTGTTTAAAGTACCTATTTATTATTATAGGAATCCTATCCTCTTATCTAATCTAATACCTTTAAACGAGCAATTCTTCGTTCGTATTCGTGTTTTTGTAGTCCCAATTTAAACTGAAAAATATGACTCTTCCTGACATCTATTGGCAAATAATAATACTACTATACTAATACTAATTGCTTTAACGACACAACAGCAGAATGGATGGCGTTGTTAAATGAAAATCAATTGTTTATTTATATTATTTGTGTCTTCTTAATATTATAATTCGTACTTAAATATTTATAAAAAAAAAAATACCGAGCAAAGCTCGTCGATCTAGCTAGGAATCATTTACGCTATCAATTTATCGTAGCGACCAATGTCGATGTTATCGTACGTGCTTATAGTACATTTTAGCATCGAAAATGTTGCCCATAAACTTGGTGGGGCGTACTTTTGTGACAAATGCGCAAAGTATGCCAAGAGGACATCTTCACAAAAAGAATTTGATTTGTTTCCATTGCGCCATTTCTTAAATGCATTGTACGCTGCTGTATATAGCCTTTTTGATTTACTGGGCAACAAATTTAGGGTCACCGATTTTGCTATTTCTTTTATAGCGTCTGGAACAATTTCATCAATGCCATCTTCACTAAACTCACTATCCGAACTACGAGTATTCATTTTAGCGAAATTTATAATAAATGTACAACTATGACTTTGATAATAATTATTAATACCGTTTCGTTTTGACTTACTTAGTATTTCTACCTACCCACTTCTCTTTTGATATTTTTCCCCTACCAATTTGTAATTGTCAACAGTGTAAGTGTCAATTTGTGCACGGTATGAAGTTAGCATCATAACCCGTGCTATAATCGACTACTTTACGCACGGAAAACCGTGGCATAAATGCGGGTTTAGGTCACAGTGTGCTATAAAAACTATTTTAGATTATTATAAGTCTTAATGTTGTGAACCATGATGAAATAATCTTTTCAACTTTTTCTACTTCTAACCTTAGAATAATAACATATAGAAACGAAGTCCGCGCGGCTACTTTGACAACCTTAAATGTGAGTAGTTTATGTCACCAAACGCCGGCCAGCTCCGTAGTGTTCATTAACAATGCGCGGCAAACGCATCTCGCGGAAAAAAAATAATTATGTCGATTTGTGCGGTTAAATTTTGTCACAACACATTTGAAAAACAAAAGAAGTGTAATAACATCACTTTTCACAGGTAATCTTTCAATATTTCATTATATATTTTATTTAATTAGGTTTAAATAAAAACGTTTTGTTTCAATACTCAGTGTTGCCCAATTGTGAAAATAAATTTTCCCATTTTAAGTGACGAGTGATATACGGCTTAGTCGTGGAGAAGTATATTGGAAGCCAACCAAAAATACACGAATATGTTCAAAACATTTTAATAATGAAGTACATTACCTGTACCTGTACATTACACAGGTTGGATCGTGTAGATTGCGTGAAAATGCTGTCCCTGTTATAATTATTGAAGTTGTTAGATATCCATTAATATTTAAATTATTATTATTAGTTATTATTATTATATCATGCCTATTGTCAATGTCATTTTCATCTTCATTTTATTGTTGTTTTCACAGATACAGTAGTTCACAGATATAATATGGTCCATAGAGTAGTAAATCAACAAAGCCCATTGTTTTTTGTTTTTTCACAGAGTATATTTAATATTGGAACAAAACTTATTTACTCAATGCTGTTATTAAAATATACTAAGTTCCTGTGTTCATGCTTATGTTCAGTTACGTAAAAGATATTATGTAAAAAAATAAATAGTAAAAAAATGATGTTAATATTTTCTTGTATTCGTTTCATATTTAAATAAACATTCTCGTAATATAACAATTTTACATAACCATACCCATACTTTACCACACACAGCTATTTATGTAGGTATTATTGCTAAAAACAAATTCTTATCAGCGGCCGAATCATTCCCCACTTTCGGGAAACTGCACTTCCCTGGCAACCATTAAACATGTATAAAAAAAAAGAAAATAGAAAATTAGTGCTTCACTTTTTAAAGAGCGCTTGTATGAAGACTGTCATTCTATATGTCATTATTCTAAGCTTCTAACATAATTCATAGCGTTATACTTACATTACACAACTATGCAACAGGTTTCGATCTCGTTTTATAATTGCTATTGTTGGTCGTGTGCTATCTTATTCTCGTTACTCTGTGGTCTGAATAGTAACTGAATTGATTGATTTTATTACTAATTAATAAGTCAATGGTCTGCATAGTAAAATTAATAACCTGCAGGTGTCAAACAATACATAGATCATGATAATAATACGAGTAGATATCATACGTAAGGCAGTTCCGCATGTCGTCAATCCGATCAACAATCGAGCAGATAGCGGTTATTAGGCCTACCGTAACGATAAGTGGGTATGTCCGAGACACCAAAGGCAGCCTTGACGTGGCCCGATCAAGAAAGAAGCGGAAACCACTTATTTACTAGCTCTTCGACAATGCCACCACTACACGTAAAAACATTCGTAAGTAGTTTAACTTCAAAGGTTTTTAGAGTTTAAATAACTACATCAATTTATATAAATATGTTCAAGTTTATTGCATTATATGAAAGGTGTGTCGGCAATCTCTTCGTTTACTCGATTAAAATAGACTTCCATTAAAATTAATTATTTAAACGAGGTTTGATGATAGCTCATGACGTGAATCATGATTCATGAAGGACCATTCCAAAATTACTTGTGATTTTTTAAGGCCATATGTTTCCAAAAATAACTGGTTATCTACAAGCTTAAAAAAGCTTCGTTAAGTTACAAACTTTAACATTTTAACATTTACAAGTATTTATTGTTTCATTTCAAATGGCTTCCAGTGGACTTGAGAGTGGAAAGCTATATGGCTGAATGACAGAAAGACCGTGTCTACGAAACGCAATGTCTGTAAATAAAAAAAATATATAATATTAATACAAGAGTCGGTATAGCTTAGGGTGTAAGGGATTCAATCCATCTATAAGCTCAAACCAACCTTCTCTACTCACAGTACACCCTAGGTACTGAACAACTGATGTGGCTATGGTGAACGGTCCATCCTGTTGGAGGTCTCTCGGCTCAATTTAATCCCAATTATCTGCACGGTGGTAATGTAATTCTTACTGGCTAGAAACCACCTCCTGCTGTAAATCTGGAAAAACCTGGAAGAACTCCAGGTTTTGTTGCTGTGTCGAAAGCCACTAATAAAGTGGATCACCCGTTCTCTTCTTGGTCGGCAACGCGCCAGTGATGCCCTTTGGTATTATTGACGCCTATGGGCATCGACAACTGCTTAACTTCAGTTATACCTGTTCATTTCTCGGCCATTTACTTAAAATACAATACCTGTATACACGTAAACTACTGAACTACATACATGTTATATATTTAATTTACACACATACTCGTATATGAATATTTATGATTAAATACGATGTGTGCAAATGAAATAGCACTCTGTCAAAAGTGCGTTTGGTATGATACGGCATAACAAGTAGACAGCTTGTTTTTCCGTTGGAATAATAATATCATTACCATAGTTTCAATATTTATTATGAACAGGTAACGTTTGAACGTATAGTAAACAAACTTCGGAGCTCAACACCAATATTTTTTGTCGCTTTAGTATTTTCTTCAAAACTGAAGATTTTAGCGTAAAAGATTTTATGTACCGTAAGAATTCAGTCAATAGAGTGGAACGGATACGTACATTGATTTCCGATTTGTACAATTCGACGCCCCCGGGGAATAAAATGGTTATGCGCTATTACCACTATTTTAATGTTTTTGCATTTTCGGCATCTATGGGTAGAAATACACCTACTGATTTTTTTTTAGATTTTTTGACAGAAAATTCATAAAGTAATAACAATTTTTATTTGTATTCTACGGAAATCATGTAACAAATTCTTCCCGTAAAAACATCGTAGTCGTTCATTATGGAACGAACGCATGTCGCGAGAAATCGGTAAGGCATTATACGATTTTATTCACGTAAATAAATTGATAACTGTTGTCAATAACATGCTTTACCTAAATTAGTTTGGTAAATCTTGAACGGTAAACGTATATTACTGCTTTATTATTGACATGAAAATTGAAATTTTTATGAATTTGAAAACATGTAGTAATGTGATACTATTTCCAAAGTCGTTATATAGCTATACGAAAAAAGACACTTGTAGCTTTTACAAGAACAAAATCGTATTAGTTTATTACAATTACCATTCATTCATGAAAATACTGTAGAAAAACATCGTAATGTAGGGATATAGTTTTTATGATATTACAATTTCACGAGAATAAAATCGTTATGTGCCGTTACTTAGGATACACTTAAATATAAAATCAGTATTATACATCTTTCGTAATAACTTTAAAAGTATACATTATATATTTTTTTATTATAGCTACTTATTAAGAAAAAAAAATACTGAAAAAAATGATGTATTGTGTGTTAATATAGGCCGGTTAGTTTATGAGCTAAAACAGAATAACAGTTTATTGCTCGTCCTGTAAAATTTACTTTTGTCTATTACGATTTTATTCCCCGGGGGCGTCGAATTGTACAAAAGTCGACATTTGGCACGAATGGCTCTTTCACATTGTTATGCCTCCGGTCCGATATCAGGACCTTATAAATATCACAAAATATGTCTGGTATACCATACCACAAATATATACGCAGACAATCCACAAACTTGGAACTTATATCTCTTATATATTATTTTACTCCGTAAAAAACCTTGAGGAACATTAAGTTACGAACTCACTGCAAGTGACATACATAACTATAGTGCAATAATCTTTACAAAGTCTTCAAGTTAAAAAATATTATTGACAAAAATATTATACGATTAGATTAATGTCCGAAATTATGAATAATAAATAAAAAATTACATAATCAGCAGTGATATTTCTTTATTAAGTAGGTATTTTTTATGTAATTTTATGTTTATAGCAAAGTGAACTGAGCTCAATTCAGGTGTCAGGTTCCGGTAATACAAAATGAAAAACTCCATCAAGCTATCACAACCTAATAAATTGACGTTCATAAATATAGTTGAACCACAAAATATATTTTTGAATTTCATCGTAAAAATAATATTGCAATCAAATAATCTTGAACGGCACTTTTGTACACTCGCCGATAGATAAACGGCTTTTACAGATGCTTATTTTTGTAGTGTGAGAGATGAATGGCGGTGCAGAATGTAAACACCTTTCAATAGACAGAGTGCAGATAAGTGTGGAGTAATTTTATAAAGTCAATAAGTCGTTAGTCAGTTCAAAGTACGCAGGTAGAGAACGTCTACTCCGACATGAGTTCATTTATCATTTCTAAAGAGTTGTAACATAAGAATGTCCTCTCGGTATCCTATATCACGGATACACGTGTCAGTCCTTTGTGCTCTTGATATTAAACCCTGATGTATGGAAAAACTCTTTAATATACATACTTATAGAGATTAAGTATCACGTACGTAGATTTTTGAACATAATATGTGTAAAAATCTACTATATTACAAGTAAATAACTCAAGATTATACTTTCTTAAGAAAGAAGTTTTGCAGACACAGGTGAACATTTAGGTGCATACTGGCTAAAACCATAATAAATAATAATTCACCTTCTGAAATCTCTTTCAGCTGAAATCTTCCCCGTAGTCCAGGGATAAATAGAGTTATATTATATCAATACTTTAAATACCCTGCGATATGTTCTGCTGTGACTTGATCATAATCGAGGTAACTACGGCCTACCTGGTTCCAGGTACAACACCATCACCTTTTCATGGATTCCCAAACATATAAAGAAAAAGGGTATATAGTGCGTTTAAAGCAGAGAAGTATATTATATCCTCCTGAAACAAAAAGCAATTTATAAATAGCAATGTGGCTAATATGACTAGTTTTTAAGGAAGAAAGTTTGATTTCGACACGAAAATGTGTGGGTGGTCCCAACGGGTTCCATACGCCACATCGAATTCCATTACATCGAAGTTCATGACATCGAACACGTTACATCGATAGTTTATTATATCGAACTTTCATCACATCGAATGTTTATTACATCGAATGGTCATGACATCGAAAGCTTTTAAAATCGAAAGCTCATTGAATCGAATTTATAACATCGAAGCCTTATCACATTGATAGGTCGTGACATCGACAGCTTCATAACATATAGAACGGACATATTTTTTTTGATATATTAAATGAAAGAAAAAAATCATTTTATACACTAACGTTTAATGTTATTCATACATACATACATACATGTACATACATACATACATGTACATACATACATACATACATTTACATACATACATACATGTACATACATACATACATATACATACATACATGTATGTATGAATAACATTAAACGTTAGTGTAAAAATGATTTTTTTCTTTCATTTAATATATCAAAAAAAAAATATGTCCGTTCTATATGTTATGAAGCTGTCGATGTCACGACCTATCGATGTGATAAGGCTTCGATGTTATAAATTCGATTCAATGAGCTTTCGATTTTAAAAGCTTTCGATGTCATGACCATTCGATGTAATAAACATTCGATGTGATGAAAGTTCGATATAATAAACTATCGATGTAACGTGTTCGATGTCATGAACTTCGATGTAATGGAATTCGATGTGGCGTATGGAACCCTATTTAAAGCGAAGCGACCGTGACAATATAAAAAATGTCTACTTCGCGCGTCGTAAAAGGAACCTATTGTCCAATTTTTATGTTTCTTGCACTTTAGATTCTGTGTCGTCATGAGTCAGTCAGTCAGTAAGTCATGTCTCTCTCACTGTACTAAGTATATACAAATATTGTCAAATTCCAATTCAATTTTGCACATCATTGTTTGCCACGGAATACAGAAAGAAGAATTATAGATCTTTCTGTATTCCGTATTTCCGTACGCCACTGGACGAGGAACTATTATTTCCAGGCGTCCATGAGAATATAAATTGAGAGGAGCATCATTTATAAAATCCTAACTGGCGGGTTGGACCTGCGGACTGACTAATGAAAGCAGACAGGTAAACCTACTACTGGCAGCGAAACGGTTGAAAATTGTTTTCGATTTTTAATTAAGAAACGTATTTACCCACAGAATAACAGTTTACGTAAATAAAAGTACAATTTCAATTTTTGTTTCGTTCAATAACAGAAAAGAGTTTATAACGAAAAGTATGAATGTAATCAATTTCTAAATTTCTTTACAGTTGATGTGAAATAATTTAATTTTGAATTCAATATGAGCCATATAGATGAGATACCATTTTAGCAGTCTGCTGGCTGACAGCCTTGCGGGAGTCTGATTGATCATCCAATGTTTATTATGTACCTAATGAATTAAAATATTTTCCATTTTTATATTAAAAATATTCTATAACGCGATCTGAAACACGGCATGGGCAGTTCAGTTTCGGAAGCGAATCCGGAAGGAGGACAAGAAGACGAGGAATCCAGAAGAAGAAATAAAGAAGACCAGAGTGAAGTGAACGGTGTCAAGTCGCCGTAATAGTGTCACGAGTGTTTACCCTGTAATGTGAATAAAACATCATCTATTGAAACCGGCCTCATTCCTTTCCTATCTCTTACCCACTCCTGTGACAGTATTACCGGGAATAAAGTATCCTAAGTCTCAGTTCAGGTCGTAGTCTACCTCTGGAAAGTTTATAAATTGTAGCTATTTTCAGCGACGGTAAAAAGGGCTAGGTACGTAAATTTCAGGTATCTACCCTTCATCGTGAGATGGAGCCATGTGACAGACAGACCTATACAGATAGATATAACGACAGCGGAGCCATATCGATGCGGAAAGAAATTAATTAATCCTGGCGAATCTAATTAGGATAATTGGATATTTTAATCGAATTATTGCATTGTCATCGGTCTTTGACAGGTGTTCAAAGTTTGAATTAAATCTGAGCTCAAAGGAGTCGGTTACAAACATACAGCTAGCTGAAGCTAATAAAAGCGTGTTAAAAACATTGCATTTTTATATTTTTCTTCCTTCTTGAAATATATTTCTTGGTTTAAGAATATATTTTTTACGTTACTCTCTGTATTTTCTTAGTTGTTTGATGTAATGTAAGTACAACGCGCAACGGTAAGACGAAAATGGAACGTCTTCTTTTACCCTACGCTTTTCAAACTTTTACAATGAAAGACTCTTTTGTCTAGGTGAAAACAAGGTGAATAGGGTTATAAATACATAATGTTATTTCATGAATTTCAACCTACTAAATATTGTTATTTCAGCATTTATAAATTATTTAGAATCGTCTTGCTTTTCGAATACTAAAACACCTATAAATTATCATAAAATAAACATTTTAAAATTAATGTTATAAAGGATGTCGTTTTAGGCGATTAATATAATTTACGAGTATATAGCATCCACTTTTTTACGAAATTGAAAGTAGTTTCTATTATGAACTGATGATCATCTAACGCCTGAATAGATCTTCATAAATTATAGCTAAGAAACATCTCGATTACGTCAGTTTTCAAACAAAAAAACCGCATCTAATTCAGTCCATTAGTTTAGGGGCTTCCATACCACAGACACACAGACAGACACGTCAAACTTATAACAACCCTCTTTCATTCGAATGTTAAATATTGTTTAAAAATAGAACTTAATACACATTTAAATAAAAACCGAAAGCAGATAAATAATTGTATACGATTACGTGACATGAAAAAATAACTTTGTGGTATGACTTATACCAAGCACAGTATATAGGTACATTACAGCTGTCACGCCATTCAACAGCTGTCCTTCAGCTCCGTAATGTCCCGGCGTGACACTACGACGTGACAGTTTTACTTAGTACTTTCAAAGTCCCGGCTTATTAATCCACTGGGGGCACTTTCATGTTTTATATTCTCATAATACACAAGGGCAGCGTTTGGTCCTTTTAAATCCATTAGAACACAAGTTCTGAAATTATTTTACTCAAAATACTAAATGCAAATGGCAATGTGAATATGTAAGTCAGTATTTCATGTCATTATTTCCCGATTTTATTTTCGAAACAGTAGGTGTTTAAATATAGTTTGTAACGTTAAAAACAGATATTATTTTTGATGATCGAACAGCTTCAATTCCTACCTCCATAGAATCCTCCTTAATTCCTCCCTTTCTAAATCTTCTATCACACCTGAAATCCTCCAATGCTCAGAAAGGAGCATTATAATCCTTTTTGAGAAAGACTATAAAAATCCATCGATGAATCCAAGCACGTTTTTATTTCTATGTCTATTCAACTGAGTGTATTCAGTAATATTTCTAACAGTGAAGCAAAGCCTGGAAAATACCAAATAATAATAATAATCATCTGAAGGGAATGTAGAACTACTGAATAAACATAATTATTACTTTCAGTGTCGGTACCAATCCTCGGCAATGTAAGTATTTTTCTATACAAAAACATTCGTAATCCATAACACAAAAAATATACGAGTAATGCCTATACAAAATAATAAGAATGTGAAGAGATGATAGTAGTAAAGATGTAGTTATTCAGTCGAAAAATAAATAAGTTTCATATAAACACAAAAACATTATGTGTGGTACACGTATCCTTTTAATAAATCACTTTAATGCTGAATATATTTTATTAACAACAAATGCAACTTAAAGAAAATAAATCGAGCGAAGATGGATTTCTAAATAAATGTAAGTAGGAGTTTCTTTAAAGTCAAATACTACTTAGCTAATTTTATTTGTTAGTAGCGTAATAGTAAATATATAATTATGTACATTGGTACCTAAAGTACAATAAAAAGTATTTTGAACTTCAGCCAAGTAAGAGTTTTGCCAAATTCGAATTGTCAGGGTAGAATAACTTACATTGGTCGACCACTTGCGATATCGGAAGAAACGCTGGCAACTGGCATTACACAAACGTTACGTCATTTCAGTAGAGTTATGAACCAACGCAAAAACAACATGAACAAAACAAAAATACTAATTAGTGCGGGTTGTAATTATGTACAATACGCTTATCCGATACGCTATCCACGTCGCTTGGGCGTCTCTGTAGACTGACTGTATTTAAAATTATTAAGTGAGGTTCGGTTAGGTTGTAGATGGACTATATTTAAATATTACTTTAAATGTAGGTAGAGGTTAGATAGAGGTAGAGGCAGAGGTACATTAGGTAAGGTTTTAAGTTGCCTAGACGACCCCGTTGGCCGACTGATTAGGTTAGATTAGGTAAACTAGACATCTCCTACTAGTAGACATAAGCGTATTAATTGTAGTAAGTAGTTTGTTGAGTGTTGACTTGATGATTGTTTTAAAATATGTGCTAAAACTGTGTTCTTCAAAAACACCGTCATAAAATTTCAACAGTTCACAAAAAAATCTTGTAAATTGCAGGTGTAGTGGTTTCATTTGTAGACCAGATTTAAATGGTAACAAGTTGTCCCGGCGTACTTCGTACCGCTTTATAATTAAAAAATGTTTTGGTGATATATCGACAGCAACGCCACCTATCGGGTCCAATTGTGAATCTAAACCATTCCCAGATCCCCTTGAACACACACAAAAAATTTCATCCAAATCGGTCCAGTCGTTAAAAAATGTTTTGGTGATATATCGACAGCAACGCCACCTACCGGGTCCAATTGTGAATCTAAACCATTCCCAGATCCCCTTGAACACACACAAAAAATTTCAACCAAATCGGTCAAGCCGTTTAGGAGGAGTTCACTATCATACACACTCACACTCGAATTATATATATTAAGATTGAACTGCTCTGCTGAAAATTGAATTGAATTTGGTTGAAATTTTTTGTAATCCTTCAAGTGTATCCGAGAATGGTTTAGATTCACAATTAGACCACAGGGAGGAAACAGGTGGCGCTGCTGTCGATATGTCACCAAATTTGTTTATTAATTATAGAGCGGAATGAATTTCGCTGGGACAGCTAGTTACTTAGTAGCAATAAATCGAACATATATTATTGTTATTCTGACTTCGAGCTAAAAAATTACTTCCAATATAGCATTTTTCAACTGTCATTATTGTTGCTTCATCTTTATATCTACAACTAGCATTCCGCTCGCGGCTTTGCCCGCGTGAAATTCGGTTATGTCGCGCAATTTTAATTTCCATAGATCCTTTCTTAGTTCTCACTTGCGTCACTTGAGGACAAAGTTTCAAGTGAATCCATGGAAGAAATAAAAAGTTTCAGTCATCCATTTTTTATCCCTTTAGGAATTTCCAAAAATTGTCTTCTAGTGCTCCCCTGCACTCCCCAAGGAACATAAACGCTAAATTTCAGCTTCTTGGGTTCAGTATTTTCGGCTGTGCGTAGCGTTGTCTGTCGGTCACTCAGCAACCCAAGAGTTTTACCTACGAGTATATAGGTATATTGATTACCTGTTAATGGACGTGTTCTTTCTAAACGAATTCCGATTCGAATTGAGTTTAAATAAACACTGAGTTATACACACACAGTTATAGACACAAGGAGATATAACAATACGTATATATGTATTATAATTATGATGTCCTAAGGAGGTTTGGTACTTGAGATAAGGCTGCGGGGCAGGTAAGAGCCTATATAATTAATTCCCTTTCAACAATTTCAATACCCTGCGGGGTTGACGTTACAGTTTTCGGCTCCTCTGGGTTCAGTTAATTGTGGGTCATATTAAAATTCCATTCTGAATAAACATTCCCCGGTATCTGGCATAATGTGCTTAGTTGCTTTGTAGTCCAAGCAGTCTGAATAATAAATAATCTACTAACATAATTTAATGTACTACTTACATGGCGCTCGTGACTTCGTTTTATACCCATACAAATTACCAATTACTCCCTCTTTTATTGAAGATAATATAGGACTAACTATCATTAAAAGTTCCTGTCCTAATCCTCATACGTACTAATGAACTATTCTCACACCATTTGCTAATTATACTAACCATCCCAGTCCCGGTTTGAGGCTGATTCTGTATAGGTCACAGTTATTGTCCTCAGTCCTATGGTACAAGTTGTACTTTGTCTGTCAGTTACACCGTAAACGTGTCGGCCTATCGTAACCTGTCTCATTAAACATTATAGATCAGACCCAACACTAGTGCTTATAGTGCAACGTTAGTCTCATTGTAATTAGTAGATAGTAGTAAATTGTAGATTAATAATTGATAGTGATCTGATGAAGCTAAATAACATTGAATAGGCTTCCTTGTTAGAGTTAACTGACCTTTGCCCTACTCAGTGTATGCGAATATTTTTCTAACTTTCCTTTCGCTACTCTGACCGGTCCTGAACCTTCTGAATCCAGCGGATGCCCGCTGTCTTCTTCAGGTCTTCAGTCCACCTGGACGGGGGAAAAGAAAACAAAGTTGAAAGAAAGGAGAGGCCTATTTCCAGCAGTGGAAGCACAAATTTTATATTTATTCCTTATTTCAGATTGATTGTCCCCTCTTTTGTCGGCTATTTATGTCAAAAAAGTAGATACTTAAGTTAAAAGCTAGCGAAAAATTCTTGTGAGGAAAGTTGTTTCGAAGTAGATTAATCACTGCCGCTGCGGGACCACAATCGCATTGTTTTTGCTCTCACTTTATTGTTATTTTAATGAAAAGCGGTTATTAAAGAGCATTTTAGAAAGTTCTTTTTTACGAAACATTATTCGCGTTATGCATACAAATTCAATTTAATTATGCAATGAATAGTGAGTAAAGTGGTATTTTATTTAATTCGAATTCTTTTTATCGTCATCCTAATCATCTTTACCTTAATCGTTAACAGTCGTTAGTTTGTGGAATTCAATTGTTTTTAAATTTGTAATAATCATTGCATCCATCATTAAAAATTGGACAAATACATTTATTTTATTTTGGCATGCTACTATGTCTTCTACGCAGGCATTTCATTTACACCCCAGAACATATAATTGGATAATAATCTGAGATACTTGAATTGAACACATCGGACATTTATACGCACATATTATACGCACGCACAGTACGAAAATTAAATACGACGAAATATATTATGGTAACGCATTACAAATTAACAGATAATTTCGCTCACACACTCACCACGTGTTAAAAATTGTTGTGTTACAAATGACATTGATTCGATCAACAATTACATGGAGACACAAAGAAGACTTCGTATAAACCTTTTGTATAATTCTATAACATACTTACATTAACAGGGAATCCAACCCGACTCGAGTTGGATACCCTCGCTTAGCCAGCATGTTCACTACCAATTGAATAGAATAGATAGAATTTATATTATATGTTTCATTAATATTTTATGTTTCTATGAAAGGAAAAGTTTAACTTAGGTATATACGTTCACTTTGACAAATGAATAACAGGCATTGAATTTTATATATTTACAATACTACATTCAAAGGTCTTCATCTTTTGATCCTTCAGAATAAAGTGGGTCCATTTTCTAAACGACATAGAGATTTATTTTAACAATTAAAAATAAAAGTGTTGTCAAAGTCCTTGTTTATTACTTAGTACAAAAAATGTTTTCTCTCACAAAATAAACACGAAGCCATTTGTTACAGATTGAACCATGATAATGGAAGATTCCGACGAGATTACATCTTCGAGCATTCAAATATAGAGCGTCCATGACAATGCATTCCGCCGATAGTCTATGAGAATGGCGAATGATACAGATTTGTACTGCATACCCGGAGCTACTAACTTCAACAAAGCGTACAGCGGCTTGCACGGATACATCGCAATTTTAATATGCATCGTCGGATCAGCTACCAACGCCATAAATATTGCAGTACTCAGTCGTCGAGAGATGATGAGCTCTACAAACTCTATACTCACCGGTCTCGCTGTTGCAGACGTCTTTGTCATGTTAGAGTACATACCGTACGTCCTCCACATGAACATTAAAATTAGTCCGCAAGTCAACAAGAACACGTACGCTTGGACGGTCTTCGTCTACTTCCATTCTATATTCAGCCAGACCTTCCACACTATATCGATCTGGCTAGCAGTCACGTTAGCCGTCTGGAGATATATAGCAATCGCATTTCCGCAGAAGAATAGAACCTGGTGCAGCAAACGTAACACGACGTTAGCTATCGTGAGTGCCTACGTAATTTGTCCGTTTCTGTGCCTCCCAATTTACTTCGCGATGACTATAGTGCCCAATGAAGTGACTCCGCAGAATAACTCTGAGTTTGCCATGGACCTTTCAATACCGCATAACCGGACAGTTTATATTTTAGAAATGTCCAAAAATAAGGAACTAGTGACAGCGATAATGTGGATTTACAGTGTAATATTAAAACTCGTTCCGAGCATAGCATTGTCGATACTAAGTACGTGTTTAATATCAAAATTGACGTCGACGGATCGGAGACGACAAAAGCTGCTTAAGCGATCAACAAAGGGGCCAAACGAAGTGAGTATAATGTCTTATTTCTGTCATAAAAAAACAATGGCAAAAACATTATAATATCTCCGTTAACTGTAGGTAACTTTATTTTTCTTTATAAGTACATTGTGTTTTGTTATGCTCAAAGCTCTCTCTCTCAAAGCCCTCTAAGAATAAATACTGGCTAAAATTTTCCAACCGATCGCGCCTCGGGCCACCGGAAATACGTGATTAAGGTTTTTTAAGTTTCTAAATATAACTATAAGATAATAGTATTTACCTTGTGGTTTGGGAATCCACAAACTATGTTTGTTATTTTGTAAAGGTTGTGAAGGTTTTTCATTTCTAGCACGTGTGAATTGCACAAATTTTGATTTTAATTTCTCCAGCATTCAAATAACTGAACAGCAATATTTCAAGTGGCTGTAAGCACGGGTAAGCACACGTATGGCATAGGTTTACCAAAGCGAAGCGGGGGCGGGTAACTTGTGAGTAATAAAACAATAATACGAGTACATACCTACTTTGTTAGCAAAGCAAGTGACTAACATTTAGAAATTAGATAACTTAGAAGTAACCGACATTATATCTTCGTCTGAAAATTACAGATATTACTCGTACCTAGTGTAGGCTCTTAAAGGGTTACTTTGATATCTGTTACCTGTCAAGCCCTTTTCCTTGTTAACAACCGCAACCAAACGAACTCTTCCATTGTCATAACGGGACGCTTAAACAATTGCGAGGGGTGGGAGATGAGACGTAGGTATTTCTTGATTTGTATTAAAGAACCGGAAAAAATGTTGAGCATGTGAGACATTACAACAATCTACACGTCATCACCCGCATTATTTATTTTATGAAATTATTTTATCGGACGCGCGCTTTCAACCGCCCGCGCTGCGCTATTATTTAATTTTCGTTTAGCGCTGTTTTTGACTTTCTTTTGTTTTTTCTGAGTTCGTAAGGGTGATAAGGGTCGCAGCGTGTTGTTAAATTATAACCTTCCTAAAGAATTAGGCTGCCAAATGTAAAAATAATATTTCAAATTTGAACAAAATGTTGTACTTAATTTATTTGAATTGAAGTAATAATATTTATGTCACAATCCAGTACAGATACGGATAGAGAGGTAGGTACCTATTATAAATTTTGAACTTTATAAAAGAAAATACCTTAATGGTCGCCATGCATCATTTGGTTATTTTAATCCATCAGTCGCCATATAATTATTTAATTTGAAACTCGCGCAAAATAATAATTGAAACGTAACGGTCCCTTTGTGAAACTACAAAAAAATCATACAGAAAAGAATGATCGCAAATGAAAAATAGGTATTATAAGTATTATAACAATAGATTGACCTGACGTGAAGTTAAAACTTTGTAACCCTTTTTACGAAAATTGCGCGGACGGAGGAGTATGAACTTTGGCACACTAATAGTTTATATTGAAAAGGAGTGCAGGATGCTAATATTTTTAAAAAAGAATGCATAACAAATACATTAAATTGATAAATATAACAGTACAGACATAATTTATTTGTACCTATATATAGATACACTTATGGAACTCACTTTTTGCATTTACTACCGATTCACAAAGGTGCCATATTAAATATTGAATTTTAAGAGGAGAATTACATTTCAATCATAATTATGTATATTCAGTTGATTAGTGTAGCTATACATATAGCTATACTAATTAATGATGTCACTAGGGTGCCTGATTCAGCAATTTTGCAACTTACCTCATACGACACGAACCGCCCACAGAACCTTTTACCACTAAAAGCTTAAAAGATTTTACTCGTAGCTTTAGAATGAAGAATGAAGTTGAGAGAGATGGGAAATGAAATAAACAAAGCCACGGAATTTTTATTAGGTAATCTAAAACAGCTGGTCTTTATTGCCAAATTCTTATTAATCTTCACTTGCAAATATATTTGTATTTTTATAAGCGCTAAGTGACTATCGTAATATGGGCGTGACAGCTGGTTACTCAGCAAAGTTTACCGATCGGGGCTGACCTCAAAGAGGCTCATATCGGCTCATGTACGTGGTATCGGTTGGATACAAAGAAGTGGGTCCAAAATCCGAACGTTATTTAGGGCTTTATTGCAGAGAAATTTAGATTCTGGGTGAACACGGCCCCGATTTTCAATAACAATATATTTTGTCCTCCTCCGATCCCCACGCATGTCGTCCGCCTGGCCGAGCCAAATTGGTGCACAATAAAAATTGATTGTGACAGCCAGTAGATTGAACGTAACTCGAAGTAATTTTATAATAATGTGACAAAAATTCTTAAATAGATGCGATGGCTTGGCTAGGTGTTTCATAATATAAATAATCTACATTTATATAACAATTTTTTTTTGTGTAAGTAATTGTGTAGGTCATTCTAGTTATATTTTTATATTACTAGAGACACACTCTGCGCTCGAAATTCGGCCGTAATTCATTGTTTCAGAGAACTAGGTACTTCACATTGACAACATGAACGTACATATTTCAAACCCGTGCCAAACGCATAGTAGTGTGCACGGAGTAACTTATTATTAGTAAATATTAGTGAGTGTAACGTTTTATTTATTGATTTAATTTAATGTATTTTTTTATTTATAAAAATACTAATACATTAATACTAATACATTATTATATAAAAATACTAGCTGAACCCAGGGAATGTTTTTCTGTCATTCTTCTGTCAAAAATTACATGTAGTGAATAATTTGGTTAATGTTTATACAAAACTACTAAAGCGAGTTTAAAATCGGGGGTAAGAAGGTGAAAATTTGTGGTTATATGTATTTTTTATGCCAAATCAGTAAAAGAACGCAAAAAACATCAAAGAATAGAAAAAAAACCCGTGACACGAGAATTTAAATATATTAGACTAGATTTCTGCACTCCTTATCTTTAACTCTGCCAAACTTCATTATTTATGGAATTAAGGTAGCAAATGCATGCTCGATGCAGCACCACCCATACGCTGCCACCCATGACAACTGTGACCGACTTAAAACTAGACTCAAGTGGGGACTAGGATAGTTAGTCCATGTAGGAAACGGTGTTAGAACATTAGTTGGTTAGTTTGTTAGTATGAGCTCTGGGACAGGGACTGTTATGTTAGTAATTGTTAGTAAGAGTCTTGTTCTAATTCGGTCACAGATGCGTTGCTACCCTTGAGGACTAAGATGGTCGCCTCTAAAAAGTGTAACCGGCTCCAATAACCGGCTTCACACTCCTGCGACTTCACATACTTCACTGTAACATCAATTATCATAGGAAACAAAATACCAGTTAAAATTAAACCTAATCGTTGTAAGTTTTCTACTTCAAGAAAACTTCGATAAATCTCCTTTGTTATTGATAACAGCCTGTCAAAAGGTTTTGGTAACAACTTTAAATCAGTAGACAAACAGAGAGATACATACACACTGAACGGTATTGTATTTACTATCTGTGTATCCATACTTAATAGGTAATGTAAAAACAAAAGTGTGTTTGCAAAGCCGCTTACAAAAATACATTCCAGGTATATTGATGGACTTGCCTAATTTTTAGATAAAGAATCTGGAATTCCAAACTCTTTGAGTATTAGCCGAGCTTAAAACAGTGCGGTGAGGTTCAGTTCCATTATTAAGCCTGAGCAAAAACATTTTGTTTTTAAAATGTGAATAAAACCTTAACCGATAATCGATCTCTCTAATTTTATAACAAAATATTTAAAATACATAAAGCTTAAAACAGAGGACCGATTATTTGTTTTACCTGTATGGGTAGGGCAAAATGAATATTTCACGGAGAATATATTAGTTTTCATTTCGTAGGAAAATGTCAAAAAAAAGGTCTCAAACAACGCTCTATATAATAGATTTTCGAAAAACTCAATTACTCTTCTTATCCACATTATATGCCCGCGGCGGCACGCGATAAAAGTTGACTATCGCTTGGCGAAAACATAATTTGATGAAAACAAAACACCGGGATGAAATTAAGATGAAATTGTTCCTCATATTTTCAAATATTTTGTAAAATTTGCTTTCCCATAGGTACCGACTCATGGGAGGATCCTCCAGGTAATGAATTTTTATACTGACAATGAATATAATATTTATACCTCATTAAGTCATCATCGCCACAACACAACTGTCCCAGTCCTGGGCACGAGTCTCCTCTCACAAAGTGAGGCCATAGCCCACCACGCTGGCCCACTGCGGATTGGTGGACTTCACACACCTTTCAGAACATTATGGAAAACTCAGTCGTGCAAGGTTTCTTCACAATGTTTTCCTTCACCAAAGCAAGTGATAATTGCATTCTTATACGCGCATAATTTTTGAGAATCCGAGGTGCGTGCAGGATTCGAACCCGGGCCCCCCGATCAATACTCCAACTTTCAAACCACTCAGCTATCACTGCATCACCTAAGTAAGTAATACCAAGAATACATTAAATTGCGGTAAACTATTCCTTTGAGGTTAAATATAAACAAACGAAATTTCTACGCGAAAAACTCGGTAAGTAATGAAATCTACATATTTAATGAACGACTTGAAGCGCTCATAGCCCGGCGGCTTGCGTCGATCTCTAGTGATCGACAAAGTTAAGCAACAGCGGGCGCGGTCGGTAGTTGGATGGATGACCGCTAGTGGCAAAAAATTTATTGAGCGCTTCCGTGCTTCGGAGGGCATGTAATGCCGTCGGTCCCGGTTGTTATCATTTGGTAGCAGTCGTTAAGCCATGTCGGATACTTTCGGGCGGCTTAAAATTTCCGACACTTGGGTTGGCCACTAACCCCTCCACCAATCCGCACTGGATCAGCGCGGTGGAGTATGCTCTAGGCCTCCTGAGGTATGAGGAGAGACCCGTGCTCAGTAGTGGGCCATTAGTGGGTTGAAGCCAGCCAGCCAATGAACGACTAAAAATTTTCCACTGCCCAAACAGATGAAACCGGATTTTTCGAAAAAGCAATTTAGTATGAAATACAAGCCTTCTTCTTAGTCGTTCACTCTTGGCAGAGTGGTCGTGGTCATGTCTTGGTCACGTGTCACGGTTTTTTCTGTAATACATCGCCACGTAGCTCTGTTTTTGGCGGAGTGAGAGCAATCGTTAATATTGGAGTGCGTCACAGATTTTATGAGGTCCGTCCATCGTGTAGGAGAGCGCCCACGTGATCTCTTGCCCTCAACTTTTCCTTGCACCACCAATCGTTCCAAGAAATACAAGCCAACACACCTAAAAATTCATAGATGAACTGAACTTAATTCAAACAAGAACAACGTTCAAAATTTTAAAATTACTAAAATTTTATTGTAATTACGAAAAGATATTGAATTTCCTACTCGGAATTTGATAATGAAGACATAGACATTGATTAAGGAAGGAAGTTTATTTGGACCAATAAAACTCTAGCGAGGACAGAGACTGATTCCTTTAATCACTCTTAACAACAGGATTAAACGTAATATAGTTACTTAGCATTTTTATGAAGGCGGCTTCGTTATTTACTTATGTACTGGCGCATGGCGGGGTCGTTTAATTAACCCACAGGCTAGAAAGGCGGGCATTTAATCCAGAGGCTTTAGTGAGGTATGTAGGCTAACGGTTACATGGACCTTTTTATATTAAATATTTTTAAAAGTGTCGTATCGGAAGCTTTTCGTAACTTATTCGTAGCTGGTACCAAATATTGGAACAGCAGTTTCACGTCTGGCTTCTACCCATTAATGGCTTACTACTGAGCAAGGGTCTCTTCTCATACCTGAGGAGGCCTAGAGCAAACTCCACCACGCTGTTCCAGTGCGACTAGGTGGATAGTTCAGGGCAAGCCGCCGAACTATGACCGTTTCAGAATGTTTGGTTAGAAAAAATCGAAAAATTACCAAAAGATTCGTTACAAAAATTATGTTATTTACAATGTAATTCAAACTTCCTATACTTACGAATGGGTTCAATCCATTTCCTATTACGGTGCATGCCTCATGACTGAGGTGGCTTAGAGCATACCTACTCTCCCTTACTGCTTCAGTAAGGATTGTAAGAGAGGTTAGTATTTTACACTAGTTTATTAAATTATTAATTAAGACTAAGCGACTAATCTAAGAACACATTAACTAAAAAAACAATAAGTAATGTTAATTACACACATATTCATCTCAGCGTTATACCTAACATGTGTCGAATAGGTATTCTTTGACAGGTTAATGTGATTCGTTACTTTTCCAGCCCAACGAACACCAATACCGAGTTCCAACTTCGTACTCAAACTATTATCTGACGTTATTCCCGCCTGGGAAACATAGAACTCATAATCAAGTAACTATTAACTTGACGTTTCGTCAAAGATTATAAATATAAAAATCATTCAAGATCCTCAGGGTCCCTCTAAATTTTACGTTAAGTGTATCATTACTTTAATCAAGGTAACATTTGAAATGCAGGAATGTATGATAACATTTCTAAATACGATTATTTAAAAAAACTTAAGTTTATAAAACAATATAATAGTAAATTGAAATTTCGGTCGATGCGAGTCGGAATTTGTCTGTTGGTAATAATTTATTTTCTGTGATATATATTAATTATCGATACTAATAAAGTACGGTAGGTTCTCACTTCTTGCCAAATTTCATATAGGTTTTGATTACCTTGCGAGCATCAAAATAAGCGGCATAAACGGAGTGGATAGCGTCGACTTGGAAGTTTCATTTTTTTCTCCAACATTGGATTGCAAACCTGAGTATTTGATATCAATTTCAGCTTGATACCTCCACGCGTTCCTAAGAAAGCGTGAAAAAGTGAAGCCATAAGGGCCCCGTTTTTCCTTTTGCGGTACGGAACCCTGAAAATTTTATATTCCACCGCGATATTCGTTTACCATCGATTTTGGTCGTTTCTTTGCGATGTTATTTAGTTCGCAATAGAAGCAATGTTTACAAAGGGAACCCCTGTGCAAAATTTCAAGTTGCTAACCCTTATAGTATAGGCCCTGCGTTGATATATCAGTCAGTCAGTCAGTCAGTCAGCTTCGCCTTTTATACATATAACATAAATATACAGGGTGATGATACACAAATAGCCACATTTAAAATATTATATTGGCATTATTAGCTACGACCCTTTTGCATAGTCAACCGCGAAACTGTGTGTGGTGTGTCGGCTGTAGTTTATTTTTTCTTCCTTGGCCAGCAACGTATCGGTGATGCCATGGGTGTTACTGATGGCCGTGGGTGGCAGTCACCACTTACCATCAGGTGGCTCCAATGTTCGTTTTTCGGCTACTTACATTTTTTTATAAAGGAATAAATTTAGTCACTGTGCTATTAACCATTGAGGAATTCTCATGCTAATCCTGATCGCAGTATCTGGTCATGCTTTTATAAAATTGTATTGTCATTATGTTGAAATAAAGCAATATGCAAAATTTCAAGAGGAAGTGGTTCTAATTCAGCTTCCTCGATTTGACTCGAATATATACATACAAACATTGCAAGTTAAATAAAAGCTTCTAAAAAGCTTCTGTTAAAAGCTTCTAATAATAAGATCCGTTTGACGCCCATATTTCAGTTAGACAGCGATTCATTTTAGAGATGGATAGCTTCTGGTTTCAGAACACACATCAGGTGCCATCTCTGCTAAATTGCACACAAATCGTTTTATTTATTGACACATTTAATTTTATAATCCGTTTCAATTACACCTATATATTGTTAAAGTAATGCAACATTCCTTAAACATATAAAAATAACTGTTAAACAAGAAATAAGACACCTGACGCTAAGTCCTCGCCGCCATTGATGAACATCCTTAACAGACGCGTTACCCACCGCGACGGAAGTTGCAAATCCGCATTTTATGTAATTTATGGAACAATAAAGATTTAAATAAATAAATATTTTCAGGCAGAAAAGCTATGTTTGGCTGACGAGAGCTCCGCGCGACGTTCGAGTCGGACCGACAGGACTACTCGAATGCTACTCGCGGTCCTAGGCCTTTTCCTCTCTACGGAGGTCCCACAAGGCTTACTAGGCCTTGTCAGCGCATTAGCACCAGATTTTTTCAAAAATTGTTATAGCATGTTCGGTAAGTTATAATTATAAGGTATAAGGTAAGTTATCATATCATTATAATGACCTCTTTAACCTTATATTAAAGATGTAATTGTTCGTTTCTTCTGTACTGCTAAAATCGCTTGTGCTACATTTTATTTTGATAAGGGAGGTTTTCGGTTCGAAATTACATTTTTATTAAATTGGCAGAAAGTGCACCCGTTAAATGCTTTGTCCAAATACTCTGATCAAAATAAATGGTAGGGTATACTTGAAAATAAATGTTATTCATCCGCGCTACTCGTAAAAGTCTAAAAAATATTTGTCTCGAAGCGAATTGAGGGTGGATCACCATTTACATAAAGATGTCTTTTGTTCTGGAAACATACGGAAAAGACATCAATCAAAGACAAATCTTTATTTTGCTTTACTTTCGCTTTTCGAAAAAAAAGATGTAACGAAAATTACGGAGAACAGGACCTGCGGATTGCTAAAACAAAGTTGAGTTATGTTGATGCTATAAAATTTACATCGTGGAGCAATAATTAACCCATTGTTTGATGTAGTTTAAAAATAAATGGTTTAATACCCTCTAACTCACGTTTGTTTGCTAAACATCTATATTGACTTAAATTAAAACTATTACGAGGTCGGACACTAGATTTTTTTTGGAAATTTCAATATTTATAGACGTAATTTAGCGGTATAAAGACCCACAAAAATATTTCTGGAAGTAGTTTTTGATAGTCAGTGCGAGTACCTACTTGGCAAAAATGTATAATTTTTCTTTTCAAACTCAAACTCACAGAGTACTTTATAACTCAAACTCTAACTCAAATCCTTTAGTTCATGTAGGTACATATTTTTAAATACGCTGAACGTACTGTTTTGAATTTGCAGCCGTTTCTTTCATTTTTTTTTTTAACTTTCGATGCGAAAAAAAACAGTGACAGAAACTATTTGCCACATCTCTTTAAAAGTAGTGCTTCAAATATAATTACATAATACCTACACACTAACTTGAACGGAATTGGTTGCAGATGTCTATTTCCAAGCATCCTTGTCATTATTATAGTCATCGATAGTATCTTCGATCAACAATACCATAGATATTGATAATCATCACTCAATATGTTTTCAATCTTTAATAATATCTATCTATAATAATACATACATATTCATAATCATAACCCCACATTAAGATTCTCGGAGTCGTGGGTGACGTATACAAAGACAAACACACACACCGAGACGGAGAACAGAAATTTAAATTCATCATTCAAATTACCGGCTCAATAGAAATCGAACCGAGGACCCTTAGCACCACAGTACGGTATTGTAGCCGTTGTGTCACGGTAAAAATGTACAGATATAACTTATTTGTGTCATATATTACGGGTAGGATTCATTTCATCACGGTAAAATGGACAATTCCCGCAGGATAAGTTATATAATTTAGCATGGAGATTCTGTTATAAGATTAGTCATTAGTGTTTAACCGATTTTTCGCATGTAATATGATTTATATGATATATTTGAGTAAATTGAAGAGCAACAAATACTAACAAATAAAATCTTAAATATATAATAAAAGCGAAAATATCTATGACGATGAAATTTGGCAGGGTGAAAGTTTATGAATAGACATCAGTTAAGAAAGGATTTTATGAAATTCCACCCTGAAGGCCAAAAGGGGTTGAAAGTTAAAACTACTTCCGCGGTACAAACTGCGGGCAAAAGTAAACTAGTTAAGAATAAACGGGGTAAACATAAAATTTGCATACCCTATAAAATTGAGTAGGTAACATCTTGGGTGCGGGTACCAATTTATTTATGTATAGATGTTAAATAGACAAATATTTTAGTCGTGTGGCGGATAAGACATAGGTATCCTGAACCTTAAAAATTAATTATCACTTGCTTCGGTGAAGGAAAACATCGTGAGGAAACCTGAGAGTTCTCCATAATGTTCTCACGGGTGTGTGAAGTCCGCCAATCCGCACTTGGCCAGCGTGGTGGACTATGGCCTATACCCCTCTCATTGTGAGAGGAGACCCATGCCCAGCAGTGGGACAGTTATGGATTGTGATGATGATGATGATGATGATTCTGAACCTAAGCGTGGGCGAATTACTAGCCGTACATAATTTTGTTCATATCTATTGTTGTCGTCATCATTGTCAACATGTATGGCGAAATGGTTATCATGTGCAGTTCGAAGGCCCTGAGTTCGACTCCCAGCAAAGCGGAAATTTGAACTAGTTCTCGGGCTTGGTGTGTGTTATTGTCTGTATGAGTAACTCATACAACTAGTAACTGCGTCGTCAGAGCATTACAACTGCACTGACGACGCAGGGAATCCTAGTGTGGGGCTATGAGCATGGTTGCTTTATCTATTGTTTATTAATACATGAAGAGGATAAGCATGTACTCCTTGTTAGGAATAACACACGTACGTAGGAGTCTGAGATTAATATGAACTAAATTTCATATTATTATAATATTTATGACAAATATATTTATTGGAGAAAATGTTAACGTTCTTACTGTTAATGTGCAGTAACCTTACACAAAATGTATTACGGTCGAATTTCGAGCATAAAGCGGGTCTCTAGTTATTATTATAATTTGACACGTGCAACCTATAAACATTTTGTTTTCGATCAAATTCATCGTAATAACATTTTCGTCAAGTGCGTTATAAATATGATTAACGATCTTCAATACATCAATTAGGTATACTAGTGAACGCCCTCGCTTCGCTCCGCAAACCTACGCATAACAACCCACACACACGATGAGATACTGAATCAGAATTCTTTTAACACTTTTCTGATTTCTGTTCGATGTGTGAACCGACAGAAATAAAATAAATGTTAAAATATCACTCGAAGCTACTCGTAACTACAATACAACAGCGACAACAGCATCCAAAAAGAGTAACCGTTACTGAGATAAGCGGAAATAAACACACCGACAAACCGACTTACAACCAAATCGACAAATTGACAAAAAAATTACAATTCATTGTTACATAAGCGGTCTACTGGGTTAATAAATACCCGTAATAATAGTCGCTTGTAATGATTGTATTGCAAGAACGTGGTACTAGTTCCCGAATAGAGGAAACTGGGTACGAATTATGCACGCACCACAAATTTTCACAAAATAATGCACGTATTAGAATTTAATTATTATCACTTGCGTGTGAACTTTGGCCTGTACCCCTCACATTGTGGGAAGAGACCCGTGCTCACCAATGGAACAGTTGTGGGTTGTGATAATAATGATGATGATGATTATGGTAAATAATAATACATATATAATTGAGGCCATTTATTTGAAGCAATCAAATATTCTACTATATAGGAACATCCAGTGACAGTTTTTTATACGAATGAATTGATTTCTGGTGCCTTCACTATACGTAAGCTATTCTGCTTAACCAACGTTAAAAGCAAGTGCCAGTTTAGCTTTGTGGTACCATACTACAACAACCACAACTCGACGATAATTGTACGGCCAAAATTTTGTTAGCTTAAATTTATTCACACGGACCGCATTTTGCGGTTCATATCTAGCGTCGTAGCCACGATTAGAACGTTTTTTACTTTTACAAGTTAAGGCTTGACTTTCGACATTGGAAAAAATGCAGTAACTAGCAATTTAGGTAAAAATTAGAAAATACAGAATATTTGGAATCAGCAAGACAAGATCTAACTTATGTTCTTTTACATGTAGGTATGTTGCAATATCTGCCTGGCCACCACACAAATAATGGAATGGAAATAAGGGTTTATAGTTTCGATGAAAAAGGATATTTTGCTTCCTGGCGCCACCTGCCTCCTATCTCCAATGAAACGAAAAAAGGTTTTAAGGTATTTTGGTATCAGAATCGAAACACCTTTTGCCTAGCTAGTGGCATTAGTGACGCTTGGGCTAAAACACGGGATAGAGTCGGGCTTTGAGCGTCTTTTATGTAAATAACTTGCTTTCTATTTGGAGTTTTTTATTTATCTAGTCAGCTAAAGACGACCCGTATGGCGCATTGGTAACAATGCTGGACCGATTAGAAGGGTCGTGGTTTTAATTCTCAGTGAGGTGGATGACGAGTATTATATCTGTTCTCGGTCTGAATGTGTGATTTTATCTTTGTGTGGTTGTCCATAGCACATAATCATGTGTTACAACTTCTACTTCTGCTGCAAGTGTGAAGGTCCCCTTCACACATGAAACAGGGAGTCCTAGTGTAGGGCCAAGAATGTGTAGCGTTATTTATTTACAAACGAGCAGACCGCCACGGTAAGATCAAAAAAATATTATTCATATTTCAACAGTAGGTACGTAATTCGTACCTTAATACAATTTCCCAAAAACACGAAATAAGTAAAAAAAAATACCGAGCAAAGCTTATTTATTACTGGATTATTCTGTAACCTCGCTTCACGGATAAAATTAATATAGAAACGCAATATCGTGAACACAGCACATACTGTCTGTTTCTGGGAGACCAGGGTGATATACGACAGATACGTTCAACTGAAAGCTTATTTTTATCGACACCGCTTCAAGATGAAATAGGTTAAGTACCAAGAATGCGTAAACAATTTACGAAATATGTGATGTATGTCCATCTTATAAAAATCGGTATAAGGTTCCCTAAATAATCTAAATATGACGGATGAGAGGAACGTATAGTGACTTTGGTAAATATGAAAATAAAAATATAGGTGTTTTGTAAGGCTGTTTTGTAAGTTCACGATGTTAATGAAATGATACGAGGTTTTATCGGAAATTTATTTATTCATACATACATAATTATTCAAGTTAATACCGAAGTTATTTTTTGATTTTTATTTTATGTACAATTGTCGGCCAATCAATTCCAATTAATTATTTTGCTAATATAATATTTAATTGGAATGGTAGGTATTACTCTCATAAACCTTATCAAAAATTATGTTTCTATAATGTAATGCTTCAGTTCAATTTACGCATATTTCAGACGACATATTGATTTAAAATGTTATTAAGTAATCTCAGTGTATTACGAGTATTACAAGTTAGTTAATATTAATCTTTCCTTTGCGGTTACCCATTTCATTGTCGGATGTCTTCGGACGGCTTAAAAATTTCCGACACTTGGGTTGGCCACTAACCTGGAGGGGACAATCCCCACTGGAGCAGCGTGGTGGAGTATGCTCTAGGCTTTCTCACGTAGGAGAGACCCGTGCTTAGTACTGGGCCATTAAGGAGTTGAAGCCATTACATGACATATTTAACTTTGTAAATAGTATTCGTGGACTCATAGACATAGACAATAGTTTTTTTTTTTTTTTTTTTAGAGTTAATTTTATTGTTCTATTAATATTACTTAGTATTATACACAAAACCTAAAACTAAAAAGTTAAAAAATAACATAATAACTAAAAAATATTATTAAAAGGAGTCCCTTTAGGCAAGGTTCCGAAGATACTGGCAGCGTTCCCCCTTTGAATAGCTAGGCTAATTCTTTGTCCGAGGTAGCTTGATATAATACCTACTTTTATTTTTTGTACATACTACTTTCATGTTTCTTTTTTGTGAGAGAGAGAGAGGTGATACAATTTGGTTACTAATAAAAAAATTCTGCAATTTCTGTAATAATATTTTTAATAAGAAAAGCATTTATTTCGTGAAGTGCGTAGCAAAAATGAATGTATGTAGAATGTACTCGTAATATTATGCAGCGAAGTCCAATCGCGAAAAAACCTTACATTTTTTGTAATAAGGTACTCGTATAAGAATGTATATAAAAGCCTTGTTTTCAACGAGCACTGAATAAAGAATTCTCTACTTGAGTATTAAATTTCTTTGTCGAAACAGAACAAAGACAATATTTTTTTATATTAAGATTGTTGTAATATAGTAAACAAGCATTTAATTACTTGTATTTTGAAATGCTTCTGTGATATCATTTTTGGCCATCATTAGTTCATTTCATTTAAGAGCAGGTACCTATTGTTGGAATAGAAGTTTATTGAAGTTTCAGAAAAATGATATGATAGACATTTAATAAATGAAAAGAAGATTTCAAACACCTTTTCTATGTTATTCCATTTAACTGTTATATTTCTGGCTCCCCGACACTGAGGACGAAACACGTTGAAACATTAATTTCATCTTTGAAAGATTTTCGGACGGTCGTGCACCGTGTGTAGTGGCTGTTCGAGTTTTCAACAATATAAGCCACTACTACTTAAGGATTTGGAGTTAAATTTGCTGTGAAAATTTAACTTAGATGCTTAGAAATAGCGCCCTTAGCGTTTATTTGTAAATACGAAACTTTTTGACTAAAAAAATTTTACATTGTGGAGCGTTGTTTGAACGAATTTAAATTTATTCTGGTAATGCATACCTCTCTCTTAATCCAATGGGTTATTCTTTTTTAACTTACGTACAAGTGGCAGAAAATAAAAATATATCGAGTGACAAACATAATTATAATTATTATACCTACTGGGTGATTTTAATTCACTTGACATACTCGAAAAATACAAGTCAAAATTTATTTTTCGAGTATGTCAAGTGAATTAAAGGGGCTCGAGCGGCGGAGGTTAATGAACTTTAATGGAGTAGTTTCTACCGCGCGCTCAGTATGTTCACATTATGGTTATGTTATAGAAAAATACGTCAATTATAAGCACCCTTTTTAATTACATATTTGGAATGAGAATCGAATACTGAGTACCCCCTATTAATATCGCAAGTGTCTTACGAATCACCTTGTAAAAGTCTGTTAAACAATTAGGAAAAAAACTGAATAATGTAATTACTTATATTTCTTAATTACGTTTTAATTAGTATTTACGAGTTTTAATTACTTTTAGGTGGAAGTAATATTAAAGGAAAGTATATTGATTTGCTAATAATCTCCATAATATCCATATATATATTATGTTCCATAACTCATAATTATAATTATGGATATTATAGAGATAGGTACCTACGATAATCACGAAAAGCAGGGTAAGTATATAAAAGAAAACAGAAACAAAAAATAAGATTGACGGAAAAAGCAATGCGCTTTTAGGGATTATAAGAAAAGACCACATTAAGGAAGACCGTCAGTGTTGGTAAGGAAAGGGAGATAATGGTAGAAGGTTGATATTGGGATAAAGGAAGTCCTTTCAATTTATATCTGTATAAATAAACACTCATTTCATTTCCAGACGAAAATTTGTCTTTTTCGTGGAGTAAATCCTAAAAATGATTGATGATACTTTATAAAAAGAACACGGCATACAAGAATATTCTTAAGGAAACAATGGATTCTGAATAACAAAATATTTATATATTCGCTATTCATTTGTACGTGGATACATACAAACCGAAAACCTAAAAATAAATAAACAAAAAGAAGCATACATTTCACTGACTACAAAGTAAGTAGGTCCACAGCCTCGAGAAACGAAAATAAATCCAAGCTAAGCTGTAATTTTCAGTTAGGTTTTATGTAGGTACCTAATTTTTCGTCCTAGATGTTGTCGTAAAATTAATAGCACTTATCCAGGATACGTCCATTGGCCCCTCGTCGTTGCACATTTTATGACTCACAATGAGGTACCCTACACAAAAAGTTACCTTTATTTTATTTATTTTTATGTTTTTGTATCTATTGTACTTAAATTTCTTTTTCAATAAATGAATGTCTTAATCCTACACTCATACATATTTCGATGATCTACAAATTGTATAAAACAAAGTGTGTAGCTATGTGTGCAATTATTACTTCTTAAAAGGCTTAAATTAGGATCTTTACAGTAATTTAATGATGTTTTGTATAATGTTATTCGTTTTTAACCGACTTCAATAAAGGGAGGAGGTTCTACAATTAAATGTTTGAATATCAAAAATGCTCAAGCTTTTTTTATTAAGTAGTACTTCTTATATTCATGCGGACTTAAATAAATATGAATTCTTCCATTTCAAAGCAATAACTAAAAATAATTTCGGTCAAACGAATGCTTCCTAAAATTTCACTCAAATCTTGCTAAAAATACACTCTAATCTGTTTTACCATCCTCCTAAAACGAAGTAAATACAGCTTCAAAAAGTGCCGAACACAATTATTGAAAAATTAATAAAAGAGATTTAAAAGCAACATCGCTTCCAATCACTCCGCTAAAATTAATTTTGAAATAGACACATCATGGTAGGTACTTAACGATTCATTTGTATTTAATTATACTTTAAAATTTAAAATTATCCTTTAAGTTCACTAAAAGTTATGGTCATGAACATGCAAAATACTGAGTCTGTTGTAAGTATTGAAATAAATAAAATTAAAAAAGTAACATAACATTATATAGTTTATTTATTAATATTAGCAAGTCCCAAAATTCAATAGTCTTTTAATTGCAGCATAACAAGCTATGTCCGTCAAATACCGGATATCGTTGGAATTGAATCAATATTGTAGTTTCCAGATTGAGAAACTTTGCTCCTCACAGCCTGACTTGCACTAAAGTTATTTGCTCCAAGATATATTGTTAGATTAGAATTTAAATGAAAGCAACAGCCTGTGATACAATCATGTTCAACCTCCCCGAACAATCTTTAATATTGGGTTATTAGATATCCACGTTACACTAGTTTGTATTCGAAGAATTGACGAGATGTAACTACGTGTAAAAACAAGTATTTTGAAGTCGGTTTTTTTACTTGTAAGATTATAGAATTACTAGAAAACTGTATTTGGTCGGCCAGGTAGCTGACCGAACTTATCAACATGCGTGAGAACTGTTATTACTAGGTACTACTGTTAATTTATTTAAGTACTATTCACGCGAGGCAGCAACATATAGCCTTACACTACCACACCATTAAAAATGAAATACAAGGTTGCTCGAACTTAATTGCTTCGCGACATTGCGCATTAGCAAGTAAAGTGAACACCTGTACATTGCCTCCTTTGAAACTGCATGACGAACGCCGGGTCCAGGTTATCCCTCACCAAGGGAAAAAACCTTACATACATTCTTATCCTCCGGTCTTTGCTGTTAGATGTATTTTATTTATTTATTTATTTAAATGACACAATATTTCTTATAAATACGAGTATAATGACGATCTAACACGCTTAACAACTAAAAGTAATAGTTTGTCTCAGAGTGAAGACATTAAAGCAAGTGAGCAATAGACGTGACTATTGACGAACAGTCCCTTCGATCACAGTTCACTGGCCTCTGTATCACCCAGTTTATTCCCGAAGGTACTCATGCACGGTGGTAGGGGATTTTACTAGTCTGGCCACCACCCTCCTCGATTAAATCGATTGTGACATATTTTTTACGGATTTCGGACGTTTTTCTTACGGACTCATACTTTTTACTCCCATCTGGTATATTTAAATAATTTTTAACAAAAAAATAAACCGACTTCAAAGGTTGTTGTTGTATTAACTAAATCAAAATACGAATTACTTTGTGCTAAGTAAATTTATTTTTTACTGTTTAGTTTCCAGTTTGAAGCCGGTTTATTTATTTGTTAATTTTTTTTTATTTTACGATTTTTAGTTATGGGTAGACCTAACAAGGATGCTCCTCGGATGAGGAAACGACGGCTACTTGAATAAGCCTAACAAAAGTTAACTGCTGCAAATCGTTGAGGAATTCTCTCAACTGTCTATGGTCTCCATCATCAGATCTGTAATGGAACTTATAACCCATATTAGTGCAAAATTGTTATCAATAGACATGAATTAAGTCCAAACACAAGGTAGCTACTGCAAAAAGTTGAGGAGTTCCCTTGACTGTCCTTTGTCTTCATCATCAGACCCCTAATGACTGTCACAACCCATCCAGGTGTAAAGTTCTCATCAATACAAATTAATCAAGCCCAAATACCAGGTACTTGCTGTAAATCGTTAAGGAGTTCCCTCGACTGTCTTTCGGCTGCATCATCAGATTAACTACAGACCTTCATTGAATAGTAGTGCTTTAAAATACTTAAGAGGGGGTATAAAGCAAAATTGGCAATCGTAGATTCAATTTTTACAGTAGTAGATCAAGTTTCTAGAAGCTGAATAAGGACATAGATAAACTTCATTATATTATTGAGTGAATGTAAGAATCAAAAACATAAAAAAATTAAATTTTCTCGATAGAAAAAAATCACAAAGTTAGGTCTAATTTTCAACTAAAATCAATTTTTTTTCAATATGGTGCATGTTTTTGAGTCAATATTTTAATATGTTACGCTAATTAGTATCACGGAGGGATTTGTAGATCGATTTCTAAATCAAATGTATAATTTACGAATTATTTAAATAAAATACATTAATTGTCTTTATAGCTCTAGGATTTTGACATGCTCTGTTCCATTTATCAGTACCGTTGAATTTGATTTTTTCCTAGCTTTATACCCCCTCTTAATGAAAAAATGAGCAAACGCACTAGTTGCTACTACAATTTTCGAAAGTTCCCCTCGATTTCCCTGGGATTCCATTGTCAGATCCTGACTTGGTAGCCGTGGGACCACCTCGGAATTGCACTCTTACGAATAAAAAAATATCGGTGAATATACATAAAAAAACAGACGAACATAGAACCCCCTTCCTTTTTGAAGTCGGTTAAAAATAACTGATCCCTTTTAGCATATCAGTTAAAGGAGATATTAACAGAATAACTCATTAATCAGATCATTGAGAGGAACAGCGAATTAAACTCCTCAGCATACATACTTTTTAAATCTCATATAAATTACTAAGTAGATAAAACAAATTACTAAGTAAGTTTTTATTTACTTACCACTTGTACTGCAATGCAACTGCGGTACTATGACCTATTTTCAGATATATTTGTCATTCACGTATTCGTCTACAGCTCTACACTGTATGGTATATACCTACCTACGAGTATAATAATATCCTTTACATACAAACATTACTTTCACATGTCGCGTCGCTTCTATATTTCTTTGGGGGATTACCCACACGAAGTATTCCCTTATCCCCAATCCTCTTTCGGACCACACGATATGGTTAGTAACCAAGCTTCCATCGTAAACATTACAGAGTGAGACGACATTTGCCTCGTCATTCGTAATGTGTACCGCGAAGGACTGTAACAGCTTACAGTCGGTGCGTCGACGTTCGCGACTGCCCTTTATGTTGGAGTCTTAAGTTCTTTAGACTTAAATTCAATAATAGTGCGAAATTGATTTTACTAAGTTAGTGTCTTCGACTTCATCTTCATCTTGCTATCGGGTAGGATTGTTAAGCATTGAGCCACAGCCCCACTGCTGCGCACCAATTCCGTGCTGCGCACGGAGAAACTATACACTTGTGTCTAGGTTTGCTTTGCGTGAAAATGTATGTGATAAACCTTTGATTATATACACTATATAATCAAAGTGATAAACGTCTACTACAACACGCGAATACGCACGAATACCCACGTTGTCAAACAAATGAATGTCCGCGGCTGTAACTCATTATAAAATAAAATACGCAGCCTACCGATTTAGTGATTAGCCGTTTCTTAGTAAGTCAGTGTTGAGCGTTGCATGTAATGCTTATTTATTTTATTATTTACTTGAAATAAATGTACAGGTGACCTAATGGATATGCTGGCGCTGTTCACGTCATCAGTAAACTTCGTGCTGTACTGCAGCATGAGCCGGCAGTTCAGGTGCACATTCGCAAGGCTAGCGCGACGCATGCTCTCAGCCACGGAGGAACCGGCTAAGTTCGCCATCAAAATAGAACCCACCACTCAGGTATTTCTTTACATTGATCGGCTTTTATTTCTAAATAAACCTTTAATAGCACTTAGTTTTGTGTAAGTCACTTAAGGCGAGCGCTCCACTTGCTTCCAATCATATATATGGCTATGGCTACAACCCATTAATGGCCCACTACTGAGCACGGGTCTCTCCTCGTACCTGAGGAGGCCTAGAGCATACTCCACCACGCTGCTCCAGTGCGGATTGGTGGAGGGGTTAGTGGCCAACCCAAGTGTCGGAAATTTTAAGCCGCCCGAAGGTATCCGACATGGCTTAACGACTGCTACCAAATGATAACAACCGGGACCGACGGCTTTACGTGCCCTCCGAAGCACGGAAGCGCTCAAGATATTTAGCCACTAGCGGTCACACTAGCGGTCACATATATATGATCGATCGCTAATCATTTAGGGCGCAGCTGTTAATTGAACGGGCGCCGCTATTGGCGAAATTTCTTGACCGCTTCCGTGTTACGTAGTAAACCATCAGTGTCGTATTAAATTAATAGCAGTCGTTAAGCCATGTCGGAGGCCTTCAGTCGGCAAATAAGTTCCGACACTTAGGTTGGCCATTAACGCCGCCACTAATCTGCACTAGAACTGCGTAGTGGAGGTACGATAAAGACCTAATTACTTCTAATTTAAACTTCAGCTTCGTAGACCGCCCAAGAGGACAATTTGCTTAATGAAGACCATTCCTATGGGAAAAGATAATTATGCAAATAAACAATGTTTTAAAGCGAGACTGCTTTATTAGCTCGTTATTTACGAGTGACGACCCCATAGTTCACTTAGCATCAACCAACCCTAAAAAACAGAACATGATCTTTTTTGGGTTCGACTCCCAGCCGTTGCAAACATTTATGTGCCATATAAATATTTATTGCTGTGTCTTGTTTATAGCTTTTGAAGATACGAGTATTGTGTGTTTACACAGGCACTATCCACAAGATAATAAAATTTTATTCGGCTACCGCTAGCACATTCAATCAAAATGATTTCATAATATAAAATGAGACGATATGAATTGTTAACGATATTTGTTTTTTTAAATGTTCATATTAAATCACGTTTACAGATCGTTCCACGCGATGCACGTAATATGTACACTCGCACATTGACTACTTGTACGTCGTCTTCCAATCTTGGATCGAGTTAGCTCGCGGGAAGATCTTAGAGACCCTTTTACCTTCAACTTCAAACAGTTAGTGTCATTGTAAAGTAATGTAATGCCAATGTTTCAAATAATAGTATTCACAGTAATTCACCTAGCACACTGCTTTTGTTTCGCTTAATTAACACATTACTTAATTTATGTGTGCTAATAAATGCCTACTGAAAATTTAGTTTCGTATGAAAAAAGGTGTTTTAAACGCATGCCAGCTGGGGGTTGTCTCGACGTTATCAAGATATGGGCTTTCTGGGCTGACTGGCTGATTGCGACCTGTTAGGTCTTAAGAAACCCTTTTAGGGAATCTTGAGAAACCCTTTTAGGGAAAAATATTAAAAGCGTATGAAAATTATTTCTCCAAGAAAAACTTTATTCAACGATTTTTTATTTAATCATTGATTTGAATATTGATAACTCCGAAAATACTTCACGAAATCGGGTAGGTACCGGATCCATATTTTCATTATTAAAGCGAGGAAAATATTTTTTCTCAAAAAGTTCACTTAAAAACTGAACACAGTAGCGTTATTACAGCGACAGCGTATAATGCCTATAAATTTACAAGATGATTGAGAGCCTGTGCGCGGTAACCAAGCTAGAAATAATATTGCTAAGCTTGAAAGACATGAAACATCCTAGCGTTTTAATTAATTTCTTCTACAACAATCCTATGACAAACTGGCACAGCAAGCTTTGTCTAACAAAATGTAATTTGTTTAACATATGAGTATAAGTCAATGTTTAGTAAGCATAACAATACAAGCTTTATATAGGTATGTGCTTGTAATCTTGCTAAAAATTTCGAGCATTTCAGAAGAAATAACAAATAATTAGATATGTATTTGTCCAATCATGTATTGTTGATTGGTCTATCGCTAGGTATAGCTTCTTTTATTTTTATTATTAAATGTGGGTAACAATATGCGCGTTTTCAAGTGGCCTAATACGTTAAAAAGTAAAATACGACAAATTAATGTCTAATATCAACGTAAAGAAAATTGCCTGTCAGATAGGTAATTGATAGAGGCGGAATAAAGAAGTTCATTTAGCAGGATCACCTTCTACAATTATCAGCTGGTTTCCGGTCCGATTTCCGGTCTTTCAATTGAAGAACTATTTGAACAATTATTTGGTTACAGGTCACTGGGCCGCTATAACGACAAATTCCCGCCCTGATAAGGGTGGTGGAGGAGAGTATTATGTAATTACGGTCAGGTAAATAACGCTTGAGTGAACATTAAATCGCACGTTTTAATTTTTAATTCATTTTTATTTTGCTTAATTCAACCATTTAGTTTACTTTAGATCGTAGAGATTCGCATCAGATCTTAAAGTCTACGATTTTCCCATAACAAAGTATTTTGTTATAATTAAATTTTAATTTTGTAAAACGCTCATAGCCCAAAAACTTGTGTCAATTCCAAATTAACTAGGCGACTACGCGGTTATTAGTTGGATAAGTGCCCGCTAGCAACAAAGTTTCTTAAGCGCTTCCTGACCTTAGAGGGTTCTATTTACATTCATACTTAACGATTTCAGCAATTTGTAGGCCTTCGGGTAGCATAAATCTTCTACACTTAAGTTGGCCACTATACCCTCCAGACTCTTGGTCCCGTGCCCTGCCGTGGCCCGCTAAGTGATTGAAGTAGAATACAGAACTTTAATAGATTAAAATTTTTTCTTAATGAATTCATTACGAAGTATTGAAATCGTAAGCAGTTCAAGAAAATTGAATATAAAGAAGAGAAAAACTTAGTATAAGCTAACTAGAACATATTTAAAGGAATATTACATACGATGTGAATTTTTGTAAATATTTACTAGGTCTTAATTATACCTAGAGATTTTACCTAAATCAAATTTTATTAAAGAAGTAGTATAGGAATGTAACTTGTTTTAGTCTCTGTTTTGTCTTGCGCCGGATTAAAATAATACGTAACGTACGGCTGACATGGTAATGCCAGGGCCGGTCCTGGGGTAGAGCAATGAGCGGTTGCTCTAGGCGCCCGGTGGCAAGGGGCGCCAACAATGGCGACCCTAGGGCGGTGCGTCGACATTGACGAGCTTTTGTTCCCTCTGAAGGGACCACCCACACCACCTTTAAAATGTTGATAGGGCCGCCAAGGATAAAACCGAAATTCAATTTACGTGTAATGAAAACGTCAACCAAAGGGCAATGAAAGACAATGTCGGTCTGCCCCGCTCAAGGGCTAGGGAGTCGATGGATAATGCCATTGAATTTACCAGAACACAGACATTATGTATGAAGAGAATCAATGAATCGAACAAAACGTTTAATAATACTAATAATACTAAATAATTTTGTGAGAAAATAATATGCATGAGAAGCCTGCAGACATTATTATCTCATATTAATGTATAAGCAGAAAGATCAGTATTTGCAGCTATGTCAGCAAAAATACGAGTAGTACAGCATTTGAATTTTACGACCTCACGCTCGTTTTGTATCTTTGTTGTGACCAACAAATCACAGTACGCGACCAAAATACGTCCACTAGGACTTATTTTGGTCGCGTACTGTCCTGTCGTTGTCGTGTGGGTGTGACGCTAAACTAAGTTAGAAACAAAAGCTTTTACAACAAAAGCTCTATGATTAATTATTATCTAATGATCTACTGATAGATGATACTGTAGACGATCTAAGCTTTAACTTTTCAGAGTACTCCTATCTGCCATTTATCGTCCATGCTATTTTTTAATTATTTCCTTATTTTAGTAGTTATGCGTTACTGAAAAAAGTGTTTCGTTAAATTTCTCATCATTGCATGTGTATTTCGCTGTGTGTTACACGCTTTTGAACGTAGTAGTAAATGGTCAAGCTGTGATTATGGTACAATTGTGTTTAAAACAAGATGAATAAATATGTAAATGTGATAAATTTGACATTCATCGATTAGCATAAAATAACTGCATGGATACCAATGTTATAAAAAAAATAGAAATGTAATAGATATTTTAATGTTCATCAAATTTTTCATTCCTCAAATTAATGTTAATTTGATAGAAGAATAACTTAAAAAGAAATATTAAGTAGCTAGCTACTTTGAGTAGATAATTCGTGAGGGAAAATTTTATTGTAAGAAAACGTAATTATTTGATAACGCTAGAATCCTCGGTAAAGCAAGCTCTCATTTATATTTATTATTACGCAACCCTTCAACGTTTTTTCTTTCAATTTTACACTTCAAATATCTCATATCATAAACATGGTTGTTTTTGTGTTGCTTTTAGAATTTGTTTTTAATATTGTTGCATAATATTTTATCACGAAATGTACTTCATTCTTCATCATACACTTCATCATAGATACACTTTTATTTGAAGTAGTTCTTAGCCATAACTTTCGTTCAGTTAAAAATGACGCAAAAAATCTTTTATTATATACTAATACCAGCGAAATAATTATAGCTCGTCAACTAGTAGTTATTTTTTATTTTAAAGTTAACATTTAACCATGCAGTTTATTCCCCTACAATTTGCTAAAATATCGTATTCCCACACCCTACCGCCTACAGTAGGTAGGTGTACCTTGGGCTTAAATCGAAATTATGACTGTTTTTGTGGTTCTAGCCGAAGTTATTAATTTTTTTAATGCTATTCATGAGGGAATTACAAAGAAATTCCGTAGCTAAGTAAAATTGCTCGCATGACTATGCGATGTTTAATTTAACTTGATGCTCGTGTGTTTACGTATAATTTAATTTGGTAGACGTGACGTTTGCATAATGTTCGAGTTATATTGAGTTAATATGTATGAGACCAATTTTAACTTCTATCTTCTTCAATACGCTACTGAAATTGGCTTTGAGAAGGTTTTTAGATCAAACAATAGAAACAAAAGTAGTTCTACCTGTACTATGATAATATAATAGTTGAAATGAAACTATAAGTTAAGTTTAAGTATCGTAGATGATATTTAATAATGAAACCGTTTATATTTTCAGGTACTGACGCTCTCTTCAAGCAAACCTTCGAAATTAAGTCCAAGATAAGTAGTTACTTAATAAATATACTTAAAATAAGTAGATCTTTAGTAGGAAAATATGTTAAAACAATAAAATTAGTCCGACTAAAATATAAAATAATATACTAAAATTTCGTGTTTAGTCGTTGCGTCTTTTGAGCCAAGACGCAAAAACTAAATTATTTTAGCTTCTAATCGAGTTAGTTGTAATTGTTAAGAGTATCTTTATTTATTAGGCCTTTAGGTTAAAGTTAGTTAAGATTAATTTTATAGGGTCCAATACTAAATGTCAATAAATATAATGCTATTAATATTATTATTTTACTCTACTATTTTGTATTTAGGTATTGTTTAAATGGCATTACATACTTTGTGTATTTTTATATACCTACTTTAATGTATGCTATGTGTATAATATAACTATATTACAGTGTATATACTATAGTGGTAACGTCACCAAACTATACCAAATTTGAAACACGTGTTGACTTTGCATTACTGTAATATTTAAGCGCCAAATTAAAATTTCATTCTAACACATCGCTTTTTATTCCAACACTAGTCCCTAGATACCTTAGCTGCGGGAAATCTATGCCTTTGGTCATTGACTTTGGTAGTAAGAATACCTACTTGAAAAAATGTTTAGACGGGGTTCTTAAAAAAACATATAATATAATTTTATGTAAACCATTAAAAAAACAAACAATGAATTACCCCAAGTTTAAATTTTTTGGAGGTGAACATCTAAGTCCTCAAGGGTCACATCTGTGACCCATCTGTGACCGAATTAGATATAAAAAAACTTTCCCTTCCCAAGTCCTCATAATACCTACTAACGAACTAACAAACTCAAGCTTCAACACCGTTTGCTAATTCCATACAAAAAAAAATACAAGAATGAATTTTGGAGCTTTCATGGAACCTCATCATGATGCATCCAGCTAATTTATTTTGTAAGTATATTTTATGATATTATGTAGCTTAGAAGCGTACGTCCATCCGGCATAAAGTACCTTTCAAATGCTGAATTTTTAAAGTAGGTGCCGTGGTTCCGGAGATTACTTTTCCCTCACATACAAACGCACAAATTTAATACTCTCTCTGTATCTCATATCAAATGCTTGGCTTGGCTTCAACCTATTAATGCCCCACTACTAAGCACGGGTATCTTAAAACATACTCCACCACTCTGCTCCAGTGCGAATTGGTGAAGGGGTTAGTGGCCAACCCAAGTGTCGGAATTTTTTATGGCGCCCGAAACCATCCAACATGGCTTAACGACTGCTACCAACCGGGACCGACGGCTTTACGTGCCGTCCGAAGCACGGAAGCACTCAAGATTTTGCCACTAGCCCACTGTTTAACTTTATCAACCACTTAAAATCGACGCAAGTCACCGGACTATTTAGCGGTCCAAACAAATATCGTCTCATAATATTAGTACTGTTAGATGAAATACCGGAACAATGGACACTGGTAACACTATGGCCGCGCCGATGTGACCCGATCACTAGCGGGAGTTAGACAGCTCTCTTACCGCGCCCTTGGTCGAAGTGAAAAGATGTGGCTTAAGAATAAAATAAGTATTTAACCAGAATATTTTGTATCTATATATTAGTACCGACAACCTTTCAAGTAGGTACAATATAACATCTGCCGTAACAGGCAGGTAGAATAAAGCTACAATTATATGAATAAAAGCCGGTGTCTTATTTTCTCTTTAAAACTTTTTAAAGGCGGCTTCGAAAACTGCCGAAAGCCAAATATAATGAGGCGGCTTGTACATTGTGAGTTTAAAGGAGAAACAAAAATAAAACTGATTTTAGAATAAAATTTTCTTTAATTTAATAAAAACGGGATGTCCATTGCCTCGTCGAGTTATCCTTCATATCGGGATGATGATATCCCAGGAGTTAACCGGATTCAGCTGTAATAAAATTAAAGTTGAAACTTTGAAACATGTACAAATATAATTTATTATGATCAGAACAGGGGGGCGTGGGATAGAATCCTGTACACACCACTAATAGTCAAAAATTATGTGTGTACCTACCTATTATAAAATAGTTATCACTTGCTTCGGTGAAGGAAAACATCGTGAAGAAACCTGCACACCTTAGAGTTGTCTATAATGTTCTCAAAGGTGCGTGTAGTTTGCTTAATCGCACAGCACTTGCCAAGGGTAGTGGACTCTGGCCTGTACCTCTCACATCGTGAGAGAAGACCCGAGATCAGTAGTGCGACAGTTATGGGTTGCGAAAATAATGAGATAGATATTATTTAATTATTTAGGTATAACGGTACACGGTACCTCAGATATTGTGATAGACCATACTATGCACATGCTTTGGCATATATTTCTAACCAGTGAGTGAAAAGATAGGCCACTAGATATGGTCAGTCGCAACTGGCATGTCTTAAAATGAGTGGGATGGCTGAGACTTTACCGACCATTAATAAAATGTTCAATATACAGAAATGTCTGGATATCACAATAATCTTCGTAATCATATCAAAATACGATACATATCTGAAGCCTTAATGGACAAAAACGAATTAGGAAATAGCGTTACTTGGAGTCTGCCACATTACTAGGATAGTATAGATAGTTACTTACAATCCATTAAAGTCTCGAGCATTTGAGCAATACCAGCTGTAATTAAAATAAACATTAATAAATCATTAGTCGGCAGACAGCTAGCTAGCTTTGAAGCAGTGACTGGTTCAAGGGTCTATCCAGGTCTCGAGTTACACACACCACCCAGGACTTATGTTGATTTTCGAGAATCAACAGTCCAACATGACAAAACACTTGACACTGTTTATTCTCGAACCGGAATGGTAGTTACAGATGATTTTTGAAAAGCAAGTTAAAAATCTCTACCGCCGTGATTGAAAACCACCGAGATTAAACTTCTTCAGAGTCTTCAGCAACATCCGGAAAGAGAGTTCGTTTGTAGCCTTGTCCATTATAAAGCAAGGTGCACAACCTGTGTCTAGATTGTGTTGGATACACCTACCACACAGCCCATAAACGCCGAATGGCTCCTGTCAAAACATCTGGCTTATAGTACCGAAATAATTGTCCGCGCGGAACTCAAACTACCGTGCCGTCTCATTCTTTCCCGTTGCGTAAATGAATCTATTTCCTTCCAACGTTTCGTGTGGCCTAATTCAAGCCAATCACAGCGTTGCAACCCCGCTTCGTCTTACCTCAGCTAGTTCCCAGAATGCATTCCAATACATACAATACGGAAAATCAAACATTACACTTCTGTGGGCTGTGTGGCCGGTGGTTGGATACAGGGGTATAATTATGGTCCCTTACAACCGAAAAGTACAATCGTCTACGTCACACCAAGCATTCAGACTCCAGATTCATTCAGTATCTTCTTTAGTGTTTACAGAATGTAATTGGTATTAATAAGTACCTGCGCTCGCTGGGCCTCCTGAACTCAATGCGTCTCCAACGGTTTCGAGCTCTTGTACTGGAAAATCGTAAGTCTTGTTAAATTTAAGATTTTCTAGTTTATTTTAAGCTTGGCATCAACTCTTACGTGTTCTTAACATTACTGGGTTGGCCACAGGTTTGCGACATATCGAGTAGATATTTATTATTGTATCAAAATTGTGATCAAATATATATTTATATTTTTATTTATTGAAGGGAATTTGTCCCTAGGCGACCACATCATCCCGTACAGAAAAAAAAACAAAACGTAATTACTACAACATAATCGGAACAAAACAAAATTCTAAATTTTCGCAAGGCCCAAAACAGTCAACCTACACAGCATCTTGGCCTCTTCGGACATTGGAGATGCCAAAATACAGGCCAACGTGCATTGTCCGTGCGAAATGTAGCGATCTAAACGATTCCGTCCGCACACACTCCGTCAAAATGTGTAGAACGTCTTCAACTCTGCTACATGATGTGATGTGCCATTAGGAGATGGAGCTTTTCTCGTTAAAAACGCAAATTTATTTGAAGGAATGTGTCCGGAGCGCAATCTTACTATTGTAAATATATTTGGTGTATTCAATTTGAAATCACGGATATAAAGTTTTGCTATGAACCATAAAGTCGTCTGATATAATAAATAAATAAATAAACGTTAACATACTCATAACCCCGCACTAGGATTCCCTGTTTCGCGGGTGGTATGGGCCACACAAATCATCACTAACAGCCATGACCCGAGAAAAAATATTTATCTGTAACTTAAACATGTGCGCCACTAAGCTACGGGGTCGCCAATACTTAGTTATTCAACCTTTCGTTGGATATTGGAAATAACGGAGCGAAAAAAAGCGTTCAAAAAACATGTACAGGTGTAAAAACATGTTTGAAGATGTAAAATGGAATATTGTGTTAAATACTCGTATTTATAATTCAAATTATTTACGTTTTTCGTTAATTTAACCATAATGGTATTCTGGTTATGAACCAATAAACTAACTTAAAATGATTATCTAATATACTTACGTGACATCGCGAAAACTGTGACTAGGCTCTATAAAATAAAATAGAAATGATGTTAGTAATTTATTAATAACACGAATTATAGACCAAACTCAACTCAATGTTATAATATCCAACTTTGTATCGAATAGTATCGCTCACATTTGATGTTTTTGGACATATGAAAAGAACTTTACTCAAGGTTTACAGTATTTTTGATAGAGTCCAAAACCGATATTAAACTAGGTATTTTACTATATGGAAAACAAAAAAATAATACTACATCATATGTCCAAATGGCGAGCGAAATAACTATCTAGGTACTAGCTCACTATTAGAAAAAACTTAGGAAAAATATTTAAATAAGGAATAGATAAGAATAAGGAAAATTCACGACTTACATTTATATATATAATTATAGGGATATAAGTCCAGGATAAATTAAACTCAATTATAGCTAAATAACTTACTTAAAACTCAAATGCATGAGGAATGATAGACTTATACTGTAAAGATGTTTGAAAACTACATTTTTTTTTAGTTTTAGGTAGGATATGACTAAATATTCAGAAACAATCACTTACCATAACAAAAAGTATAAGTACAATAACCGATTTCATGATTGCGATGAGTGGATTATCCTGTATGCCTTCTGAAAGATGGAACTGAACTGCTTCTCAATATTACGTCTCAGTGAATTTATATAGGGTATACTGCAGCTAAGTAAATAGAAGCACCTTGTATCAGCGATTTATTCGTTTTTACAGAAATTTGTTTGAATTTTAATATTAATATTAATAAAATATGTAAATACTAAATATGCCCCAAGGCCTTATTAACTGTTCTTAACCATTTTAAGCATTAATTTTTTGCATCTAGGGATAGCATTATTTACATAAACTCAAACGATTTATATAGAACGCGAAACTTGCATCCAAATAACTATGGTTACTGAATTCCTTTACACTATACCTAATAAAAATCGATTAAATGCGCAAGAGAAAAATCTAACAAAGCAGTTATACTAAACCTGCCGACATTTCTGATAAACGTCATCTCACATAAAAAGCAATTTTATTATTCAAAAATGCACGTAATAAGTTTTCCAGGGGAGATCACTTTTTTTACAAGCTTTCATTTATGTTGCCGTATTTGTGTGAATTTGCCGTTTGCCGTAGATTGCTTTAGTTTCGATGATAATGCATTTTTAGGATAAGAATGACCTGATCAGCTATTATTTCAATTTATTCATGTACCTTCAGATAACCGAAGGGTCATGTCATCTATATAGCGATTAACACTACCATACTCTTGGTATTTATTCAACATGTTACGGGCCTTCACAGCATGCCTTATTTATGCGGTGTTTGCTTGTAATAAGCTAGAAAATGATGTGTCTTCATTCCCGGAAATTTATTCTTGTTTTTACATCAACCGGAAATCATACATATGTGATAAGGTTCTGTGGCTGAAGTGCTCATAAATAAACAGCTGAAACGACAAATATATTATAGATATTTTCCATATAATATGTTTTTTTAATTTTTCGCTCTTGGAATAAATTATTGCTATAGCTGTGTGTACTCCTATGTACTAAAATGAAGTAAAAAAGCCATATTAAAAAATTTGAAATCATATCACGGTCGTTGTTAAAGTTTTAATCGAAAAGGATTAGATTAAATTCAGCAACCTCGGAATAAGGAAACGTATAAGTGATAATAAGTTAAAAATAAAAATTGCGTCTTAAAAAGGACCGTGTTGCCGCGGATTATAATGCTGCTGCGGATAATAACGGATGCTGTAATTATAAGCAACTAATTATACATTACATAATTATATAACAATCCGTATGGCGCAATGGTTACCATGCTGGACCGCCGTTCGAACGGTCGGCGTGGCGGAAATTTGAATGATTGGTTAAAATTTCTGTCCCCAGTCTGGGTGTGTGTGTTCTACATGGCACCGACGGCACTGGAAACCCTAGTGTTGGGCTATGAGTGTGTGAGAGCTTTCTACTTTTGTATAGGTACCTATAGAGAAACTCTAATAATAATATAACCCACAAATTCATCAGGGGATTCCATTGCCAGGTTCCCTTTCACGTCTGTTCCAATTTCAATTAAAATGTATCTGTATATACAGAAAAGTGTTATGTGACTTATACAGATATACATCAATTTATAACATACATCATTCAAAAATCATGAAATTACAAAATTTTATTTATTCATTCAGGAAATAGCAACATAAATATTTTTATGAAGCTGAATGCTTTAGATTCTAAAGTAACAGAACTTTATCACCCGTGCTAGACGGTTGGATTATGGCAGAGATAAATTAAAGGGATCAATTACAGACTTACGAGAGGTTCGGTTGATCAGATTTCTCAAGTAACTAAACCTAATTAGTCCGCTAAGATCATACCACCATTAATAATATCACTTCTTTATGGGCAATAAACTAAAATTCGCGCAAGATTAAGCTGCTCAAAATTTATAACTTTTTAATGTGAAAGTTGCAGACAGGCAAGGTCCTGACTGACCCATATTTTCAATACGCTTTTGATATTATGTTAAAATCTGACAAATGAGCACTGAGCCACCTGTAAATGCCCAATGACCAAATTCATCGCCGATGGCGTGTCGGCCAAGAAATAATTTACTGACTCCCAAACGCGATGAGACGCTTCGCAGCTGATTCAAACAAAATGATAGGGTCTCACGAAGTGGTAATCGCTTCCGGTTTTAAACCTACTGATCACATCATATCATAGATAATAGATATCATTAAATATGTGCAGTTCTGCCAGAGTGAATTCTATCTCGCTTTTTATTGATTCATCGCGGCTTATCCAAGTCCACTTGCGTTGGGAGTTTGAGACTTCTTGAAGAAAGAGAGAGAGAATAGAGTATCCTCCCCGTCGTCCTCCTTTTCGGCGTCGTCCAAATTCAAAGGTTTCGTTCATCAACTTTTGCGTTGAAGTACAAAGGCGTTTATCATCCTGGACTTTCATCATTCATACAATCTTGAGGGGGCTTGTAAGTTGTAATCAAGTATTAACTTAAAAGTATAAAACAACTCAGAATTTTTTATTCAGCAAACCGTAAATATTTCATCACATTTAATGCCAAATTGCCAAATCCTTGACACATAAAGTTCCTGAATATCTTTCATCAAATTCTTTTCAATTTATTTCTTCAGGTACGTAATTTGTACTAGCTGGGTACATCTTTCATTAAGGTCGTCATTCAACATTTTACGGTTCCTTTTCACCAAAATTGAACCGCTGCTTTTTTAATTATGTTGTTAATTGCTTATTACTATTTATTTAATCTATTCTGTTTTAAGTAGTGTAAAGATATCTACATTTCGAATTAAGTAATCTATCATTACTCATCATAAAAAGTGTATAAAACACACATGTGACTAATTTTATTAAATTATTGACACCGGCCCAAATGTGTAACTGTGCCGATTCGACAACACATTAGAACAATGTTCTCTCAGTCTATGTCAACATGTATAATATGTATGTATGTATGACAAACTTGTATTGATCATTAGGCTACGATGGCATTGTAGATTAAAGTCCTACCTGATCCCATTGGCACACGATATAGTATCAAATGGATAGCATCTAAGGCGCAGTCCACACAGGATATACGAATCAAGAACCTACATAATTATTTTGTCACGCTCTATAGTGGGTATGTTATTTAAAGCAAAAACGATAGAACAGTTCTTGGAAATTCTATGATTGAAATAAGCATATTATTTTTATAATAAGCGTCGAGCGTAAAATGGGGATTTCTTGACTATCATTCAAATAATATTAAATTAAACATAATAATATGAAGATTTATGTTAAACTCTCAAACATAACACTAAAAATAAGTGAGATATAAAATTGTGAAATTCTGAGAATAGACAACATATCTTTGCTTTTAAACCTAATTTAGATAAAATAGTGGGGGTACTTACATTGTCTTGACAAAATCGCTCGTAAGCGCTGTGACCCAAGTTTTGGTAAATATATCCATATACCTTCTATGAGAAATAGTGTATTAAAACAAATTAATCTGTCTATAAGCATTGTTCATAGGTTTTAATTACTTCCATGGAATGGCTTTAAACCATTAATGGATCTATCCTGATCATTTAGGAGGTCCAGACCATACTCCATCACACTGCTCCATGATGATTGAGTTGCTAATCAGGAGTTTTTATGCCGCCCAAAGGACTCCGGCATGGCTTACTGACTGCTATACATATCTCGAATACAACCAGGACCGACGGCTTTACACGCCCTCCGAAGCACGGAAGCACTCAAGAAATTTTTGCCACTAGCTGTCAACCATCCAACTACCGACCACGCCCGCTCTATCGATTACTTAGGATCGACGCAATCCGGGCTATGAATGTTCGTTCAATATGAACTGCGCCTAACATACCATCTTAGATAATAGCTCTTTAATCTCCATTGTGGCCGTACTCGCACATAAGCCTATTAGTGTTGTTCGAGTACAAAAGTAGAAGAACACAAATTACAAAGGAATCCAATTACATAATACCAATTTCCTTCAGGTTTCTGTACTCATTGCAGTACATTTAAATGAGACGTAATAATTATGAATTCTATCAGCGACTTCAGGTACATTTTTTTATGTAATTTATGTAGCAAACATGCATGCAGCGCCACCCTTCCGCTGCTGCCCATGACAACTGTGACATCTTTTGGCACTGACTACGAAAACAAAATAAATATTCGTATTCATCTCAAGTAAATGAACTGGTCTGATAGATATTATTATAGCAGGTTATTTTATTTACCGTTTATAAAGGTTTTCCTTTTTAGTATCTAATATTTAACTTGTCAATGGAACAAACAAAGTCCAAAACATTTATCTTCAAGCCAGTGACAGGTGGTTTATAAATGAGTAAAGCATAATTGAAGTCGACATCACCACGCCTTCTATTAGTTTGTTAATTTGTTACGCAAAAAAGGTAATTTTGAGTGGTGCACACCCTTCTTGTTTCATTAGTAAATGCTTCCATATCATTATCATTAGTTAAATGCTTTTGGGACCACACAGTGAATGCGCAAGTGATAAAACTATGATATTATATACCTACACTGAATATTGCAGTGATAGGCCCAGTGGTTAGAACTTTTGACTCCCGAACAGGGAGGCCTGGGTACAAATCCTGCACGCACTTCTAATTTTCAAAAATTATATGGGAATTAGAAATTTAATCACTTGCTTCAGTGAATTAAAACAATAAACAAAAACAAATAAAAAAATAAGAAGAATAACTTAATACAAAAATAAACAAAAATAAAATCGTGCGGAAACGAGGAGGTAATGCTCTCAAAGGTAGTATGCCCATCCACACTAGGCCAGTGTGGTGGACTACGCTTGTACCCCTCAGATTGTGAGAGGAGACCCGTGCCCAGCAGTGGGACAGTTATGGGTTGCGATGATGATGATACACTAAATATTACTTACTATGAAATATGTTCAGAAGAAATACATTATCATAATAAAATCATAAATATTATACTTACCACGTAAATAAAAAAAATGTGAAAATATCTATGAATTTGATTATGTAAAAAAGTGCATTTTCGAAAAAATAAAATTGTCTCCGTATTCTTTGCTACCGTCAATACTACGTATACTTCAGGATATCAACAATGCCGTCGACTTGAGTTAGCTTGGGGCGCAGCGATGAATAATCATGAAACAGTAAGCCTTAATACCCGTCGTATGCATGGACGGAGGGATTTAATACTTGTACGAACGCTAAACTGTTCCGTGTCATTGGGTATTGATTAGTGATTTTATCATGCTTTTCACGTAGCACTTTGGGGAACAAATTATTCCAGGACATTGCCAGGCTCTATGTAACTCTTTTGTAACTCTATACGTAATTGTAGTACCTAATTATGCAGTTACGTAACTTTGTACAATGACAAGAATTTGATCAATATTATGATCTGTGTCTATAAGTAGGTAGGCACACACGCATACACCGTATCGTAAGAAGTACACGAAACTTTATTTACATAACGGTATTTTATCACTAAGGCTGGCATTTTTGTATACGTTTTAGATTATAAAGAGTGTAAATATCTATCTATCTCATTACCTATGCATCTGAATATCCTATCTGTTACATAGTATGAGACTACCTTTCAATTTAACTATGTATATAAAACTCTTGCGTTACTGAGTGACTGACTGACAACGCATAGCCGAAACTACAGAACGCAAGAAGCTGAAATTTGGCAGTTTATATTTCTTCACTGGATTCACTTGAAGCTTTGTATGCAGTGACAGTATTCCTCAAGTGACACAAGTGATCATCAAGAAAGGATTTTTTGGAAATTGGCGGGCAAAGCCGCGGGGAAAAGCTGGTTATCTATAAGCAAAGGCAATTTTGTGATTTCAAACTCTCCGGATAATGGAACGTAATTTAATTAACCTCAATAATCGGCCACTTCAATAACCACTGGCGCTATACAGCAAATACTGACTGAATCTTAGCGGGTTGCTGTTGCGGTTGTTTAAAAGTTATTAAAGTTCTATATCACACATGGTTAAGAGCTTTATAATTTTTAACCACTTAATTTTATATTAGACTATCATTTAACAACATACGTCATTGATTAAGCGTGAGAATAGACTTCTGGCATCTACGTGATAGAACAGAATTTTGAATATTCGGTTCAAACTGTTTGTCGAACACAAACAAAATAGATCTACACATATTATAATAAGCTGAAGGTAAATAATCCTAGTGTTATTTGCCAATCGCATACATAAATAATGAGTCTGCCTTAGCAGTATAGTATTCAAAACACGATATATATCACTTATTAAATATTCAAACATATTCAGGTATCAGTATTGAAGCGCTCATAGCCCGGCGGCTTGCGTCGATCTAAGTAATCGCAAAAGTTAAGCAACAGTTGAAGCCATACAAACAAGTTTATTAGGATAATTATTTAGTAAGTAGGAGTAATTCATATTTAGTAAGTAGTAACGTAAATACGTCCAAACATAGCCTGGTAAGGTAGCTGGCATGATGACATAAGTCGTCATGAACACAAAACAATGTAAATTAGGGCGCAGATGAGGCTTCAGCTTTGCATGCATACGAAATAATTCGACGTGAAATTTTGTCTAAAACCAACAGGCTTTTGGAGTCATGTAAATTTCTTAACATATACAAATAGGACTACATTTCAAGTGTAACCTACATAAGTTATTGTTTTTCCGGATGGGCCTTTCTGATGTAAAAACATAATAATACTGCATTTATAAACGATTTTGAAGTTGCAAGCATATTCTAAAAACAAAGCAAGGATTAGTGCAGCTTGCAAGAATTTCTCAATTTTATGATAGTATCTTTGAAATTGTTATATGAAACTGCAAGCTTCGCACAGAAATCAGTCATCTTAAAATTTTAATTAAGAGCGGCCATAGTTAACGTCGCTCTGCTCAACGACATAATTGAATATTTTATCAAAGAAACATCTCAGATTTAACAGTGAATGTGTATCGAGTCTTTATTAAATAAATAGGTATCTTCTTTACATTATTCTGTGTATGTGTGTATGTCACTGAACTCCTCCTAAACGGCTGACCGATTTAAAAGAAATTTTGTATAATGTTTATTTTTATACTACCGGATGTTATATTCCGGAAGCCTCAAAATACAAAATGCTATCTTCAACCATCAACTACATTTTCCGTCAGGCAGCCGTAAATTCCTTATGTCAGATTCCAGTGAAGCGTCTCATTTTTTATAAGCTACTGTTTACATTTACCTTACCTTTTCTACAGAAGCACAATTACTGTTACCTACATATTTCTTGAATTTTTTTGTACTTTATTAAACGAATGCTTATTATTATAATAGAAATATATTATAATATATAAAATTTTTACTTCCCCCACTCCCGTATGTCCTACACTTAGAAGCTAACAATATATTATAAGATTATCCTAATAAATAAACCAATACTTAAGAATACTGAGAGTTTATATATATATATATATATATTAAAATACCTCGAGCTTCATCATTTAATATAAAAGACATACTTTACCACGCTCAGCAACTACAGATTAGCAGGATTCCTATAAGAACATTTTTGGGAATTTTCAGGTAGAGATATACATTCAGACATTCACTGACCAAGTAACAACTATTTTCCCGTTTACAAATGATTACATGTTATTTTAAATCCGGGAGTCCAGCAATAAGTCTTTCAATGTACGATAGTATATTGACTGAATTATTCGCTTCTATTTGACCCACTAACGAATAAAACCCGCTAACTGACTCGCTAACTAACATTATAACTCGGTAATATGCATCGAGATATAAGTACAGTACGTTAGTACTTATATCTCGATGGTAATATGACATGCATATCAACATTGCAGTGACACAGTACAATGGCCTATTAATATACCCACTCGTACATCATGAAATGTGTACACTTTTAAAATGGTTGTGGGTGTGCTCACCCACGTACCTTCCTCATTTAACTTGACTTTAAAAATAATTTATTCATAACGAATAATGAATCAAAAATAATGCTGCGCTTATTGATCTGCTCCTCAATTTTGTTTAAAAAGGTAGAGGTATAAAAGGAGGTTCTATTGTTACATAACATTTAAGTGAACCGGGATTAAAATACCTCATCAGGGGTTTACCTAATTTACATACAACTTTAAGGTAACATAACGTTATCGCTTCAAATGTAACAAGGCCTAATATAACTATGGATAAATATCTGATAACTCAACAGTGCCTGTCACCGAGATATATCCGTCCATGTAATCTATTGAAACAAATCTTGAGCAATTCGGGTAAGACAGTAGGTACCTACTGCCCGTTATCTCGATCGGGTCGAGGAAGGCTTTAGCGTCAAGCAACCACCAAAAGCCGCCATGACTGCGTATTTCACAAAGACAGTATTTACCAATCATTTCTTAACTAGAAATCCGCCCTTTCTTTGCTTTAGAAAACCTGTTATTGCTCACCAGTCACTACTCGTAACCGTATCATTTGCTTCACGTTGACCCATTTTTATTGAGGTGAGCTTGTAAAGGTTTTAAATTAGATATTATTAATCTCGTAACAGAACCTCAATACAAATTTATTTCTTTTATCCCACGGAAACCGATCCATGACCTGAAATTAAATTTAGGTCTACACCTAAATGTAGGTCTACACCTAAATTTAATTTCATCTACATTTTATTCATCATCATTCATCATTCATTTTATCTACATAAACAATGAAAAAACTACAAATATGAACAAGAAAAACAGTAGTAAGTAGTAGTAAGTTTTGGCCTCTTTATCGATTATAAATTCTACCAACATTAAAAACAAAAAAGATGCTTTAGAAATTTAGACGAACGGAAAAGAGTTTTCTGTTTATCTGCGGATCTTCTCTCTTTATCTTCTGTTTATCTGTGGAACCAAAAAAGACAAGCAGATAATCTGTTTTTTGAATTAGTTTAATTGCCTATTGGGTCACATTTAAATTTATGATGAAAATAATCCATTTGAATACTAAACGAAGAGGGGATGAGATTCCGCTCGCGTCCGCGGTGCTTCGGAAGTAATAAACACGGCTAAATATGTATGTGTTTGACCATACACAGTACGTTGTGATATTCGACATAATTTATTGTAAAACGGATCGTAATTTAAATTAGCATACAGAATTTTGTAACACAGTTCGAACCACTAGGCCTAAAGTCTGTCATGTCAGAAAACTCAGTTTAGTGTACATTGTGTAGTTTGTAATGTCCACCAAAGTGTTAACCCTATAAAGCTTTCCATTCACAGTCATCAGTCCACCTTTCCCATATGCGTCCTATAATCAATGATATATTACACTTATAATGTCATTGCCTATAATTATATATATACTCCTTTTCCCGAAACCTGTCTTTGCATTCGTGGGCTGGCTTCATTCAGCTGTGTGCTACATACATATATAGTTTATTTTAGTTCGTTTACGGATTTCATAATTTCTGGTTCGATAATATTCCAAGGTAGGTTTTCGCTCTGATCTTTCTTCCTAAAATAAATTATCTTGACATGTGTTGATGAAAACATTTTAGCAAGTAGGTACATAGACATGATTGTCTATGTCTGCTCGCCAACGATCATAATAAACAGCACATACCGTTAGTCTGATATGTATGTGTTACGACGGCTCAAATGTTGATATCTTTTTAACTAGATCACATTCGCAGAAATGTTCGTCTACTTCACCTCTACTTCGAAAGCATCTGAATAATTGCAGTATCATTAAATATTTTACTAAAACGACGTTTCTAAGTTGTGGAATGCAAGAACGCTTACTTACTTAGGTACTTACGTACATACTAGTACACACACGCTGTTTACACACACACATACACACACTGTTGGCTTCGTATTTTGAAGTGAAAGCTTCTATAGTATCGTTGTGATTTGGAATTCGATGAAACAGAAATGACGCGCAAACGAAATGAAACGGAAGCGAAAAAGACAGACACATTTTGACGTGGAAGAAAATGAGATAGGAAGCATCGGCAAAATGGCGGCGTAAGCAAAGCAAAACATCAATATTTGGACTGACAGTGTTCGATTTTTTTTTAGTTTTCACTTCTAGCACATGTGAATTACACACATTTTGTTTTTCTATTTTCCAACATATTTGAGTTTGCTATAAAATTATGAGTTCATTACGAAACTCAGATAAATTGATCATGTGTGCGCGAGCCATATAGGTATATGAATCTAATACGATTTCGAAGAAGAAACTTAACTTTAAAAGTTTACTTATTTGCTTTTATTAATTCTAGCTCACAAAAATGTTGGCATAGTCAAGGCAGAAGTAAAGACTGCGCTAGGACCACTTTAGTAGCATTGTATACATATTTATGAATATTAAATTAATTAATTAAATAAATTGAAACCTAACTGGATACTAATAACATAACAATAAATAAATTAAAATTAACTTATGAATTACAATAAATTTATATAGCTAGGCCCCTGCGGTGCGGTACCCAAGATGCTGGCAGCATTTCATCGCTATATAGCAATGCTTATACGCTGAGCGAGAAAACTGCTAGCTCTGGGGTCGATACTAATTAAAATAACTGACTTGTATAAATGAAATGTCGCGAGAACTTTTCCGTACGTTACGAGACTTGAATTTTAATATGGTATACTTATTTTTGAAGGAATATACATAATTTATCGACCTATATACATACATATATAGCTCGACCTGTTTGTTTGTAATACCTGTCAGTCTGGATCATCAGTTCATCGGTCACTGCCTTATGCAATCAGTCACGTATTTCTAACATCAATTATGTACTGAACTCATACCAGATTCTATATTTATCATGTTTCAAGCACGCATGGGGTTGATTGGGCCTCGTCCATCCTCAAGTGCAAGCTGACCTCCCTTGCTCGTGGTGCAGCCAGCTGAACAATTGACGAGGTTACGGTGCAAGGTTCGTCTTTTCAGAGGTTGCTAGACTTTTTAAAGAAAAGACTGTATAAGTGTATATAGTACAAACTATACTGTCTCTACTATATAGGTGGTAAGAACAAACAGTCTAATTACGAAGGTAATCTAGCTACTATCTTCCTTGCATCAGCCGCCAAACGATTTGTCGTGTCCCGACTGGGAGTATGAAAGCAAGTTTTTCTTTTTTTTTCCATTTCTAACTTTCTTTTTCGGCAACGTTATACAATCATAAAGGAGCACGTTATTTTTGAACGTTTCAATATTTACGCTGGTAAATAGACAGTAGCATGTGACAACAGTGCGCGCAGTGGTATCGCTGCGTACTACATATTAATTATACACCGTGAAACATACTCAAACAAACGCACCCTCAGTCCTCCGGCGAAAATCTTTGTTTGCGTTCTAAGCCCAATGAAACTTCCTTAATACCTTTGTTTGAAGATAACCTACATATTTAAATTTGACGATCCCGTAGCCTAATTGGTAATTTACTTTCCTGCGAACGAGGGGTCCGGGCTCGATTCCCGCTCGGACCAAATTTTTATGTGACCGATAAATGTTTGTTTTCGGGTCGTGATGTATTTATTCGTGTTATGACAAGACACAGGGAATCCTAGTGTAGGGTATGAGTGTGTTAACGTTTTTTTTAAATGATACAATATCAACTATACCTTAATAAATTGTCAGTTCCTGTGGTTCCTTTTAATTTCAATGGAATTAAGAGCTAAGTAGCCATAAAAAAGTTAGTGGTGATACGCACCATTTTATAGCACAGCCGAAACGTTTCACAGCCTCATAAGATTTTGTAACGCAGGCAATTTCCTGTAAGTCTGCGTACAATGGATTTTAGGGAATTACGTAGGTAATTATTATTAATGTCCCAAAGGTCACCTACCCTACTCAATAAAAGCCGTTAAAAGCTTATCATAATAATCTATAGTCTATAATATTATATCTACTATCTACATACTAATATTATGAGTACAGATTTTTTGTTTGCGTCGAATAAGCCCTAAAACTACTGGACCGATTTTGAAAATTCTTTCACCAATGTGTACAATGAAATCTTAGGAGTAACATAAGTTATATAATATCCCGGAAAATAAATAGGCTTTATTCTAGTAACCGAATTTTGCAAAAAAAGGGGTCGAAATTTAGGTACGTTTTTCACGAGCGCTGCTTCAACGGTAAGAGATACGAGTACATGAAGGATTTCTATAGAAAAGTTGTATAGTTTATAAATGCCTACATAAAAATCTGCGACAACATATACCTAACTGTTATATTAAAATAGTATACATCTAAGTATAATACTTACATATACATATATTAGGTATAATACTTTTGATACTTTAATTTCAGAAGTGTCACCTTTGTGGTTAGGTTCGGAGAATATTGGGTTCAACGACGGCAAATCATCCTCATGACTTACAAATTTTTTAAGTTTATTGTTAATTAAAACTCAACTTCAGTTCGCTACTTTAATTTTCAATTAAAACATACATATTTCCGAATATCATTTCTGTGTAAAGAACTTCAGTGTCCTAGTAGACTATTTATGAAGCTCGTATCTCTTCTCATTCGACGGATACCTATACTTGAAAGACAGGAGAGTTCTAATGAGTGTTCATGGACAGGGCAATAGTGGGCCGGGTCCAGCTTAAGCTCTGACATTTAGGCTGAGATCTATAGACGATACTTAGCCTTAGCTCAGACTTTACTTACGAAAAACTCAGCCTTAAACTCTTATACTGTCGGCCAACGGAGATAACTACGAGTAGATAGATGTATGTTCTCGTTAGTATGACGGGGCATGTGTCCTGAGATAGGGGCAGGTGTTTAGTGTAAGCGCAATTTGTAAAATAATACATAGAACAATCCTACCTCTAGATTTTTACCTCCTTCTTTCTCCCTTTAGGGAACGAATACAGAAATAATATGCATTTTTTGATTAATTTAGTTAACAATTTATATTCCAAATTTTAAATATGGATGGAGTTCTTTTTTTATGCTTATACAATTAAAGCTATGCATTAAAATATCCTTTCTTGGTCCTCTTCCTTAAGAAACCCCCTTTTAAATATTTTCCTCCTAAGTCCATATGTTCAAGATGTGCGTTGTTTCCTTTATTGAGGACTTCAAGATTTGTTAGTACTTATAATATATTGGCTTATATTGGCCTCATAATCATCGTTAAGTAGGATATCACTATATTAACAAATTCTCGGTGAAGTTAAATCTCTTTTAAGGATTTAACCCAACAGCGATTTGCACTCAACTCTGCCGCCTCTGTTCGCAATTTGAAGGAACGTAAACAGCTAAAGTCGCTGGCTTTAAACGATTTCTTAAATAGCTTCTGTTCTTTACCTACAGAGATATTCATTCAACTAGCTAGCAAATTAAAAGTTCCACTGCAAAAGAAACTTCTTTTACCCGAAATTACAAAGTTTTATAAGGTACGTGAGGGAAAAAGTAAGCACTACACGAGTAAATAGTGATTATGTATCGCATAAACGACTCCAGACTGTTGGTAGACTTGCTAATAGTAATATAAAGTAAAACTGTACGACATCGTACTATTATGTGGTTTTTATAAACATCAGACAAACTTACTATAATGGAAAATTACTATAGGGGACTAACTACATACTACATAATTCAAGTCCATTCACGTTTCGCTGGACGATTTTGGATACACTTATACAGTTCCGCTTCTATCCGCCGCATCCAGCGACAATCGCGATCACAGCATGATTGCGTAATAAGACTAAATCAAAATGTCCTTTGCAAGTCGAAACCTGCTATCGAGGATAGTGGGCGTGAACGCGGCTGAACAGCGCTAGACACACTTGTCCTCATTTTATGCCTGTTTATCGCGAAAGCTCATCAATAGATGCGGAAGGATGTGTACGCATCACCATACAAACCTGGTGTTTTCTATGGACAAAAGCTGAATTGAGCAGAATAAGTGTAATTAGTCCCTAATGGTCGAATATAATTACGCCTGTAGGCATTCTTTCCCAAATAAATAAGATTAATTACAAGAGCATGTGGCAAAAATAGATCTGAAGAAACCGGCTAAGAAATGCAATATCCTTGTTTAGTTCTGCCAGATCCTGAATTAATGGCGCTCATTTAGCTCACTTTTGATAAATGTCCGGATGAAAACATTTGTTCTTGTCTTTTGCAAGGTTATTTATTTTGATGATGATTTTATTGTGTCACGTTCGCGTATTCTACCTACCAATTACACTCATAGACGCTCAATATTTCAAAAAACCTCGTTAGTGCTTCTCTACAACGATAGAATGGATACCGAGAGGGTTTTAATGGGTAAAAAAGAATATTACATAACCCACAAAATTCCACAAAGGGGGCTAAAATATTTTAAAGATCCCCTTCCCCTATTACAACAAAAAGGTTATTAAATAAATTCCACAGGTGCCCGTCACATTCGCACAGCATCCATTTTCATTTGTAGGCACTGCCGTACATTTATGGCTCTATTTTCTGCACCATTTGCTAGCATTAACCTTACGACTCGTAATCAATTTGAACCGTGCGCAATCAAGGACACTTGTAACGTACAATTTCGAACCTGGGATATGATGAGGATTTATATAAGAATAAAAAAGGTAGCAATACAAGTTACGATGACATTCCAGTGAACATTTGGCAAAATCACTAAATTTCAGATACACAAGATTACTATACGAGTATCAACAACAAATTTAATCAAAAATAACCTTATGAAGATTATTGAGAAGAACCTTATGATAGTTCCTTCTTTCCTCTTTTTACTTTCTTGGCCGGCTACGCAACACTCGTGCGTTTGGAGCTGCTGATGTTCATAAGCCACGTTGAGCAATTGCCATCAGATAGGTCGTCTGCTGGATTGCCGCTATTAACATCCAAAAAATTGGTCTTTTGTAACTTTACTTTAAACAAATGACTTAAAATTGTAGAACATCGTATCATTTTCTATAAATCCGACAACGACGAGTCTAACCACCTTATGGCAAATGATCATCGTCAACAATACCAAAGGCATAAAAAAGGCATTATTGATGCATTGTCAGGCAAAAAAGCAGTGAGAAGAAAGAAAGTACTGAATTTCAAGCCTCTAAGCCGGATCACGACGGATCTCGCTCGAGTGAGTCGCCCTTTTGGTGGATGAAAGGGCGGCTAACTCAAGCAAGACCTAACTTTTATTATACGAGTATTAGCTAGCTTTTTTAGTTTAGAACGATGTGCAAAAACGAATTACGCCACGGAAGGAATATATATTATTCAAACCATATTTTCTTAACAACTTTCACCTGCTGTCCCCTCCCCAGGTGCGCAACTAACGCTCATAATGCTGATATTATTGAACATTAATCAACCGCTATATTTTTATCCGAATAAAATTCCTAGGAAATTGCAGCGCTACCAGAAAAAAAGTGAAAAATATACTTACAGAAAATGTAAACATTTATTTCCTAACTAGTGACCGGCCGTCGCTTCTCTTCGGGAAACTTATTCCTTGCGTTTGCAAAGATTTATATTAACTAAAGCTGTCCCAGCGAACTTCGTACCGCTCTATAAATAAATTTGGTGTCATATTGACAGCAGCGCCACCTACTGGGTTAAATTGTGAATCTAAGTCAAGCCTATATTGATCAGTGATAGATAACGTAGCATTCAAATGGTGAAAGAATTTTTGAAATCGGTTCAGTAGTTTTTGAGCCAGTTCGTTGCATACATACATATATTTTTAAGCTATTGCATAGCTTTTATCGCGGGCCTTGAGCGTGGGGACCGAATCCAGAAATTCCGTAACGAAAAAAACCTAACACCCCCAATCAGCGCCATCTAATACCTTAATACTAAGATATGGTACGTATGTTTTCTACAAACTAGATGGCGCTGTTCTGATATAACTATATAACTTCTAATAATCTATAATCTAAGTACATAACAGATTGTAACTGTTTCGTTTGTTATAAATAAATAAATAAATAAATAAATAAATAAATAAATAAATAAATAAATAAATAAATAAATAAATAAATAAATAAATAAATAAATTAATAAATAAATAAATAAATAAATAAATAAATAAATAAATAAATAATTATAATTGCATAAGTTGATAAAAAATGCTATGCAATAGCTTTACCGCGGCAGTCTCCGAGTGCCTTTTAGTGTTTTTTAAATGAAAAGTAACCTACACACTGTTACTTCTAATACCTCCAAGAATATGATTGTGTACAAAGTTTCATGATGATCGGTTTAGTAGTTTTCGCGTGAAAGCATAACAAACAAACTAACATTCACATTTATAATACATAGTAAGGATAATAATTATGTGTCTTACGCGTTATTAATCAGCTTGTAACATTTTTCCGTGTGAATAAGGGCGAACAGCGTAAAATATTGCGGCCTTTGATACGATTTAGGGACATGCCATAATGGTTGTCTATTTTTTTACAAACGTGACTGTATTTTTTTGTGTCACTTAAATAAACTCCAGTCTTTGTACGAATTACAATATAATATTACTACTTAAACAATATAATACTATTACTTACAGCAAGCGATAGTGTTTAAAATACTTGCTGCTCAGTGAGAGTAATTTTGTGTATTTAGGTGTTCGAGCCTTCAGGCTTGACCCATTTGAGATTAACCTCTTGAACATCAGCGCCATCTAGTATTATACACCCTTAACTATAATGGTTTAAGTCCGTTAGAGGGAGCCACCATGGATCGTCTGTTGTCTATGACATTTGCTGGTCGGTGCGAGAGATATTTGCTTCAGTACGCTTTTGAACTTCGGCGTCATCAGACGTAACTTATCAAAGGTAAGTGCTTCCATAGTTCGATATGGATTTAGCTTAAATTATGGTGCAAGCATTTCACTACGTGAATGCTGGTATCTTAACGCTAGATACCTGTTGTTGCCTCGCAAAGAGCACAACCGCTGGGAAATCAAAATACCCCACGGCACCTTGAAGCGTCGCATAATGGACACAACTACCTTCATGCAACACCATACTAATGATGAAAAAGTCGCATGACAGTCAATAAATTTCATGCGACAACACATCACCTGTCACATGAAGAATTTCATGCGACAGCGGTTTTCATACGACGCATGACGGTCGTATGATATTCATACGACGCATGACGGTCGTATGATATTCATACGATGGCACATACGACTTCCATGATACTCACGCGACGGTATCAATTCATACGACAGATAGTATGAGAAGCATACGACATCATACATATGCATACGACGCATATGGATCAGGCAAAGTTTATATACAACATAATATAAAACCATACGCCTTCAATCCTTTACTGATGTCATTCAGAAACCATTTTTTGTTTGCTTTCAGACCATGGCAAGTATGCATACAACAACTATGCGAGAACTGGCCGAAATAGACGTGCCTCCAAACGAGGTTAACATATTCCATAAGTTTATCGAGTCATTAGATAAAAACTACCCAAATGACTGGAGGTCTTGGAAAGTGGTAAATGTACCATTTGAGGAATTATTTGGTGCAAATATTTCCCCGAAAATAGAGGCCAGATTACGGTTTGCTCTACCTACCGACGACATAAAAAATATCTTCTGTGGTACCGATGGCTCTCTTACGGAGAGAGTTTATAAATGCGCACGGCGAATGCTGACAGACTGGCCTTTGGGGCGAGCTATTATTTATTCACCCCATGCCATAATGAGCAGAATACATGCGAGCCCACCAGCATATGAAACATTTATGCAAACAGTGAAAGCGCTAAAATCAAAAATTTACTCGGTAAGAGGGTCCTCTGCTGACCGCCAAACACCAGAAGACTCCGCAAGACAAGCTCAGAAAAGATCGACTTCACCACCCTGCGATCCCTCACAGTCAACACCAAAATCAAAGAAAGGTTTCAACTCTGCAGAATCAAATACCCTCGCCAGCATAGTAGAGCTCTTATCGAAGCAAGCCGAGGCAATGGAAAAACTAACGCAAAAAGTAAATAATTTAGAAAATGCACAACAAACCACACAAGACCTAAACCAGTCATTTGAGTCTGAACCAGACAGTACGGGATGCGCGGACTCAAGTGAGGAACTGGAAAACTCCTGGGAAGCTCCGGCTTTACTCTCTCCGGATGTAAATGAAGTCACAAACGAAAAGAGCAATACACGTGATGCACAACTACGAAAAATTATAGCGGATGCACAGAAAGAACTTGCACAAAATTCATCAGAAATACAAATAAATGCTGAACCATGGGACTTCAACCCATCTACAACCGAGGCGGAAGCCAAAATAACGAAAGCCAACCCCATATTGGTCGATCAAGCAACAAACTGCCAACGATTCGGTGAGGAAGGTTGGAAAAACATACGGTATGCTGACGTTCAAAAAATTTTTCAAGCAACGCCAGCCTTCTGCGCTTTGAAGGTAAATAGTCACCTAGCGACCAATACACCAAACTGGCAGTCGCTAGCCCAGCTCGAAAAATTTGATTTGTCCTTGGGGGCAATCACTCATGGACTGCTGTTACAAAGAGAAGCCCTGAAGGAAATTTTTAAAGACCTGAGTGAAAATACACGCAAAGAACTCGGTCAAAAAATTTTTGGGGAATCTAAATTTAAAAAGATTTCCGACCAACTACTGCAATACACCTGCGGGAGACGAGCGGAGATTATACAAACTCGGAGGGAGACGTACAAGTCTTCAAATAAGGTTCTGAATGAGATATTGCACGACATCCCCCCTTCAACAACTCATTTATTTTCCGAAGAAAAATTATCCGAAATTATGAAGGACCAAGGGGGAGCGTATAAGTTTTTTCCGAGGAAACCAACAACTAGCTCAAAGAAAATCCCAAACTCCACAACTAATAAAAACATCCGCGGCGGCCACTGGAAAACGAAAAAACCACCCCGGCAACTGCCGACCCAAGCACGCGGAAAATATAGGCAACAAGAATATGCCCATCAAAGAAAACCTACAATTAATAAAAAACAATAAGGTATTCGCAGCAGGCCAACTATTCACAAAAGTCGCTCTGTGGGAATCGCTTGGGGCCTCAGAAACAATAATAAATGTATTAAAAGGTTATCGTATCCCATTTATTCGTAAACCACCCCTTAGTAACCTGTCACCATATTTAATTAAGAGGGTTCCATATAATATACCTTCAATACACATGGATGACAAAATTAAGGAGTTACTGGAACAAAAAGCCATTTCTCCTAATAAATTTAAAAGAGGTTTTCTCTCGCCAATTTTCCTAAGAGAAAAACCAAATGGTTCCCACAGGTTGATTTTTAACCTTAAAAATCTTAACAACTACATTTATTTACATAAATTCAGACTTATAAACTTGAAAAAAGTTGCACAAATTATGGATATAGGAGACTATTTAGTAAAAATTGACATATCCAATGCTTATTATCACATTCCTATCAGAGAATCGCATAAGCGGTACCTTACCTTATGCCATAATAACCAATTATTTAATATGAACTGTCTTCCTTTTGGATTAACAAGTGCCCCATGTATTTTTGCCAAACTAACCAATTGGGTGGCCGGATTAATCCGCGAAATGGGCATAAAAATAATTGTTTACTTAGATGACTTTTTACTTATCAACCATAACGCTGATACTCTAAAGAACGAGGCTATATGGGTGTGTAATCTACTAACTAGACTAGGATGGTATATAAGCGAAGACAAGACAGATTTAACACCGAAACGCCGTATCGAATACCTGGGTTTACTTTGGGATACCAATCAAAATAAAAAGATTCTTCCCGCAACAAAAATAGAAAACTTAATAAAACACATTTCATTTATTATTCAGAAAAATGAATGGAATTGGTTAGACGCTAAGAAAGTCCTCGGTAAACTCGTATTTGCTTCTAATGCTGTTCCTCTTGGACTTCTTCATTGCAGACACATTCAAATCGCATCCAAACTACTGCCAGAGAAAGAAAAGTTTCGAACGTTCCCACTACCTATACGCGTCTCCAAAGAACTTCACTGGTGGCTACAAAACCTATCGCGTTCATCGGAGATCCGAATAAAACCTCCATGCACCTTTCTGACCACAGATGCGTCCGACGTAGGTTGGGGAGCAACGTTAAACAACAAAAAACTTACGGGCACCTGGGCAGTATATCAAAGATCCTGGCATTGCAATCAAAAAGAATTGTGGACATTATTAGAAGTCTTAAAACAAGAAAAAGACTACCTTCGCGGAAAGACACTAATCTTTCAAACAGACAATCTTACTGCGGCCTCATACATCCGAAGACAAGGCGGAACGAAATCACTTCGCTTACTAAAAACTGCCTCAAAAATCCTGAACCTAACTCAAATGAATGGCATCAACATAATACCAAAATATCTTCCCGGAAGATACAACGGTCTAGCAGACAGGTTGTCAAGAAACAAACCACAACAAGAGTGGCACCTAAGTCGACACATACAGAAAATCATATTCAAACGGATGGGTGTTCCAGAAATAGACTTGTTTGCATCCAAGAACTCAGCTGTTGTGAAACGGTACGTGAGCGAAGACATTTGGGACCAACAGAGCGAGTACACAGACGCTTTCAGCAAACCGTGGAAACACAAACTTGCATGGATATTCCCCCCACCAGCCCTTATACCACGTGTCCTTCAACACCTAAACAAGTCACAAGGGAATTACATATTAATATGCCCCAGGTGGGAAAAGGCTTTCTGGAAACCCGAGGTCAAAAAACGAGCAATAGCCCCTCCATTGCGAATCAGGAATCTGAAGGCTCATCTGACAGACCTCAACACCAATCAACCACCCCGGGACATAACCAAACTGTCTTTGGAGGTTTGGAAAATACGGGCTGGATTAATGAAACCCAAAGTTGGACTACAGCAGAAAAAGAGATATTAGCAACAGCTTGGAGAAAGTCGACCCTAAAAACATATAAACCTGCTTGGAACTCTTGGCTTAAGTGGTCAGCAGAAAATTTTGTAAATTCAATATCACCAACACCAAGTGACTTAGCCCGGTATCTGATATTCCTTTTAATCGAAAAGAAACTATCAGCAAAAACTATATTGGTTCATAAATCTACGATTGCCACATTCACTAAACCCTCCAATAGCGATAGTCTGAGCAACCACCCACTAGTAAAAAAGACACTAAAAGCAATCTTACTAAGATCTCAGCCAACTCACAAACCAAGCACATGGGCCGTTAGTGATTTAATGACTCGGATGTCAAAGCGATGTATAGACGCAACCAACCTATATCAAGTTTCACAACACGTAGCCACTTTATTACTTCTCGCTTCAGGCCGCCGCATCCATGATTTGACCCTGCTTCATACAAATCCTACTCAATGCATTATTTCACACAATGAAATTACTCTTTGGCCCTCTTTTGGTTCCAAAACGGACAATTCTTTATACCGTCAGTCCGCTTGGCTACTTACAAAATGTAGCGATCCAAAATTCGACCTATGTCACTGGATTCCTATCCTTATCGACATTTCTAGACAACGAAGACGGGCCAATCCATCATGTACAAATTTATTTATCACAACTAGAGGCAAAGTAAAAGCCGCATCCAGAACAGTGATAGCGGGATGGATAAGACAACTGCTCTCACAAGCTCAAATTAGAAGCTCACCAGGGAGCTTTCGAGCCGCAGTAGCCACAGATAATTGGACAAATAAAAACATGAAAATGGATGAAATTTTACAAAAAGCAAACTGGCGAAATGCAAAAACTTTCCTTAAACACTATTTCAAAGAAATAGACCCCAATAATCGGAATAGTGAATGTTCTAATTCAAGTAGAATGTCAACCTATTTCTCAACAATCTGATTATCTAGTTATCTTAGTCATTATAATATGTCATATTAATAAATACAGTATTGGCAGAAAGTGACTTATTAATTATAACTAAAACTAACAGAGTACACTCACAGTACGCATTTAGGACCTGCTGGTCAACGCCGACAGATATTAAACAGATCTCAAATGGGTCAAGCCTGAAGGCTCGAACACCTAAATAGAACAGTTTTTCCCCCGAAGGGTAAAAAACTGTTATTTAGGTTTCAGCCGGAAGGCTTGACCCATAGTTTAAAGCCTGCCGGCTATACTCACAGCCTTCGTTCTTCACGTACTGAAGCAAATATCTCTCGCACCGACCAGCAAATGTCATAGACAACAGACGATCCATGGTGGCTCCCTCTAACGGACTTAAACCATTATAGTTAAGGGTGTATAATACTAGATGGCGCTGATGTTCAAGAGGTTAATCTCAAATGGGTCAAGCCTTCCGGCTGAAACCTAAATAACAGTTTTTTACCCTTCGGGGGAAAAACTGTTCTAATTTTGTGGAAATGAACTGTGAAATGTTTTCGTATTAATCATTAATTTTATACTTAATTACTTATTAGGCAAAAATGGTTCTGTCTCGTCATAATTTAAAATCATTAGCCATTGAGATACATAATTATAATAAATTAAATTATAAGTAATAAAATAAAATTAAAAAAAAATATCTTTAATTTTATAATTCTATTCTAATGCAATCATAATTATAGAGCCTATTTTGTAAATTAATCAATCTGCTACATTTGTACCACGCATCTGTATCAACTCATTCTCAATAGCATCAACATATCGTCCCTATATAATGTATAGATTTTTTTTTATAACGCTATACACTCATAGCCCCACACTAGGATTCCCTGTGTCGTGGGTGCCATGGACAACACACAAGACAAGAACACACACACTCAGACCAAGAACGGAAATTTAAATTCATCATTCAAATTTCCGCCTCGCTGGGAATCGAACCCAGGACCCTCGGAACGCGATCCGGCCTGTTAACCATTGCGCCATCCGGGTCGTCAGGATATAGATGTTTTTGCGTAGCTGACCATCATTCCATTCAGGTAACTATCATATCTGTTCTTTTAGTGAGTTTAAAGATATGTATAATCTCAAGATTTCTACAGATATACATACAAACCTATATACATATGTATAATATTATAATTTACTGATTTCAATGGACTGCAAAAGGCATATTCTCCCAGCGAAGCTTACCAAACTCTACTTATAACTTCTCATTAGCTGAAGTAGTTTCATGAAGTTAGATATGTTATAGGTAGGTAATAGTTTTTCACGTTATAAAACTTTGTTACCGACACTGTGGAAAGGTAATAAAATTTACTGTTGCGAAAATTGCGTGCATTTTAAGTACATTGTACAAGTATATAATATACCTAATTGTATTATTTCAAGAAGTCCAATATTCCAGAAAATGTTTATGAACCTGTGACAATCAACTTAATCTAAGCAGGACCTACCAATTCTGCACAATTTACTGTAACATTATGTCTGAACGTTTACGTAAGGAACATTATTTGTAGTTGACATTTTTAGAGTGTAGGTATCTAATCCTGGAAAGAAAAACACTTCATTCTTAACTTTAGAAAGGTACAAAACAGGGAGGACGAATGTGTTCAATAAACTTCAGTAAGATCGACGTGTTGACATTGATTTATCACAGCCAGCCAGTTAATCTTGAATAATATATTGGTCGTAGATAAGACTGTGCGTCCTGCTCGGTTTCCCGAGTTTACATCAAGCCCGAGTGGCAATGGCGTAACATTTTAGCGGCTTAGACGGGCCTGACATTACTTAAAAGATCATCACCATTAGCTTTTGCTAATTCTGCTCTTGGAGAACATTATTTAACTACTAGTTAGAGCCCGCGATTTAGTTTTCTGCTTAAACAAATTTTTACACGTATTTTACTATAAGGGATGAATTTACAACAAATATGTGAAAATTTACAGAATGTGTAGTTTTTTTTTAATGATTCATTGTACATATAACCAAACTAGGTACGCGACGTTTTTATAGAAACCTATATAACAATATTTTCAAAGGATAAAAGTGCCAAAGGTTGGACAAAATTGTGAAAATTACGATTAATTCCTACCCAAAAAAAAAGTTTGATCGTCGAAGGGACGCCCGTGCAAAAATAAAATATGTAAGTAGATACTATACAATTGTTGTGAATATTCTTGTTACAGCCGGTTAAAACAGACCACATTATGTTATCCCTGTCTCTATCATCGTTCGCCCTACGAGTACGGATATCCATACTTTTGTCGTTAGCGTCCCTGACGTACAAACAAACCGCTTTGCAAGACAACAATTAGTTGCCTGCAACAGTGTTCCCATTCTAGTAGGACGTTCTCACTGTACATAGTAGGTACAATGAGAACGTCCTCGAGGCAAGAGAAGAGGCTCTTACCGTGCCGGTGTCTAATTTATTGTGCCTTATCTTACCGGATTAGGTATATCTCTACCTACTCTGCCAGTTAAAATTTAAGGCAAGCGGTAAATAATAAAAAGTTCAAGGTAAAAACACCCAAACAGATGGACAATGAGTTGGCAGAGTAAAAGTACCTATGTCACGGTGAAGACGTGTGGGATAGGAGGACGGCAGAATGACGAAGCATTACGAGGGCCCAAAAGGATGTATTCTGTGAGTCTGAGATAATATAATTGTTTGAGAATTGTACGATAATGGAAAGTTTACTCAACCGTGAATTATGAAATGTTCAAGATTAAACCAAAGTCTTTAGCGTGAAAAGTTATTTCACTACTCATCAAATTACAAGGAACTTTCTTTACAGGGTATAAACGCGAAGATTTGCCAAGTCATAGGTCGTATGATAAAAGTGTAGGAATAATTATACGTAAATTGAAATTCTCTCACAGGATAACACGGGGTAGTAAGTACAATATATGTAAATGGGTTTTCAGGTATGGTGAAGCGATTAATCTTTTAAAAAGTATATCGATATATCTATAAACAATAAAAGAATTATACATATTTTATGTAATGCAAATTTTTGCCATTTACAGTATTATATTATATCAATTTTTTATTAGAGAGTTAGGAACCAGATTACCAACGGGCAACGCGCGCCGGCCAATTAATTGCTTCTAACTGGAAAGCCGTGAAACTTGGTATTTCTGAGATTGAAATCAACTCCAATTGTGCGCTGTCAAATTATAAAATACAGTATGTTATACATAACGCATTTCCTTATTATTAGGTGCTTATTTCTAGAATAAAAACACTAAAAGGCACTCGGAGACTGCCGCGGTAAAGCTATTGCATAGCATTTTTTATCAACTTATGCAATTATAATTATTAGAAGTTATAAAGTTATATCAGAACAACGCCATCTAGTTTGTAGAAAATATACGTACCACACCTTAGTATTAAGGTACTAGATGGCGCTGATTGGGGGTGTTAGGTTTTTTTCGTTACGGAATTTCTGGATTCGGTCCCCACGCTCAAGGCCCGCGATAAAAGCTATGCAATAGCTTAAAAGAAACTACTTATGAATAAAAAAAATTAATAGCAGAGTTTAGATAACATGGTGTCATATGTTATCTAAACTCTGCCAATCACCTCTAGTAGAACGGCAGTGCAAAAATCTTGCTTTAATACATATTATAAACTTAACGTTAAATTAATTTAAACAGATTTATTTTACAGAATATGTTTGTGCGTATGTGTCACGTGTAGTATAAAAAATATTAAGTAACTATGTATATCTAAATAATTGAAGCGCTCATAGCCCGGCGGCTTGCGTCGATCTCAAGTGATCGATAAAGTTAAGCAACAGCGGGCGCGGTCGGTAGTTGGATGGGTGACCGCTAGTGGCAAAATTTCTTGAGCGCTTCCGTGCTTCGGAGGGCACGTAAAGCCGTCGGTCCCGGTTGTTATCATTTGGTAGCAGTCGTTAAGCCATGTCGGATACCTTCGGGCGGCTTAAAATTTCCGACACTTGGGTTGGCCACTAACCCCTCCACCAATCCGCACTGGAGCAGCGTGGTGGAGTATGCTCTAGGCCTCCTAAGGTATGAGGAGAGACCCGTGCTCAGTAGTGGGCCATTAATGGGTTGTAGCCATGTATATCTAAAGATTTCATTTATATAAAATATTGTTTTATATAAAGTATTACCTACGCCTCCTTAAAATATAATCCAATGATTATTAGGATTTAGAGTGAGTAAAGAAGTAGGTACCTACTTTAAGATCCGCCATAACTGTGAAACAAGAAACGTAAATATTGACGAAAGGAAAATACGAAAAAGTTTGTATATTTTCTCAATAACTTTAGCAACATAAATATTCTATAATTAAAAGTTTTCAAGGGCACCCATGTTTTGTTGGTTGTGTAATGAATTTGCTTCTTTCTTTGTTTTCTTTGCTTTCTATTCAGTATTTTTATGTAACAATATTTGTTACAAAGGATACGATCATATTTCGTTTGATTATTACAATAAAATTAGTCTTTACTCGCAGCATCGCTCGCATGGAAGTCGGAAAACGACAAAGTACCGCCTAAATATATTCCAAGGAAACGTAGTGATAACAACTATACCTTTCCAAGGTCTCAAACTATCTGCACACTAAATTTCATTTACATCGGTTCAGTAGATTAAGCGTGAAAAGGTAACAGACAGACAGACAGACAAAGTCACTTTCGCATTTAAATATTAGTATGAATACCAAGAATAGAAAAATATAGTGCATAATAAATCTGTTTCATAATTTCTCAATTGATTAATAACGTTAACCAACTGGAACTTAATTTTTTTTATCATGTAAGTACGTAGGTATCAATAATACTTACGTAGGTATCAACCACGGAATACAGAGAGAGAAGTGGAAGTGCAAAGTAGGCGTGGCACACGCATTAAGGTTGCGCGGAGCTCCGCGTATTTGCTGGAAAATGGCCGGTATTGCTTAACTGTCACTGAGATGCGTCAGTTGTGCATTGCGTAAATTAAATTCTTAATAAACTACGTAAATATGCCTTACTGTGAAATTTTGGAGTGCAAAAATGATAGCAGAGCTTAGAATTTATCTAATGGCGGAGTTTCGTACCATAGGTAAGCCTAGTTTTAAATTAATTTGAAAACCAAAAAATCAAAAACATACAATTAAAAGAAACTATAATTTATAACCAAAAAGCTACTCAGTCCCTTTGCAATAAGGTTCGTTTTAAGTTTTAAGAAGTAGTGCTATTCCCAGAAAATTCTATGCTACTCGTGCAGGGATGCGGTAAAAAAATTCGATATCGACAATTTTATTATATTATTTCTAGTTAAAAAAATTCATATCAATATTACATTTACCATTTATTTAACAACATGTGTATACAGTTCTGTTAGATGGTGTGGAATAAAGAATATTTAATTTTGCCCTCCACGCCATTCCAAGCCGTTCATCCAATTGCAATGGGATTTTGGTTAGTTGTTATGCGTTAGGGATGGACATTTTTGACAAAATAGAAAGCACTATTTCCTATGCTGTACATTCAATTGTAATGACATTTTGTGAAGTTATTATAAAACAATTTACTATTTTTATACTACATACTACAGGCAAGTTATTGCCAAAAAACGATCAACGGCCAAGACTGATTAGGGTTTAAATTGCTATTTATCAAATAAATAGCTTCACAAATAATTCCATTGTTAATAAATATAAAATAATATAAATACATATATTATAATACATATAAATACGCTGGTGTTGTTGGCATTCTCTAACAGTGAACTCAGTCAATATGAATTATTAATCATATGAATATTGTCGCGTTGATTTATCTGTTGACGAGACACATAGAAGTACCTAATTTAAAAATAGAATTTCTTCTTTAATGTTCTCGATAATAATTGGACATTGGAAGCAGTGGTAGTTTACGGTAGTTAGGGATAAAAAATGCAATACAAAGTTTATTAAAATCCACTCGCCACTAGTAGCCATTTTTCCTATGTTAAAGATTTTGAGTTTTGCTTTGGTTTGAAGTAATTGAAAATTTCGCAAAGAGCAAGTTGTTATTAAAGTTCTAATAAAATTTGATATCGCGGATTGAGCGAGTGGCTCGATCGATAACATCAATATTGCGTATCGCTGAGTAAATCAAATATGTCGGAAACGGAGTTCCGCGTAAACAACCAAATAACCAAAGTAAAAGAGAGAATTTATGCCAAGCCGGACAGTGATCATTGAATAAACGTGTTCTTCATGTGTTTGTCCGGAACCTGTGTTTTATTTGCTATCCTAAACTGAAATCCTGACATGAAATAAGCCCACAATGGATGTCGCCGACATATATATGTATTATACTCTGTAGGAAAACAAAAACATCCTAGCCGTCGTAAAAGACGCACTAACGTAAGACGTGGTAAGCATGTAAGTATCTAATGATAATTATGAATATATGTATGTTATGTAATTTAACTGGAAACCATATTTTTATTTATTTTTATTTCAGTAGGTACATATAATTATGAACATTGCATTAAAGTAGTTATATGTTTATATATCGGATAATCCGGAATTTGCTTGTTTGCTGCAGGTTTTCTCAAAACGTTTTCCTTCACCGTTTTAGCAAATTAATGATAATATTTAAATACTTAAAACGCACACAATTCCGAAAAGTCAGAAAACTCTAGACCCCCCGAACAGGAGACCGAAATATTAACCACTAGTGACTAGGCTATTACTGCCTTTTATAATTATTAATTCGAGTATCTACCTATACCTACTTATTTTACAACATCTTCGAAAATTTTAAAGTACTTGGCATTATCAATCAAGAATAAATACGTGTAACATCTTGGAATGAAATATAGTATAATATTAGTTAATAAATTTGTACAAAAGTATCCGGCAGCAGTTAGTTTCTTACATTTTGTAAAAATATCGGGTCTGTTATCGTGTTACGTTTATCGATATAGCCTATCCCTATCAGTTTCTCCGAATCAGGTGTTATAACCTTGTACGTGTGAAAACGTCATATTTTTATAAAATAATGCATACATAATGTAAAAAAGACGCTCGTTCAAGTTTTCACAGGAGCTGTCATCGAGAAAATAAAGAAATGGAAATAGTATAATTTATAAAGGTAACAAAACACCAAATATGGCAAGGAAAAATAAAAACTAAGATAACATGTTAAGGTGCATTTTCAACTATAAACAGCCGTTTTGATAGACTATTTTAAGTTGACAAGTACCAACCAATTAAAATGTAAGTTTCTTAGTGTGAATAATACGATTAGGGATTTACTTGTGTTTATTTTGCTACCGTGGTTTCCTTATTAATCAACACTTGTACCATTTCCACTTCTCTCTGTATTTCGTGGTATCAACCCACTACGAACGTCAATTTCTTAGTACTGTTAGATGAAATATCGGAACAAGGGATATTGGCAACACTATGGTCGCGCCGAGGTGACCCGAAGACTAGCGAGAGTTTGACAGCTCTCTTACCGCGCTCTTGGATGAAGCGAAAAGATGTGGCTTAAGAATAAAATAGTATTTAACCAAGATAATTTGTATCTATTAGTACAATCAATTCGGATACTTTGAATTTCATTGGAACTGAAAACACGTTATTTTCTTTAGCCTCAAGAATCGCGTGCATACTTAAATAAGATGTGAAGTTCCTAAACTAAGTTTACCCCATTCAGCGGGCTTGAAAGTTATTCTGAATTTCAAAGTTACCAGAGTTGATCACCGTTTCAGTGCCTTATTAAAGAGACGAGGAATCAGTGAAAAAACCTCAGTACCTAAATCTTTAAAATTATCTACCTGCTTGGCTGGATATAACAACAAACTACATTGATATCTTTTAATATGTTTCAGTTGACAATGATTTTGAAATGCGAATTCTTTTATACAATAGAAGTCCAAGGCTAGATAAAATAAGTCTTCTGTAACAAAAAAATCATGAATCTCATGGTCAACAAAAGAGATATCAAAATATATCAAAATCATAATAATGATATTAATTCGAAACTATAGTATTTAATTCATTAAATATTATATCATTCAATTACATTGAAACAACATTGTGAAAATTAATAAATAGTTTTTCATGTTATTAGCAATCTTACACGTTCTTCACTCACATCGAGTCATGTCATGGACCTCGTAACCCAATTGATAGTGGGCCTGCCTGCGAAGCAAGCGGTCCCGGGTTTGATTTCCTGGCCTGGGTAATTATTTTCTGCGACAGACAAAATGTTACATCTCGGATCGGAAGTGTTAATGATATTATTGTTATTTCTGTTGTCCATGCCACCCGCGGCACAAGGAATCCTAGTGTGGGGTATACGAGTGTTATTTATCAAATTATTATTTTTACAAATATTACAATAGTTTTTCGTTTGACTGTACAAAATCCGAGACATTAAAACCAAGCTTCGGCACTTGAAAAGGTCTGAAGCCGCGCTCGACTCTCGGCAAAGTCGTGAACACGCAATTTCAGCCGGCCACTCCCATTCAAGTGCTTGACTCAGTCCGCACACCAAGCGAACAACAAACCGTGTTGACATCTTGTAAAAACGTGAATTGCGGTACTTATACATAATATGTACCTACCCATGAATTCATGATTACGTTGTAATGAGGAAGCGATGGTAGTAACTGTTGTGTATGGTATGATAAATTCATACTCGTGCCTCCTATCCATTATTTTATTTATTTATTCACTTTATTTTTAGTTTTTATACCAAAATATTATTATCCAATAAATGCAATCCAATAAAAATGTTATGTTTGCTTAAAATAATATTACAAGGAACATACAACATAAAAGGCCTTATCGCTACATAACGATGTTTCTCAGGCTACCGATTGTTTTAAAAAATAATACATAAACAATAAAAAAAAGAAAGGTTAAAGGTATAACACCGCAGAAAGAGGAAACATACTTAACACTTTAACATGCTATTATGAACTATGAAAGACTATGGTAAAGGAGAAAAAAGTTTCATTTAACAGAAGAAACAGACATGAGACTAGAAAGTAAGGTAGTGCTTCTTAACTAAGTTAATGAAAGAAGTTAAACTATTGGCCTTGCGTTATTACGTATAGAAATAGGTACGGAAATCCAAAGGCGAATGCTTTCCCAGTCCATTGTATTGAAGTCAAACATGCCAACGAATGCACTGAAACTGACTGTAGAGTTCTAATTGTCATAATATATAGATTATATCAAAATATATGTATGTAATGTAAAAATAAAGGTACCTACGCTCCATTAATTTGCAGGCAACCATGCCTGTAAATTAATGGAACGTTTAATTATGTAATGCCTAATTGCATGCTCTGCCAGTTGACTCTGGGTAAAAGAAAATGTAAATAAGATACAGTAGGTACGTATCATTCTCTGTCATCCCATTACCAACCCCGACTCATATCTCCTCTACAATAATACCATAGCCCGCCACGCTGGCCAACAGCGATAGGCAGACGTCAAATCCATATTCAAGATCCTCAACTAATAAATTCCAAAGATTAAGACCAAAAACTCCAAACACGTAGTTTTGTTTTACCAATTCAGTCCAACTATTCAAAATAAAATATTAAAGTATCACAAAATGTATAATTACTTAATTATTATGATCAATGATTGATATTATTCCTAGCTATTTGTGGATACTAAATTATCCGACAATAACTTGCTGTTCCGGATACAGTAATAACTGAGTTGTCCTTAGAGACAGAAGCGATGTAGCACAAACCTTGTCCTCTCCGGAAAATCCCTGAGTGTGTCACACATGTAGGACAGCACGTGGTACGCAATTAAGTGCAATATTCGCCAATTTTCAAGCTGACCCTATATTCGATATTTGGCTTAGATTTTTGATATCGTTGAAGAACCTTCATTAAGAGTAGAACGATAAACATAGATGATAATGGTTGAATTTTTATCCACAACACACCTTTCGACAGGTGTAGCTATCATATCATATATTATGCATTAAGTATTATAAGAATGGGAATCTCATGAAGGACTCTATTTATCCCATAAGACTTTTTAGGGGTCACGTATTCGTTTCCCGGGTGGCGCAGATATATTTATGTGACAAATAAATGTTTGTACTTAGGTGATGTGTTATGTGGGGCTATGAGTCTATGACTATGTAGCGTTAAAAATAATGTACTTATAAAATATTTTAAAATACGTAGTTGAAAAACGTTAAAGTGAACGATGAATTATAGTAAAAAATTATAACGTCATTGTTTAAAATTAGTACAATATTCCGCTTTTATATTGTAAATTCCGATAACGAGCTCGCAAAGCTGGTGACTCGAATCCCCATCAACATGAGATAGATTAATGCGATACGAATCAGCTTTAAAGACTGTTATATGCGACTGCTTTGTGCAGACATTGTCAATGGTAATGTATGTAGGTACATAATAATATGTGAGTTATGTGACTGAAAAGCTATAACGAGATTCCACACTAAAGTCAAACGACTTTTAACTAATCGGTTTATTTATGATTACTTCTCATGGGTGGGGTATAAAATACATAATTAAAGTGTAACTTATTGCTGTCTGTACATTTTTTTATGGAATTGAGCTTGAGCTTGAGCTTAATAAACTAAACAAAATAATGATTGTTACAAATTTTGAATATTTATCGTTTCTTTACGAATCTGTACGCGCCAATCTTAAGGCTAGGCGTATGCTGGAAAGCAGGCGACGCAGTAAAGCAAATCACAGTTCAGTACACCTCAGGGAAGTTGAGGCAGACATGTGCCCCCTCCGTATGCTGCGACGCAACTCATTCGCATCTTAGCTAGTACAAAGAATAGACGTTTGACAATGATTCTATTAAACGTTCTGTCATGACTGTCATTTCAACAAAACTATGCCGCGCGTCGCGCTGAAATCTGTGCCGGCTCTACAACGGGACGCAGAGCAGGACTGACACAAATGTCAACGTCTGACGTGCCTGCGTCATACGTAGCTCAATGACGTTCCATACTTTACAAAATCTGCTCAGTTCTGCGCTGCGTGGAACTGCGTCGCCTGCGTTCCAGCATACGCCCAGCCTAACGGTTGCTTAAATAATTCTTGTGTAAGATAGGGATTTCATTTATTATTTGGGCCCAGAATACCATCACGTCTTTCTGACTTGTTAGTCTAGGCAATAGCACAAAGTCCAATCTGGGTAAAAGCTTCTGTTGAAGATCGTCAATCGATATATCACCTCGTATATCAACACCGTACCTGAAATGTTTTTATTGTATATTGCAAAATTGGATCAAGTCAAGCGTTCATCAATTCCCAATGGATCTGCCACGTAGGTTTGATGCTGCTGACGTCCAACAGACAGATTTAGTACCTAGTATACATATATTATGTAGGTACCTTCTCGGTTTCAGCTACTCTGTTTTAACTATAGTTAAGTATTGACTATCTACTGCAGTATTAGAAAGTAGTCAATTTTATAATAATAGGAGTAAACCTGCCTGCTTTACTATCGATAAACCTATTCCTCACTTTAACATAATTATAATGTTTAGTGTTATTGCTCCCGTAACGCTATCTATTTTATATTCGTTTTGACGTGAAAAAAGAACTTACAATGTAACAAACACACTTATGCATTTATAATATTGGTGTGGATTTACTTTCGAATTTTTTTGGTCTATTAACTGCGAGACTGCTTCCAATTTATTTTCATTCATTAATCAACTCTCGTCTTCGTCCCATTTTCGATCTGAGCAATCAATCAGTGAACTTCTTTTCGTAATTTAATATTAAATTTACCTTCTTTTTATCAAAGGTAGGTACTCGACTTCAGTTGAACGGGAAAAAGTAACAGAAGTCTTCAGTTAGTAGAAATGTAAAATTTTAATCATGTTATTGCAATGTCCTCGTTTCCATGCTTTTACGCAAACAATTAAGTACTTATCTCTCGTGATTGCCACTTTAAACGTAACGCATCGGCCACTGATACGGTTATTTTCATAACTTTCCGGGTTATTTCACTTCTGGTCAAGTGCTGATATCGATAATATATTCACAATCGCCAACACCTACGTGTAGGTACATAATTTTAAATCTAGTCTAGTAGGCACCTACAGTTTTCGTAATTATGGTAAAAAGATGCATAAATACCTATTTTTTTAACTTATTCTAAAGCTAAATGCAGAAATATAAGTATGTTTTTCAAAATAAAAGTGCATTATTGTTGTTAACCTTCTAGCTAAGCCTTTATAAAATTTAAAGTAGGCCTTAATTGGTGACCTTAAACTATATTGTTTTAATCGTGTATTGTTTTGAAACTCGTAACAAAAACGTTTGATTGAATTTTAAATCATGCCTCTGTGAAGCAGCGCCATGATGGGCGGAATTTTCATGTCGTCACGGAAGCTCTGAACAAATTTACATATTAATAGTGTTTCTGAACGGGTGAAAGGCATAAAGTAGTATGAAATCACAAACTAGAAAAACGAGATCGCACTGGAATCGTTATCAGTAACTACCTCTAATGAAACATTAAGTACCTACATACCTACTTAAAGATTTTACGGATGGTGAAAGTAGAACAAGATTTGTAGGTAGATATTGTAAACGAAAATAGATACATATTTATAATAAAGTGATTTGTACCAAATGTAAAAATTAAATATACATAATTATTATTATGAAAATATTAAATAATTTATTTAGTTAAATTTAATTTAATTTAATATTTTATTAAAGCACATAGACCTAAGAACTCCTATTATATTGGTACCTAAACTAGGCCTTATTGTTGCATGTTACCTCAGTGCACTTTCACATTTACAATTTTTTTTATTGAATTAAGAAAGCAAACGAGCATGCAACACCATACTTTCGCTCCCGCCCATGACAACTGTGATCAATACAGAACACGACTCAAATGGAGACTAGGATCGTTAGAGCAATTAGCAAAAATGGTGATGGCATATTAGTTGGTTAACTTGTTAATAAAAATGGGGATTGGGGCAGATTGCTACCCTTGAGGAGGGGGACTAAGATGGTCTCCTATGAAAAAGTGTAACCGGCTCCACACCTTTCTAACTGGAACACAATAGTAGGCCTAATTTCAGCCCGACAGGTCCAGTGAAAGTGAATGTACATAATAGTGATTGCAAAATTTCAGGACCTGCAAGTGTAGTTCAATAGAAGTACATTACAGGAGTTTAAGAAATACCGTAGCAGACAGGCTATAATTATTGTAAAGTCTTTTGTTTCGCCGCAAAAATGACATCTTTTATACCTTTTCAAATTGTTCGTGACAAACGTTCGAGTAATTAAACTGAATAATAGCGCTACAATATGACAGTGAATGGTGCCCTTTTTGTCGCATTTACTTCTTACTTCTGTTAGGGTAATAAGAATATAAAGATAATACCATAATATTCGGGTTTATTGCCTCCTTAGATAAGGGCGCCTTTGCCAATACAATTTTATGATCAAAGATGATTTAAATAAGTCATGGTTACGAAACAAGATTTCAATTGAAAGATGTGTCATTTGAATTTATTGCCACAACCTACATTTATTATTGCCATTTACACTTACTAGCTGACCCGACAGACGTTGTCCTTTCTTAACTATTAATATTGAATTCGAATATTTGCAGCACGCATACTGTCAATGTTAAATCAAACGCCATAAGCACAAAATAGATAAGTAAAGCCATAAAGTAACATTGAAAAAGTTTATAGACAATTTAATATGGTGGTTAAGTATTCTTAAATTTACTAATTTTCCGCGCAATTTTCTTTATTTTTTCTTTCGAACCTTCTCTTGACAATAACAAACACAACAAAAACGGATTAGCGAAATCAGTTCAGCCGTTAACGCGTCATGCCGTGACCAAGGGAAATAGGGATTCATTTTTATTTATGTGTCGGAGCGTAAACACGTAGCGCCATCTATTAGTGAATATTAAGCGTCAAGTAGTTCACTTGAGCGAAGTCGGTAGCACGTGGTCACACTTTGACTTTGACAGAAAGACAGTGTGGACGGTAGCCATTGCGGTGTTATAATTAAAGTCACTTTGGCAGTGTCATTTCAGCGCGGAGAGAGTGGTGTTTCGTTGTTTATTTACATTTATAATTTTTATTAACTAAATGAAATAATATTTAATTGTAAGTATTGTACCGTAAAATGTAGCTTTTCTTTACTATATAACTACCTAGTATGTACGGCAAACACATTTCTTTGTTAATAAAAATAATGCATAATTTACTCAATATTATGTTTCCTTTTGGTTTGAAAAAACATATTTCCATTTTCCATGGTACTTAAATTTAAGCTTTTATTTCATTTTCTTACATTTTCAGGTGTTGAAATATCCATCCGAAGATCAAGTAGACATTTGTGCAAGGTGCAAACACCTATGAAGCATATTCGTATATTCATTTTGACTAATAAAACAAATTTATTCAGAGTCATACCGATTAGAAAATCTACAGAAATAGTAAGTGATTTAACAATAATTGTATTGTACAAAACTGCAGCAGTAACTCTTGTCTTTTTTTTACTTTGAATAGGTCACTGCTTGACCACAATCAGATGTTTATGTGACAGATAAAATGTTTGTTCTCGGGTCATATAATTATATACATATATCGGTCCATGCCCCACGTGACACAGGGAATCGTAGTGCGGTGGTGTTAGCATTTATTTCTTTATCATAAACTATTTTACGTATGTTATCTATTTGTTGTTTATATTGGTATTATATCCAATTGAAAAGATCACACAGTATACAACAAAAGTATTTGTTAACCACCACCACCACCACTTAACCACCTGCCTTTTGAGGTGACCAAAATAAACCATTAATAATTTTCCTCATACAAATTATTACTTTTTTTTGTGTGCGCAATAGGCTATTTGTATTGTAATAGAGTAGTTGTATTACATCCTTATAACTTCTAATCCTTGTAACTAAGACCAGACCTTCTTCTTCTTCCTTCTGTCTTGACCTGCAATGCATCGGTAATGGTTGGTGTAACTGATGTTTATAGACAAAGTTAGTCGCTTACCATCAAGTGGCTTATTTGCTGGTATGTTAGCCATCTATACAATATACAAAAAACAATGCAAATTACTTGATATCTATTTTTTTTCATTTACTTATCCTCAGTTGATTGATGTTTGATTTTCATGATAGCATTGTTCATTAAAGAGCACTGTATCTGCTAGTTTTTGATAAGAACTAGAACTACTTAGTACTGACTGAATGGCATATCCAATAGGTATTAATTGATTTCATGCCTGATATGATTCTATAATCACTTTTATACTGATTTTCCATAAAAATATCAATTTAACTTCAGTAAATATTTACTCATACATTTTATTTTTTAGGTAATGGGATCCCACACATGCAGAAAACACATGGAAAATATCAACAAGTATTTAATAGAATTCCAAAGGGCACCAAAGATAATAGAAGGTAATTTAATAAAAGAATGGTTTGTTATAGGAGAAAACCTTTTCAAAGAGTTTTATTATCTTGGAACCAGTGTAAGATGGAACGTTTTGGAGATTAAACAGAATAAAGTAGAGATGGACGATATTGTTTCACTAATATCCAATAACCAAGATTGGCTTCAGAGTTTTATAACCATCTATCCAGGGCTCCGCATTGACCTAGAGGGTGTATCCCCTGCTGTGGATGTGTGTCGAATACGTTCAGGCATCGAGTTACTCCTGCAAGGATTTGTTGATATTAATGAGAAATTTGGCAAGGTACTCAAAGATTTAAAGGAATTAGGAGAACTAGATGAATTTGATGATCACTTAATGGTGTGGAAGGAGAGCCATCGACCAGATTTCTTCCCTGGAGATAAGCATGCAGATACACCTGAATCCCACTGGTGGTGGTTTTGACCTTTATTTTACTTAATACTATTTAAAAAAATATTGTTAGTAACTTTAAGAAACATGAATCAGTTGTGTCAACAAACAATGTAGAGAAGAAAACAGTTGAATAGATAATCTGCAATAAATGGTTGCAAAATTCTCAATTCTTGACCAGCAAAACATTGGTGGTGTCTGGTGTCACTAATGTCCATGGGCAGCTCAGAAAAGCTAAATTTGAAACCCAAAGTCTCATTCTGTCTGTTCAGCCATGCCAGAAAATTAACCCAGACAAACGGAAAGACAGACAAAAATTTAAAAAGGTTTTAGTACCTATAGTGAACTATAGTGTAAATACCCAGTACTTGAGAAAACTGTTCTTTTGAAAGCCCATACAGGTACTTAATTTTTTTTTATATTTCTTATGTAAGTATAGACAATTATGCCAGGGCGGCGGCGAAAGACAACCGTGCGCACCATCCTTTTAAAAAACATAGAAAAGATGCTAAAACAAAATCTTACCAACAAAAAAATAGTTTTAAGTATCAAACTGGCCGTAACAAATCTAACAATAACAGTGTTTCAGTTGATTTATTTTATTGAATACGCCGATTTACCTAATTTTAATAAATAATGTTGCCCTAAGTATTTCTTTTATAATAATAAAAGCTTTAAAAAATTCCCAAGTCTGCTTTTGTTGAAAGATGGCAAGCCCTACGCGTTTTGCATGCTTAATCAATAATTTAACGGAAATTGATTGAGTCAACAAAGTATCTATGTGGTCTTCTGCAAAACGATAATGCTTAATCTAAATGCTCGAATACGAAGTTGGTACCTAATCACAGTAGCGTCGTTCCACGGTGTAAGTTCCATCTGTCCCGTGGATCTGGTCGTAACTAGTAACAAAAATCAGCGGGTTCTTTGTCGATCCTGATCATTTTTAGAAGCTTTTATTTAACTTACCGTGTTAGTTAACGGGAGTCAAATTTTTCTAGCTAAAGAGTAAGACCCACTTCACAGTGCAAGTGTCCAATGAAGCTGAAATTTGGAATAAGTACACCTTTAGTTACGGTGACAATGCAATTTGCACAACAGGACATTGCGCTCAGGATTGGCTCCAGACAAGGCCTCAACGGTTCCCAGCATAGTGACTAAGTACCTAGGTATATTTATTGCTTTGCATTTATAATTCACTTAGCAACCTATTATTCCTACTAATATTACAAATGCGAAAGGTTGTGAGGTTGTGTGCATGTATGGGCTATAATTTATAAAGATTTTGTGTAATTTGGCCGTAATACTTATAATGTTAAGTCGAAAAAATCCTGCCCTCTGAGAGTTATCTTGACGTGCGCTGCCTAAATAGAGTTACACGAAGATGATATACATATGTATCTTACCTTTTATGTGGAAGCCACTATGTGCAAAATAGTGAGCTATGTGCAAAACTCCCACGCGGGCGAAGCCGTCGGCAAAGACTAGTACTTAATAAAAGCGAATTTTTCCAAACTTTTAATTTTTTTACAATCACAGCAGACTTACGTGTAATAATAATATTACTTATTTCATTTTCCCAAGTACATAAATGTGTTGTTCCTACACGCAGCACATGACATATGATCTCCACCTTCATAATGTTTCATTAGGTAGGTAGGCGGTAATCTGTGATCTACTGATCTATAATAATTGCTAGATACCTTTGTGATCAGGTGCCGATATTATAAGCACTATTTATCAATCGACCTATTCAATTGGCCAAGCATACCGTTTTACCTACCGCTTCCATAAGATATCTCCATTCTCCAGCCGCGCCCCATACGTACTTTCCTACCAGTGTTGCCAGATGGATTACACAATAATACGGTGCACAGTGGGTAAAAATTACCAGAAATACGGTAGACTTACGTTAGATTTTTTTTCTACTTTACGGCTTTTACTGTTTTACTAGAGACAAAAAACTAAAAAAGGAACATGCAAAGAATATTTAATTAACTTTAATTAATTCTGATTCACTTTCAATAATTGACGACATGTTTTTGTAAAGAACCGTTCATTAAGGGCCGATTTCACCAACACAGGATTTACACTAGAGCAGCTTTCCCAGTATAACTTTACTCTGTCGATTTATGCGTTGGTTAACTTCAAATTCGTTTCACCATATTATCTTACTCTCGCATAGTTACTCTGCGACTTTGAAATGCACCCAAGTAAAATAGACAGATTGCCGTATACTTGCGCAATAGCGCTGGGTATTCTTTTATTTATTCAAATAATACGTCCCTGACAGTTGAGTTCACCGTGACTAGTGGCAGAGACAGTGACACTACTTATCTACGAATAGCAGCTTACTCGGCCGAAATCGGTGCTATATGATTTTACTTATTATGATTAAAGAATACCATACTTTAATATAGAGATTTTAGCCCTAGGTTAAATGTTGATGAAACGTAAAACGAGCTTACTCGCGAGTAATTGACTACTTATCCCGGGAATAAGACTTATACGACATTGGTGAAATCGGCTCTTAATCCATTGATACAGAAGTTTGTGGTTCAATTTTCGTTGTTATATTGGCAGATTTGCAGGTGATATTACATTGACATGTACAATTTTACACTTGACTGGCGGCGCTGCCGGCCATAGAGCAACTTTGTTGCCTCGATACTAGTTTCGGTTAAAGTTCGGAAAAATACGGTAACTTACATACACCGTAATTTATGACTACTGTAGGTGGCAGATCTTAAAATAAATTTCAAAAATACGGCAAATCTACCGTAATTACGGTGCATATGGCAACACTTTCCTACTACTGTACTGTACTTATAATATTCGATTGCATTGTCTCGTATCAGTCGTCTGCGTCATGGTTATATTTAGATAATTTAAATGAACCAATAGCAACCCTGCGTCGTCGACGCGCGGAGTTTGCACATTTTAAATAACCCAATCCGGCGTTGGCGCGCGCCTGACGGCGTCTACTCTGAATTATCTGCAAACCTGCCTGTGTAAACAGTGATGAGTCTCATTAAATAAGTGTATAATCTATGGTGATGAGTGAGCCTAACCAATCTCACCAATCTGTGGTTTTTTTAGTACCTACCTACATAACTTAAGTATTGTTTGTTTCATTATTACACTTGATCGAGGAAAAGTTCGCACTCGTTTAAGAAAGCACCAGAAATTAAATGTAAGTTGTAGTTAATATTCAAAAGTTATAGTAGGGTGCGATTGGATATTTACGAAGGGATTTTTCATGAGAATGTAATGGAAATGGAATAGTAAGTCTGGATAGGAGGTTGGCTACAACCCATTAATGGCCCACTACTGAGCACGGGTCTCTAATCATACCTGAGGAGGCCTAGAGCATACTCCACCACGCTGCTCCAGTGCGGATTGGTGGAGGGGTTAGTGGCCAACCCAAGTGTCGGAAATTTTAAGCCGCCCGAAGGTATCCGGCATGGCTTAACGACTGCTACCAAATGATAACAACCGGGACCGACGGCTTTACGTGCCCTCCGAAGCACGGAAGCGCTCAAGAAATTTTTGCCACTAGCGATCACCCATCCAACCACCATTACCACCACCCATTAACTTTGTCGATCACTTGAGATCAACGCAAGCCGCCGGGCTATGAGCGCTTCTACTACTTACTGATAGGAGGTTGTTAATAGGTAAGTATGAGGACTAGGATAGGGACTGTTAGTGATAGCTAACTATCACTAACAGTCCCTATCCTAGTCCTATAATAGGCAATTTCTAATTCGGTCACAGACGTGTTCCTACCCTTGAGGACTGAGATGGTCGCCTCTAAAACGTGTAACCGGCTCTTCATCATTATAACCGGAACACAATATCTGTAAAACAATTAACTATTACGTGGTAGATATGGTATTAATTACCGTGGCAGGCGATGCTCCACTACTGATTACAACTTATAGGGCGTTTAGACGGCGCGTGCTAGCCCCAGCCGTCCATTCGTGGACGCGCGCCGTCCTGACGGCTCTGCTCGCGCTAGGCAGCGCCATCTAAACGCACCATTACACCTCTGTTATTGCTCACTCAAAGGCATTTTATACAGACAGACTGGCAGCTATCTATGGCGTAAATATGCAGAACACTTCAGAGATATAATAATGTACGTACCTATTTTGTTCCTCAGGTAATGGGATCTGATACGTGCAGACAACATTTGAAAAATATTATCAGACATTTAACTGAATTCGAAAATAAACCAAAGAAAATAGAAGGAAACCTCATATTTGAGTGGTTTAATGTAGGAGAAAATCTCTTCAAGGAGTTCTATTGTCTTGGAACCAGCGTGAAATGGAATCATTCGGAAATTAACAGCAAACAAACTGAAATTACTGAAATTGTCTCGCAGATATCCAATAACCAAGGGTGGCTCCAGAGTTTTATCTCAATTTATTCGGGACTCCGCATCGACTTAGAGGGTGCCACTCCCGCTGTGGACGTATGCGGAGTGCGTTCCGGTATTGAATTTTTGCTACGAGGATTCGGCAATATAAATAGGAATTTTGACAAGGTGATCTATGATTTAAAGGAATTAGGGGAACTAGCAGAATTTGACGAACATTTAAAAGTTTGGAAAGAGAGTCATCGACCTGATTTCTTTCCGGAAGACATGTTTACTCATACACCAAGTTCCCACTGGTGGTGGTCTTGATTCAGATTATACCTATTATTTTTTATAGTTATTCTATATATTTTTTACATTAAAACATTACTTACATTATTAATACAATATGGAAGTCGAGGAATCAAAGTGGATAGCTGAAGCTATAAACAATATAGACAGATATCTCAATAGAGGAGGAGACTTGCAAGGAGATGAGCCTCAGCTTCTAGGCGGGACAAGTTTACTCAATACAATAGGTGTTGCAATGGGCCTCCCTTTTCGGGATCCACAAAATTGGAGCGATAATGAATTACAGAGAGCTTTAAATAATGACCTCGTGTACTTTGAAGACGATGCGAGAAAGGCTATTGATGTTATAGCAGAACAAATTAGAAGTTGTTGCGGCGGAGATGATAAAAATTTTATCACTGTGCTGCCTATAGAATTATATTGGAGAGGTAAATTATATGAATTACCGATATTTAGAGTGAAACGATACAAGACTTCTAAAAAGTACTATGTTGACAACATAGGAAGATCTTACGACAGCGTTGAAGACTGGTTTAATAACAACAAATTACCGCCATGTAAAATGGCTTATCCATATGATTTAAAATTGACTCTAAGACCCGGATATGATTATTCACGCGTGTTAGTTGACGATACTCCTTCTGCCAGAGTTGGTCCAAAAGTGGTTAAAGGTGTCGATATCGCTGCTTCCGTTGCCGGAATCGGTTCTAGTGTTGGATTGGTGTTTGTGACCGGTGGATTGGCGGCTCCTCTAGTAGCAACGGGAGTCGCCAGCGCGATTTGGGGTACAACTAGGACTGGGTACCAATTAATAGACAAAGCATGTCACGGCGAAAATATAAATCCATTTACTAACTCCGAAAGCCGTATGTTGTGGCTTGGTATTGCTGCAAATATAGTAAGTTTTGGTGCCATGGGGGCCAATATGAGACTTACATCTCTAGCAGCTCGTGGTCGTGATATATCAAACTCTTTTAAGATACTGGTGAACGTCATGAATGGAACAAATATTGTTGTAAGTGGAATAGCTATGATGGACACAACCATGTTTTTGATAGATCATTATGATCAGTTGTCTCCTGTCGACGTCCTTATGCACGTTGCATCAATAGCTTTCTGGACTAAAGGAGTTTTTACATACAAAACAGCTGGAACTTTGATTAAAAATGCTCAGGATCATACGTTTAAAGTTATAAGCAAAGAGCTAACACCAGAAGATGCAAAAACATTGTCTTCTGTTCGCAACCAATTCAACAACGACGCACAACTCATACGAGAATTCCATAGAGCGTCAGAAGCTAATATTTCTATTCAAACATTTTCCCAGATAATATTTGATTCAGCCTCCGTACATGGAAATGTACAATTTGATGGAGCAGGTAATATGATATTTACGGGAGGTCAGAAATATTCGTTTAAATTTCTTAGTAGATTACCACAAAATGTCAGGAGACACTACTTTGATATTATTACTAATCTCAACACAGATCAAGTAGAACTCCTAGAAAGCTTCCGTAGGACAGTGAGCAATGACATGAATCTAATAACAGGTCTACACAAGGTTGCGGTACATTACCAACTGACGCCACGTAAAGCAGTAGAACAGGTATTAAACTTTTGGGGAAAATATAATCAAATGAAAATGCCTACTGCTCCCGATATATCTATTAAAGATGGTAGCTTAGTGCTTGGGCGAGCACCACCCTTGCAGCTAAACCTACTTCCCAAACTATCAAATTCAATGGTACGCTTTGTTGGCAAGCACTTGGTCTGTATGGACGAGACCACCAGCCGGCAATGGACCACTTCCATTCCTGTACTGCTTCAACTAGAGAGTCACGGCATGTTTACAAAATGCCCGGTGACAAGAATCGTCCCTACTGGTCGAGCAGTAGTTCTGTTGAACGAAAATCTTCAAATAAGCATCTACAAAATGAAGGAAATTGATTCAGTAGATTGCAGTAATTTGTTAAAATTAATTGGAGAGTTAAAAGATAATGCAGCGAGCACCGACATTCCTAAGAACACTCGACTACTCATCGAAAAGTACAGATTGCGTATGGAGTATCATAGAAGAGAAAGCGTGAACTGGATAAATACGTATGCAAATGGCAAATTGCTTAAAATACTGACATCAAATCTGCAAAATTTCGAGAAAGATAGGCTGTTTACCTTTAGAAGCACCGTCACAACAGCAAAAGCAATGCCATATATAACGAAAATGATGGATTTTATATCTGATATGAATCCTAGGAATGTTAGTGAAATGGTGTCTTATGGAGAGTACGCTATAACGTACGTAGAAGCAGAAAAGAGGAACCTCGAAGGTGATTTACGAAGCGGCCGATTACAATTACCCACTAACGTAAAGAAAGCAGATTTTTTAAGTACGTATACTTATTTTATCAATTTACTTATGTGACACTTATACTTATGTGAGTGTCGAAGGTTAGACGCCCGACAAATCTTAGGTACCTACCTACTTAACCATGTTAATAAAATTATTATACCCAATTGTATGTATTTACAGAGCGAAACCTACTAATCATACAAAAACTTTTTGCACTTGAATTCACAAAGTAGCAAGTACCTGAACAAGACTCATATGGGGAATGATAATCACAGAACTAAATTATCAATTTTATATTTCAGGACAGAAAGCTAGTGAAGCCGTGTTTAAAAATACGAGTGGCTTGCGCCAGAAATGGGAAACGACCTTATCCCTAGTGCGTGAAAACTCTATGGTGGGCCCGGCTGCACTAGAATCGGGACTGTCTGATGCCGCGCTAGTAAATGCTATCCGTCGTGCTCGTATCGGCTTCGGCAGCGAAGCATCTGCTGCCTACCATGTGCTCAAGCATCCCACTGACCCGCCTTCAGCATACGTGGAGCGCGCAAATGACGTCATACGCAGCGCTACACGCTGGCTAGTGACGCTGTCGCAAGATGGTGACGCTCGACTGTTAAGGTTTGAAGGTCCAGGGGGCTCCGCAATTCTACTCGAACGTGACGGCCGCGTACTTCTCTGCACATTCTCACCTACACGTTCCACACCTTAGTGAACGCTTCGGTGCGACATAAATAACTACCCATATTCCTACTTACTCGTATTCTCTTTACATGATATTTTATTTAAGTTTTGTAGAATTAAGAAAAAGGTACTATTTTTATGTTCAAACATGCGGGCGATTATTGATTTTTGTATTCAAATAAACTTCTTTTGTACTTTTTCTTTTGTCCTTGCGCAATAAATAGGTGTGCCTGCCTACCCATCTTTACCTACTACCTACTACATGCAAACTTGAACATATAAATTAGTTCTTTATGAAAAATTCAGAGGAACATGGTCATTAAATTGCAGAAAAAGTAGCATAATTTAATCGACTGTCGTGATGCTGACGGTAGTGATTAAATTCTATTTCAACATAGACCTTCATTTAGGGTTGAACGAACTCTCACACACTAAAGACAAAGATACCTATATAGTAACTCTATTGCAATGCAACCTTTCAAGTGTTAAATACCTAGCGTAATGATGGCCGTCATCAAATAATACAGAGACGTAGCACTGTTATTACGATTATCAAAATATCAAATCCACGCCAGATTGTTTATCTAGGAGGGCGATAGCTAGCCAAACAGATACCACAATGTTCACGAGATCCGCCTGTGATGTTGCAGTTTTCTTTTTTTATGCAAATAAATAGTCGGCAAACGAACAGGCGAGCCATTGATGGTAAAATGAGCAACGAAGACGTAATAGTAAGTTCAAGTCAAAAGTCGATAAAAAAAATATGAACGCTACACTCATACGCACAAGGATTACCTGTTGCGGGTGGCATGGACAACACAATTAACACATTATTTATATCCTTAACAAAACATTTTTCTGTCACGTAAATATATGCCTCGGCAGGCATCAAACCCGGGACCCCTCGCTTTTCAGGCAGGGCCACTACCAACTATGCTACGGCTGTTACTAAGTTAGTGTCATTAACCACCCAATACTCCGTAACCACATACCATCAGGTAGGATGTAGTCAAGCTCAACTTACAATTAATAAAAAAATAGTGCCGTTGGCAATCAAAGTACATATAACACTAATCTATTATACACATTTCGTCAGAAAATAAGTAATGTCTGGTGGCCCAGGGATTATACATTGCCCTGGCACTTTAGGTAGTTATATAACAATATATCCAAAATACACTATCTGTAATTTATACTATTTACTTCTATTTATTATATCAATATTATTATTGTCATATTTAATTCCATAAAAACTAATAAATAAAAGCCACAAAGACATTACGAATAGGTATAATATTATAAAATATTTTCAGCCTATCAGAACATAATCCTAGGGGATCTAACTGATATTTACAAAGATAAAAGAAAGGCGGATAGGCCCCTCGTGGCGTTTAGTCTTCGCATAGGCGCTCGGGAGGAGGGAACCCACGCGCGGACATGGGATCGGGCGCGGGAGAGGCGTGCGGAGCGGGGGAGGCGGCGGGCGACACGGCGGGGGAGGCGCTGCCCAGGGGGGAGGGGAGCGTGGCGTACACCGTGGGTCGCGGCGGTTGGTACGAGGGCGCGTACGAGTCGCTGCGAGGGTTGTAGAAGGGCGAATCGTCCGCACAGCAGTCGAGGTTCGGCGAGTACGGTGTTGCGGCGCCGCACGATGGAGCGTCGTCACTCGGGCGGTACGCGGGCGCGACTGGCGCGTACACAGTCCGCCGGGGGGGTTCCGCCTCCTGTTTGTGATGCGACGACGGCGCGTACGCGTCCGACCAGCGCGCCTTACTCGGCGTGAAGTCGCCCTTCACGTACAACTGTATGGGTCGTCGGAAGCCCTTGCTCGCATGCTGCGGGGTACCCAATATGCAACACTTGCTAAACCCGACCTCTGGCGACAGCAGGTACTCACGGAATTTGTGCGGGAAAAGTTCAATTGAATTGAAGTTTTCGTAAATGGTTGGCTGAAAACAAAAAACATTATTTATGTTGATATACCTGAATATCTTAAAACATGTTTTTTGAAAATGATTTGGTTAAAATCAAGAAGTCGTAAATTATTTAGAATCAAGGGAGGGTGTGAGCTTCGATAATACATATATTTGCCGCATAAAATTATTCTGATCAGTAAAACCAATCGGAATGCGTGTAATAATTGAAGTTTTATGTAATGTCAACGCCATCTTGCATTCCACTTGCAACAAATTTTATTGCAAATAACATAAAAAAAGCATATTTTGATTTAAAACCAGTCTACTTAATACATAATATATATATGCGATATTGATACGGATTAACATACTAATAAAGTTACATACTAACAAAGATGAGTTTAGTTTATCTTTATATTAGTAATGAAATATCATTTCATTCGGCAAAGGGAAACACTACAGTGTTCAGTTTCAATAATATACCCTAAGAAGGAAGGCTACAATGGTGGATTATCACCAGAATCCTTTTATGAGATGAGATGTAATGAAGTAAGTATGTCGATGGGTCCTACGTATAAGGGCCAAAATGCAAAATGACAACTTTACAGGAGAGGCTTTCAAAGTTTAAACTTGCTGTAACTTAAGATTGATAAAACCGAAATTTATGAAACTTTGCTTGTTTACTAAGACAATTGTCCTACTTATATATACTACACCATTTTATATATATATTAAACAGTTTTTTTTTTACTGCATATTGGCCCTTTTACGTTTGTTTTTGTTAAAATTATTTGTATTTTAAAACACCATAAAAGGGCCAATGTGTGAAATTGGCCAATATACGTGTATTATGCCAAGTTGAAGAAATCAATTAAGGACTGAAACAGTTGATAATTAATTAGTTAATTATAAATTTACTAAATTCTGACTTCTACTAAACTTAGCACGATACTTGGATGCCATCTTTCAGTTATTAATCTAAATTGTAACGCTAAAACACAGTAACGAGATTTTGTTTTGATCAAAGCGCGGGCGTTGCTCAGTCTGACGTATAAGTGTCAAACTGGCCGATTGGCCCAAACAATAAAAAAAACGCGCGGGAGGTCCCCCGCGTATAAGTCTCAAATTACTCTTTGGACCTTATACGTTTCAATTCACGCTACATATGCCGTTATACTTTAATAGAAAGTCGTGTTTCCATGCAGTTTTTTTTTTTTTAATAGCTCACACGATTAATCATATCGATAGGATGCGTTTATCATAAAAAAGTCAAAATCGTCAAATTGTTAGTTTGGCCCTTATACGTAGGACCCATCGATGTATGTATAACAAAATGGTTGTTATATCAAACCCATTTAAAGTGCTCTGTACATCATTATTAAAATTTTCAATATTGCATACTATAGCGTTTAAAGTAACGTCAAAATGCTAACTAGGCCCTAGAAACGTATGTACAACCCAGTAATACAGGTGATAGATGGTAGATCAGTGGATAGGGACCTATTGAATGACTTGAAACGAACGAATGAAAACGTAGATCTAACTGCCCGCTCAACGGGGTATCCTAGAAAATCATAGAAGACGACATGATTATGGGCTTCGTCAATTTACGAACCGACAAGGAAAGGATATGTAACGCGATTACCAAAACATCTTTTTACCGTCCAGATATCATTCTCGTTGTCGGGACATTCTCATTTAGACCGCCTAGGTCCCCGAATATAAACCTAATCAAATATTTGTGCAGTGTGTGGAAAATGTGACGAACACTGAGTACGAGAATGCTGACTATTGCTGACAATAGTTCAGAATTCTCGTAACCATTTCTGTAAATTTTATATCTTTTATCTGAGACAAACGACATAAAATTTACAGTTACCGTATTACCGTAACAATTACCGTAAGTCGCTTCTTCTTCTTGTAACTTGCCCAATTCTGGGCCTCCAACACAAGTTTTCCCCCCGGGCGCAGGTCTGCAAACATTCGCCGAAATGCTCGTTTCAGGCCAGCATCGCCCCAGTTCAAATGCATCCATTTCGTGGTAGACAGACAGAGGATCAAATCAAATTGCGGACTCTCCATGCCCGATCCAACCGCTACCTCCTCGCGAGGCACATAGTTGCCCTGAAATCATTCACCAGTTCAAGATTAGTTAACAAGGTACAATGTTGAGATCTGACTTCATCATAACTGTACATGTGTTGGTTGGATTCTGTATCTATCTGGCACATTCAATCACTGTTATCTTTCTTCTTCTTCCCTGTGTCGTGAGTGCCATGGACAACACACAAGACCACAAGAACACATGTAATTGAACTATTTCAGCCTACATAACTGGTTTTTTACTACTAACAAATCAGCAGCAGGATAAGAATACAAAAAATATATAATAATATACTTTATTGAAAACCAGAAAATTATATTAACCGAAAATAATTATTATGTAACCTACATATGTAAATGTACCTACAAGTATATCACTCGACGAGAAATCCCCCATGTAAAATATTTCAGTCTATTTTAGGAGACTTGTAGCTAGGCAGGCATGTAAAAAATCCTTTTTGCTAAGCATGAGGCATGAGTACTATCGGGATTAAACTTGGTGGTCGATCTAGGTAGGTATGATCTCCAACCAAAGGTGCCTCTCATCATAACCTCGGCATCTTCAGCTTGATAATATATTGGGCCCCTTACATCCCAATTTGCAACCTATCTATGATTTTGTTAAAGAATCCATACAACAGTAATCTATTAAAATAAATAAACTTACCTGTTTAAATGTTACATTGTAAGGGAATGTTAGAGGAGTAGTGACTGGAGCCGGGGCAGCCAGCGGCCCATACAGCATTGTCATTGACGTCGGGAAAAAGAATTGACCATTCTCTTGCTTATTAGTCGCCTTGCGATTCTTCCTTGGCCTCCGAACTTTCCTCCCACTCAAATTCTTTTTAGAATCATCCTCTTTGTCCTGTTTTTGATCCAATTCAGCGGTACTGCACTCATCACATTTGTTTACCTTGCACTTATCGCATTCCGACTTTTTGTCATCACCTAGTTCTGACTTCTTCTCGTCTTCGGTCTTTGGTATTTCCGCAGGGACGGGAATGAATGATGAGAGATTTTTTCTAGCTCGACCTGGAAATAAAAAATAGGTACACATTATTTTTTTTGACTGTAAATTACCTGTATACGGAGCAAGACGGCCTAAATTTGATTCCCGATTGTGGGTTTTTGATGTACGATTTGTGTGTATATTTATTTATTATTTATTTGTGTTAATAGCCGATAGCGGACAAACGAGCAGACAGTCGGATTCCAAAAATCCACTCTTAGCGGTTGTAGTTATCTCTCTCTTATCACATAAGATGTTGAGTTATTGAAAAATAAACTCATGATATTTTTTGGATATTTGAGTACTTTTAAGACCTAGCCAAACAGACAGCCAGACAGGTAAATGAAGAAAATCATAATTACAGATAAATACTTATAATAAAAATGTAACTGATCGCTTAGTATATAGAAAATGTATGAGAAGAACTATTAATGGGTGGGGACTTTATTAACGCCATAGAACCCAAGATATCTTACCTATAAGCACTGAATCAATATCTATGCCAACCACAGATTTAGCACCAAGTGTACGTGCCACAGCAATTGAAATATGGCCGACATTACAACCAATGTCCAAGACATCCTTATTTTGGAATAGATGCCGGTGCATATCAAACACTTGCAGCCGAATGTCCATCATAGCATTCAGGTTGCGGTAACCATAATATCTGAAAGAGAAATAACCAATACTTTATGTACCATTGTAATTAATGCTACTCAAGATAACAGGAAACAGTTACACAACTTTGTTGGTTGGCTGTCAAGTAATGGAGAGAAAGTGGTCTTCAAATAATTGTCTAGTCTAGACTAGCAATTTTATAGGAAAAGATGATCTAAAAATTTTGTAAATTATAAGACTTGTTATAGAATATTAGGTAAGTTTTTAAAGCATTTTTATTTGGAACAATATCTAATTATTTTACATAATAGGTTTCTCTTCAGTCATTCACTCTTCGCAGAGTGGCTGTGGTGTTGTGATTATTGTTTTTTTTATATGGATTTAAGGTAGTTTTAATCACACCAGCAACATTGGATGCAATTAAATATTGTGTAATATTTTGTATTCCACAATCTGAAAACACAATAGTGATAGTATTTTTTTATTGTAAATATTATGTAAAGTATGCTTTTGAAATTGAAATGTGATTTAGTTATTAGACTGGCCTACAAAATGAATGTATGAATGTGTCGAGCTTTTGTTGTTGTTCATCTGCTAAATAAATCCATAATTCTTCAGACAGTATATAAATATTTTTATAGTATTCATAGGAATACTATAAGCATATTTAGTCATTACTAAGAATAAAATGACATACCGGTCATAATTGCCATACTGATATCTGGAGTTTTTGGGATGAAATGTTGGCAGCTTCTGTTCACCTTCAGACAAACTTTTAAGTTTGGTGCGATGAGGGGACGCGGGGCGGTCTGGAGCCGCTGCGCGGGGCTGTGGTCGCGCCCGCATCCAAGCTCCTGGTTGGGGCACCACAGGGCTTACTATCTTATCCAATGAGTCCATACGCCTCACTTTTTTATTATCCTTTCCCTTCTGTGAACTGTTCTCACTTTCACTGCATGACCTCTTGCGTGATTTCGAAGTAGAAGGTTCGGGAGGGGGAGGTTCCTTAATGCCCTCCACTGGAGGAACAGTGATCTCAATTGATGGAGTGACGTTTTCCGTTGTGCGGCGCCGCACTCTCGGCTTTTTGCGCGGCTTTCGTTGCTGCATCTCGAGACGCTTCTCATATTCCTCATTATCAAGGGGCTCCATTAGATTGAGAGGATCTCTGATGTTAGGAGGTATAATTACGTCAATTTTTGCCTTGTGCCGAGGCGGTGTCGGCAATGGGGATGATTCGGGAGTGACAGCATTCATAGCTCGATTTATATCCTCGTCCTGCAAGCTGTTCAGATTTAAGGGATCTGATATGTTGCCGCCGAGAAGAAATTTTGTAGGCGGAATGAAAACTTCTTTACGGGGTCTTTTGTACGGCAGGAAAAACTTGGAAATGGATGGAAAGCTTTGTGCACGTTTCCTGCTTTGTTTGAATTTTGGACCTTGATGGATCCTCCTGACCGCGCTCCTCTCGGTACTATCCTTGGAAGGCACGTGGTTCTTCTTGCCATGACGAAATTTTTTCTTTGGTTTTTTTGCACTGGAGCCAGAAGAATCTACTTCCTTAGCATTTGCTTCACCGACAGGCGGATCCGTGGCACCACTTATATTCAACGAGTGATCCGTAGAATCAACGGCCTCATTTTCCGAAATATCCCCTGCGTCGTTTTCATTGTTGGCTAATTCACTTAAATTATCGCACGCAAGCACATTTTCCTCTGAGCTGCCCATTGTATAATTTATTCACATATTACAACTTTATTCTAATAGAAATCAAATTTACCGCCACTACGGTTGTTGCAAAATGCACAAGGACATCCGTCAATGGGTGATAAACAGGTTTAACAAATTTTATTGTATACGGTACCAAATGTTTTTATCCATAGAAAACGAGCTTATATCACCACGGATTTCTAAAATAAACGATCTTGGAAGGCACGAAACTTAAATACATTGACAAATAACACACTTTAGACTTGTAAGAAGTAAACCACACCACACTACGAAACAAGTAAGACAATTTTAACTTGACATTTAATGGCATTTATTTAGTAGCAATTAGATTTGACATTTATTTATCTGATTCGGTGTTGCCAGACCATATTTAGTAGACACTATTTATTTGATATAGAGTATTCTACTATACATCGAAGAATGAACAAAAAAGTTATGGAACTTTTAAAACAACAATATAATGTTATGTCATGAAGAGTTTTGTTAATAATGTAGGTATTTTATTATAATATTTTAACATAACTTTATTGGGTTCCTCAGAATACAGTGTTGCATCACAAATTAAACAATATTTTTAACATAATAGTTTACGCGGAAGATGGCGTTGCCGCTCGGATCGGCGGGGCGGGCACTGTACCACAGACAGACTATACCATAGTTATTACGCGGCGCGCGGCTGTAAATAAGAGCGGGTTGGGGTTGCCGCGTTACAATATGGTTTTTTACCGGTGTCGTATTATGGAAACGGTATTTAAGATTATTAAGTACTAGCGACCCGCCCTCGCTTCGCTTCGGGAAACTTATTATCAAGTGCTTAAATATAAAGTTTCATGGTTCTTTAAGAGATGGCGCTAGGCGTTCTTATTCTTTAAGTTAGGAACGTTCACCCCTAGATGGCGCTTAAAACCCGAAGAAATCCCATACAAACTTTCAACCTCTATTTCAACCTCTTCATCCCTTTTTGTCGCAATAAAAGGTAGCCTATGTCCTTTCTCAGGGTCTAAAGATTGTCTGTGTCAAATTTCATCAAAATCGGTTGAGAGGTTTAAGCGGGAAAGCGACACAGACAGACAGACAGACAGACAGACAGACAGACAGACAGACAGAGTTACTTTCGCATTTATAATATTAGTAGGGATTATTATGCAGTGATAGCCGAGTGGTTAATCGTTGGATTCTCCAACCGAGGCTCCGAGTGCAAACCCCAACACGCACCTCTAATTTTCAAAAAATTTGTGCCTTAGAATTTTAATGTCACTTTCTTCGGTGAAGGAAAACATCGTGAGGAAACCTGCACACCTGAGAGTTCTCTAAAATGCTCTCAAAGGTGTGTGAAGTCCGCCAATCCGCACTTGGCCAGCGTGGTGGACTATGGCCTGTTGTAACCCTCACATTGTGAGAGGAGACCCGTGCCCAGCAGTGGGATAGATAATGATGATGATAATTATTAATATTATTATCGGTACATCGTACCGATACCGTTACCGTAAAATCGTACCGTTAAAAGGCCTTTAAACATAATACTGGGAAAAAGTGAGCTTTGTGAGGGCTCGCGTAGTTTTTCACACTTCACTCGCCCTAATTATAATACTTTAGCTTCGGTTCTCTATTTCTGTTTGTGTATTACGCTCCAAGTACAATGTATTTTGTTTCCTATTTTTAATAAATACCTGCTTGAAGCTTGAAGTTGTTCATTTTCATGCTGTATCATAGAATTATAATTATCTAAGCAGCCTGTGACTTCACAATGATAAATAAGAGGCAATTGGCAACACAGCGGATAGCGTATTCGGCTTTTCGAATTTTGAATTTATGTCCGTTGTGCGTCTAAAAATATGTCCTAATATATAAATTGACAACGGCTGTGTTGTGTTGTATTTGTATTATTTGCGTTGTTTCAAGTAAAATAAGTGTTTTATTACATGAATGTACTATTCTCTAATACCACGGTATGTATTTTTATCTAATATTAGATAGCTTAGCGTGTTATTTATAAATAGAGACTTGTTAAATGCTAAACACCTCGGGAATAGAGATAGAAATTAGAATTGAAAATTATAACATAATTCAAGTCAATTCACTTCTTGTTAAACGAATTAATAAAATATGGTTTTTCACTAGAATGTTTTCATTCAATTTCGCTGTACAGTTGACGTTGAGTTCCACATTACAATACGGTATAAATACTCTAATACGATTACGGTTTTACCTACGTTAATCTACTAATTAACGTGAGTAATTTTACATTTACTTAGGTAAAACTAAACTTAAAATATTTTCGTGTTATTCCAGATGTCGCGTATACCTAAATTGCCTATGACAGCTGGAAAAGAAAATAAGTCAGGATTTTCTAATACTCGGTCCCTTACAAGAACTATTGGGAGCGGACTTAGCGACGCCGACAAGAAAAGTCTTATTTTGAATCACACTAGACCCGTGCGCAATGGTGCAACTACTGTAGCGCCGGCTCCGCGCATCAAGAGATCAGCTACTGCTCCCACTTCAGTTAATGTGCCAGCAAAAATTGCAAAAGTTGAAAGAAAGCCTGCTACTGTTGCTCCAAAAATACCGCCATATGATTATAAAGCGAGATTTAATGATTTAGTAGAAAAACACAAAACTCTCAAGGCTGAACTGAGTGATTTAAAAGATAAGTATGAGGAAGTATCCGATGAGTGTGAGAAAAATAAAGAAACAATCGAAAACAGTGCCAATGAAAGGAAAATGTTAGAAGAAAAGTTGCTAAAAACATTGAAAGATTTGAGAGAGAAAACCACAGAGTTTCAGAGTATTAAATTTGATTTTGATTCTCTGAAGCGTGAAAATGAAGAATTATTAAGACAACAAAGACTTCTCAAGGAAGAGACTGAAACATTGAGAGTATTGAATGATCATCTTAAGAAAACGTCTTATGAATATGATAAACTACAAATTGACCATAGAGACGCACAGGACAAAATCACACAAAATAAAACAGATATGGAATCATTACAGAATATTTTAGCAACTATGTATCAAGACCAACGGATTTTACGGAATACTGTCCAGGACTTAAAAGGAAATATCCGAGTGTATTGCAGAGTACGGCCACCGTTAGAGTCAGAAACATCAAAACCTTTGTATAACCTCAATGTTCTTGATGCCTGTTCAATAGAGGTTGAAAAGATTGAGTTATTAAATTCAGCCAGAAAAGGCAAATCACAACATTCATTTACCTTTGATGGTATTTTTACACCACACTCATCTCAAGAAGATGTATTTGCAGAGGTTTCGCCAATGGTGCAGTCAGCTTTGGATGGATACAATGTTTGTATTTTTGCTTATGGACAGACCGGATCTGGGAAAACGTATACTATGGAAGGGGGTTGTGGAGTAGAAAAATATGGTATAATACCCCGTTCCATAGATATGATATTCACTTGTATGAATGATTTGAAAAGAATGGGCTGGGAGTTGACTGTTAAAGCATCATTCCTAGAAATATACAATGAAATTATATATGACTTATTGGAGTCAAGCAAGGATCAAGAGAGCCATGATATTAAAATGATGAACTCCAAAGGCACTGACTTGTATGTGACCAACTTGAGAGAAGAAGAAGTTAAGAATACTCATGAATTCATCAGGTTCTTGTTATTTGCTCAACGTAACAGACAAACAGCAGCTACATTGAATAACGAACGTAGCTCTAGATCTCATTCCGTCGCCCAAATAAAAATATCTGCAATCAATGAGAAACGAAAGGAGAAGTTTACTAGTAATTTGAACTTGGTTGATTTAGCTGGATCAGAGAGTGGGAAAACGACTCAAAGGATGGATGAGACTAAACACATCAACAGGTCTCTATCTGAACTGTCCAAGGTGATATTGTCTCTTCAGACAAATCAGTCCCACATCCCTTACAGGAACTCTAAACTCACTCATCTCTTGATGCCAAGTCTTGGCGGCAACTCAAAAACCCTTATGTTGGTCAATATCAACCAATTTGATGAATGTTACAATGAGACTCTTAACTCACTAAGGTTTGCCACAAAGGTAAACAGTTGCAAAACAAACAAGGCTAAGAAAAACATTACTATGGTCGACTTATAACTCTGGAAGTTTAAATTTAACTATATTTAGATATAACTTACACATATAGAGGCACATTTTCAATTAGTCTCATTATTACAACTGAAACCACCAATTATGCCACTTAATATTGACTATTGTTTATTGTAATGTTTCTTATTGTAATAAGAACTTAATTCCATTGAATTTTAATATAAATTGTTGTTTGATAAACATGAAATTAATTAGCTTTTACGTAATTTACCCTAGAGGGTACATTAATTAAGTTTTAGGATAATGTGATATGTTTATGTTGGGACAGACATGTGCATACTTGTTCTAAAAAGTTGCATTTCACTTTCAAATAGACATGTTATGTGTATTCCTCTGTAACTCTCTGACCAAGTAATAATGAACATAATTTTTAACATGAAGTGATTGTTTCTCGTGTGACATGATAGTCTATTATGGATAATTTAAATTGAAATTATGGATAATAGAATAGTATATTTTGAACACAGTGTTGTCAAAGGGGCCTTCATTTTGTGTCGTTACAATTAATGCAAAGCATTAAATTTGAACTGTGCTTAATTCCCTAGTGGAGCCTGTGGATCCTGAGCGTCCTGTCATGCTTGACATAAAATTGCATTGTAATTGGAACTGAAGCGGTAAGTTGCGTGTAAAAAATCGGATTGTGCATTTTACCCTATTGCAGTACAATTTAAGTTTGCTTTTATACAAAATTGATTTATATTTTTGTATTGTCTTACATTTTATTAATTGGTTGTAATGTAACTGAATAATTATTGTGGAACAATCAGTAGATTTGGGGCTATCCATAAATTACATTAAACTAAGGTGTTGATTTTTGGAGTTCTCTCGATCCTTGTCACACATGGTCACAGACCTATCTGGTGTAGTATGATCTAACATTATTGCAATATAATTTTAAATTTAGAAATAAAATATTATTAAGATACATATAAATATATGAATAACTATTAACATCTTTATTCATACAATCAAAATTTAAATTAACGATTTTAGTTCACAATCATTAGAAATCAAATTGCTTTCATAATTTTCATCCCTACTAATATTATAAATGCGAAAGTAACTCTGTCTGTCTGTCTGTCTGTCTGTCTGTCTGTCTGTCTGTCTGTCTGTTACGCTTTCCCGCTTAAACCTCTCAACCGATTTTGATGAAATTTGGCACAGACAATCTTTAGACCCTGAGAAAGGACATAGGCTACCTTTATTGCGAAAAAAAGGGATGAAGAGGCTGAAATAGAGGTTGAAAGTTTGTATGGACCGAAGGAATTAGTTTCCCGAAGCGAAGCGAGGGCGGTTCGCTAGTAATATATAAAATATAATTGTATTTGAGTACATGTGACGTCGTCAAGTTTATGACTACCCCTCCCCCCTTGTCATAAGATGTCAAATTATGTTGACCCCTCCCCCCATCCGCCTTTCTCCCTTGACATTAATGTAACTTATGAAAGGCACCCCTTTGTTTTTTATTATAAATATTAGTTTTAGAAGTAAAATAAATAAATATCAATCCAACACCGCTTTTTTATTGCTAAAGTTTTTTTATGTTATTGAGCAAGGGGTGGTAATCATGAAGGTTTAAGGAGTGCGCACATTACACCAACTCGACGTCAACTCCACTCCGACTCCACTCCGTTTCAACTCCGACGTTCCGTTCCGCGATCAACGCTTCATCGACGTCAACTCGACTCCGTCTCCACTCCGTTTCAACTCCGACGTTCCGTTCTAGGTACATTACGTCATTGTGTCGGTCGACGCGTGGACTACTCGTCTACGGTGAGTCGTCGACGCGTTGGTCTCGAAACGGAACGGCTATGGGTGTAGGGCGAGCCGTATAGGTATATTAAGTATAAGTTCGAAATTCAACCTTACCTTCAAAGATATAAGGCTCATAATTGAATGTTAGCTTTGTCAAGGTTTTAGTCGCGTTCTCGTCGGTCGGTCGTGGAGTCGTTGTACTGTGCGCAGTCCTTTAAAGTTACACTTTTTCATTGACAACTATGCGATACATGGTCAAAGGTAGCAACAAATCTGTAACCGAATTAGGACGACTGAACTAACTGTCACTAACAAACCTGCTCCAGTCCTCTTACCTATTAACGATCTGACAACACAACTACCTGCCCTGTGCTAACTAGATAATAAGTAGTCCCAATAAGGAGTTTTATTTTGGGTCGGTCATAGTTGTGATGGGTAGGGTGGCAGAGGTTTGATTTCAAATGTGCCATAAATTGGAGGATCTCCAATCTCCACGAATCCAATCGATTGGATCGGCGATGGTGGAACCAGACAGAAGATCTTATTCGCATTGCATACTTATGTAGCAACCGAACGTTGTAAAATTGTTAGATCTGGATAGGGATACATGGAGTAAATTGAGTCATCGAGGATTTGCATAAAAAATATCAACAATATAATAATTATTATTATTGGATTAACCTGATAGTAGTTCGTTTTTGATAAGAGTTGCGAACAGACTTCCAAGTGCACCCTTACTGGGCGATTTGACTTAGGTACTACGAGTAGATATGAGTATGAGTAATTTTCTTGATAATTCATACGATTGAATCATTACATTATAAATTGCCTTCATCCAATCCTGACTAATACCAACACCCCTGCTCGAGATGCACTCTACTCTCCAGGTCCTGTCTGTAGCAGAGTACTACTGGTATTTGACCATATGAAGGAGTGCGCACATTACACCAACTCGACGTCAACTCTACTCCGACTCCACTCCGTTTCAACTCCGACGTTCCGTTCCGCGATCAACGCTTCATCGACGTCAACTCGACTCCGTCTCCACTCCGTTTCAACTCCGACGTTCCGTTCTAGGTACATTACGTCATTGTGTCGGTCGACGCGTGGACTACTCGTCTACGGTGAGTCGTCGACGCGTTGGTCTCGAAACGGAACGGCTATGGGTGTAGGGCGAGCCGTATAGGTATTTTAAGTATAAGTTCGAAATTCAACCTTAATTCAAAGATATAAGGCTCATAATTGAATGTTAGCTTTGTCAAGGTTTTAGTCGCGTTGGCGTTTGTCGGTCGTGGAGTCGTTGTACTGTGCGCACTCCTTAAGTCTGCACAGTAGGCATACCAACTCGACGGAACTTCACTACTATTCGTTAGCAACGCACCGACCACGCGTGAACCGTGTACTTACGACTGCCGAACCATTCGTCCAGGACCTCATGTTTAATCCATAGCTAACCAATGGAAGAAGCTAGTTTCCACTTTCCTTTTAGTGTGTGAAATGTTTCTTACTTAGCTAATGCAGTTAACAAAATTCACTATTTTGTTCTTGTTCGCAACGCGTCGGGCATGTCTTTGGTGCTATAGCCGTCTGTAAGTGCCTACGCGACGCGCGAAAGATGTGTGGTCACACACAGTCCACACAAGACCTCATGGTAGTCCGCCTACTCATTTGTAAATGACATAACTATAGTACCTACCTGATAAACGGGCCGACTTCGTAACTTGGGCACAATCGATATTTCCCACTATGAGAGGATAATATCAGAACCCAACAGTGGGACTCCTATGTATTGTGATGATAGATTCATGTACATAGTTAAAGCTAAACTCTTGTTGAGATTGTCTCATGTGTTTATTCCCGTATCGACCAAGTAATAGGTGCAGAAAAAATATCACTTCTCTCACATTCTGTCTAGTAGTGTGTCGTGTAACATTTAATTTCATCATGTTCAAAGATGACGTCGTTAACGATGAGCAAATTATCGTACGTCTACGTATCTTTGTGATAGTCTATTATATTATTATTATGTTCGTGTATTTTACGTGAAAAAATTATTGTAACGATAGGTAGGTAGGTACATTTTTGTGTAGGAGGTACCTTACTTGGCATTATTTTAATATTAGCTTCGGGAAATAATGACATTCACAAGTATCCAAAGCAATGACCTACTTACGCTTTTATTTATGAGCATTTTGTACATTTATCAAATAAGAGTTTTCTCCCACAGGTCAAAATTCGAGCGCAGTCATTAAATACGTGATATATAATAATGATTATGTATGTAATATTGAGAAGGAAAACAAAAATTTCTATTCTTATAGGTTTAACCTTTATATTATATAGGGTACTATAACCTTTGTTATTAAGTAGTTTTCAAGTACCTACATAAGTGCAAACCAGTTCAGTGCCATTATAACGTGAAATAAAAATATTCCCTATTTTATTGACTATTGTCAACTGTCGTTATACATAAAAAACAAAATTCATAATCTTTTTAGAACAGTATGGCACCTGATATGAATTGAATGGTAATAAACTTAGTACCAAAGGTAGCAATATTCTGCATGATTGCCAGCCCAGCTGTTACATAAAAATATGTTTTTTTGTGTGTTTTTCCTATTTAAATGTAAATACATACATTGTTTTATTCTTTCCAATTTGACTATTTAGTTCAGAACAATACGAAAACATCAACAACTTTATACTTACTTAACTGGCAAAATTTTCCTGAAGTTTATTGAAAAACCATTTATTTGACTGGGCGTCGAAACCTTACCGTTGGTGAGGTAAATATCAAGAAATTTCTCTATTGGTATTCAGGGTAATCTACACTGTCCTAACTTTATTCTTATATATTTTGATTTCAGATAATAGTTTCAACTTAGAAAATTTCCCATTCAGTGGTGATACAATATTAAAATGAGTTCAAATAAAACAGCTTATACAAAACCATCATATTATATTTAATTATAATTAAGGACTAGATCACGTAATTTGGCGATAATATCGCATTCTCTTTCATATGCACAAACACAAGCGTTTTTCTGTAGGTACATCTTGCCCTCGCAGGGCGCAAAAAGGATAGCACATGGGCGCACAGGCCAAGCAAGCGGTGCCACGACCGCGGAGCAGGTCCAGGAGCTCATCCCCAGACTGTTCAACGCGATACGTCGGGCTCTGCTGCATCCGACAACTTAGCAGCTTCTACAGTTTCGATCAGTCTGTCCAATCCGTACAGAAATCCTTCTTCGTGGTTCCCTTGGTCCCAAGGTGCGCGATGCGTCAATTGCATGCCTTCGGGAAGACTTCGCGTTTTAGCGAAATCAATCAGCCATGCGCCAACGCGTTCGTCGTCGTAAATGATGAATATGCTACTGCCGACTATTTCATGGGTCCGGAAAAACTCAGATTTCTCGAAAAAGCTCCTTATTTCACGGAGGCGAGCGGCGATCGCGCGACGGGCGCGCTCATCGTGACCAAAAAATTTTGCCATTGTAGCTGCTAGTTGCCGAGGCTCCCGTACTTTCTGCAGGTCGGTAAGAGGCGGCTGGCCCGGTAACTTCACTGCTTCGATACGGAATCCCTGTTCTGCAGATGAGGATTGCTGCTCACGGAACTGCATGTAGCGCAGCTTAGTCACCGCTCGAGCCGCGTGTTCCGCTTCGGTGGGAGCGCTGGGATCCAATCGCACCATTTTTTCATAAAGGTCCGATCGCGCACGAGCATTGCTGACTTCATCTTCTAGGAAGGTACGAGTGCCCATCTTGATGTCCATGACGTGAGGATCGCGGAATCCATGTAGTAAGTCTTGGAGTTCAATGAAATGTTCTCCACCATATTCCAGTTCACGATAATATCGCGGGATTGCATTACGCATGTGTGGACAAGCGGAGAGGGCTTCGTAGGCGTCCCTTTCAGGGTTGTGAGAGGTATGGTCACCAGGGCAGCGGCGTTTCCAGACGGTGCCAGGTCCAGCTGGAGCCAGGGACCCGGGATGCCCAGAAAGCTGGAACCATTCCGACGATCGCGATTTCAATAACGCGTCGGAAGCTGGTGCAGATAGTTCTAAGGCATTCTGAAACAATGATGGAGATAACGTTAGGGTTGCACACAAAGGAATGTCATGTTTTTTGTTAGTCGTTTTATACTTAGATGTGCTCTATTTTGCAAACTGGTTTTAGAAACTAGTTTTACTAAAAACTATCAACGTTACAGGAAAGTTACCTACGTTGAGTTGTTTGATTAATTTGAAAACATATTTTTTAAATTTTCCTAAAAACATGGACTCTAAAAAGGTAATTAATAAAATTACTATTATTATTTTAAACACTTTTTTAATACTTACAATAGCTAGAAATTTCAGTAAATCGGAGGGTTGCGACGGGGGTGCCGTGGATGCGAGCACGGCTGCTGGGGCGGGTTCTACGGACGAGGTGGTGCGGCGCCAGCGCTTGAATAAAACGCCATCGTCCTTCCCACGCCAACGCTCCTCATCTTTTCCAGAGGCAACCTGAGGACAATGGAAAACACACGTTTAAAACTTCATTGTTATCGCAAAACAACACTGAGACAGTTCCTTAAAAGGATTACTACACTGATCACTTAGTGATGACGTACCGCTATAATTCTGTTTGCGGCATAGATAAGCCCACCAGGGCCGAGACGGCCCAGCACCGACTGGCGGGAGACACTATTCATCTTGCTGGAGACGGTCATGGCGAGTGCGTGCGGCGGAGACGCGAACACGAGTGAATGATATACTGATACGCGAGAGGCGATCGAAGTGAGCAAACAGACGTGTACTCAAGTCTACTGCTAGCTTGCGAGTGGTGCCGGAGGAAGGGTCGCGGGTGCTTTTATAGAGACCTCGGATTTCGCATGACGTAAGTAAGCACCGCGCCCGTGCCGCGCCGCTGCTTTGAGTTTTCCTAGTGTCGTACGTTTTTCACCAAACTAAACTGCATTGACCGTAGCGACTCGATGTGCGTGGCGCCAAGAAAGTACACGTCGCGCCGCGCCGCGGAGACGTTATTTGCGTTTCATCTATCAATGTAACTAACACATAAAATGGACGTATTTTGTTCCGTAATTTCAACATTTTTAACGTCACTTTTTCGTGTTACTGGTATTAGCATAGCATATATTTTAAGGTAATGGAATAATGCTTTCTAAACAACATTTATAATTATGCATATAAAATTAAATTATTTATCTATCTAAAATTAAAGTATTTCTCCATCAAGTATGTACCCATGTGTATCAAGTATAACACATACCTACCTACTACTAGGTATAGGCTAGGTGCCTAGTAGGAAACAAAATTTATTTAGGATATTAATGGTGATTGTACAGAATCATTTTATTAATGTTTTACACTCAAATTCCTAGAACTTTCCCTTCATAAGTTGTGATCACTATGACAACGCAAATAAAATTGGGATTCCGAAGAAGTTAAACTATCAAGTCATTGTAGGTACAGTACAATTATTATAGGGATAATGTTTATTATTTATTTATTTATTACTTTTATCAGTGTAACCTTACCTAACATAATATGTATTAGGTTAGGTTTTAATTAAATTTCTCGTTAAAGTTGTAATTTGTAAAAAATTAGTTGGCAAAAGCCATCATAATATGATTACTTATTACTTAATTATAATAACATCATGTCAATGAAACAAGTATGTATATATATACATAGACGTATTGTTTACACAATTTATGTATACATAAATTGTGTAAATAATACGTCGATCCGTTAAGCCGGTCCGAAATGTACCAACAATTATAAATAATGTTTTCAGTTCGATACGGTAAGTTGGTACCCATATAACATACCTACTCGTATTACAATAATTATTATTAAGTCATTTTTGTATGATCAGTCTGTATCATTAGTGTCTCTTTTCCCGTGTTTTTGTCAGATAAATTCAAATAAGGTAGCTTTATCAGAGATGCTGCTAAACTAGACGACTAGATTAATCACATGAATGAACTTGTGTTTTGCTTCAGTTATATGTATAGGTACATTATAAACACAATTTGCAACCCAGCACGCCAGGCTTGTTATGCGACATCAGGGATCAGGGTAGAGCACATCTTACAACATTTGTTCAATGCTTTCGCTTCAGGTAAATTATAAGTACTTAGGTATTTCGGCTTTTGTTAAAAATCTAAGACCTCATTAAAAAAATTCAGTGAAGTTCTGTGTTACTTATGTTCTTGGCTGCGGTGACCATTTCCAATTACCTAGGTTGGCTTTTTCCATCTTATAATAAAAAAATCCAAAAAATCTTAGTGCACCCCACTATTATTAATATTTTTTATTACACACCGATTTAGAAAAGAGTTAATTGGTTAAAGTTTGCATGAATATAACAATATTTTTTACGCGATTTACCTGAAACTTGGAATTTATTCTAAACTGAATTTAAAAAGTAAATATGTAGTGCGTAGGTATTATTGACAATAAATCCCCTAAAAGCGTAAAATATGGTGTAAAAGTTTGTATGAACATAATACGAAGTCACAGGCAGTAGCTGGAAATAATATAAACACGGAATGTTCTCGGGATATTGTAAAATATTTGGAAGTAACTTGAGCAGACATCGCGTGACGTAATGTACGTCCTCTGTAGTGTGAATGACGCAACGGGAGACACGGTCTACTAACGTGACGCCCGTGGTCAAGCCTTGACGGTGTTTAACGACGTGACGTGAATAGTAGTTAAACCGAATTTTTACACTGGTTAAGTTAAGTATAAAATAAATTAATAACCATAAGCCCAGTGATGATGGAGCGAGAACAGTCGAATGTAGGTAAATTAGTCCTGCAACGATAATTTCATAAAAATCGGTTAAAACTATGCCACATACAAAAGTACTTATTTAAATTTATTTAAACAATACTTTGGTCTAGGTGTACAATTTCCACGAAGCTTAAAGAAGAACCCGGAGGCTTATGTCGATGTATGTTGTTCAACAACAATGCCCGTAGCCGATATTTGGAAGATAACCGCTGGTGGCAAACAATTCTTAAGAGTAAAGCCGTCATTCCTGGTAGTTATCATTAGATAGCAGTCGTTAAGCCATAATATGGACTGGAAAGGCTCCGGGCGGCCTAAATTTTTTTAACACTCAATCAATCAATCATCACTGGAGCGGTATGGAGTATTACCATTATATGCTGTAAGTAGGCCTCTACAGTTATGAGGAGAGATCGGTTCTCTGAAGAGACCGCCACTTATTGTGGGCACAAAATACGATGTAGGTAATCAAATAAATTATCTAATCATAAATTTTATTGTTTCCGACAATTAATAACTTATGTTACTAGCCGTAATTTAAGCAGGCAGGTAAGAGTACAGGTACATAATTATGAAGTAGTAAGCAAGCAAAATGGCAAGGTAAATAATATTATAGTAGAACGAGAAGAACCAAGGCAGCATACTGTCCTTGTGGATCAAATTTAGGAAGAGAGTAACTATTATGTAAGTGATTATTAAGATATTAACTTGTCAAGTGACTCTATATTTTAATTATTGTTCATCTGGGAATCATTTACAAACGAAGTTTATACCAGACATTAAAATGGCAATCAAATTAAAATTACCTTTATAAACAAGGTACAACTCATTTTTTTCAGCAATTTCCATAAATTCTATGTACCTACAACAATTTGTAAAAGACATGCAGTGATAGCCGTGTGGTTGAACATTAGACTCCCGAACCGGGGGATCCGGGTTTAACCCCACAGGCACCACTAATTTTCAAAAATGATGTGCGCATTTAAATTTAATTATCACTTGCTTCAGTGAAGGAAAACATCGTGAGGAAACCTGCACACCTAAGAGTTCTCCATAATGTTCTCAAGGGTGTGTGAAGTCCGCCAATCCGCACTTGGCCAAGATGGTGGACTATGGCCTATACCCCTCACATTGTAAGAGGATACCCGTGTCCAGCAGTGGGACAGTTATGGGTTTTGATGATGATGAATTGTTCCTACATTTAACAAATCGTTAAACCGTTCGTTTTCCAGTTATAATATTTTCTTATAAGAACTCTTTAGTTACGCCTTGTAGACAGTTCTACTCTCCGTAAGCAAAACGAATCGTTTTACGAATGTGACCATGCATAAATCTAAATTATCAACATGGACCACATATTCAGCCTTCAACGTTTTAATTAGAGTGTGTCAGTATTCGTTATTGAATTAATTAATTCTGATTGATAATGATATTTATATTTTGTACCCACTCGTAATTCAAGTGACTAAAATTAAACGCAACGTTTCGGGCCAAGGCAAAGTACAGAAGAAAGAAATTAGCTACTGGCTTATAATCCCCTCTTCCAGAACATGATGAGTCGTTTAGTGACTGATTCAATCACGAGAGTGGTAACAAGCCAGGCAGGCGTCACGGAAAGATACAATCAATATAAGTAAATATATAAAACTTTTACATAAAACGCACAGCAGAAACTAGTGAACGCAACAAGCTGGAATTTGGCATGTACCTATGTTCCTTGGGGAGTGGATTTTTGGATGCCCCTCTTATTTATTTATTTATAGAATCTAATTAGTACCTATAGTTTACACACCAATTACACTAATTAAATACATACCATAATAATATTAAAATAACAAAATATCAACATCACAATCAAAAAGCTTAAGTAAGTACCTATATTAAGCCTTAACGTGATAAAATAGGGATTTTTTATTTCTTCAATGGATTCACTTGAAATTTTGTATATAGGTTCCTCAAGTGACGCAAGTGAGAACTACTTAAGAAAGGATTTTTGGAAAAATTCACGCGGGCGAAGACGCGAGCGGGAAACTAGTTTCAAACGACACAACATACACGTGATACACGACCGTAACGACAGTTCTATTCAGGTATTTAGAAGCTATCGTGGATTATAGAAACCCACATACATTACACTGACCCTAAAACACCAGACTCCTTTTTTGAGCAGCCGTGTAAAAAACAATAAAACTATGGCCACGGATCATTAATGTTCCACATCTCCGCTTTCTCTTTAAAATTTTCATTTGAAGGTATACCTACCTTCGAAAGACAAATAACAGTTGTTATTTGACTTCGTATTTCATATACGGCCAAATAATTACCATTTACTGACCAGTAATTAGGTAGCTTAGGTAGTAAACACATTTATAATAGATAATTTGAGAGTGTACCAACGAATTATAAGACATTTTATACTTTCACGTTGATCCTTAAGCACTTGGGTTCCTGTTTATATTTGGATGTTTTAAGATAACAAGATAAATACTGGATGGATAATAAAAAAGAAATATAGGATGACAAAAATAGGTATAACTTGGTTGACCCTTAGCCATAAAACTAGGAATGCGGAGATAATGTGTCGATTACACGCATTTGAAAGCTTATTAAGTCATACTAAACGTTTATGGAGCTCGTAAGGTTCTAGTTTTTTAAACTGTGCACAAACATTATAATCCATATAACAACACACAGATAATATAGCCTATCTAAGCCGTAGTTAAAGAAATATTTTAAGCTCCAAATCTTACCGCGATAACGAAATTTTAATCTAACAAAAATGTATTTTCATTTCACTTCTAATATCCCTGAGCAATAATTGCGTTTCATTTTAATGTATGCACGTTAGAATTATATTATGCATCATAACCACTCATGCAGATGCACATTCACAAAAGACCTTAATAAAAGCATTGATCTCTGCAAACAAACAACAAAATTGACTTCAACCCGTTTAATGGCCCACTACAGGGCACGGGTCTCCTCTCAATTGAGTGGCCAATACCATACTCTACCACGCTACTCCAGCGCGTATCGCTGGTGGGGTTAATGGCCAATCTAAATTGTGGGAAGGTTTAAGTCGTCCGAAAGCTTCTGAAATGGCTTAACGACTTTTATCTTCTAATAACAACTGCTATACGTGCCCTCCGAAGCACGAAAGCGCTAAAAAATATTGTCACTTGTCTCACAGCAACAACATTATTATAAGGTATTATACAAAAGACTATTACGATCAAACTTCACGTATATTTCGTTTAGCCGTACGGTTAATGTCAAAACTTTGTTGTACTGCAACGACTATCCCATAATTGTCTTGAACACAAATAAACAAGATGTAAACACAGACATAATATTTACAGTTTTATCCGAACGCTAATTTACTTAAACCTCTGGAGAGAGTAAACATTATACTTATTATAAGCCGACGAATTAGCACATTCTGTTTTCTGCAAATACCTACAGTTTTAAATATATTTATTATAGCTTATGAAATTTGCCTAAGGAAAATTGCTCATCTAAATTACAAATTAATTTTCCATATTTTTTTTTACTTTATTTGAATCGATTAATTAATACAATAATGTTGTACCTTCCAATTATACGTACCTAATGATATAATTGGATTATTGCCTATTAAGTTATCAATCGATCGAATTAATAAAGGTATTTGCCTTTAATAAAATAAAGTAAGTATTTAGTGGCCGCATCATATACTATTCGGTCAGGTAAGCAAAATGCTTGTGAGAGGTCGCTCTACAGGTCATTTGACGTGGTCATTTGATTTATTGAAATGACGATCATAAACAAACAGCAACACACATACACTCGTATTAGGATTACCTTTGTTGCATGGTGCATTGCATTTACAATTCAGCTATAAATTAAATTACAAACCACTGGCCAAAACCAAACACTATCACATAAATATCTATCCTGATCAGGATAAAAATACTTAGGTTAATAATAGGTGACTTTTAAATCCGAGCTCTAAAACGTATGTATAAGTTTTTATTTACTAAAGTGATTGTGTGAGTGAGTAAAGATTTAAGTAAAGTACCTAATACCAATAACTTAAATGTAATACAAATATGTGTCATCAGGTTTGCGCAGTGCACACCCCTGCATGCCAAATAAGGCCCCACTACCTAACATTTCGAACATAATATTTTAATTAAAAGTTTCTGAGCCATTGACGTAACACGCGGTTTCGTGTTCCCATATGCTTAGTTATCAATATCAACCTCTATAATGTCATTTCAACCTACGATTCAACTGCAGTATCTCTGACGTAAATGCATTTCAAAACAGTCCACATTACAAAATTATTGCTTTTCAAGCAAATGTTAGTACGTGTATCTGCGATGTTGATAAGTGTTATTTATTCGTATTTTCGACGACAGCAGAGTTGGGTCAAGGCAAATCTAGGAGGGTTCGAAGTATTCACAATAGATGCAGCGCAATGCGCTTTGATCATATGGTGCATTGTGAACAAACAACACGTGGCTTTAATGCACGTCTGGAGGCCAAATTGCATATTATAGTTTTTCCTTGCGAGTTATATTTATATCTCAGTAATACATTGTACCAATAAAGAAACAAAAATATATGGCTGTTACAATCACATTAGAGTACACGATCTGGGCCACCAAGTTCATAGGTAAGTTTAGGTTGGCAGAAAGGTATCGGTCGAATATAGCAGATGATGCCAGAAAGGTAAAGATGACCAATGGCGGAGTGCAGACATAGAGATAGTAGGTATATAAGTTATATAATTTATATACCTTATATACCTACTATCTCTTTGGGATCTCCCAATGGACCCTTCTATCTATCTATCTCTCTCTCTCTCTCTCTGATATAATATCGGACTACGATTACTCAACTACGACGAAGCCAAAATAAGGGTTATGACTTCAGTCAATTAATGTATCTGTTCCCTCAGAACTTCTAAACTCCTTATCATTCGACAAATGAAGCGAGAAGCGTCTTGATCGTCCGTTAGTGCGTGTGTTTGTGTGGGTGTGGCTACGCGATGTCAGATTAAATTTAATTTATTGAATAGAAGGATTTAATTAGCACATTGTAAATTGTTATGTATCTACAGAAGAGATCATTTTACAATAGTCTTTTTTTTGCAAAATTAGTTGATGTAGTAGGTACCAACTCTTTAGTCCCGATGACATAGCACAACAACATATTTTCCTATCTGAATAGATACACAATATCTACAGTTCACCTACCAGAATCTGTTCCTAACCTCTCAGAAGCTAGCGAACATGTAGGTACCTACTTCATTTTAACACTATTTATACCAAAGCAATTGAGGCTGTATATCTAACAAATAAACATACGAGTAAATGCAAGCAATATATTACCATAAAATGTGCATTCAAAGGTCACCTCTATCGAAATATAAGTAGTTAAAAGTTGCATGGCTGGGAAGCACTGACCTTTTTATGCCATACATTAGGTTTAATGGAGGTGTCAGGTAAACCAGGATTTCATTTGTCATCTTTATGGTTCTGAATTTAGACGGTTATGAATGACGATAAAAAACATAAGATTTTAGTTGCTAAGAATTTAGTTGCCGTCTATAGTTCGTACCTGATTTTCAAACAAAGTTTCATGCCTTATTTTACCCTCTTACCCTCTTAAGGCTTGATTTTCATAATACGTCCTAATAAGTGTTTCATTATTTCTAACCAGCCTCCCTAATACCAACTTTCATAATGCCTACTTTAAAATCGGCAGAATTCTAAACAAACTTTCAATCCTTAATTAACCACCAATGTCTATACAATTGACGACCCCGCCGTAACCTAATTAGTAGTGGTAGTGCCTGCGAAGCAAGAGATTCCGGTTTCGATCCTCGGCCGGGACAGATATTTATGTCACAGATAAATATTTGTTCTCGGGTCATATCATTTGTGGTGTGTCATTTGTGTTGTCCATATCACCCGCGACACAGGGAATCTAGTGCGGGTGGAACGAATGTGTTAGCAAAGAAAAATTGACAATGATTAAGTTTTAGTTAATGCCAAACGCAATCTTTAATCATGGACGATGAGCTCACTGCGCCACATGAAGCGTAGGAATAATTAGGCATGCTCTGCTAAAACCATCACGCTTTCAACAAAAGCGGATCGGGACAAAAGAAAGGAATGCACTTTATAATATTAACACAGTAGTTTTCCGATGTTGACAATATTATTACAATGCTCGTGTCTGTACGTATGTCCATATCAAATATGTTTAGCACTAACTAATAGATTATACTCAGTTTGCTTCGACATCGACGTGCAAAGGTATAAGTGTGACTTTTGTTACAAAAATCTGTTAACCACGAATAAGACATTTGGGTTCCGTATACAGGAATAATTTTCATCCTCTGGACTGAAGTATAGTATTGTACTGTAGATTTTTTCTTATAAACCGTGCTTGAGGCGAGAATAAAGTTAAAGCATACATAAGAATAGAGCCCGAGCAGACGAGCCACCTGATCGTGGTCACCGTCCCCATGGCCATCAAAACCAAGTCATTTGGCGGCTAACTCAAGGCAAGATGGTGGTAGCTATCCAGGCGGATATAAGGAAGGATAATCCCAGTTATAACATTAATCTCTACTATCAAACATCCTGTTATGTCAGCTTGGGAAATGGTCACTGTTCTAGGCCGCCCCGATTCGGTTAAACGATTACTTGTTTTAACTGGACACAATTGTCTCAAAAATCCATAAATAATAGTTTTTCTCAAACTTTCTTTTACTTCTTTTCTCAATCTTCCATTTACAAATAGATCAGGGGCCCAAGTCTGCTAATTTATAAATACTTCAATACTTAAACTGCGTTGTTTCAGGCTAGCTTGACCCATTGGGCATAAACAACTCGATGCGCAATTGAATTGAATTTTATAAATTAACAGACAAAAAAATTATGAAGGGTCAAGGACGAAAGATTAGTAGTACGAATAGATAGTAGTAAATTAGTATTATAATGGATACAATTAAAAGAAGCGGTTCAATGCAATTGTATGTGCTTGCTTCCTATATAAGGCAAATAAGCAAATGGGCACTGTGGTAGTGCAACGCCGTTCACGCATAGATATTCCTAGGCCAAAAAGGAATCGGTAACCCTCTGAACATAATTATTCAATATCGTTTTTGATGTAACAGTTATTATTCATAAGAATTTTATAATATACCTACCTAACTCCCAAAATAACTTTACTTATCGGTGGCTACAAATTAAAATAAACAGTTATCTTTATCAAGTGTTTACAGCTGTTCATAATCTATTTGTCGCTAACTAATAACAGTTACGTTGTTGACTTCTGTTCTCCTCTCAGATCAGAGGGTTTAAGTTTAACACCCGTTAGACCTATTCTTAGGCCTACCCCACACTGCGAGTTTTATTCGCACCATTATTTTCATATTTTATAAACAAGATTAAACAAGTCAGTTTCAACATGTTCGAGCCACATCCAAAGCAATGTAGAATCTAAATCTAAATTGGTAAGTAAATTGGTGGAATTTACTTTTAAAACAATAATAATTATGTAATTGTAAAACTTACCAGTAAGTGCACATGTAGGTATACTAATAATTACTTTTTTCTATTATATAGGTACTAAATTGATTTCTCGGTTGATGATAGATAAATTGGTGAATACTAAATCAGGCGTAACTGCTAAAAGTCAGTCATCCGTCTAATAAAATTGAAGGTCTCGAGGAAAAAAAATGGACGAAAAAGATCATCTTTTCCCATCTTTTCAAGTTGCCCAATGTATTGTTCTATCGCGCCAATAGTCCCTCGTGAGTTTTCAAACACTTGTTTGTTGGTTCTGAGCAAATAATAGCGATTTGTAACGATCAACGTAAGTGCTTAAATAAACAAAAACAATTAACCTGTCCACATACTAGGCCCTATAGGTAAATATCAGCAGCATTTCCCAGCAATTAGTGTTAATGGTTACTTAATTAAGATCTTCATACGTCACCGAAATATTTCAACGTCATAATGCACACGTACGAGCTCACATTTAGTTAGCGAGATGGTGAAATCTTTTAAAAGTACGTGATGTATCTACATTATAATTTTTGTTAACATAACGAAGTCTTTAATTATGATAATGCTAACACAAATAATGTAAATAGGGATTTGATTATTTTTTTCTGAATTAAAATTATTCATTCCTATCTACAAGCGATTCTGAGATAAGATTTGTTATCATGTAAATGGGCCAAAATACTTTTCAATGCCTAATCCGAGCATAAAATTTTCGTTTTTTGTTGTAAAATTAAAGTAATCCATTTCTTATATTTTATGTAGATATAGATTCGTTATAGTTTGGTCTATAATATACACCCATCGGCAGCGATAGTTTTAATGAATTAACCATATTTATGGCAAATAATATATCAAGGTGTCGAAAAATTAAACAACTGCGTTACTGTTTTACAAATTTAAAATTCTTTATTAAAATTCTATAATGAGACTCACTAACATGTCAGTTTTAAACTGTAACGCTTATATTAACCTCTTATAAAGTTATATCATATAAATAATCAATCTAACAAAATATTCATATTACTTTAGATTACTGTGTCACCAAATTCGAATTCTAAAACTTAAATTTTTCTATTAGTGACAAAATAAAACTTAAAATTAATGCCAGCTGACGATAATATCTTCCACTGTTGATGAATAATACGTACGTATTAAATTACTGCATTTTAAATAATTACATACTATGAATTACTGAAAATACTATAATAAATCAGAGGGACAAAAGTAACGCAGTAGTATTATCTTACATCAATACTTTGCACTTTCTATAGAGATTTAGTAATAATGATAAAAACAAAATAAAACATAAGTCCTTATGACTCGACATAACATAAAGTAACTCAAACAACTTCAAAAATAACAAAGTTCAGCTAATTAAATACAAAAAATAAGGTTTCCACTTCCTTTTCATCCTTTCCAGTTCTTCCTGCAATTTCAGATTTTTTCTATACACTGCAGATCGATCTCTTCCTATTTGTCTTCGGTCTCTAGATCTTGGTGAAACTGGAGTTCCTGGTCATGTTCTCGTCCTTTCTTATTCGCAATCTTCTATTTACGCTTAGCACTTCTGTGTTCACGCTGTCATATCTTTCACAAGTTTTTTATTTGCGTGTTACCTTTCAAGATGTTTTTTTAGCTTCAGCATGTTTAACAGAGTCTAGTTTTAATTTGAGCCTGTAGCGACGTTGTTTTTCTGTGTTCGTTAACGCGATTATGGCAGACGCTTATTTCTGAGAAAAGGATAAACAATACATATACATAGCGCTAACAATACATATATGAGTATTTCGGTTGTAATAAAGTATTACTAACATAAAACATTCATTAAAAAACAACTGCAACCGATGCAACAACTGTGTAACTTTTCCTAGTAACGCAGTGTAGCAGTTACGCAGTTGTAAATATTTGAGTATTTGGTAAATTATCACTAAATAACATAACAAAATGCAAATATTCTAACACTGACAGAACCTATACATGACAACCTGCACACAAAAATAATAATAATGTAAATATTGTCAGTACATACCTTTCAACAGCGGTAACTCAGCGGTCACGCAATAAATACACGCACCTCTCTCGACGACTGTGACGCGACAGATTCGGCTAGCTTACTCCTCCCGCGCAGTTGCTATGATTCGTTGTAAGAGTTAAAACAAGTCGAAGCGAATGAAGTATAAAAAGATGTAATACACTCACTTTAAGGTTTATGTTCATATAGTAACGCAAGGTAGTTACGATTTTATTCTTTGTTGGGGACACAGACAAAATCAATTTTTATTGCATTAAATGATGAACGTAAAAAATGATTATTAGCATTGTAATAAAGTTCACAACTTACATTTTTATAGAGGTATTCAAGATAAACGCCGTCTAAGGAAATATTTTGAGAAATTGGTCAGTATAGCTTGAGTCACGCTCTCAGGGACAGCAGTATTTTGTATGAAAAGCCACTGCGTTACTAAAAATGACAACGTTGTTACCGTAATTGTCAAACAATCATCATATTTTTGCGGTCAAACTTATTACCTGTACTAGATTATAATGTGATCTTTCGAAATTAGTATAATTTTTTCAGAGTTTTGTAGTGATTTCTCATAAAATCTAATATTCATTCCAAGAGACCGATTTTTAGGCATCAAAAAGTATTTTGGCCCAAGTACAGTGATTTTTGAAAACAATATAAAGTCTTTTCCAAATAAGTATTTTTTTTGCAATACATATAAATACGTTTACATAAGTAAAAGTGAGTTGGTTATTTTACGTTTGCATTATTTTTACATTCCTAAGCCTGCGAGATTTATATAAGAAATAAATACTAACTAATTGAAATTAAATCAAATTTTGAATAATTTCTTACTCCATTTACGTGGGCTTAATGTAAAATAAATAAAGGATTTTATAAGATATTTGTTAGTTGTTTAAAATGTCAATTAATGCTAATTAGTCAATAGTCATGAGCATGCCCTACTTATCGAGTCGATAAATTTCATTCAGATGAAATAACACTTGAACTAACGTCAGCACCGCTTGCTTGTATGGTTAGTGAATAATAGTTTTGGTTAATGAGAGTGTAATATTATTCAATGGCGATGTTCTGTTATGTGAAAATTAGCCTTATGACGCAGGAGGCTCGATTTCGCAAGTGGTCCCTGTTGACACAGCTGATTGTTGCTTCCATCGTTAGCACTGTTTACGGCTAGAACATCATAACCTTCGTGACTCATTCGAAGAATGAAAGTACCAGAGTTATTTATTACTTCAATCGGACTCTGAAAGTCCGAACGTCTTACCTACACAGACCCTTTACCTAAACCTTGGCAAGATTCGCGTTGCCTTCTTTGTGAATAAAAACACATTTAAAATAGTTTTCGTTATATATAGGTGGTGGTCATTTGTATAATGACGTTTTAATAGACTACCTACATCATTAGTTTTTTCACCTGGCGCATTATCGTAAAATTTCTTCGTTTAAACATAGACTTCCATAGGCGTTTCATAAGCTCATTCGATAAAGTGATTCGAGTCAGCAAATTATGCATCGTCATCCTGATTCAACCCATTTAATATCGAGAATAATACTCTCACCATTTTTGATGTGCAGTCATAATCAACTCCGAAACAATACCTTACTAAAAAACTTGGCAAACAATAACATGGAATGATTCATGCGCTGCTACCGTATAGTTTCGCGAGATTTGAGACCATATGCTGACTGTCTGTAAAAGAATTCTAAGAATTGCGTTTTATCCCAGATTTCCTCATAATCGGGCTCTTATGTGTGACATGTGAGATGAGTAACCACGTCGACGTTTAATGTTACAGAATTAACTGAAATTATTATGACACGTCGCATCGCCTAAATACGCCAAACGGAAAACACGTTGTAATAATGAACAAATTCTTGAAATCGAATGTTGACGCATATGCTCTAGCTAGAGTTACCTTACGTAAAAACAATAAATGTAGCACGTGTCCAAAAATTTTGCAGCCGAACAATACCGAAATGAGAGACAATTGGAAAAACATGCAGTACATCCAACATACCCTAGATATATCAGTTTTCAATAAAAAAAGATTTCTTAGACAAGTAGGTACCTATCACGAATATGATGATACTGATACTCTAAAATGTAATTATCATTAATTTGTATTGAAGAGTTGAATATTAATTTGCACAGAGTGTTATGTAAGGTAAGTGTTGCAATGATATTAATATAAACGATAACATATTTCACTCTTTTAGGAACATATTAGTAAATAATCACACGTCTGTTCTCTATAAAAACATTTGTCAAAGATTGATTACAGAACTCTGCGTTGGATTTTATCGACAAAGGAGAATTACAGTCGGTCAGTTGGAGGATAATCAGCGACAAACGTGGTTTAGTCGGACAATTCGGGGTCGAATGTTAATAATATCAGCAAGCGGAAACCGGCACTCGCGAATACAAAATGACATCGAAGCGTGGTCCAAAGCGGAACTCAAACCTCTTACGCACCATAGCTGGAGGACACGCTGCGCTGTCGACAGTGACAAGCCAAATAGTTTAACGGTAACGTTCTACGTTAGTGATTTAATATTTAACTAAGTATACAAATTTTATGAAGACGATAGCGTACCGTGGCTTTTACCGTGGCTTTCATGGTGTGCTGCTCTGTAAACTGCAAAATGAGGAGAGTTTGGTAACCGCCAGGGAAAAGAATTTAGTAGGTGATGCGTTTGTGTAATCATGGCCTCTGCCGTTATGTCGAATGACTGACGAGGAGATCCTTTGAAATCCTTTTTTAAAGTTGTCAGGTATCTGTTGAAAATCCCTCCACTCTTAAATCCTCCTACTCCTTTAGTAAGTTAAGTAGTAGGTACCCCCCACTGGTGGGTTTGACATCTTACTAATCCAATATCTAACCAATCTGCCAAGACCATATTCTCCGTTGAAGTAAATATAGACTTTGAATCCTAATTGGTATCTATTTATTTTCCCGATTGCTACCGGTTACCCATGCGTTACTAATGATCATCAAGCTAGCTCGCAAGCAAATCCTTCTGCACAAAGCGCAGTGGTACCTACTGCACGGCACTCCACACCAAGCACACAGATACAGGTTTTCCCTATAGCATCATCGATTAGAATCGGTATAATCGACCCAGAAAAACCCTCATCAATACAAATAGATACTACTTACGTCAAAAAATGCTTATAGAATCTACCAAACAATTAGTTTTAGGTTATCTTCACTACATAGTACAAGCCAAAGTAAATATCACAGATGATAACGAAAATAGGGTCCCTACTCACAGGTTGACAAGAATACTCAGAACTTCTTTGATAAATCTTGAATGGCTTCAACCCATTAATGGCCCACTACTGAGCACGGGTCTCCTCATACCTGAGGAGGCCTAGAGCATACTCCAGCACGCTGCGCCAGTGCGGATTGGTGGAGGGATTAGTGGCCAACCCAGGTGTCGGATTTTATATGCCGCCCGAAGGCATACCAAATGATTACAACCAGGACCGACGGCTTTACGTACCCTCCGAAGCACGAAAGCGCCCAATAAATTTTGCCTTAAGTAGTTACTAAACACTTGATACTTTAGGAACGTAAGAGTGCGACAAAAAATATGATTTATAACCTTTCGTATTGTATTACTATACAACAGAAGAAAGATCATTCATTCTTTTTAATTTATTTCTGTTACAATTCAGAATAAAATATTATCAAACAAAATAAAATATTTTAAAATACCTGTTTAGAAACAAAGTATTAGTACCTACAATTTTAAATGGGTTTTCCAGAATATTACGTAGGTATGTCAAAATTTAAGAAAGACAGATTTGTTTGTATATACCCGCAGCTTAAAGTAGGTATGCGATTCTCTTTTTCCCCATTTTTTATCCACAACCACAAGTTCAAATGCCGCCGGCTGCCATGTAATACATACCTACATAATTATATCTTAGCTAACAGGAAAATTCTTTAATCTTTGCATTAGTTCAAATAAAAGGGATTTATTATAAGTTACATTAAGATATAATTATATAAATAGAAATACATTAGAAACTTCATTAAAATATTCATTTTAACCTATTAGAATTAGAGTAATAAAACTAATCAATCAATAAATGAATTGCATTACGCTCTAACTGCCCCACACTAGTATACCCGTGTGACAAATGACCGTGTTACAAGAATTCATCTATACTTAGCTAAGTAGTAGCCACTAAAATATACACTGACAGTGAGATAGTCCTTTGTAAGTGTGTACAAACTCCAAATCCTACCGCAAAGTACCCAATGATGTTATGTATCTAATAAAATAAGGTGTAGTTAAGTAACGTAACGCCGTTAAAAATAGTTAGATTTCAAATCTAAAAGAAACGAAAAATTAATAGATTTGTGCTGGAATGGAACCTCTCCCACGATGCTCGCGACATTCTCAAATGTATCTATCTATTTCAATTCTTAAAAGTATTATAACAGAAAAATAATGGCGTAGTTTTTTTGCAGTGGCCGAGATACTTCTTTAAATTCTTAAAATTCCTCAAATAGAATTTCGACGTTCGTTTGCAATGTCGGTGGGCTAGCGATTACGGTTTATCAGCAACGTGTCGGTGATGCGTTTGTGTGTTACTGTCAGCTTTTTACTCCAAACAAAACATAAAGTGGATAAGTAGTTATTTTGCATGTGTTATAAATTGTAGACGTTGCTCACGTCAAATAAAGCTTATCTTCCTTTAAAATTCTTGAATCAAAATTCAGGATACATAGCGCATGAGGAAGTGATTGTGTCCACATTGTTCGATACCTATACACGAACATATATAACTGCTGGCGGGTCCCCATTCCAACATTTTTTGTTTGTTTATCATCACAATTTGTTCTTGGTAAGTAGAAGAAATCCTTGGCTTCGCTCGCAATTTGTTTGAAAACTTAATGTACTTAAAAGGTATAGGTATACCTACATTTCAACAATTTGTTTCTAGTCCTCCTTGGCTTTGTACCAGTTTATGGATACATTAAAATGGGCCATAAAAACATTTCATTTAAGTACCTAAATTGATAACATTTAATTTTTTTGTTTTTAACGGCAATTTCGGCTACAAGATTGTTTAGTACGATAATTTACTTTAAAAAAAAGTAAAATTATAGTCATTTAATAAAATAATAATTGCAAAAGGTTTCAATACTAATTAATTACTTTGGTCGCAGAGTACCTACTTGTTGCTACTTAATTATGGGTATACCTTGATAAGCTATTTATTTACTTGTAATAAATAAAATTCACTTAGTGAGCAAAAATAAATTGTAAAAAGGCCGAACGGTGATATGAAACAAACGATTTATGAATTTCAGTGGGAACCCTTTAGTACACGCCAATGTTGTATGACTATACATTTAAAATTAAGTAATTATATGTACTTATAAATTCATACAAAAGAAAAACTATCGAATATAGATCAAAAACTTAAAACTACTATAGTGACTTACTTATTATCTATTATTAGTACTTATTATCGGCATTATACAAAAACAAATTATAGAAACCGACTAGTTATTAATAAAAATAAAACATTGCAATGATCTTATAAACACGTGAGTGACACTTTTGTGATCGTCACAGATAGGTACTGTAACTTATGTACAAGTAAAAACGGAAGTACAGAAAACCGGATAGCTGATACTCCTCAGGATGACCTGCTCAGGTGTCAAGCGTAGCAGGTTAACCTTAACTGTGCGATTATCCTTCAACGGTCGACTAGTTTTACTTAAAGGAATAATAAGTGTTTACGAGTATCTAACTTTCCTTATATTCGGCGTACATACTCGTAGCGATCCCATCTCAGAAGTAGAAACGTCCGGACGATAATCTGAATTTTATAGAAAAATTGCGATATTTATAAACATACACAGGGTATTTTAGTCACAAAATAAAAAATTTGTATTTCTTTCATATCCAACAATTGTTTAATTACTGTTTTTATTCAGTTATGTTAATATCCGGCCAAATAAAAAGCCGGACAAAAGGCCAAGTGTCCGGACATGTCCGGACACATCCGGACAGTTGGCAACCCTAGCGCACAAGCATCAGTAGTTACGAAATAACATATTGCCAAGGCGCATCTCAGCAAGGCTACAACGTGCGTCACGTTTCACATTATTCAAAAAAATGTTTCGACATTTTCAGACACTTTGTCAATTTCTGAGCTGATCCGCAACTCATTAATATTTATTCGTGTTTTTATCCCTAAAAGATTGTTTTGCAAGTGAACCTTTAGTGGAAATATTACTTGAACTCTTGCGATAACAAGATACACAATAATATACATACATAGATCTACTCACGATTTAAACAAGTTTATACCCAGGTTTCCACTGCAAAAGAGGAGTGACCGGGAAATAGTCGAGCGGGACGGAGTCCTACTAGACGAGTAGATCCAGTACCAATACAATTTGATATAGGTACATATTTCTAATGATGGTCCGGTTGATGAACCACGGGCAAAAAAATGCTAGTAGAACTTCGCGATCGCACTACGGCCAATAAACGAGTATAACTAGTTAAAATAGGTTTTACCTTCCACCAAGAAGTAGTTTTGATTATTTTCATTATTTGACTGTTTGTTGGTGAAAGAGGTAGTATACTATAGTGGTGTAATGCGAGTTAAATAGAGTCGGTACGGAGTCGGAATGGAGCCAGCTCAGCTCGCTATGGTAACAGAGCTAATGACGAGTTCGCTAATAGTTGCTTAAAGATTAGGAATACCAACATAGTTTCGGCATTCGCTTGTGAATTTTAGCTGATCTTGTATGTTAATTCCATTATCATAAGCTTATGAAGTTATGTAAATTATGAAAAAATTGCAATATCATTTTCCTCTAGACCTGCTTGCATGAAAATGTTTCCTTCTTTTGCTCCAGAATGTAAGAATGAGGTACTTATTTTTTTAAAAGTACATGCACAAACCTTTTTTAATTGCGCAAGTACAATGTCCCAATAAGGTGATTGCACCATTTACGCTGCACATTGCACTACTGAACCTAACGTTACAAAACGAACTTGAAGACTGTCTGTGTCTAAGTCAGGTAGCTGTATAAAAGATACTGGGAAAACATTTCTACTCACAAGATAAGTTAAGCAATAAACTCCGACCTCGTTATCATCATTATTCTAAAAGGACAATTAGACATTGCCTATTTAATATGCAACACCGATTTCGATGAAACGCCGATATCCTCGAAATATGGTAATATCCAACAAGAAGGTCCGGAGATAAAGATTGTAATTGATGGCCAACAAGTTGTCATATAAGAGAATATAATATTTGAACTTATGTAACTAGATAATAACTAAGAAAAAAGTAAATAAGAGATTGAAGTTATAATTATATAGGTATATATAATTATAATGTTTGGGAAATAGCCATTGCTTTAACTATTGCAATAAATTAGCTAAATCGAGTTTAGGTACAGAACGTACAAACTGAGTAAAAAATAAAAAAAGTTATCATGAGTAAAATGCCTGATACCAAGCTTCATGTTGTTAAACTTAACTTACATTTTTTTGTAACATTTTGAGCGGAGAATGAAGGGAAATTTATTAATAACTATCTCTTGGCAATTGAATTACGGAGGTACCTACATTCAGTCTATAACCTTACCTCCTATCCTAAATGAAAAACATTTTTTCGGCTGCCTTCTATTATAAACAATTGGACTATGTTTCTAGAAGCAATGATACATCAGGTTATAAGTTTCTACACGAAAATAATATTTTGGTGAAAATATAAGTAGGTAGTAAACTAGAACTGGATCCTTCCTCACAATAGCCATGTGAAGATCGCGTGATTATAATAATATGATATTATACACGACGACACCTTGCATTATCATTTCTTTATGGTATTATTATGTTAACTCCTTTATTTCGTATGTAATTTTTCGTAACAAATATTGTTTGTTATTCGTGGAAAACATCTCCAGAAATTCATTCAGTCGTTGTAAAGCTCCCCTCGCGTATAATGTTTTGATTATGTAACCACATACACTTGTCGCGTTCTTCAATATATTACGTAATACTCGGTGGGTGGCACCATTGCTATGCTAACAACATAATCTAATAGCTATACAATTTTTAACTAACAATTATACAACGTACCTGCATGTATGTGTATGAGCTTTATATAAGTACCCATAAATTATTAATTTTAACGAAATTTCGTGTTAAATTCTCGTGCAAGAGAGAGAAAAAGAAGAAGATGAGTAGAGAAGATAATAGAGAGAAGACAATAAAAGTGCGGAACAAATGCAATCGTTTTTAGCAATATTTGATTTTTCACAATATAAAAATGTAAAAATATTGCAATCGTTAAACCGCAAAAGTTACAACAGAATTTATCTTTCGAAAACTGCCATTTTAAATTCGCTAATTACTGTACAAAGAGGTGGAGATAAGAAAGTAGATGATAAAAATAAAATAATGTCAAAATTTATTTGCTTATGACATGATTTTGTGAATGACATGTTTTTCAATAATATCATTTCAATGTGCTTACAATGGTAAATATTACGTAGGTATATTGTATTTTATTTTATCTATTTACATCTACTTTCACTCTGTCCCGGTACTGGTACGAGTACCTACTGGATTGACTTGCGTGGCTTAAAATCTGTGTTTTGATGGTTGAATGCAGATATAAAAAATATTTCTAAATTGAATAAATACGCAAATACTCGATTGCACAGGTTACTCGATTGATTGTCAATTTAAATTGCGAACGTTTTATTTTTCTACGACTTTTTTTTAAACTCTTTTACTTACTTATTTGCGAATAGTTTGATTTTTACATGATTAAAAAAAGGAATATTATTCACTATAAATGTGAATTACACATCGTACAATTTTTCATCAATAAATGACGTGTATTTAAAATCGATTGTACATTTCGTTTTGTCGCGGTTACTGGAGACCTACAAATATAGGTACCTACCTATTGTATTGTTACATCACAGATAAACGACCTTTTATACGAGTATGTTAATAATATACTTTTAAATGATATAATTTAGAATTGAAAGTGTTTGTGATGTAATCTTTAATTTATTTCCCCAGGAGCTAGCTTTCAACGTATATCATTGATAGGCGACTACATAATACAACTCTTCATGTGTACCTATGTCAAATGCTTAGAATAATGACATATAGAATGACAGTCTTCACACAAGCGCTCTGTCTAAAGTGAAGCACTAATTTTCTTTTTTCTTTTTTTTTATACGTGTGTAATGGTTGCCAGGGGAAGTGCAGTTTCCCGACAGTGGGGAATGATTCGGCCGCTGATAAGAATTTGTTTTTAGCAATAATACCTGCCTAAATAGCTATGTGTGATAAAGTATGGGTATGGTTATGTAAAATTGTTAGATTACGAGAATGTTTATTTAAATATGAAACGAATACAAGAAAATATTAACACCAATTTTTTTTACCTTTTATTTTTTTACATATCTTTTACGTATCTGAACATAAGCATGAACACAGGAACTTAGTATATTTTAATAACAGCATTGAGTAAAAAAGTTTTGTTCCAATATTAAATATACTCTGTGGAAAAACATAAAACAATGGGCTTTGTTGAATTACTACTCTATGGACTATATTATATCTGTGAACTATTGTATCTGTGAAAACAACAATAAAATTAAGATGAAAATGACATTGACAATAGGCATGATATAATAATAATAACTAATAATAATAATTAAAATAATAATGAATAACAACTTCAATAATTATACCTTAACAGGGACAGCATTTTCACGCAATCTACACGATCCACCCTGTGTAATGTACTTATCTTCATTATTAAAATGTTTTGAACATATTCGTGTATTTTTGGTTGGCTTCCAATATACTTCTCCACGACTAAGCCTTATATCACTCGTCACTTAAAATGGGAAAATTTATTTTCACATTTGGGCAACACTGAGTATTGAAACTAAACGTTTTTATTTAAACCTAATTTTAGACAAGATATTATGAAATATTGAAAGATTACCTGTGAAAAATGATGTTATTACACTTCTTTTGTTTTTCAAATGTGTTGTGATAAAATTTAACCGCACAAATCGACATAATTATTTTTTTTCCGCGAGATGCGTTTGCCGCGCATTGTTAATGAACACTACGGAGCTGGCCGACGTTTGGTGACATAAACTACTCACATTTAAGGTTGTCAAAGTAGCCGCGCGGACTTCGTTTCTATATGTTATTATTCTAAGGTCAAATGTGATAAGTTTTGATTTTAAATTCAAGTAAAATGATGACGTTGATACGACTTTTTTGTCACGAATACATATTTGTTAGTATCAAACTTCGATTTAGCTGTCAATTCTATTATAGTGTGATGTCCTATAAAGGAACGTTCTCGAAGCATACCGATTAGGCAGCAAGACGTCACGGCTAGATGGCAAGGTGAAGGCGTGTAATTCGTTCAGCTCGAAATGGTATAGCTATTGTAATGGTACAGTATAATATTGTAATGGTATAGCTATTGGATTCACTGAAATAAAATAATGACTTGCTTTTTTAGCGGCCCAAGCAGGGACGGGAGGCATAAAGCGTAGCTGCATTCGGTGGAAGTTGGTGTAGTGTAGTCAGAACTTCAGATCTCCATATATGCTGAGAAAAATCCCACATTACGCGCAACCTGTAGGGTCATGTAAATCGTGTAGGTATCTTTCGAAGATTTCCTTTCCCTGTATTCGAGTAAAATATTAAAATAGAAACATAATTAATTAAAAGTGATTAAAAACAAAATTTATTTGGTTGTTCAATAAATTACGAATATAATATGTATAAAGTCAATCAATTAAAGTAATTCGTGGGTATTTTATTATAACGTTGAGGGCATTTAATGTAATTCGGTTAATACCTATACTGCATGGCTTTTATCTAATATACTTACATACCTATTTACCTACTCTATTTGACACATGTCATTCTCACACATTTTTTGCAGACTCGACATCAACTCTAAACCAGTATTATATTACATCAATGTCGGATTAAATGCTATCGACAACATTATATTATCATCAATCAAGTACTTACTTACATAATCATTTTAATGTTTTGAGAGGTCCTGAATAGCCAACCTGCACAGTATCTTGGCCTCTTACGACGTAGGAGATGCCAAAATCCTGTTTAACAGGCCAACTTCCGTTGTCCTTGTGAAATTAAGTGCTTTAAACTATCTATGGAATTATATATGTGCAATTATTATTATATTGTAGATCATGCCGCGCTCACCGCTTCCTTTTCGGAGCAACGTGTTAGTGATGCCGTAGTGTTACTGATATGCATGGGCACCAGTGTCCACTTACCAACAGTGGCTCGTCTGCATCCTTTATCGACTAGTTTCATTAAAACCTTAAAGAAATATAAATGTTTTTTTTTCATAATGTATTTAACCCACGTATAAGTCTTTGCGCCAGACGCCAGTAGGTACATGTAATAGTTCAAGATCATACAGACATTACTCGTATAAGGAATGTAAACAAGATATACTACAGAAAGGTTTATTTATTGTTGCCTTATTACCATTAGATGAGTTACTTAGTAAAAGGGAAGTGTTTTAATATACAAACATTGTGTATTCGTTTATTCAGGATATATAAAAAACAACAGTAGATAGTCATGTTTATAACAGTTTTTACACATATTGTAGTAGAAATACTACATATCTTACCTAATAATAACACTGTAACTGTATTTTGTTAAGCGTTAATATTTAAAACAATTACTGATTCAGAAGTGATAAAATCTGTGCTCAAAAGATACCTGACTGACCTAACTAACCTGTTGAAATGAATTTTTTTTACTGTGTGTAAAAAAGATTGAATGAATGTGCAGTTCCGCGATAGTTAACGAAGAACTAAAAGTTATTTATAACTGACAAAAAAAATAAAAATAGGTAGGTACCTACTTGAGTTTTATTTTTACAACCGTTCACTTGTAAATTGCGTTTTTAGAACATTACTTTACTGAGGAAATCCTATTTCTCGATAAAATATGTACTGCAAGAACGAAGTGGCTAAATGTTTATAAATGTTTATTCTTTAATGTAACGTTAATTTTCCAGTAATAAATTAAAAACTTGTACAATTTAAGACAATCTGACAATAACGTGTTTATTAAAAAAAAACTATTTATCGTTTTATAGGTAGGTAGGTACGTCATAATTTTCTACTACTATAATCTCGATACAGCCTGCCGGACATACAAGACTCACTTGATTAATTTAGATAATATCATATTTAAGTTAAATAATAAGCTTCTATGATGTTCATATAGAAAATAAAATTAATACACAGCATCTGAGTAGGTAACTTTCAATCAGCCTCCATTTTTTTATTTAAAATCAAAGAAGTTTGATAATATCTGGATACAAAAAGATGTCGTTAATGACAAATAACTGGAGAATTATAGCTTTATTTTTTTTCAGTCCTTAATTGCTGAAAATTAGACATTTGAAAAATAAGTGTCGTCAGACCCACATTGGAGCCGAGAATAGAGATACAGTCGGCACATGCGTTTGATTGTGTACCTACTTGTGCGTGAGCGTATCTACGGATGATAAAATTCACTAAAGTTACTTGAAATAATTATGTCACTAGTGCGCTTAAAGGGGACCAGTCAAATTCGGCTAATTGTCCTACTTTGCATGTAGCTATCTCTTTCTGTCTCATATATTCTGCAATTATCTTTCGCATCCATAGTCACAATAAAGTCATCGGAGTGCATCCAAAAGTGCAACTCGTGTGGTATGAACATAACGCATCAATATTTAAAATATCTTTGGCTGGATGGAATAAGGCTGGTCTAAGCCTAAATTCTTCCCGTACAGTCCCGTACAGTGCCAACGCACGTGTCACAGATAAATCTCGGGTTAAATGTGGCAACGAGGAAACGAACGCACTGACATGACTTCCGCTGGTTATTACCAGTATGATGTAAAATGTTCACGCTAACGATTCATTATCTGTGTTTTGAGTTTTGAGATCGATTTCGCATTCCCCGTGTTACAATCATTTACATGCAACAACTATGTTAATGTTACAACAGCTTGAAGAAAATGTAGGAAATATGTAAATTATCTACAAAAGTATACAATGCAACATAGTCACAACACATTTGTCCTTTTCAATGAGTGCTACCGTCAACACCCGCCACGTGCAGTTGAAGAGACCACACAACTTTGTGAATTAATGGGGAGAGGTTTCTCGTGAAAATTATGCGATCAGCGTAGCGTATGAGTCTTGTTCTAAGTCGGTCACAGTTGTCATGGGCGGCAGCGGAAGGTGGTGCTGCATGTTCGTTTGCTGCCTTATATCAATAAAAAAAAAAGCGTATAAATGGCGTAATTCAACGTTTGTGCGTACAAACGTGTAATCGTGATGTCCAGTGTTTTCAATAATGTAGTGATCAGTGGTGTAACGTTGATCCACAATTTTGTTAATTAACATAATATTATTATTATAATAGCTGACCTGGCAAACTTCGTACCGCCTGAGAATCAATATAAATGAAAAATCTGAATTTTCATATTTACTCACCTTTTAATCCTTCCCTGGACTACCATAAAAATAATTCAAAACCAACATTAGCCAAATCAGTCCAGCCGTTTTGTATTTTAGGGAGACTAACGAACAGCAATTGATTTTTATATAAATATGTAGATTTGTTCGAGATTCTTCAGGAATATTGCCAAAAGCCCCTGCGACGATGTAGTAAAGTTAGTGGAAATTTCCCATATCCTAAATAATCTTTAAGATTATGTAATTGCATATTTATTACAAAATTAGTAACTGCGATGGAGTCCATGGCTCCATCCATATTTGAGTCCAAGCCAACTTCCTCTGCTTGTGATGCACCCTGATCCCTGCTGAACAACGGACGAAGTAATGGCGGTCGGTCCTTTTTCAAAGAGGTCACTGGACTCTGTACCATGCAGTTTAATCCCGAAGGTACTAAGCTTTGGGGCAGAAGCATCCTCTTGCTTGTATCAGCCGCTGAAGGAGTAGTGTTCTGATTAGGCACTTGCGAAGTGGAGAGCTAGTTTTTTCTCTTCTTTCTTGGTCGACAATGCATCGGTGTTACCTTTGATGTTACTAATGTCCAATGGCGAAGGTGACCCCTTACCATCAGGTGGCTCGTGTGCTCGGTTGTAGGTCATTATTATAAAAAATATAAAGTTACGTATTTGCATTGAATGTATGGGCAATACCACTTGACCGATTGTTTATAGTAGGTAGCAGAGGTTATCCAATGTTTTATACACAAATGAATGAGAAATATAATTCTATTTTTGTCACTAAAGGCATGGTCCGTTTATCTACGCGCGTCAATCGCGTGATACTCATAATTATTATTCTTTCGTATAAATAATTCTGTAAAGCTGATGAAATTACTGTACTGGCGAATAATGTACTTAGTACTAGTAACTTATTTATTTGATATAATTGTATGAAAGGCAATTTGCGGTCAACCGCTGGGTGGGTACGGTTTCCTTCGCGATTGATGAGCCCCGGAGTTTCCTCGGAGTTTAATGAACCATAGCTAGCCTCCCTACTGTTTAAGCATTACTAGCTTTATGATACTTTGAACTTTACTTTACTTTATTTTATTGAATTTGGTAATCATGAAATTGTCTGACTGAATTGTCCAATAGAGGTACCTCAACCGCGAAGCGAAGCAAGACCGGGTGTTTCTTACTAGAGAAGGAAAGATAACACTTTTAAATTATATGTTTTGTTATGACCCAACGAAACGATCCAAAACATATTATAACCAATACAATATTGACCTGTTTGTTTTAAAATGACTTCGGTTCATTTACTAAAGTAGCCTACTACATTAGTAATCAACCGTGTGAACAAAGAATCGCAAACAAAACCAACCGGACGTGGTGAAAGTGGAACGAATGATAATTCCCTTTGTATTTAAAATGTCATGTAGGTAAAGATCGAACCCCGATACGAAGTAGGTATATGCAATCATGAAGAAGCCGATGTACCTACCTACGTTATAAATTGTTATTTTAAAATTCGTTTCCCGATGATACTTTAAGATTAGTTCTCCAATTAAGTTTACCAAAACGAAACGTCCCCCACGTTTCTAGATTTACTTCAATGACCACTTCGTAAGCTTTCTGGCAAGAAATTGTACAAGATACTGATAGATGAAGTAATAAATATTTATTGAAGTACAAAATGAACAAAATGAAGTAATAAATAAATATATATACGATAATTTTTATTGTCGATGTCTGGTTATAAACTTAGGTATAAATAGCATTTCAATGTGTAAGTCTTACAGATTACAGAACATTAGGTACCTACTTCTTAAACGTAAAGTAGGTAGATAATTCATAATCGTAATGCTTATAACTCTTCTAAGTACTTATTTAAGCACTTATTTCTCTGAGTTATTATTGTTATCAAAATGTGTCTACAGTTTTAAGAGTTCAAAGATTATCTGACGATTCCCCACAGGTTCAATGATGTAACTGCAATCAAACCAATCGAGACGCCAGTCACTATTAGTCGCAATAACTAAATATGTACCTATACGCTTTATAGCTTACTTTCTCTTTTATATCTTCGTATTTACCCATATCCTTACTTCTTACGCCTAATTTACTGTGTCGTAAACGTATACAAAATCTATGTATACAGGTTAGTACGTTAACCAGGCCTTAGTTACTTACATAATTAATATAATTAGGTAAGGTAGAACCATAGTGATCCAAGCAACAATTTTAACTTAGTGAGAAAACAAGGGAAACGCGTTTGGACTTGTTGTAGTGAAACAAATAACTTATAACTTGTAACTCTTTATTAAAATTACAGCTAACAAGTTAGATTAAAGTAATAAAATATGTCTAATCACAATCATTTGTATTTAGTGTAACAAAATGATGGTTTTTCACAAAAAAATGCACATAGATCACTCTGGCGCAAACAAACATTAAAAATAAATGATTTGGTGTCGTGGGACACCAGGTAGGAACGAAGTTCATGCGGCTAATGAAGGCAACGGCGAACGAAAGGAAAGAGGGAGAAAGAGAATGGTATTATACACTACTCGCTTGTGTATGCGACTGTCGCGCCTGCGCACGTCTCATTTAACGCTTTTATTCCACGCATTTTTTCTTACGGTTTTACTATCACATATTTTTCAGTTCGGTCGCCGCAGCAAAACCTATCCCCTCCAAGCCTGCCGTAAGGAACTTCGTTCCAAAAATTCAAATTATAACGCATTATAGTAATTAAAATGAAACTGTAAAATATATAAAAATAAATGATAAACTAGGTAGCTTTTATTCTTGCTATATAGTTTCTAATGTTAACCAAAAATGCCTCCAAATCCATATTATTTGGTTTGAGATCTATCTCTTCAAAATTTTCAGAGTAGTCAGTATTGTAACTCATTAGGCTTGATCCTTTACTGGATCTAATTTTTCACATCTTAGATATTTTTGCGCCTTCTCGTAATATAGTTGGATAGTCCTTAAAGTGACCTGCTAGACTTTCGAAGTCGAGAAACTTCCCATTCATTCAGGTTGTGTTTTCGACAATTACGTACGAGATCCATCCATGCCTGTATCATTGGGAAGATAATGTTATTATTATTATCGAGGTGCAGCGATGTAAAAATCACTATTATTAAAATAATATATATTTTTAATACTTATAATGTTTAATTATTAATCAAAAGTATGTATATTGCACTTGGATCAGAATGGCTTAATATGATTTTCTTAATTCCATTACTTCCAAAGTGAGAGGTTGCGATTTTTCCTAGACAATGTTTCTGAATGGAACTTGGATCAAAGTGGAATAAAAGAGCTTTGAATTTAATAGACGTTTTTGCAAAAATCGTGTATTAATGAAAAATGTCACTTGGATCACTATGGTTCTACCTTACACATTATACAATAACATGACGTAGTAATTATAATTATTATACACGTAGAGTGTATGTACTCGTATATTAAAGATCATTATTACTCTATGTTTACGCACGCACACCCCCGCAGTTGATTTCCTGTCATGACTTCATGAGTGGGCATAAGTACCTACGTCACAAATATGCAAGTTCATAAATATTCTTTTCAACACTAGTTCCCACCCATTCTTCTCTACGGGAAACGTTTGTATTAATACAAAGAAACGGGATTTTTTACCTGATTTTTTTCGTGATATTTCGGGTTACTTTATATTACGGGTAGGTAGGTACCTAAAACAGACCTTACACCACGCATAAGATTCAAAACGGATTTTATATTTGTTCTAAGTAAGGGCCGGCAACTTGAGGGTTTTAATATTAAATACTATTTATTTATACTATTAATAATTTGAACAATTAAAAACACGTTTTTATAATTCTAAGTGAAAGAATTAAATTTAGTAATTGCGCTGTTAGTCTTTGCAGCCGTTAGTCTAACCGGTCATGCTTGACATAATTCATATAATGCTCGTTTACTACCTTAATACCATGAAAAATATTTGCATTGTCATCGAAACTAAAGCAATATGCAAAATTTCAAGTCCGTAGAGTAAAAAAAGGAAGGTAAATAATGTTATCCTAATTCAGCTTGCAAGACTGAATCGAACATACATACATACAAACATTTCAAGTCAAATAAAAGCCTGTAATTTTTTCGTCTTGATTTTCACCCTTGGCATTGAGTGCAATTTAAGTTACAACCAGTTTATACAAATATCTTGACTGCCTTGACGCCGTTCCCAACGTTTGGGTAACAGTAGGTACAGCACGCAGCCATGAGTTGGTATTGTAATCGTAGAGTCGATGTTTGTGTACCTACTACCTATCAAACATAAATATGTTTGATGTTATTGTTACCAAGTGTATAAACTAAGTATTCGTGTTGCTAGATGAATATCGGTTATTATGCGCAATTAGTAGATTGTGGCATCACGTGAGGTAAAGTAATATTATGCTAATAATGTTTCAAAATTAGAGGTGCCTGCAGGATATGAACCCAGACCGCCCTGTTCGGAAGTCCAACGTTTAAACCAATTGGCTATCTCTGCGTTTATGCTCACACGTAAATTACAGCGGAATTCTTATAATAAGTATTACCGATATAATAACTGCTGCCCACTCAACGGCAACCCATTAACTGCTGTGCGGTTGTCGTTTACATATCATAATTATGTTCTCTCATACAAACGCGAACATTTTCTGTACATGCTAACTAATCTCTCAAACACGAAAAACAAATTTCACACTCACACCCACTTACTTTATTTATCCCTACTAATATTATAAATGCGAAAGTAACTCTGTCTGTCTGTCTGTCTGTCTGTCTGTCTGCGTCGCTTTCCCGCTTAAACCTCTCAACCGATTTTGATGAAATTTGACACAGACAATCTTTAGACCCTGAGAAAGGACATAGGCTACCTTTTATTGCGACAAAAAGGGATGAAGAGGTTGAAATAAAGGTTGAAAGTTTGTATGGGATTTCTTCGGGTTTTAAGCACAGCGCCATCTAGGGGTGAACCTTCCTAACTTAAAGAATAAGAACGCCTAGCGCCATCTCTTAAAGAACCATGAAACTTTATATTTAAGTACTTGATAATAAGTTTCCCGAAGCGAAGCGAGGGCGGGTCGCTAGTATTACATATAGTAATTATCCGCGCTTAACTTCGGAAAACTTAAATATTCTAATACCTACCCACACACGAAAAAATGTTTAAACGGTATTCGTTAACACGTTCGCTGCGAATCACGTAAGTATACGTCGTGTTTTTTCCATAGAAAAGTACGATCGACACGAAGCGAACTGCGAACGTGTTAAATTGAAATATTAACGTTTTTATGTGTGCATTTATTGAGATGAAGCCACCTTAAATGTGGGGAACAGTATTATTTCCCCACATTTAAGGACATTAGAACGCATACAACAATACTTAATTGACAACCGAATTTAAATCGATAAAGCCGTTTCTGCGAGCCATTCTACGAGCTGCGAGCAGGAACAAACGCACAGACAAACAGAAAAATAATAAAAAAAAATGTTATGAGATCTATTGCTTTACTAAAGCTAAAAAGTAATAGTTTTTCTTAAATTACTTTTAAATACATCAATCACTTAGAATTTTATTAAACGTTTACTTAAGTTAAAATATACAATTAAGTCACAGGAATGAGCCAGTCACCGCGTCAAAACCCCTCTCGAATAATAAAAAGAAAAAGCCATCAGTATCATGCTACACTATCATACAAATGTAAGCGTGATTACAACGTGCCTTTATCGTTGCAGTGACCCGTGATGCTGTAAACAGTATTCACCCATGGGTTAACCATCCTTAACAACAATAACCCAATTATACATCGATAGTTGTGGACTGCACGTGTTCAGTACGTACAGGAAACGATGCAGACACGGGGAGTCTGCTTAACTGCTGACTAGCTCCGGACACTCGCCTTGCATAGTCTGTGCCCACCGAAATATCGAATCCTACTTAATATTATAAATGCGGAAGTTTGCGAGAATGTATGGATGTCTGTTTGTGACTCTTCCACGCAAAAACTACTGAATGGATTTTGATGAAACTTTGCAATAATGTAGCTAACACATCAGAATGGTATATATATAGGCTATAATTTATAAAGATATAGTGTGCATTATTCAAAATATATTACTAAATCTTTGCAAACGCAAGGAATAAGTTTCCCGAAGCGAAGCGAGGGTGGATCACTAATGATAATTTTAATTGACGCGGTACTATAACTAATTAATTAGTCTCGTAACATAGAATAATTATTAATCATTTAGATCTATAAATGACAACAGTACTTTTCGAATTCTATTCATGATCTATTTTAGTATTCATATTCTATACAACTAAAACTCAGACCATGAATAAGCTTATTTTTTGGTCTGAAAACTAAACTGAGTGTGAAAATTAAGACAATGGTTACCCATTATCTTAATTTTAAACGAACGATCATTCACATTGATTGCAAAAGATAAATCTGCGTAATTTTGTATACAACTAAATTTATCAACGATCTACGCTACGTGCTGATGTAATCTACATTCCGTAAATATCTACTATAAGTACCACATTGCAGAACTGCAATAACAAGTTGTGACCACCGAATTATATATTTAATATCTAGAAATCTACCGTATTATCTACGCCCTGATATAAATAGCAAATTGCATTGACAGCTCGAGACCACCGCAAATTAAAATTTATTACAGACAACTTTTTGCTTTCGGCTTCGTCCACGTGGATGTTTCAATACGACAAAATACAGTTTGAATGAATTATTATAAACGCCAGTACGTATTACAGGGAATATAGTATCCTATGTCCCAATCCAGGTAATGGTACGCTTAAACATTACATAATTATTGAAAAATGGGAATGATAATGGGAAATCAATAGTACCTACACATAAAATCGATTTCTACCAGTTAATTACTATGGCAAGCCGCGCTAAGGAATATGTTCCAAAAAATGTAATGCGTTTGAAACTATGTCTGTAAATTTAATATACAATACAATACTGTATTGTATAGCACTAAATACGTAATACATAGATACATACTTTGTATTGTAAGAACTTTAACCGTCTTCATCCTGTACCTGTACAATTTCGTTTAATTCAAGCACGTTTAACTAATGACCGAGCCAGAGGCGACCTCTAGATGACAGAACATCAAACGCCTACTTACTTTTTTATTCAAAGCAATGTACGGCGTGACGAACCTGTACAAGCGAAGTTTCAATGGCGATAATTAAACGTGCTTTTCTTTTTATAACAAGCACAACACGTGGATAAACAAGACAGCACGGGTTTTATGTACACCAGAATAAATATATACGGCATGATACAGGCCTGCACTAACCGGAAACGGAACCCAGGGCTACAAGTATACTGGTTATTTTACAAAGTAATTTAGTTGTTAATTGACCATTACAAAGATTTAGATAATTTTCGTTATAATTTATCTATGTTCGAGGGAACCGAACGCATAACAAAAGGTATCGATATTATCAAAATAGTGATATAACGAAGGTTGCGGGCAAACCTTGGCCCAACAAACAAGTTAATATTGTGGGAATCATTGAACATAATACATTGTTAAGTAATGCCTCGTTTACCAATTGTCAATTTTGCGTCATTTTGCCAATTGTCCTTCTTTTCACGTAGCCATCGCTTTCTGTCCAACGAATTAAGAAATAAGAGGAAATGCCCTAAGGTCACGTGATCTGAAGCCAAAATTAACTCTAAAATGGCGCCGACTCCGCCCACAAAAACGTGAACACACCTTTTAATACAACACTTCATCACGTTAGGTATTGCTAAATTAACCTTAATAACTCATAACAACACATTAAACGCATAAATCTAAAGTTTTTATCTAAAAATAAAGTTCCAACAACGCTTTGAACGCTTAAATTAAATGACAGTTGACAGACCAACAGCTGTCAAGTCGAATAAAAACGCCATTTTTTTATTCGACTCGTGCTTCAAGGCGGATCTTGGGCGATATTAATAAATGCAAATTAGGGCCTATCCTCTCTTCTCTTTAATCGTTGTTTCTGTCTCATGCGCTCCGTAATGACTTATCTGCCACATCCATACACATTACATCCAGTTACATTAATGTCATCCGAGCGGATCCAAAAGTGCAACTTGCGTTGTATGAACGTAACTGTATTTATAGTTTTATTATCTTTGGTACATTGCAAGTTAAATCAAAGCGTGTAAATACGTATGAACCACGCGTAATCGTTAGCCGTAGGCGCTTTACAGCCTTGATTTTTGTTGGAGAGCACTCTACTTGTACGTTCATATAACCGTGAGTACTAAGCGAGGGCACATTGCATAACTTGAGTCGCTTCCCGTTTCTTCGTAGCATACAGTTATAGGTAATATGATATAAAACTGTAATTGACACACACACACACACGATCACACAAATGTAATACATAAAGTGAGTGAAACGCTCGTGTGTAACTTACACCCGAGCGTTTCATACACTTTAACATTGGCCAACATTTTCAACTGCATGGACGCAGCGTCTTGCATACCGCAACAGACCAACTGTCGTATTTAGTAGTTGAGATTGAGACCTGTGCTCTACGGACCGCTAATAGGTCGTTGTCATTTCTCTAATAAACATTAGCCTGTTAGCAACTGGTTTTCATAATAACGTCAGAGCCTTTATTATATAAAAGTTCTAGAACCGTCGACTGCGTCCTATTATGTCTAGACACTGTAACCATAAAGCCGAAAGCGACTAAGGCTCCGCGCAAATTCGCCACCGGCCACAGCCACCGCACCGCGGCTATGGCGGTGGCCAATTTTCGCGGAGCCTAATTGGTGACGTCTACATAAACATACCTAACGCGAAGTGTCATCGGCCAACGCTAAAACAACTTTACATGTTAAATATTTATTTTTGGCGGCGTTTTTATCTTTGGAGTTTATGTATCGTATGAAATTGTTGCCGTAGGTTGAATGGCCATAACATAAACTTTATTTTCAACTATGTTGCCTTCACAACTGTGATACTTTCTTCAAGGACGATGCGTGACCTCGAGGTAAAGTGATTGCAAATTGATACACGCTCCACCGCTTCATTCGCATAATTGCAGAATTAAGTTAAGCGTTACCAATACTTAAAAGAGTAGGTACCTTATAAAGGGTCGGTTATGCCTTATAAAGGATCTATAAGATACTTATGGATAAGTACGCATTAGGACAATTATATTGAACCCAGACTGAACGAATATGAAGGTACAAACAACCCCCCAATTGGTTTGTAAGCCCAAAATAAAAATTAAAAATTGTAGCCTTATAGGCATTTAGTTAAACTTATCATTGTACCTACAAGACATATTTGACAATATGAACACATTGCGACATTCTAAATCTACGTGTATGTACAATGTACATATTAAATAAGTCAATTAGTCTTCCTGTAACAATTAAATTTACCTTCGATGACGTCTGTTTTATCTGAAGGTCCGCAAAAAGACATATTAAACATATCAAAATCTAAGCAGTGCACTTACTAATAAATGAAATAAAGAAGCAAAATAAATAGAGTCCTAAAACGCACATGGCATTTGAAAACGGAACTATTCTACTGCAATGTAAATTGATGTCACTAACTTATACTCGTACTTCCTAAGCAAACAATAATGGTTTGCCTTATATCTTTAATTAAGTAACTAATTAGCATTAGAATTAAGTTATAAATATAAGTATAACATTAATAAAATATATTAAATTTCAAGCTAATTATATCTTACAATACATAATTAAACGAACGCATAAGACTAAAATTTGATAATTAATGAATATGAGCTGATATTTTAATTTTTATTATGATATGATAAAGTTAAATAATGATGTGCTAAGCACTACAGATTAACTATACGAAAGCGTCATCGCAATGAAAAGTTAATTTCAATAAGCACATGAAGATAATAATATAACCTCACGATAATAAACGCTATCGATAAGTGATAGGTACTCGATTCGAGTACAAATGCGATAACGTAGCGATAATATCCCTTACTTTTTCCTTAGAAGCAAAACGTTTCAAGTCAATCAGCTTCTGATACTGTCGGAGTGCCCGCAGGTACAACCGCGCCGGGAGCTCCGCTGGGAGCGACAGGGGCTTCGCACTCCGGGAAGCCACTCCTGTTTCACTCATAGTGAATACACACACACACTATATTTATTCATAAGCACAGTCCGCTGAACCCGTCACAGAACTGAGTGCCAATCGCGCGTCCGAAGTGAACGTCGACTCCACGCAACACTGACGTACCGTCCGCCGCGCATGCGTACCAGATACGCCGCGTTTGCGAAAAAGAAACTACACGACTAGTTATCCATGCTCGAGTGACTTTCCCTGCTCCGCGACGACTGCAGGCCACCGACCTGACCCGCTTTTACTATAAATAACTATAATACGAAATACGCCAGCAGATTGGACGCGCACGCCCTTCGGCTAACGAGGAGGGATCCGCCGCCGCCGCCGCCGGCGAGCTTCGTGCACCCTCGTGTTCTCAATACGAATGATTATGTCTATAATTATGTGTTAAATGTTTCAATTGCCTAACTATTACATTTTAGTTGAAATTTATATTGAACCCTGTATTCTCTTAGATTGCTTGAATATAACCGCTCACTATTACTATAGTCGCTCTCCACTGTACTTCTTATACGAGTACTACGTAATAAGTTTCTTTATTGTACTTAGTTCCGACACGACCGAATGACGCTATGGCCGTATGAATGTGTACTTCGAGATGGCCCATTGTTCTACAACTCATGTCTGGAGATTTAATGTATCGCATTGAGGAGCATTGTTTGGGAGGAAGACCTACGCGCTATTTAGTGGTATGTGTTCATTTGAACACATCGTCGCCATGATAAGACACAATAATATTATACTATTTCCATTTACTTGAAAACTCGCGGCGTGGTTTCACGAAGATTTTATGCAAATTTTACTGTAAACATATTATAGACGGTCTCGCACAGATAAATTAGTTTTGACTATTATGGTATTGTAAGTCTTTTTTAACGTTTATTTTGTTAGTAAACCTGGTTAAACAGTGACTTCATAACCAGCCTCCACACGCTGCGAATTGAGTATCTACCTAATAATTGACTCACACCATGGTCACATATTTGTTTCCAATCTCATAAAAGTTTTTCTCAAAAATTAAATGTGCCATAGAACAGAACAGATTATGTACCGACATATTTTTTAATAAGTAGGCTATAATTAAATTTTTAAGACGTGAAATATTATACGAGTACAACGTTTTAAAAGCCATTATAATATGATGTAGATACTTCATTCTTTATAATAATGGTAATGACATTATTTTAGTTGTTATAGTTATAAAAAGTAACTAATAAATAACTCTAGTATATAAATCTTGATCTAGTTAGATTAATGTGAAAATATGTATAACAAAGTCGGTATTTTCATTGTTCTTTTTGCCCCTTTTACACTACGTACCTAATAATATAGGTATCTAGGTACTATAAAACAAATTTATTTTTGTCATTATTTAGTTTTTTAAAGGTTATAATATAAGTATAGAAGTATTCGGTGATAGATACCTAATATAATACAAATAATTCTGTAACTGATAAAGCTCACATTGCATTATAAGTTGGTACCTTAAATTTATAGAAATACAAGAATAACTTCGATTCGAGGCCGGAGACCTACATATCTTCACTAAACATAAAACTTTCACTAAACATAAAAACAATGTTTTCTCCCGATAGACAAATTCAACGAAAATGATAATACGACATTTTAAACTAGAAAAAATAGTGTATTTTTATACCTACCTACGTCTTGTTCTTGTAGAGGTTGGGGCTGAAAACTGCCCGTCTCCTTTTGAAATCGTTGCACCAACGTTGCAAGTAAAAGATTCGTTAAACATATTCCCGCTGTCGTCTCATTAGTATATCTTACTGTGTATCTCATAAAGATCATCCAGATATCGGAGTGAGGTGATATGCATATCAATTGCATGCGCTCGGTTCTTACTCGGTCCTAAAGCTCGTTAAGTTTTTGCGTCAACACGTATTTGATTTTACAGCTTCCGTCAGCTTATAAAACTATGCTGTATTTGTCGTGTATGGTTGTTCGAAGCACGATAAGCTATGTTATTTAAATTGTCGACATGTGTACAGTACTGATAAGAAAGAAGTACTCATAATGAAGTTACCGCGATAACCGCGATGTAGCTTATGGCGTTATGGCTGTAACTACAATAAGAAATGTTTGTACTTAGCAGTTATTTGTTCCGCGTGGAAATTAAAAAACTGAGTATTTTCATGCATATTTTCCCGTACATTATGACACACTACCGAGAATGATACTCAGGCTTAGGAGTTTCGTCTTTTTATCAACTAGATAGCGTAAAAACGTTGAATAGTAACTAAAAACTAAATATAGATACTAAAAAGTGATTAAATTACATACCTAAGTCATTTTTAACTCTACCATTCCGTTAGTAAATAGTTAAATGGAAATCAAAAACAAAAATTTCAAGATAATGTTTAAAACGAACAAAGATTCGTCGCCCTTGATGGTAATGATTAAGATGATATGTAATATCTTATTATTTTTGCAAATACAACAGAACATCCGTTAATATATCCATCAATCAATACTATGTAAAAATATATTTTTTATGGACTTAAGATAGCAAACGAGCATGCAGCACCACCGCCGCCCATGAAAACTGTGACTGACCTAGAACAAGATTCAAATGGGGACTAGGACAGTACCTAAATCCGAGACGATGTCAGTACATTAGTTAGCATAGTTTTATATAATAATATTATATGAACATACACAATAGCAATAATAAAAAATCCTTTCAAGCTATTTTTGAAAATTGCACATGAATTAATGAATTTCCTTAACAACTTAATATTTTTATCTAGGTGGACTGTTTAAAAATACTAATAGGTTACCGAATTGACGTCATTTGATTAAGAGCGATATAAATACGGGAAAATCGTTAACCGAAATGTTGTATGTTAATTAAGAACATACATACCTACCCACCTATGTATACTAATCGAATGGTATTGACTCAAAAAATATTCACAACACAAACTTTTTATGAACCAACGTGCAATAACTCTATATTTAATCACAATTCAAGGAGAGATAACATTAATGTTTATTGCTATAGTTTTTACCTGCTTAAATAATAATGATACGAAAAAAATGTTTAGGTGGGATTCTTTATCGTGTTTTATTTTTTATACCGATTGAAATTAAACAAAGATAATGTTGAAAAAACAAAACGAACAATTGACAAAACAATTGGATTTTTTTCTGTTGTTCTAATAATACGTAGACGGAGAAGAGAGTAAAGACCCACGCATTCACAAAAGAAACAACTTACGCCAATGACACAAAAAAACGAGACAGTATGATAATAGTGTTGTCTCACTTTGCGTGGCGTTTTCTTTAAGGAAAGCACCGTAAACACCGACCACACAGCCAACCACCAGTCGGTGACCGTTACTTACAAGCAAATTTGACAGCTGACCGTCTAATTTTTCTTGTGCCACATACTGGTTAAGTGGTCTGTGGCCACATACAATCGTACTTTCTCGTGCTATCTCATGTTGGCCACTCAACAGATGTCTATATCGTTCTCTATCTACGGTTACAGTTCAGAAAAGTTCTAGAGAGTTTTCATTTAGGTATGTAGAAAAAGATAATCTTTATAAATCCTTAAAATGCCAACTATCCTCTAAAAATGCCAACTACTTGTACAATCCAGAATAAATTATAGGTAAGTATGCATTAGGAGAATTTCTGTTAGTTTATTCAAGATTTTAATCAACAAAATAAATAATATTTCTGTGCTACACGTTCCAGGTGACATTGGAAAGTCACAATATCAAAGAAAGTCATTACGAACAGATATACCTACATCTTTTAGGAATGCTTACCGGTCTCCAAAATTCGTTTGTCAACATAACCTCAAGCGGCTCCCACAACAAAGCTTTGCACGTCTCTATTCGTTAGCTACGTTTAAATGTGTCTTTCACTTCACAAACCACTTGTTATCGTTTATGCACAAACACTAAATTTTTGGACACAAACCTGTGACTACAGCAATGATATTAAGGTCCCGGTTAGCGTCGGGTTGTGACGAAATAATGTGTTAGAGCGTGCGTAGAGCAGGTTTGCCTGTTACCCGGTATTCGGGGTGCCCCGCAAGCTGTAGCGGTTATTCTTATTATAGAGACGAGCATGCCCCACGAGTTTAAGTTACCTACGTACAAATATAAACTTTATTCCGTGCGCACAATGCTCATTTTGCTTTATAATAAACTAAGCACATAAGTAGACGCTGACATAAGTAAATTCATAATGATTACAAACGTTACAGTATAAACTAATTAGTGTGATAATTTTTTAAAAGATTATCTAATCTAATTTGTATATATTTAAGTGAGATAGGTCATGGGCGCTGACGTCTTTGTCCACAGTCGTTAGACCAACAGATAAATAATCCATTAAAATACTTTCAACTGAAATGAATGTGTAGGTACATTTTGAAAAGATTCCTGGCGGTAGGATCGTTTTTATCTTAGCTTAAACCTTTAATTAATTGAATTGAATGATTTTTTTGTGTACTACAATGCAATTGGAGGTATTAAACAGTGCTTTATGATAAATTAAACATTGGATATTAATTTATTAAAAACTCAAACAAGTTACATTTGTTTGACCTAAGCCTTATATTTGGGTTATGGCGTGGGGCCCTCATAACAATGACAAACCACTAACTGAAGTGGATTGGATTTGAATATTTCTTATTAACTTTAATTGACGTAAGTATCCAGAGTGGATTCAGAATATTCAATAGTTCTATTTTGAATATCCAAAATATTCACACACGGCTTTACACGTGGTAGTCTGAGAGCTGATGACGAACTTAGGGAAATTATTTTTGGCACATTGAAAATCAATCTAAAAATGTCATACTTTATTAATGTGCGGATCTGGAACCTCGAGTCTGGTAGAGTGTTTGCGGTTATTCGACTACTGCGCTGTATTTAATACTTGCAAAAAAAATACCAAAAAATGTGCTTTTGGCAACTTTAATTTTTTATATCTATAAATAATCCAAAAATAACAATCCCAGACTTTTTATTGCTTTTAAAGTATACCCAGACTCTTTCAAACATATTTTTTACTTTTTATAGCCTATAGATTATTTAATACCCTAAAATAAGATAAAAAAAAATCAACAGTAGTTATAAACAGTAACTCAGCTATTCTGACTGCTAGCTCTGACGTCACGCTCTTACGTCACCCTATGACGTCATTGGAACGGGTAACTTTTCCATTATCTCGTCAATATGATATTTTTATAATATAATAGTGCATATTTAGTGCTAAAAATATGTCCCCTAAAGTCATCAGCTCTCGGACTATGGTTTTAAGTAGGTACTACAATGCGCATTCAATGCAAGAGTCACGACTTTGACATTTTAGATCAATTGTTCTGAACAATCAAAACTTAAAAAAAGTAACATTAACGATAAGCATTATTTTTTCTTTTATTTAAACAATGTAGTATTCGGCTTGGAATACGATTAACCTAAATCTATATACTTACTATTATTTAAAGTAGATAGGTAAAAAAAATATTTGTAGTGACGAATTTGACATTTGTGTTTAAAATCTCGTAATGTAAGCATGTAATAAAGTATGTAATATGATAAGTTACACTATATCTTCCTTCCTTCCTTCTGTTTCTCTTCAGCAATTATATTTTGTCAAGCAACATAAGAGTTTGAGGATTTGAGGTGTAAGGTTTACCTGTTGAACAACGATGTTAAAGCGCCCGGTCTTATAGATATATAGCCCGGTCTTATAGGTCTATAGATATGCTTAGATTTCTCGTATTCCTTTGTTTATGTATCACACTCTGTTTTTGATCTTCTTGGCGAATGAAACAGAAAGTTATTAGGTACATAATAACACTATAAATGATTAGTTCATTCAAACATAATTTGTGGAATAATTCGAGGAATATACCTGTGATTGAAAAGAAAGAAGAGCAAGGAAGAAAAGAAAAACTGCTTCTGGACTCCAGCCGGAACACGGTAGCGAAGTGGTCTGTGGCAAGTTAAGTTGGTTAAGTGGTCTGTGGTAGCTAGCCAGCCGGGTTCAACCCCTTACCACCAGTCCAAAACTCCAAAGTACCTTCGGGATTAAACAGCGTAGTACCTAAGGATTTTTTACTCCTTACACGCTTAACTGACAATCATTAGGCGAAGTAACTCAACTGTTGTCGCAACTGTTTTACTATTATTATTATAATTTTGCGCAGTTCCCTGTCAAAATAATGAAATGACATACCAAATTACGATAGATAATGAACCGTGTGTGACATCCTTTGAATTTAAACGTTGGCTTTCGACCGGTCCTTGAAGCGGACTCACGCACCGAACGTGTCTCTATTTGCGTCATAACAATTTCAGGAAGATTTTTTTACAAACAAGACTAAGCACTCAACGATCTCATAAAACATTTAGCATACGGACCACAACAGAAAATTAATTGGTCAAGTATGAATCGGTGAGATAAACATGAGGTTCCTTGCTTATAACCTAATTTAGTTTAAGTATACTTACAAATTCTTACTTTTTATATTTTATTTTTTAATTCTTTTAATTCTGGTCTCGTTGCTTTTGAAGATAGTGTTGTTCTTACTCGTAGATTTAAGTATTTATATTGAACACTTATTTAAATTGAATTTAATTAAAATGCACATCCAAATTAGAATGGAATTCAAATTAACCAATTTACTGCAAAATTATGTTAAATACAACACATATTTAATAATTTGTAATGTATTCAATATATTGAGCTTCTCGTTCAGTAGGTAGGTAGAAAAAAATAGGCTGTGGTCGGACCGAACCGCTTCGACCAGGTAAGATTTCTCATCCGATACACGGAATCATAATAAACAGGGTGTTTGATTTATTTTTCATAATTATTGATATTTTACATAGTTAAAGTTGGTATCAGGTTTCCGATATCTAATTGATGTTCCTGCCGTGAGAGTGTGACGTCAATCCGGCGCCGCAACGCGATCCATTGGCTAGATAGCGGCAACGTGCAAACCATAATGTGATACAAACATCGAGATATAAGTACTAACGTACTAGAGAAGCTACGTCAAATAACTGAATTGTCCTATTCTTCGTAATTTGTAATTTGTTCGCTGCAGCGCTAAAATAATAACAATTCGTCTAAACCGAAAACTAATTTACCACTGCGCTAGATTTGCTGCGGAAGTGTATTTATTCTCGGCAAAAAGGTCTTAAGCGCCATGTAAATCACGGCACTTACGCGTGACGACTGAGTGAGGTGCGGCGACGTGCGGCGCGATCGCCGCAGTTGAACGGGACAAAGTAGGAATTTACGGTGTCTTCTCTAGTACGTTAGTACTTATATCTCGATGGATACAAACTATTGTTTAAGACTTTTTATGTATACATATAACTTACAAACGAACAGACACCCATCTGAAGTAATACCGAAGGCATCACTGATGCGTTATCAGCTAAGAACAGAGAAGGAAGAAAATACTGACTCAAGGATTCTTTCAACAAATAAAATACTGAACCCTTATGAGTTCATTGAATTCATTGAACTGAAGATTTAAAACGATTATAAAATATATTTTTGTCACACCTTAAATAAAAGTGCTGTATATGACAAAACATTTGATTCACAAACGAACGAGTAATATAAATTTTTAAACATGAAATCTTATGACGATAATATATGTACCTAACCGAAATGATAATAATGTACTCGTAAGTACTTAAAAATATTCGTAAATGTATGTAGGTATAGCGGTTAAATGTCAACCCTGCAGCCAAGTAATGGCCCTGCTTGCAAAGCGAGATGTCCCGGGTTCGATTCCCGAACTTTTATGTGGAAGATAAATGTATGTTCTCTGGTCGTGGCCTCATAGGTGTTGGAGTTGTCTACTTATTGTCCATGCCACCTGCGACAGAGGGATCCTACTGCGAGAATACGGGAGATTATTTATTTGTTTATGGGTGTGTTTTTATCCATTGCCTAACCTAAGCTATGTATTACCGCTACACAAAAGAAAAAATGCTCAATTGCTGGCTATAATTTCTGGTGTAGAGTTTTGACACGGAAAAATATCCATTGACCTGTCTTAACTTATATGGATTTTGTGGGACGAATTTTAAGCAATGAGTAGAATTTTAAGTAGATTATTGCGAGCGTTGTTTTAAATACACCTAAATGAAAAACCTGGAAAATTCCACTGAGAAGAATACATACCAACCTACCGCCGACAACATACATGTGTCGTCGTACTCCTCATAAATACATACACGACGGACGAGGTTAGAATGTATAAAAACTTCTACAACTGTTAGCAAGGGTTTTTGTGGTAAGTATCCATTTTTTGTTGTAATATTTTTTTTATTGACAAATGGTATGGTACATAATTGACACATGCTAAATCGTATGTCTGTAAAACCACAGGCATCATCAACAAGGTCAAAAAGGAAGTGGGTGACCCGCTTATTCTAGGCACTTTGACATCGGCGCTGAACCGAAATACGTTACTTTCACTGTCGGTAGTTCATCTTCACTGTTTTTTAAGTGATACTTCTTAGTGGACTTTAGAGAATAGCTCCACTTTTGAATTCCATACTGTGAAGTTTCACTTCCTCTGCGCGTAAGGGACTCCACGCTGTCCACGCACCAACTTTATTTTTAAGAACGGTGCCGGTGGTAAGGGCCACACGGGTAAAATACAAACTCAAAATTTTGTATTACGAGTACGTACAGATTGCTTCATCTGCTATTTAGCGAAATGCCCCACAAGCAAAGACGGTTAAGTTAAACCATTTTCCCATTACATATTTACCAAAAAATTAAGTGTTTTAAGATAAATGTTGATTCCATTGAAAAGAATCGTAACTAACTACGTAATATTATTATTATGTATTCATAAATTACATTATCGCAGTCTGAACCATTGCACAATGGGAATGTTAAACTACCGAATTACCTTACTTGATAGTCATGGCGGCCGTATTGACGTTGTTCACAATAATGAGAATATTATTGCATTTAAATCGGTTGTTATGGTTATGAATAAATACGATTGGTTAAAGTTACTAAGTAGATAATAACAGAAGATGAGCCAACCATAATCAAAAAAATTCCTGGATGGGATTCCTATCGGACTAGATGTTGTTAGTGACGGCATTGAGGTCAATTTAGGTTCCATGTTCGAGGCCTATACTTTTTTATGTATCTCTAGCGATTTCTCCGTCATTTTTGAACCGATTTTTTTTTCGAAAGCTGGTGCTTGTCATTCAGGCCTATTTGAACGAGATCTGACGCGTCGTTTTTGAGTTTTCCTTAATAATGAAGAAGAAGAAGAAACGTTAATGCCTATTTAATTGACTTCGACTACGTTGTTGATGTTCCATTTTACTAAGTACTTGTCGATGTAGAAGTCAGATTTTGTTTTGTTGAAGTAATAATAATATAAAAATAGAGCGGACCCAGACGAAAACCCACCAATAAAATTAATTGCAGTGTTAAATGGGGTTTGACTTCATTTGAACTGAAGGTTTTTTTTATCAATCTCGTCTATCGGACGGTGCAGAATTTTGTAGAATGAATAATTTTATTGTTACATTTTACCTTCAAAAGCATTTAATCAGTTTCACCTGACCCGATGCGGGTGTGTTAAGGGCGCGTTTATATGACGCGACAGTTTTAAAAGCTATCGAAAACTAAAACTATTGAAAATTATCGCGTCGTCTAACTGGAGCCTAAAGCTGGTCTGATTGTAAAATGCAACGACGCAACCCTATCGTGTTTGGGTTCGTTTGATTTGCCTTGAGGAGCAAGAGCAGAAGGTTCACTTGGACTCAACAAGAATATAGTCCCTCACACACCTTGTTTCGTTTGTAAACAAAACCGTTTAAAACTATTTTAAATTCAAAATACATATAATTTAAACCTATATCTAGTAGTTCGATCGTAAAAATATGCATTATTATTGTTGCAAAACTTGAATGTTCTTATCGGCTGCTGGCGTCGGAGTTGTGTTAACACGTGCATGGGCTGGAAGTTACCTAATCATATTTCTGCACTAAACATACCTACTAAAATATTTATGTTATGAATAGAACCGTTATAACATTTCAGTTATGCTCGGCCTACTAATACTCCTCGATTTGTAAATATAACGTAGGTTATTGGCATTAATTTGAATATATTTACTTCATTACCGGCCTATACAAGAAATACCTATAAGATATGCACAAGAAATTTTGAATTATGAACATAAAGGCTTTTTCACTCGCGGGTGGTAATAGGGAGATTATCTAGCTGTCGAATTTTTTTCTATAAATGTATCGGCGCTAGTGAGACTAAAACGAAGTGTCTGACAACGAAATCTGTGACGGATATGAAACAATGCACGAGTTTCGGGACAATTTTAATCGAGGTCAAAATAAGCCATAGAAGGACAAAATGTAATCGTGATTACAGATTACGTTCAGGTACTTACATCTGTAGACCCGGAAATGCCCTCACAAGCGCCTTTGGAGGACCGGTAGTTAGAGATGTAATCGTAATTCGTAATCATTACTAGATACAATTTGGGCAAAATGTACCAGACGAAATTGTAATCTGTAATCATGATTACATTTTGCCTATCTGTGAAGCAAGCTACTTATGTGCTTATAGGTCCTACGCTGCACTCGTCTTGCATCTTGCTGAAAAACGAACGAGATAATTCTGTTCATTAGGTCTTTCGCAGTATACCATCGTCATTTCATTAGCTGGCTTTTACCTACATCCGTAATTTTGTCTTATCTCCGTAAACTCTTTGTATGTTGAACAGACAAAAATTCTAACAAGTATGGCCGGCACAGCCAATCGAATTTAGTAGATAAAGCTGATGACCATAAGGGACTCCGTCGTGCGAGATGTGACGCGGATCCCAAATGTCTAACAGTGTAAGTGCTTACTACAATATTATACATAATATATCACGCGCACTGTGTTTATTTATTTTGTTACAATAATATTTTATGACCTGTGATAACCCTGATAAATGGAAAATGATGCAATGTCTAGCTAGACCGTGTCAGTAATTTTATTCTTACTTCTTAGTAGTACTATGAGGTATAAGAGGGCGAATACAAAAACACACGAGAAGCTTGTGTCAAAATATTTTGCTTAAGTTTCTGAGGATTTTCCCCAAAATCCACATGATGCGAAGAAAGACACCGCACCTGAATAAAAGATATTCAGATATTATTGGAATAAGATGAATAAGTGATTCAGAAAATTTAAATATTCCTGGAACATTTATGTTTATGATAACTTTTCAGCACGGAGCTTCCACGGAGGGTGATAAAATCTGTATGTTATCAACATAATTCTGTCTTTCCAAGAAATCTACGTCCTGTAGGAAACTGAATAAGGAAAAATATAAAGACTTTATCCTCAAACAATATAGACAAAGTATACAACATATTATATTATGTTATTTATGATTTGGGCGCAGTGAAGAGGCTCTGGATTATGCCTTTATTGAGGGCTGAAAACTAAAAAGACACGTTTGGCCCACAGGTGCACATTTAGGTTTAATAAAAATTTGGGATCTGTTCATTTATATGCGTGTTTATTACTTTTTTTGACTTACCTACTAGATAGGTATTTATCAAATTCATGTAAAATTAATAAAAACTCTGTATCGCTGTATTAATCGAATGTATAATTTTGTAACAGGTAGCCTTTCTAACAAAGATATTTAATGTCTTTTAAAGAGGATATTTTAGCTTAAATGAATCAACCATTGTAACTAAGTTACATTTATGCAGAGTCCAGGATTGATCCAGAATGTGAGGTAAACGGCCGTTAACGCAGGGTCGCGCTGTGGAGGTATAGGTACGTGGGGTGTGGAGCCGACTCGAACGGCGGTAACGTGCAACAAGGAGGCCATTGACGTCAATCCACTATACGACATAAATATTTATTGAAACGTACACATAATTATTCTCGATTCGTGTGGGTGGCTGACGGATATAATAGTTTAATATAACGTGTATGAAACTCATTATCACATAGTCAAAAATACAATATTCCTGTGTTGTATATCCCGAATCAAATGGATGAAATCATAAATATCTACGAGTACTAACATACATAGATGTGTATATGTAAGTACCTACAAAATATAATGAAATTCCATCTAATGGATGTCTATACATGGAAAACATTTGAGAAAGCTATTGTTGGCGGGCCGGGGGTAGTACCCCCACTAAGTAATATCAGAAAAGATTTAATTTATTTGAATGCGGTTTTTATTGATGTATTGTGATAAACTTGGTGTGTATTTTATTCGAATTGGTTCACTAATAAAAAGTTGTATGAAAAGTTGTATGAAGTTGTACTGCATCACTGACAGAATCCATCATTTCCTTTTCTTGGAATATCACTATTCACTCTTGAATATTTATACCTACTCAAATAACTTTGTAATAAGGATAATATTAATTGCGAGGACAAAACAGAACTACTTAACAAATTAATTAATTCGTTGAAAACTATGTAAGTTGTTAGGTAGTTGTCCAACTAGTTTCTACTTCATCAGACGACCTTGTTAAATGTATACCTAGCCAAGACGCTCGGGTGCTTTGAATAGAATACATTTCAAACAGTAATTTATTAAACAATCCGTTAATTAATTTCCATTGTTTAAGCTCCGAGGCTTGTGTGGCGCGCCCCCTTGCCGTTAGATGTTGTTGCCAACAAATTAAACTTTCCTTAAGAAATTAAGTTTTTTTATTTAAATAAATTTGATTTGCGTCAGTATCATGAGCACTATCGTACGACTACACTTATGTTACAATGTGAAAGGTTACCCATTGTGTGATAATTTATACGAATTCCTGGTTTGATGATGAGTCATAATTGTATGTGCGTAATCCATGTTACTTACCGTCTGATTAGAAGAATTCATTCGTCTTTACATAACATTAATTGATGGAACTGATACCAATAGACGCGTTAAAACGGTTTTAGAATTAAATTATACAGAAAAAACAAACTTTTTAAGACTGAGTTGATAAAATTTAATGTATTTGGTAGTAATGGTTACAGTACCCACCTACTCGATAAATTTAAATGTGTTTCTGGAATTTATTCCGGTACAAATTCTTTTGAAACTGAATTCGAAGTGATAGAATCATTCTGTTCTATCTGAATTCGAAGTACCATTTGGTAGCAGTCGATAAAAAAGCCACGTCGGATGCCTTCGGTCGCCTTAAAAAAATCGACACTTGGGTTGGCCACTGACTTCTCCACCAATCCGCACTGGAGCAGCGTGATGGAGTATGCGCTAGGCCTCCTCATACATGAGGAGAGACACGTGCTCACTAGTGGGCCATTAAAGGGTTGAAGCCATACCCCACCAATTAACATCTAAATCCGTTTATTAATTTTCACGCGATAGACTCATTGTCAGACAGAAAGAGAAAAAAATCAAATAAGGAACTTCGTTCCAAATATTTTTTAGCCTAAATCTGGTCGAAAATAAACCATAATCATTGCCAATTGAATAAGAATTATTGAAAATTTGGAGAAATGTATTATTATATTTTATCATGTTTCGATACCGTTCATAGTTCTATATCACAATCATGTCTGCATTGTTAAGGAGCTAAAGCTCGACTTTTCCCCATTTTGCATGTATTGCATCTCTCGAATATTATTTGGAAGAATTAGTTACCCGCTCTGCGCTCGAAACTCGACCGTAACTTACAAATGGTTTACATTGACACTACACGTACAATTAACGTACACATTTCAAACGTCATGTCGTGTCAAAGGCATGTTAGTATGCATAAAGTAACTAACATTAGTGTGTGTGATGTTTGTATACTTGATATTAAATTATTAAATGTATATTTGATATTAAGTGATACTTAATTAGAATCCAGGATTGCGATCTGTACTCTAATTCTACACTTCTACCACTAACTATTAAGTGAGTCATGTGAGTTGTAGCCGGTTTGAAACGGAAGTTTAGTAATTACACCTAATAGCCACGCTGCAGGATGTAATGGTGTTATAATTAACTATAAAAGGTCTGGGCACATTACATCCAATCAACTCCGACTCTACTCCGATTCAACTCACAGGAAAACATTGAAGTAGGTCGCTGTAATGTGTGTAATGGCTTAAGATTGTATTTTCAACATTTCCTTGATAAAACTGATACACGCGCGATTGGGGCATTGTATTCCTATGTCCAACTCAGATCAGGCTGAAAATTCGACCGTAAGTGACCTGTAACGAAGCTCATATTTCAATGCTTTCCTATGAGTTGTCGAGTTTCAGTTGAATTGATGTAATGTACGTAGGCCTTTAAGCTGATATTACGTCATACTTATTCCTAATTCTTCATAATCCCTGTATGGTAAATTATGCAATAACAATAATAATTCTACACATGTTTAAATAAATTATGTTACACGTGCTCTCTACATCTATTTTACTAATGTTTCTAAGCAATTTTCTGGTATGAAGTAGTTTTAGTGTTAAATAAATCACAAAGAACAGGGGTAGAAAAGGGATAATTGTTGAGAGCCATTACCGAGTAGTTACTTATCTACTTTGTGCCGAGCAGTAAACAAACTTCTAGAAGACATTTTTAACGTGACGTTTCTACTGAAAAGTGAACTTTACCAGATTCGATTTTCAATTTCCTCCATTGAAGTTTGCTGCTTGTTTTTCTAGGATTGCTTAATAGTATCATAAGTAGCGATTGGTGTAATTTACTTTATAAAAATGTGTGCACTCGTACCAAGATTACATTAGATTAGACTAGATTCGATTACACTTAGTTTGAAAAACTAAAAACATGATTTTATAATGCTAAGTAAATAACAACAACAAAATCCTCTTTATTGTGTAACTTATATGTGCATTATAATACTTATTATGTTTCACAGCTTCATTCTTCGCGATTTAACAAGTTGTAGACAGCGCCATCTAGTAACAGCCTTGCACGTGGTTCAAAGGTAAGTTTTAAATACAAAAACAAGTATGGCAGCACTGTCTGCCACCATCTTGTTCCGCCATATTGCCCCCACCCTACTCGATGTCAAGGGCGATGTCTCACAATTTTGCTCATTCAGCGCTCTCGTGCTCAAGCCTTCGCACGTCTAGAGCTCATACTGTCCGTTCTTAAAGCTCTCAAAATGGGAGGTAAACGAAAAAATGAAGACAAAGAAGATCGTATTCGGCGAAAAATTGCAAGATTGGAAGAAAAATTACGAAGAAATTATGATAGAAGATCCATAGAGTGTTCTGATGAAGAACTTGGCAGTAAGTTATACTGCTGGTTATCTCTTTATTCCTTGGGGAATACATACACTTGTATGCAAAAAATGGCATTGCTTTAACAAAAGCTAAACGTATCTCGCTAAAGTCCAACAGGACAATTTTTTATTACACCTATATTCCTTGGGGAATATTATTTACTAAGAACTGTTGTTCTTTGCAGATTCTGCCAGTATGCCAGACTTGGACTTCGATGATGAACCACAGGCTGAAACACTCGTGTCGCATCCAACCAAAGCCGTGGAGACGCAACATTCAGCGTCGAGTCCATTTCAAGGAAATGAACCCACAGTACAATCTCCAGAAGGGTGTGCTCCTCCGCAGCCACTGGAACTAACTACGTCAAATAATGTTGACTCTGAAAATGTTGACGTCCTTCTTAATAGCGACATTTTAACCTTGTTAGGCGATGCACCAAAAAATGATACGCCTTTGGGAAACCCAATTCACAAGGACATTGCTAGCCGCTGGCAGGAAATTCTGGCAAAGGGTTTGCAAAAAGATACACTATTCCCAGCAATTGTGACCTACTTATCCCCCCGACTCTGAACCCGGAAGCCAAGGCCGCACTGGCCGAACCTCAAATTAAACGTGACTTTTCTTTAATGCTGAAGCAAAAACAAATTGGTATAGCTATATCAGCTTTGACCCGGGTTACTGAATTAATTATTAATCAGGAGACATCTGCAGAAAAACTCCTTAAGCCTATCAGTGACGCTTGTCGCCTTCTTTGTGATAGTCATTATACTGATACAAGAACAAGACGAAATTTTATTACGTCCGTAGTGGATGCAGGTCTCAAAGATACCCTTCTCGAATCCGCGAGGGACCGGTATTTATTCGGGGAAAATATTGGGGAAAAATTAAAAAACGCTAAAACTATTCAAAGATCAGGTCAAAGTTTAATTACCAAGAAATCTACTATCACACATAACAAAAACTATAATCCTAAACCGTTTCGTTTAAACTTCAAAGCCCTTCATCGGAAACCGGCGACCAACCCAGATGCAGGGCGCTATCGGTCGCCAGTGATACCATCGACGTCGTCAGCAGGCCAGCGTCAGCCGAAGAGGAGCTTCAATCGCCAGCAGCAAGCGGAGCGATCGCCGCCACCACCTGCCACACGCAGACCCTACCGCAAATAACCACTTGCGAGGTACAGTACGCCGGCCGTCTTCGATTATTTAAGGATAGGTGGATAAAAATCACTAACGATCCAGTCATATTAGATTGGATAGCAGGCTACAAAATACCTTTTGCCTATGCCCCTACACAATCAACTTGTCCATATGTATATCCCAAGTCAAAACAAGAAGCATTAGATTTTGATAACTCGATTTGTAACCTATTAAAGATAAATGCTATCTCAAAATGTAAACATGAAAAGGGGGAGTTTTTGTCTAGAATATTTCTTGTGCCTAAACCTAATGGTGATAAACGATTCATACTAAATTTAAAATGTTTGAATAAGTTCATTAAAACAGAACATTTTAAAATGGAAGACTATCGTACGGCTTCAAAATTAATAGTTAAAAATTGTTTTATGGCATCAATAGATTTAAAAGACGCCTATTTTTTAATATCTATACACAAATCACATCGAAAATATCTTAGATTTAAATATAACAATGTTCTATATGAATTTAACTGTTTACCGTTCGGGTTATGCACTGCTCCCTATGTATTTACCAAATTATTAAAACCTGTTATAGAATATACAAGGATCCATAGTATTACTTCAGTCATATACCTGGACGATATATTTTGCATCGAAAAGTCACTTCCGCATTGTAATCACAGCGTACAGTTTATTATTCATTTACTTCAAGATCTTGGTTTCATTATAAGCTATGAGAAAAGTTGCTTAGAACCAAAAAATGTATGCAAATTTCTAGGTTTCATTTTTAATTCAAAGGACATGACTTTGACCTTACCTGACCACAAAAAAGTAAAAATAAAAGATAAATTAAAATCCTTTATGTGCTTACAAAAATGCAACTTACGAGATTTTGCAAGACTACTAGGACTTTTAGTTTCAGCATGCCCAGCCATACAGTATTCCTGGTTATATACAAAGGCGCTTGAACGCCATAAGTTTTTAAGTCTTTTAAATAACCCCACCTACAATCAAATAATTAATATTCCAACAGTTTTACGTGCAGATATAAAGTGGTGGTTAGATCATATAGATACCGGTGTATTTCCATTTAGGTTTAATGAATTTTATTTAGAAATATATTCTGATGCATCATTATCAGGCTGGGGTGCATTTTGTAATGACAATAAATCTTTTGGGTATTGGAAAGATGATGAGAAATTATTACATATCAATGAATTAGAACTTAAGGCAGCTTTTTTCGCATTGAAAATTTTTGCAAATAATGTATCGGATTGTGAAATTTTATTAAGAATTGATAACATAACGGCTATTTCATGTATAAATAGGATGGGATCCATCCAGTATCCTCATTTAAATAAGCTCACCAAAGAAATTTGGCAATGGTGTGAAAGGCGGAAACTCCTTGTTTTTGCATCCTATATTAACACTAAGGAAAATGTAGAGGCTGATTCGTTATCACGTAAAAAATTTGAAGACACAGAATGGGAATTAGAAACTTGGGCATTTAATAAAATAAAAAACGAATTTGGTATTCCTGACATCGATTTATTTGCAAGTCGACAGAATGCAAAATGTTCCACTTACGTGTCTTGGAAACAGGATCCAGGAGCATCTGCTGTAGATGCGTTTACATTAAGCTGGACACATATGAATTTTTATGCCTTTCCTCCATTTGCTTTAGTTTTACGAATGCTGCAAAAAATAATTCATGACAAAGCAGAAGGTATTGTGATAGTACCCTATTGGCCAACTCAACCTTGGTTTCCTCTCTTTCAAAAAATAAAGTTGGAAACTATTTATTTTAAACCTAATATTAATCTGCTTAAATCACCTTTCAGGTCCGCGCACAAACTTCACAAATCTCTCACCTTAATTGCCGCGAGATTGTCAGGCAAACATTCCTGAAAAGATACATATCTCCTGCATCAGTAGACATCATGCTGGCTTCGTTATCGGAAAATACTTATAAGCAGTATGACAGCTGTATAAAAGCTTGGCTTGCCTTCTGTTCTAATCATGGTTATAATTATCTAAAAGCATCCATTCCTGTAATTATTTATTTTTTGACAGATGTATTCAAAAAAGGAGCTAAATATGGGACTATTAACTCGCATAAATCTGCTTTGTCCTTATTACTTGGTAATAGTTTTTGTAACGACGAAAGAATAAAGAGGTTCATGAAAGGAGTGTATAGACTGCGACCCACAAGACCAAAATATAATTTGACTTGGAACCCATCTATAGTTCTCGATTATTTAGCTCAGAAATGGCCAAACGAAAGCATCGGCCTTGAATCGCTATCTAAGAAAACTCTGACCTTGCTAGCTTTAGTAACTGCACATCGTGTACAAACATTTTCTTTAATTAAATTGAGTAATATACATATAAATCACGACGACAACATAATCATTATTAAAATACCAGATTTGATAAAAACTTCCAGACCAAATTCATACCAACCTGTTTTGAGACTTCCATATTTTAATCAACGTCCTGAAATATGTCCAGCAAGGTGTATAGAGGCATACATTAGTGTAACAAACAGTTTACGATCAGTTAACAATGACTTTCTCTTTATCAGTTACAAGCGCCCTTTTGCTAAATTATCTGCCCAACGATTAAGTCACTGGATAAAAGAAACTTTAGATAATAGTGGGGTCGATACATCCATTTTTGGTTCACATAGCACACGACACGCTGCCACTTCCACTGCCAGCCGATCAGGTGTCAGTATAGATATAATCCGTAAAACCGCGGGTTGGAGCAATTCATCTTCCACTTTTGCCAAATTTTACAATAAAGAAATTGTAGATGATTGTAATCAATTTGCTAATTGTATTCTGATTACAGAGTAACTATTAAAATAATTATTGAATATTATTTGTATTTTTTAGAATAGTGAAATAAAATGCCTATTGGCTCATGATGTTAGCTTAAAATTAAAGTATAAGAAGTACCTACAATGTATGATTTATTACAATTAAATAAAAACATTAAGCCTACCTGCTGTTTATTCTGATTTTTACCCATAAATGTTTTTCCTATGACTATTTCATATTTTTTACCTCTGAACATCTACAACTTGTTAAATCGCGAAGAATGAAGCTGTGAAACATAATTTAAGATCAAACGAACTTTAGGAAGTTCGATCGAAATTATGTAAACAGCTTCATTCGAAGCGATTTATAAATACCCCCCCTGAATATATTCAATATAGCGTTAACACTACATTTCCCAACCCTGAAACGTCAAAAAATATGAAATTTACTATTATTTAAACAAAATGAGCAAAATTGTGAGACATCGCCCTTGACATCGAGTAGGGTGGGGGCAATATGGCGGAACAAGATGGTGGCAGACAGTGCTGCCATACTTGTTTTTGTATTTAAAACTTACCTTTGAACCACGTGCAAGGCTGTTACTAGATGGCGCTGTCTACAACTTGTTAAATCGCTTCGAATGAAGCTGTTTACATAATTTCGATCGAACTTCCTAAAGTTCGTTTGATCTTAAATATTATGTAACACCAAAGTGAGATTTGGATAAATTTTTAAACAGAAATGAGTACAACAGGCGGTTTTATCACTTACAGTTAAATAGACAAATAAATTTGTAGACAGGGCAGAGTGGACAATTAAGCGTAGTTTAGTTTATTCGACTAGTTATTTACGGTTTTGAAGTTGTTTTATGGATGGAAATTACTGTCTCACTGGACTTTTTACCTTTTTTGACCTTTATTTGAACCTTTACTGAGGTTGATAAATAATTGGAATGTTTTTGTAGCTAAGTATTGCGTCAAATTAAAAGTTCAGATAAACGATATTAATGTTGTTTTAGGACACGGCATACGGAATGTTTTAGGCAGAAACAAATGAGTACAATCTTTCCAAAAGGGAAAGTAGCAAGACAGAAAATTTGTCAACGATAATACCTTAATCGTTGTAGCCACAGAAAGACTATGCTTATTTTTATTTTAAACTTTTTAATCTGCTTTCACAGGAAGTCAATCTGAATATTTTTATCTCGGAAAACGGATTTGTTTCCGCAGTATCCTGCGGAAGATACAAGTTTGCTGAAAAGGTTAGTACCTACTTTATTCAAAAAAATCGGAGGCAATCAGGAGGAAAACTCAAAACATGTTTTTATTGTATGCGCGTAAACAGGCCGCTGCGCGCGCACTTATTGTTTAAGGTAGGTACATATAACTATAGCTATGTTATTAGCTATTATCATGTTTCTGACGCGAACTTATAAGATTTTCCCCTACCAAAAATTGACTAACTAATGTAGAAGTTTTCACTTCAAAAATGATTGGTTTTAAATAACTTTTGCAATTTAGTTATTATGTATCAAATAAAAAAATTACCCCCAAAATGAAAAAAATAGGTTAAACAATTGTAAAAGGCACGGGTACCAAGCGTAGGCTTCCTGAAGCGAAGCAGGGTGAGTCACCCTAGTCTGGGTGACTAGTACCTATACAAATGTATGCAACTACTATAAGTTATACAATTTAGATCATATCATTAAACCTAATCGTAAGCCAGGTCAGGTACAGACCACTAACCTCATCTGACCTAACCCAATAATAATAACTGAAACTTAGCCGATAACATTGCACCGGTAGCCAATTTATTATCAGTTTTGTGGCAATAAACAACTAATTGAATAATTCATACTATCTCTATGCGTGTTTCGAACGTGTTATACTTACTTATAAAATAATTATGAAATGATTGGCCATTTCTGATACGGTCATGGTTCATGCACTATGCCATGTGACCAGTCCATCTTATGATAATATTCGAAGTTATTTTTGAAAATAGCATAACGTTACACACATGGCACATGGCATACATTAAGACCATTGTACCTATGTATAAAATGGCGTAGTTTTAAGTTTCATAGTTGAAATCAATAACTAAATATTCGGTCAGTAAAAGTAAGGCATCATAGAAACGAACGCAACTTAATTTCAACGTAAACATTTCATTAAATAAATTATTTAATGAAATATGTTGAAATTAAGTCGCGTTCGTTTAAAATCATCGGTGATTTTAAGATTTTCGCAATTCTACTTATAGAATATAACATAATTATATTGATCAAAATACGATTGTGAAATAATAAGCAATTTGTAAAACAAAAAATATCGTGAACTTCACCAAGGTAATGAATTAACATTACGAGTAAGCCTACGGATTTACCAGTTAAATTGGGAATTAATAATTATTAAAAGACAATTACTAAGATAATGGCAATTTCTTATAAAGACGTTACTGAGGATACATAATTGTTATTCATACCTATGTCATGAAATATGTAAGGACGAGGCCAGTTCAAATTATATTTGCCTAGATATGACCAAACCATCACAATATGATAGTTTATTAACTTCCCATCCATATTTAAACAGTTAATCTTTCTTTACCTTTAACGTCTCTTATCAAAACAGAATTAGATAAAAAAAATCACAAAGAAATGCGTTCGGCCTTAAGGCAGAGTACGATAGAGCATGTTCGAAGGAATAATGGAAAGTAACAGTGAATAAGCGATAACCCGTCCGCCGCGTGCGGGTCGTCGGAACACGCACTTCACGCCTGGATTGTTATATTGTTATGTTGTCAATGTATACGATGTCTCAGGAAAGCTACAAGGCTGTCAGCTGGTGTAACACTTACGCCTTTTTATTGCATTTTTTCAAGTGTCAACTGTCAATAGCCGCCACCGCAGTCTCGCCGTAACCACAAAATATGCAATGACAGCCGTAACCACGATCCATGCAATTCAGTCGAAATATCGGTATATAAATAGTAAAAATTGTGGTGCGCGATGACAGTAAGTTTAAAATCAAATAGAACCCTTTGGGGTGTATAGGAACCATGCTTCTGGAGTCCAAGCCAACTACAACAGCCCTACTCGTGGTTCTTATTGCTAAACCTTGCTGCCACTTTCTGAAATCCATCATGAAAAATAGTGTTTTGGTCACAGTGTTGAATAGCCATAAATAATGCGGGTCTCCCACTTCTTCTGGTTATAATATTAACCAAAATCAAATGAAGAATAACTTACCTATACAGTCGAATTGTGGATTATTTTGGACAATAAGTAAGAAAATACAAAACCAAACAAGTGTATGCTAACAAAAATAGTGTTTATGTTAAACGCGGGGAAAACGTCACAACTAACGCCCTCTTTGCTTTTAGCAAGAGCGGAATTGTTTACAACCGACCTGTACCTCTGTAAAAATTAAATAAACGTTAATAATAAAATGATAAATAAAGCCATTAATTATTAAACGAGTAGAATTGGAACAACAGACGTTTGATTTATTCCTTTGCGTCAGCACCGGGGTAATCAGTTTTTCTCATTCATCTCGTGTATCAAAGTCGTTAAGATTCCACCGTCAATACGGCAGCGGGTTATTAAGCACTTAACAATTGTTTTAACATTCAATACGTTTATTAAACATTATTAAATAAGTAACCAATCGATTAGATAATAGAACTGCGTATGAACAATTGCTTTGTTTGCCTGCATCGTGGGAAAATTGCAGTTTTAACGAGCGTGTTACACTTACAACTTTGATGTAACAATGCATCTTTTTTTGTTGACATTCAACTGCTTTTCCTTGTAAACATCCCATTACAGATAAGATCTAAACCAGTTTTAATCGTGGCAAAAAAATTTGAAATATTTTAGCACGATGTTATTAATATATTCTCATCAACAAATAGTTAAAGCGATCGTGGAAAATTTTAAGACTGTTCATAATTTGCTCGGATTCAACAAACGAGCGGTTAATTAGGATGGTCTTTTACCGCCATTTGTAAAACGATAACATGTGTGCGAAACATTGTTCAATATAAGGTAGGTGCTTGGAAAACGTGTGCCAGTAAGTACCTGCCATTACTGGAAATGAGTACATAATTAAAAGTCTATTTTTAGACTTTTGTGCAAGTGCAAGTACAAGTACAAGTGCTAAGAATATTTAACGACTAGTTTTCCCCCATGGCTTCGCCCGCCAATAACATCCGCTTGGGGGGGAGGGGATTTCCAAAAATCCTCTCTTAGTGCTCCCTTAACACAAGAGTTGTATTAGATATTAATTATTCTATATTCGACCTAATAGTGTTTCTAATAACACTAACGCTTATTTTTTATTCGAATGAGTCACTTTAAGTAACATGTTCAAATAGCAAGCAATCTCTTTTCTTTCCTCGGTTCTACACTGGTACTGAAGTCAGCGACCTCTAACAGGAGGACCGTTCGCCTCGTCCATTGTTCGGCAGAGTGAACTACTAGCACGGCACGTTAGCTTTGGGATCACTTACAAAAGCTGGAGCGAGAAAATACAATCCCCAACAAACATCAACCTTCAAGGTATGAAGTTACAATAAAATACTTTGACGTTATGATAAAGGCTTAGGATATCGACAGTACATACGCCCTACAATAGGACAATCATCAGCAATGTTACAATGGTTAGACGAGGGAAGCATCTACGTGACTCGAGTGCTAGTCATGCTGGCATAAGAGAACCTACGTAAGGATCTCTTATGCAACAAATACTTAAGATTATACATTCATGCCTTTCTTCCTTATCAACTGTAAAGCGAGATAGGTATTTAATTTAAAATACCTATAATACAAACATTCAAAACAGTGTAAACCTAATGTTATCCTTGTTTTAACTGGGTGGTTAGTTGGATCTGACGCTGATTCCAGAAGACGCTGCAATATCAGTTCAAGGTTGCCATGATATTAAAATACATATTACTCTACTCAAAGTTATTACATTTAGAATCAAACAGACCAGTTAAAGTTGCTAATATAATATCGCTGTAACAGTCTCCATTAAACTATCTTTCAAACAAAAATACTCAATCAATATCGGTTTATTCGTGTGGTACCTACCTACGATGCCGCACACAAATTTACTCTTTAAATTTACACAAAAACTCAGAGAGGTAGACAATTCATATTATTTAAAAGATCGTATAACGTCAACCCTCATCGGTTATCGCTGCATCTCTTAAAGGACGACCACGGTTTAATCATGACACAGTGTATACTCTAAGCACAGTGCCAAGAAGGAAGACTTGCTAATCGCGTGACATTCATAAATATATTTCCGTTTCTAAGTTAACAACCAAGCTCATAATTAATAATAATAATAATAAACTTTATTGACCATAATTAAGGTTAACTATAATTAACTTTAATATTCACCAGTGGAGTTAAGAAAAGATCGAGTAGTGAATCTACTTAATTGCATTCATTACGAATGTTTACTGTTACCTAAACTTGACACTGAAAAAGAGGATCATTACCACGTAGGTTACTTTCTTACCTTAGGTATTTTCAAAATGACTGTGACTTCCACGAATTCCACGATAACGTTATCATGAACGAAAGTACCTCTTTGATTACTACGTTCTTCTGAAAAAGTTAAAATAGAGATTTCATCACTCAATCCCTGTTTCAATCATTACCTATTCCTTTAGCTATAGTCTAGGATTTATCCAAGTTCGTATAACGGTAAACTGTGAAACATTTTTAAGTGTTATATAATAATATATTCCTATGCAAAGAAAATTTTAAAATTACTTACAAGAAGGAAAAAAACTATTTTTAATGTGCATCGATTTCTAAGTACCCATCTAGCCGGTCAAATTTAAAAATGTACGTTAAGAAAAGTCTTTGAGTATTAAAAAATTAAGCTGGATAATAAGGAGACAAGAAAAATGTAAAAAATAAATAAAAAGAAAACCTAGCGCAATTTTCAATCTGAGATAAGTGATTACTTTACAAAAATGTTTAAAGTTTCTAATAAAAAACAAAATTAATATTTACGTCTCAGTACATTCAAAATTTAGTTTTTTTCTACCTTTAACAAAAAATGTCGCAATACAAGTGTGGCAAGTTGTTTTCCTTTATAACATACCTATGTACGTCAATGCAAACGTCATAGCAGAAGAAAAATATTTGGATTTTATAATGTTAGGAGCTTCGATCACTACACGCGGCGACGTGGACTGACTACATAACACGTGCTATTTAGGGTTGTCAAAATTGACATTTTAGATATTAATTCATAGTAATAAGACACAAGACCATTAGACTTCGATGGATAATAAATTAATAGCTTAAAAAATAAAAACACGCTTCTATAATGCTAAGCGGATTATAAACGCAGCGTAATAAATTTTGTCACTGTGCTCTTATCTTAAACATTGGGAGGTTCCCTTGTCTGGAGCAAATGCTGAGCGTACGATCAGGGTCATGCTTGTCATACAACTGCATTGTCATCGGAATATAATCAATATGCAAAATTTCAAATCCAAAGAGTAAGAGGAAGTATCTACCTAGTTCTAGTTCAGCTTGCAAGATTTAACCCAAACATACATACATTACAAGTTAAACAAAAGCTTGTAAAAAATATAATATTCTCTATATGTTTATACCGCAAACGAGCAATGGATCCACCTGGTGATTACCGTTGCCCATGCACATCATACTAATATAAGCATCACCAATACTTTGTCGGCCAAAAACGAAGGAAGATGAAAAGATAAAAAAATACTGTATCTTAAGCTCTCAGCCGGAACACGAAAAGTCATTTCGTTTATTACGTCAGAATTTCTGGCCACAGAGAGAAGTACCTACACTGACAGAGGTGCGACAGAGGTACTGACGCACATGTATCAATATTATTGAAACGATGATTCAATTACATTACAACGAGTTTCCTCTAATCTATTCATATTTCTGTTGAGCAAGTGCAATCGTGCAAGGGTAACGAAACACAACACAGAGCACAAGGTATGATTGACGTCAACAGTGGCCGCCATCCCGCGCTTTCTCCGCTAAGTAGGTAGGGTCGATGTGCCGATTGCCGATTTGCGGCCTCTTAGCTAACTTCCCCACTTTGGACGAGTCAAAATATAAGTTATCTCCATTAATTGATCCTAAATATACTTACTTAGTCAAGATTTAAAAACCATAATAAACGCTCACACGCCCATCCATGAATTTCTAGAAATATTGGAGAAAATGAAAAATGAGCAAATGTGCCAGTTTCGTGCCACTTTCGTCGGTTTACGGCCACCAGTGTGCAAGTTTGCGGCCACCGTTACAAAAATAAAATGGATACCTACTAAAAGCAATGGTTTTTGATGTTCAATTATTTTTCATATATTCCTTGAAATTTTATACATTTTTAAGATCATGTTACAGGTTATCTATAATGATATAAAAATGAATTCCCTTGGTCACGGCATCACGCGTGAACGGCTGGACTGATTTCGATAATTCTTTTTTTTGTTGTGTTTGTCAGGAGAAGAATCTTATGAAAGGAAAAAATAAGAAAATTGCGCGGAAAATTAGAAAATGTAAGAATACTTAATCACCATATTAATTTTATAATGATTTTCATACATACATTTTTTAATTTAACCTTATGGCATGTGTAGAATTATAGCTTTGGAACTGTAAATGCTGAAAATTAGGCATTTGAAAAACTTGTGACATCAGACCCACATATGAGCCGAGAATAGAGACAGAGATTTTATTTAAATAATACTAGCGACCCGCCCTCGCTTCGCTTCGGGAAACTTATTCCTTCGGTTTGCAAAGATTTAGTTATATATTTTGGATATTTCACACTATATCTTTATAAATTATAGCCTATGTGTTATTCTGATGTATAAGCTCTATTATTGTAAAGTTTCATCAAAATCCATTTGGTAGTTTTTGCTCGAAAGAGTAACAAACATTCATACATCCATACAAACTTTCGCATTTATAATATTAATAGGATTATACAATATATTAGATACTATTTACGTATTATATAATAGTTTAAGACATGATATTTAGCATTGATAGCAACATTTGCGTGTTATCTTCTTTACTAAACCGGTCTTTGACGTCAATGGGTCGAGAAATTAAACTAGAATAGCATTATTATAATAGATAGCTGGCTTTGCAACTTCTTATACAAATATTTTATTCAATAGATTATTAGATGCATAGTTTTGGACTATAAATCTGCGTGTTATAGGTACGCACATATTGTGTGGATATGACCGCAATCGCTAAAATAGTTTTGACGTAACATAATTAGGTATCAAGATGAGCGACGGTGACCTGGTGACCATTTCCCGTCAGGTGGTTCGTCTGCTCGTTTGTCGGCTATTAATAACAAAAAATAAAATACTGGTAATATATTTCATTGTTACAAAAACCATACCCTCAAGCAGGGTGACTTCAGTCGCTACTTACGACAGCAGTTTGCATGGGATCAGTGTCATTAATCTGGGCCTCCCAATAGTCCAAAAGGAGTTAGAAAACACATTAGCAATGGCAGCGATAAGTTCTAAATGCGAATCAATGGGCCCACCCAGGTGGAATCAGAGTGGGATTCATAAAACTAACAATACTAATGAATCAATCAATATGCAAGAAGCGAATCGCAGCTTCTCTTCATTCCATAGCCTCAAACTACAATATAGTTCTCTGTATTACTTTGTACCTCCTACGACATGGTGACTGCTAGTCGGAAAACCCGATTGACGGATTAAGGGCAACACCATGGTTAGGTACGGTGATTGTAATGGTAAACTATGAGCAACATAAACCACCACCACCACCGTATCTGTTGTCTTTCTGGTAAAAAATAACTTCCCCTGAAATATAATTAAGCGCGACGTCAAATCGTCACATTTGTTTTATTAACTATGGTGCTTTACGGCATATTCTAAGAGTTTATGATTGCCATGATTAGGACTTGTTTTGCAGTTTAAAAAGAATACGTCATTCCATTTATAGACATATCCGGGAAATATGTAAGATTATGTTGTCATCCCACACACAAGTATCAAATGTCTGTAGTCCGAGTTAATGGGCACGCCCAGATTCTATTCTCGGTTGTAACAAACAATTTTACAGCTGTTCTTAGATCTTCAATACGGTCTCAAGTTTCCTTAGTCGAAGTCCTAAGATGCATGCACTGTAGTTGTGGAATTCCTATTCTGTCGATTTGTTTAAATTGGTTTGTCGGAATATTAAAAAGATCGAATAAGTAGTTCAGTTGTTACACTGCACAATGCAAAATATTTTACCTCCGTTATAAAAAAACAACAGACACAATTAAGGCGCATTACTACCTCATTACTGGTAGAAAGACAGATGCCCAGACCTAGACCTAGTCTCAAAGATCCATGAAGAAAAGTAAAAACACAAGTGTCAGGCTGACAAGCAAGCTAAACACCTGAACAATGGTTTTCCTCCTAATGTTTTTTAAAAGTTAAGATATTGAAAAACAACACAAGATTTATAAGATGCGACGTATTTGAAATTAGCAATTCATTAGCAGCTTTCGCGGCGTTTCAGCGTATGTAGAAAGAAAGGAGACAGTTCCGACCATAGAAAAAAATTCAGAGGGAAGTGTCATATCAAGATGATTTTTATATGAAAACAAGTCCGTTATAAAACACTTGGCAATAGTGTGACAGTCGGAAAATAAATGACCTATTAGTTGAATTTTTGAAGTCATAGACAACCGAATGCGAAACTAATGTTGGCCCTAGGAGTTTACAGAATGACGAAGGTGGCGAGCTTGGAAGGACTTAGCCCGAAAAGAAACTGTAAACTGTGGCATTCAGACCTCGACTTATGACCTCACTTGATAAAGGATATAAGAGTGAGAGCGGGTATCCAGAAGAAAGATTTTGTTATGTATAAATAGCCGTAGTGGTCACCGTCGCCCATGGAAATACCACAAAGTAGATAAGTAAGCAATACCAAAGGCATTGCGATCGAAAACTTAAATCTGCGCATTACTACTCGAAAACGCCCTCGTAGCACTTCCATGAGTATTATAGTTCTATGGTGGTGACTCGGTAAGCGGTGACGGTGCCAGGACGCGCGTAAGTTCGCCGGTGGTCGGTCCGTGGCCGAGGTCGCGTTAAGTATGCAGCAACGCACGCTTTAATATTTTAATATTAACACTCTCAGGGGACAATCACAGTGATAATGAAATGTAGATGAGCACTCCCGGCGGTTGACCTGGCGCGGTCGTCCCGCGACGGGTCCCCAGGGTTATGTCAGGGTTGTTGTGTGTGGAGATACACCCTGCGAATCACCGGCCTAGGTTATGCGACCGTTCCCTCTTGACAGTCGGCTTCTAATTTAATGAAACTGAACTTTGTAATGAGGAAAAATTAAAAATGTTTACTTACATTACATTTTTTCACTAGTTCCCTTATGTGTCCTATAAAATGGGTTTTCTAAAGTATATTTAATAATAATCTTACAAGTAAAAAAACCCGACTTTAAAGTAATTTGGTATTCTCATGGATGCCATTATCAGAACTGGACCAAATTTTAATGATTGATATTCGAATCGTGATAGTCACAGAGCATTTTTCGTGCATTTCTAATGTATGTAGCTACTAGTTCACTCGAAGCAGAGATGGACAAAGTGAAATCATGATTATGGAATACGATTACATCTCGCAACCAGGAACTACCCCCGCCAAGAACAACCTTTTCTCGAAAGGTGCTCGCGGGGTATTCAGGGCTTTCACTGTAATTGTAATTTGTAATCATGATTACATTTTGCCCAACTCTGATTCACGGCATAATAACCGGCCGATCATCACCGATTAGCCTCGGTCCAACTAAAGGCTATCGTCTGCGTAGGCCTCACTGGAAGTACTTACACTTGATTGTTCGTATTGTTCTGGGGATCGTCGGCCCCGTTCGGTGAACCGTATACTTGACAAAAAACAATTCCCAGTACAAAATCTTTACCACGAGTATTATACACTGAAACTGATCAATGTACATGGATATACTCTATAATGCATTCCTCCGCGGCTACGCCCGCCAATTTCCAAAAAATCAGTTTATCTCCTTTTTATCCTCTTAGGAGAGGAATTTCCAAAAATCCTCTCTTACTGCTACCCTACATTCCCCAAGGAGGACCATACATGCCAAATTTCAGCTTTGCGTCCAGTAGTTTCGGCTGTACGTTGTCTGTCAGTCACTCAGTAACGAAAGAGTTTTATATACATATTAAGATGATTCTACACTAAACTGTAATTTGTCGACTTAGTGCCGGTTTAGGTGACGGAATAACGTACAAAAAGTATTTAATTTAGCTTTATTACCTTAGTGATACATAAATTAATAAGTAACGAGACAATGTGACTTAAGACTTTGGGAACCTTGCTAGAGACGAGTACCTACTTAAGTGTAAATTTTCCGTTCTGTAGTGAATCAAACACATCAAGCTAGTTAGTAATATATCTGGAAGGTAGAGGTAAATGACCACGATACCTACCTGCTGTAGCACTAGCAAGAGAGTAAATATTATTTGTCATATTTAAAAGAGCACCAATTCTTTTATTTCGTAATTTTTCAAGCGTCGTTACTACAAATCACAAAAATGTATAAACAATTCACAAAAACGTATTAACATTTCACAAAAACGTATTAACCGTTCACAAAAATTTTAAATCACTCTCCACGTTTTCTTACAAAACTTTTTGAGGTTATATTTACTTAATTATTTTGAACTGTTTAATTATTATTATGGGTTTTGAATACAGAAGTTTCGTTAACTAATATAGTAATCAATAGATATTATTAAAATGTTCAACTGAGCACATTTTACTCTTACAACTAAATTCATATCACACACGGTTTGGACTGTAATGCTTTCTACTTTACTGCGTTTTCTTTTCTACACATTCAACTTATCTCCTATTTGATATTGTTCTTTTACCTCCATTATCTTACCTCTACCGTCCATCCCAGCGCCCCTTGTCAATATAGACAGTAAATATCACAGAGATATTTGTGTCTATTCCTTTATGGAACCCTTTTTATTGCATCGTAAATGGAAGGGTTGACGAGCTCTTTCTATTGTAATCTCGAAATGTGACGTCAATAACCCATTACAGAATCTTGTGCACGTCAATATGTCTGCGTCGACGATTTCTTTAGGCTGATATCCATCAATTTATACAATACATTATGTCATGAAGCATAACGATTTTCATAATGGTAAAAGGCAAGAGGAACGGACTACTTGAAGGAAAACTTATCTTTTTAACACTTTCTGAAAAAGATAAGTGAAATGAAACAGGTAGCCTAGGACCTAGGAAAACACTAACTAAAATTACACAACCTGTACAAAAATTACAAGAGCACTCGAAACTGCTGGATAGTTAGGACCCCAAGGTTGCTAATTTATAAATGCTTCAACTGCATCGTGTTTGAATTGTTTGGCACATGTCGTATATAATTTTTTGTCAAAAACGTGTCAAACTATTCCAACACGACGCAATTTAAGCACTTATAATTTAGCAGAAAAGTGGACATTTGTAACAAAATAAATTTTTGCAATTTTAGAATTGAAGTAGAAGTTACAAGTAAATTGTTTTTGAGTACAGTAGAATCCTTTTAAATTTTTTACATTTTCGGATATTTTTTTAATCCGGGCCAAATCTGGACAGTACCTAGCGAAAAGTCCAGCCATGTCCGGACATCTGGTAATCATACGCGGTGGTCACGTAAACGTTCCTGAAGCCTATTTTTAGTTTTTGTGATTAAGTAATAACAAAATACCGTACTTAGTCTATTGTTACACACGTACTTCGCAGTTCATTACTAGAACATACGTACTGTGCGCACAAAAACAGTTTCATTTGTCACAATCACTTTGAGTGTGGCATCATCACAATGGTGCATAAATATGTGTTATTTATGTCTTGAACAATATGTAAAAAAATTCTTTAATTGCTATTGTTCTACAAGCAGATCGTATTTTAACTTGGTTGGGTTAAAGTTCGGGTTTTGGTCCTTGGTGCAGTAGATGTAAATAGGTAGTGGATACTGAACTTTATAAAACAACGGGACTTTTAGACACGGTGACATTCTGCTAATTGTGACGAAATCACAAAATTCTTTAGAGTGCAGTGAGAGGGTGTAGGAAGGCGATTTACGTCATTGTGTCTTAATCGGTACCAAAGCCTACCTGCATATTTTTTTTCTAAAAACATCCTATAGAAATAATCCCGTTCATAATCACAGCCGATAACTGTCCCACTGCTGGACACGGGTCTCGTCGCAGAGTGTGAGAAGCTCCGGCCATATTCCACAACATTGGCCAAGTGCAGATTAGCGGACAAAACACACATACTTTTTTAAAATTAGTGGTGCGTGCAGGATTCGAACCTAGACCCCTCTGTTCGGGACAACAACGTTCAAAGTACATACATACTTACTTTTCGTTACTGTGTTAAAATCCCCTGCTACAATATAAATTGATTTATATTTAATTATATCAATTAGATGATAACTGCGATATGCACAACAAGCAAGAGGCAATTTAAACGGAATGCGTAGGTAGAGAACGAGTACACGTGGGCCGGCGAGCACGCGAGCTCAGCAAAACGTAATTAATTGAAACATCCGTTAGATATCATTAAAATGTTATCACAGTAACAAACCGTCCTCACCTATACTAAAACTGCAAAAAACCTTTTATATCATATAAATTGTGTAATGATTTATAATTTGTTTAAACAAAAGTTTTTACTTTTAATTTTTGCATCATGAAAAGGGATCTACTTTAGCAGAACAGAAGAAAAATGAAATTACGTTTTTTGTAGATGTAAGAATAAAAATTAAAACGAGGAAAGATTTTGTAGCAATCCATCAGGTAATTCAAAACCAGTATAGGTCAAACTGACATCATCTCGAATCTTGACTTGAAGCTTCGAGCTAAAAGCTATCAACAAATGTGAACTGATATGAAAAAGGAAAACTATAGTCTGGCATCTAAAAAAGTAATTACTGAATTTAACACTGTTAATTATTTTAAGTAAAAAATATTATCAGCGTTACCTATTGAAATGTTTGAAATCCGTTCCAAGTTTATATTTTTATAGTTATTTTTCATACAAATATATACAATGTACAAAAAGACGCCTTTACAAATTGACATGGAAGAGCCTAGAATACTAAAGCTAGAAAACAAGAAATTTAGACAATCAGGTCTATGACGGATAATTCGGGATAAAGAGGATTTATATTTTTGCAAGTTGCTTTATTTCCCAGATAAGGAAATAAAGCAACTTACTACATACTTTTTAGATACTTATTAGATATATACAGTAATCAGTTAAGCAGTCAATGTCTAAAAGCGTATTTTTCGAAATATATCACGATATATATGGATGGATAATTTTGCTTTTAGTTGCCTTTACGAAATTGCGGGAAGTTCCAAGTCCGCCCATCCATCCGAGCATAGCCGCAGGCAGCCGATAGTGACCACTAAAATTTTTAAGTATGAGCGTGCGCATTGCATATTTTACAATCGTGTGGCTTTGCCCGTAGTATTAAACGTACATAGTATCGATTTAATACAAACGTAAAAATTGGTAAGCCATAAAGCTTTTCCACAGTTCCCACTTCGTGGCTTTGAGCAATCTTGTTTCAGTTTTTGGGGCGCGGAGACCACTTAATACTAAGAAAGGGGGCGTCTCATCTTGATAACGAATCTCCTGAACTATTATAAAATAGTTCAATGTAATAGTTGAGCTTGTTAGTGATGTGTTTATTTATAAACTGAGCACTGATTCTAAGTGGCGGCATGCGGGAGACCAGTGCCCGCGGACTTATTAATTACGACTCGATCGAGTGGGCTACCCGCTCACCGTTCATAAAAAACGCATTGTCGTATTATAATTTACAGTATCTCATTTATTTCATCATCATCATCATGTCAACCAGCACGGTAGACCAATAGGTAGTGTCACGCTGGCCAAGTGCGGAATAGCAAACCTTCATCTTTGCAACCTTTATAACTAACATGGAATCATTTAATTTAAATTATTTCACCCGCTATTAGGCTATAGAGTAACAGTTGCTAAACGATTACCTAAAGGCATTTTCATGTTGGGGCTGTTAGGGATCAAGGGTTAATTTAAACCCCAGTGCAAGTTTAATTACCTCTTATAGGAATATTCGTAGACTTTTGTTAAAAAGACTGACTTCGAGTAGGTGCCTAAATCATTCTACTTGGTGTTGCATCTTAATTTGATTAGGAGACTGTGACAAATTACCGTCACTTAGCATAGATAATCTTCTCGTTAGCCCAATGTAGTATTAAAACCGATTACCAAATAAAACTGTAACAGAAGCCGTCCCAAGCCCAGTTGATTACGGGATGTAGGGTCGTCATTGTTTAATTCAACCTTTCCCACCCTTTTTATGCTGATTGTCTGATCCAACAATACAAAAAGATACTTTAAGAAATACAGATATAAACCACTATCAGAATGATATTATCGTTAGTGACGTGAAAAACTCGTTTGCTAGGTTAAAGAGTATCTTCTTTTTACGTATATTATGATTTGTTGTGAGTGTCACAAACGAAATTTTATAGGAGGATAAAATAAGTACCTACTATGAAATAAGCAATCCAATAATAATTAAAATCTGTCATATCATAGTTATTAATAAAACCAATTTAAAATTTAAATTTAAATTCGAAACATTAACTGATTTTTGTCAAGCATTAACTTATGTTATGTAAAAAAATTGGATTACTTTCTAAAACATAAATTTATTAAGTTAAAAAATTACGATTTACGAGGTTCTCACAAGTAGCCGATAAGGTACAGAATAGATACAAATTCTCTCGATATGGATTTATTTTATTTCTACAATTCTTTTATCTTTTTTTCCCCTTCCTTCTTCCAACAAATACCTATCCGGAAGTGGCCCAGGAACCAAAAAAAAACACGTTAAAAGCGATGAGTGTGCATCACGCCTACGAAGCACGTCCTAAAAGCGTGATCGCAGGCGCAGCGCGTCACTTACATTCGAAACAAGTGCTGTCATTCCCAACAATGATTTAGCCTATATTTAACCCCAATCATTTAACCGCCACTCTTTTTAGTATAATTCAGCAATGATGGGCAAAGGTTCATAGATATTTATTAGGGTAAAAGCCGGATAGATGCCTCGGTGGAATAGATGTTCCAGACTCGAATAAAGTTCCTGACGTAATCCTCAAATAAAAATTATAGTCTCTTGATTAGTTATTTCATAATTTGAAACAAACGAATAAAAAATCTAGCAGAATTATATTAAGTAGTAGATAAAACATTTACTGGTGGTACGACAAAGACTACTCCATATTTTCTTATGTTATACTCAAATTTGAAACTTTTTCACTTTTTTGTAGAAGACAATAAATTTTAATCGAGTGAATACCCCTTGGTTGACCGGCCGAGAATGACAGCGAGCATTAAATCAGCCCTTTATAAAAACCTAACTTGGTAATACATTAAAAGCTAAATAAATACATAAATCAATAAATGAATAATACATAATCTTATTAACCATAAGAGAGGTCAATAACATTTGTCGACCGACAGCAACACCTGGATGAGACCAAATAAATAAGAGGAAACTGAAGAATTAAATATAATGCACCTATCTCATAGGTAATGATGATTGCTTTTCATGACGCTTACATTATTTTTAAGACAATAGTTATTATAAGCTGTATAAATCATATGATATCACTTATGAAGTTATTAATTCCTTTAACTTGTCCTATATACATATATCTATTTGTATTTTTTCCGTCATCTTGGATTTATGAATACATAATTATAACATTTTACAGAACGTCAAAAATGATTATGACTTACTGAAGAACGTTTTGTTTGAATTTTGATATTTTTTAAGTTATTACCGAAAAAGTGAAAATTTTAAGTACATATTATGAACTCTAAAGGCATTTTTCTCGATAATTTGGTTTTTTACTAAGGACACTATCTGAGCGAAGGTGTAATATTCAGATCTAAGTTTCTAAGTCACCTGGATTGGGTGGTATCATTTAGGATTTGAAAGGTTTATTAAGCATACAAAATTTCATCACTGTAGGTCACATAGCTTTCGGCTTATGGAGGAGTCAAAAGTAGTACACAAGACCCGCTGTGTGGCGCTTTTCTTTGCCGAACTTGGCTAACACACTGCTGTGTTTCTGAATATTTTACAGTTCCCAATACAGGCGAGCTAGTAGGCACAGCGAGGTACAATGCATCTAATTTAATATAGACTCGTAGCCTTAGAATAATAACACTATAGAAAGACAGTCTTCATACACGCGCTCTGTCTAAAGTGAAGCACTAAACCGAAACATTCCCGAAAGCGGGGAATGATTCGGCTGCGGATAATCATATGTTTTTAGCAATAATACATAAATAGCTTTTCAGATATTTTGTGACACAATTTAACTGGACAAATCGTCATAATTCTTTTTTTTCGCGAGACACGTTTGGCGTGCGTTGACATGAGCTGACCGGTGTTTGGAGTCATTTCTGAGGTACCAACCAAAAAGTCTTTTAATTTTAAATTACAGGCCTGAATATTTTCCTGTCAAGGTTCGCAAAAGGGCACTGAATTTAAATGCGTTGAAACAAACGAAGTCGGCTCATCAGGGGTCATCGATGCACCTCCTGAATAATGCAAGCGAGGACCGAGTGCGTTTACCCCACTACTTGATTCCGACCCCTGACCGTTGCCCTTTGCCTTATACCGTAGGCGCGCCAGACGACGGCAACATTTATACCTCATCTGATCACACAAAACATTACTCCGGAATAAGTTACGGCCGAACAGGGCCGAGGGCCGACGAATTATTATTCAGTAGTTTATAGACCCAGGTGTTATTGTCCGGAAAGAGATTCGAATCATGAAAAAAATGCAGTCGCTCGTCAAGGAAAGCATAAATGTTCTTAAATTAATTCTTTGAATGAAAATTGTGACTCGTAAATCTCGAGAGGTAACAAGCCTATGAATATTATGATTGTCCGCTAAGCATAATATATTGTAACATACCTATATATATAGTTAATGCGAATGTTAATAATTACTTAAGCAACGTGGGTATAAGACAGAAAGAGATTGAAGAATTTGACTGCCTGGCTTTTCGCACATTAGTGACATATAATATTATTGTGTAAACTGGAAAACCAAAGTCAATCTTCAAAAGTTACTTAACTATAACTTGACATAGAGCCCAAGAAAATGTTTCTTTATATTTCAGCAGTCGACAAACCACGAGAGAGCCTGTTGGTAAATGTTTAGGTACGTTCCTCGTATCTTCACCGATTCTATTTATCAACCGTACCTAATTGAATTGAATGTTTCAAGAAGCGAAATGATGTTAAATAATAATTAGTGTAGTTCTACTGACTCCTACTATGTATCCGAGTGCCCTTTATATTATGTATTTTGGCCCTGAGACCCAAAGAGGAAAAGATTACGAAATATCCAATTAGATTATTAAGAAACAATTAACAAACTCATCTCGCTCGCTTCCTACTTAATGAATTGACACACTTGTATTTAGTCACGTAGACTTAATAGGTAGGTTTTTGTAGATGTAGTAGGTATCATAATCGGAACGGCCCTGCTGGTAATAAAATTCACACTGGCCTTAATATCGTACTACAAGTTGAATAAAATTGTCGTTAACTGCAACAATATTAATAGAATTATTAGGATACTAGCGCATTAATTGATTTGAACCGTTTTATGCAACAAATAAAACACTTCAGTCTTTCCTCACACTTTCTCTCCGCTTGACAACTAGAAAGGTAAGGTATTTGAATGAAGATTCACCAATGTAATTTTTATGTCACCTGTATGTAACCCATGGAAAGTGGTCAATGTGTTTTTTAGGTTTTAATTAGAAAAGCTAAACCAAATTATGGCTTCGCTTATCTGTAATTTCGTCCTTTAATTTACGTTAATTTTTGTCCAAAGAAACGTTGTCATTCCTCGCGCGGCCATTTTCCACTTAGCCTTTAGTGAACAACAACTTAATTATTAGCATTAAATTTATTGTTTAAATCAGTTACAATCTTTGCAGACAAAACATTAACTTAAATAAATATCTAAATAATATAAAATTATGTCGATATTTTTGGTCTTTTGTAGAAATAAAAATGTTGCCACTTGACTAAAGTAACAGATTTCTACTTGCTTTTATTCATTTCATATTAATGAGATGTCTTATAAGTAAACAGACGACATGACAATGATTTTTAGAATTTTTGTCTGTTTCTTTGTGACTTTGTACGCGCTAATCTCAGAGTCGGCTTAAACAATTTGGATACGGTTCACGGCTTCACAGGTAAAGTAGTTTTCTTTTAATCGATCCATAAATAAATAACGCTAATTTGGTTTTATCGAAGCGAAGCGAGGGCGTAAAACTAGTTACGAATATGTTTGCCTTGGTTTTAAGTCCTCGAATCATTATTTTCACTAGATGGATGATCTAATGATGACAAAGTTACCTGAAGCAATGTTATGTGGGATCACTAGTGTTATTATCACACATGCACGTTCGTACCAATCGCATCACCGACTTGTTGAAATAAGTACTGAATAGAAGAGAAGCAAGGTACTGAAACTGCTTTTTCAGATATAATAAGCTAGGTTTGTAATGTGCCGACTTTTGATGCCTATTAGCAATCATCTTACAACCTTTTTTACTTATAATGTCGTTGCCTATAAGGACATAACGTGCGGTTTGTAATAACGTTTAATATTGAAAAAATACCTCAAGAAACAACACAAACATGTTACCTTTGAATTAATATCATTTGAATAATATGTGAATTAACAGATGTTATGTTCAAATTGATAAAAAAAATTATAATTAATTAACTCTTATGTGGATGATGCGTCGTTCGTGCATAAACGCTGACAGTCATTATCGGAGGGCACGCGCCCTCTGCTCATATACCTTGATCGGCCTACGTGATTTTTGACATGGCACGTATGCTCTTAATTGGAACTAATCGTTTATTATATTGAATCGACTTGATGACCGCTTTGATGTAGGATGATGATGATGGATGTCCGATGTAGGCTGTTAGACTGATGAATCAACGTAGAATCTTCTTTATTTTTATCCTACCTGTGACTGCACCAATTATTATTTGCGTGCATTGATTATTGTTCATAAAATGTCATTGTTATTGTTATTACTGTAAGCCAATTTTTGCGTGGCATTAAGACAGAAATAATCGTATTTAAATGTTAACTGTCTATTTACTTATTTCGTTGTATCACACGAATATATTACAATAGAGAAACTACTTATAATTATATTTCGTACATTGGTTTTGCTTCTTTCTAATAGAAATCTCTTCCAGCAGAATGGAATGGATAGGTGGTACATACGTCCGAGAAGCATTTAGCGTGCACATTGTTGTCTCTATGTCACACCGTCTATAAAAGTTCTATTGGCTAAAATCTTTTGCAAATTAAATAAGTGAAACAAATTTAATGGGGAACTTCAACTTTTTCAAACCTTCCAATGTGAAAAGCTAAAGACTTGTCAGTTATTTACATATAAAACGAAGTATGCGAAATACTTCCTCTGATAGATCATCATTCTGTTATCATCTGGTATAAAACACTGACGTCACGAGTACAATGTAATCAATAAATTAGAGAAATACGTATTGGAGCACGCAGTTCCTCGTATCAGACAATGACAAATCCAACTACTTATTGCATATTTCATTAGCAGTGTTTGATGAAACATTGTATTTCTTGTTTTGATAAGAGGTTTGCATTGGACTTAAAATGCAGTCTAGATACCAAGGTATTTAATGGAATGCTATCAATGCCCGACTGACAGACAATGCACTGTCTGAACCAGTCAACCTACCTATACTATGTAAAAAGGGTCCATGTCAACCGAGAAATATACCATCATCATCATCGCAACCCACTGCTGGGTTTGGGTCTACTCACACAATGTGACAATGTGAGAGGTATTCGTATACAGTCCACCACGCTGGCCACATTTTGGAGAACTGTCAGGTGGTTTCCTCATTATGTTTTCCTTCACCGAAGAATTTGCTAATAAAAATCTATTTAGCATATTTTTTAAATCAAAGGTACGCGCAGGATCGAACCCAGGGGCCCCGCCTGTTTGGAAGTCCAACGTTCAAACCACTTGGCTATGTATCAGTGCTGTTCATACTAAATGTACAGTCACGAGCAATAATATGTATACATTGTCACGTTTTCTAAAATATCTTAACAACCAATCTAGAAAGAAGTTGGTACAACCAATCTAGAAAGAAGTGAACAACAATTCGTTCTAAATTAACTAACCAAAACGATGTCAAAATAAGGTCAAAATAATATACAATTTAGAATATTTATGTATGTATCAATTTATATGTCAGTATATTCTAAACAATGAACGTTATTCTCTGTCTAACATTTGCGAGCGCCTGATAAATTTTCACTTCACATTTCACAATAACACTTCACAGCGATGCCGTTGCGTTTCTTATGTTACAGGAAAAATAAATTCCTACGGCATACGAGTAGTATCGAAGTCAAGAAGGTATAGTATGGAGATACATAATATCATCCATGCATGCAATGCAATGTTAAGCAGTTTTTGCAGGGTGTAAAACGTTATAAAATAACATTTCAGAATTGGTAGCAACTACATTTCAAATTACCACAAAATATTAAACGGGTCCATAATGAAATATTATTGTGTTAAAACTATAAAAGTCGTAGCGTAGCGTTGCCAGGTGCCCTAATTTCCGCGGGATATCCCGATTTCTGTTGAAGGGCGCACGTAGGAGTAACTATTTGACTAAAAAAAAATTCCGAACCTTTTATCTTTACTAGCAACATTGAGCGTAAAAGTATTATTTTTGGATTAAACAAAAATGTCCTGATTTTCTCATGAAACTGTATAATTATTATGATGAATTTCATCGTTTTAATTCTACTTCAAAACGTGCTAAAATATTAAAATACATACTTTTTACTAATGTACACATAGTGTGCTAATTAATATACGGTCCTAATAAAAAACTGCTATTATCCTTATTGCTAAATACCTACCTATTACCATGATAACATTTATCTAAATAACGGTCCATGACGTCAAAGGAATTAAAAAATGTGAATAGTTGGCGTACAGTAGGTAGGTATATATTGTTAACAACAACGGTTAACAAACCAATTCTTGTTTGTATTCTATACGTACTATTTATAATCTGTAGTTGAATGATCACTTCGTAACATCGGGTGGTGTTGAGAACGTCGAGTGGCTGCGTTCGCGCCTTCGCAAATGTAGGTATGAGCTTGATCACGTGATTATATGACGTCAATACTGACCTCTGCCAGCAACGGCTGCGTTACGCCCGCTTATCTGAGCCGAAATACCCTGCATGAACGTGCCTAGCTTCCTCAGTCCTTGTCACATGAATTACAACATAATTAAATACTTCCTCTGTATATATGTGACATCGAAGTCTCAGATTTGAAAATATCAATCAAAACGGAACTTGTTGGAACAGATTGGTGAAAACTTAAATGTAATTAGGTATAAATATAATCAAAGATTTTTTGCAGAGCAGGCTACACCAACGCTGCCGCCCATGACAACTGTGACCGACCAAGGAAGAACAGGACTCAAATCACATTATTTAAATAAAAGTATAAACTTTTATTATTAATTAACATATTTTTATTATTTAAATTATTTTCTTAAAGACAACAATAAACCAATTTTCAAAAACAACAAACCAGGCGCTCCGTCCGTCTTCGACCATGTCTAGTCCATGCCGACCAGTCCTGCTCGTGGAGTATTATATACCCTGGTGAACAACAGACGAGGTTACGGCGCCCGGTCAGTTTTTCTTTCCTTTTTTCCACTTCTTTCTTTCTTGGGCAGCAACAGCCTTTGCCGCCCAAGAAAGCAACATCAAGGCTTTGTGATCCCTTTGATGTTGATGATATCCATGAGCGTCATGAGCGAGGATGACCATTTACCATGAGATGGCTCGTCTGCTCGTTTGTCGGCTATAAAACAGTCAAATTACTATTACATTAGTGTAGACAATATTTTACAGTTTTACGTTGGAGCTTAAGTTTAGAGTTTCAGCATTTTTGAAATTAGTTCATGTTGGACGTGACAAAGGTTATGACTCGTTCCCCCCTCTCTTGTGACACGATATCACTTTCTGTTAACCCCCTCCACCCCGAAACGTGTGACGTATAGATGGCCCCGATATCTATAATAATCTTCTTCTAACAAATAAATAAAATTGGAGTGTCTGTTTGTACATAATATTAAATTAGCAGCTTTTTACTAAATGCGTATGGATGTATACACGGTACCTACATATTATGTATACCAAAATAACATTTTTTACAATTTTGTCTGTCTGTTTGTTTTGGATAATCTCTGGAACGGCTTGACGGATTTTGACGGGACTTTCGCTGGCAGATAGCTGATTTAATAAGGAGTAACTTAGGCTACTTTTATTTTAGAATTTTCCCCGTAACAATTAAAATTCTACGCGAAGTCGCGGGCGCAGCTAGTACCAAATAATTTATAATTAATTTTTTTTGTAAGTTTTGGTGTTAAACAAATGTTATATGTACGTTACCTACATCTGGCCTCGCGTCTCATCGCCATCCACGTTACCATTAAGTTTTTTGTGTGGCATATGAGCATATCGTCTTAATAAATAGGTTTACTCGACACCATTCGTGTTTCGGGTAGCACAGATGCCATTAAGATTGTGTTACAAAGAACTTTTTGCAATGTACCTATGTATATATGTAGGTATATCGGTTGTGTCTACCTGTTACAGCTCGATCCTGTGTTGTAATGTGAGTTCACCAAGTTTTATTGTTATTGTTCCTTAAGATTAATTTTTTCATATAGACTGCGAGTTACTAGCAAAAAGAAAAGGAGGGCGGGAAAAAGATGTTCTTAATATTCAGTTGGTCATGTTGATTGAAATTTGAAATTTACATCGTCTTCACTAAAGGAAGGAGTTACAGCGAAGATGTTTATAGTTGTATGGGATATTCATCAGCTGTCATTTATTTCATCTCTGCTCCAGCTGAGATATCAAATATCTACTTTTCACAGTTCCGGCTAACTCTCTATCTGACGACCCCACGCCGGCTCGCCGTTCCGAGGGTCCTGGGTTCTATCCCCAGCGAGGCGGAAATTTGAATGATGAATTTAAATTTCCGCGTTCTTTTTCTGGGTGTGTGTGTTCTTGTCTTGTGTGTTGTCCATGGCACCCACGACACAGCGAATCCTAGTGTGGGGCTATGAGTGTGAAGCGTTATTTATTATTTATTTATCTTCATTGGAATAAGACGTAGCCGCTACCGAGGTAGGTACGAGTGATCTATAGAAAATACTGTCTATAAAACAAATAGTGGTCTAATTCGATCTACTTGAACTTGATAAATTCTGAAAATTTACAAAACTTTAGCCATTTTAAAGTTATTTAAATATTATATTCTTCCGTTTTAAAAATATACATATACTATGTATTATATAGCTGCGCCGATCAGAGTATCATGATTCATGAAATGATTGCAAAAGTTACATAAGACTGAACCTCGTACAATGACCAGAGACAATACGTTATGTAACCTGAAATATTACGACATACCCGCGGGATTAACATAAATTGTTAGGTGAATTATGTAACGATTACATTATGATTATGGTTTTATTCGTTTTTTGTGTTTTCACTGAATACTTGAGTAGTTTATTCGTGAATTAACCTTGGCCTTTGGTTATCTCACACACGTCAACGAACCGGAAAGTATAAAAATTGTAAAAAAATTCGATTACTACATTAATAACTTAATATAATTTTTTTCATTTTATAAATTGTTCAATATAATAATAATCAGCTAATTTTCCTGACTTTTCAAATTAATGTGTTTCTACACAAGTTGCAAGCTTATCGCTTCGACGGAAAACTATATCCACAGCCAATGATATTATATTGCCCACAGCTGAACTGATTGACAATTTGATGAATAAGAATAATTCAGTAACGCCACGAGCGATAGCACAACAATTATTTATTGGAAAGCTTCGAAAAAAAAATTTGTTACCCTGTGGTGCGAATAAAAACACCATCTATTGAACCCGGCCTTATTCCTTTGCTATCCCTTACCCACTCCTGTGGCAATATTAAGTCGTTGCCAATAAAATTAAATAAAAAGTAGCAGAAAACACGTGAGCACGCGTCTGCTTACTATTAATGTGTTTGTCGACAATCTCGTTTATGTTTGGAATCGTTAAAAATTAAAATGAACTAAGTGAGATAGATTAAAGTGCCTCTATTGCCTTTTGTTTTTTAATGAACTGAATCTCGTCTACATGAGTGAAATGGAATTCATTGTCAGCAATGTCAATCGTGCAAAATAATGTCGTTGATCCCATTATTGTTTCCTGTTAAAACTACATACAAAAAATGACGACCCCGTCGGATTCCCGCCCCGGCCGGGGCAGTCATTTATGTGACAGATAAATGTTCGTTTACTTCGTTCTCGACTCGTGGGTAATGTGTGGTAATTTGTGGGTAGAATGTGTGCGTAAGCGTTTATTTCTTTAAATAAAATATGATATGAATTTCCAACTATCTAGATTTTTATCACAAAATTCTAATGACGAATAGAATTTCATATCCATTATACTTAACTACGTCTGAAATCGTTGCAAAAAAATACCTAAACCAGATAACTTATCTATTTTGAATTTGAATATAAAATGTTATTTTATTCAAAACAATAGATTTTTAATTGCAATAATAAAGATAAACAGTTACATTTAAGCTTCGTCCACCTGCAATTAAACATGAATGGTAGGTATTTTATGAAAGCTGGAAAATGAACCAACTAGCTACCAAGCGATGGTAGTTACCAATGTGTCGTCCGGATACATTATTTTGAACCACCACAAGCATTACCTACGGTCACTTTGGCTGCTAAACAAAAAGAGGGGACACACCCACCTCATTTTTAAATGTTACATAAAAGTGAAAAAACTAGCTTTTGCGCTCCTGCCGAATTATAAAAAAATTTAAATTAAAAAGGTTTTTTTTAAATCAAGCTTTAATGTAAATGCAAATAAACTCTTCCTTTAAATCTTTTACTATCAAGTTATAACGTCATTACACAATTTATAATCATGATATATGTAAAAACTTGTCGCGAGATGAAGATTGAAAAAGAACAACCTATACTTCGGCCGTCCTCCGTAAAGAATGTTTACCAACAGTTGTTGCCTAGCAACCGATAACAGGCAGATGCGAATAACCTTTTTTTCGTCAGCACATTTATGAACGTTTTAAAATAAATTATTTTCTATGTATAATTCTTTTACTTCTTTAAATTAAGTTTTGTGAATCTATATTGGTCCTTGACTTTGTTTTTGTTTTAGGGTTTACCTTGCAAAATATAATTCTAAATTGCACTTTAACGCGTAGTTAGTAAAAATTACATGGATGAGTAATTTTTACTGACTACGCGTTGTAATGTTACGTAGAAATTTATTTATGGAAATAACAAATAGCAAGTTTGAGTATTTCTTTAGGTGTCCAACATAACCTATAAATATAATCACGATTATATTATAAATTACTTGATTTACCGTAGCGCGCAAGTAGCGTATGTTTAATTTACTTTTAGTCTGATAGTTGCGTATTGTAATCTAAGCATCCAATACCATCAATGAATGTTCACTGCTATCCACTGTAGGGCACAGGTCTCAACTGAGGCTGAGACTGCTGAACAAATAACGAAGTTACGGCGCCCGGTCTCTTTTTAGAGATCGTCGCGGTTTGTATGGTGCAAATCGGTAAGCTTGCTAGATTCTCTTAACTTGGCAAAATCAGACAAAATGTTATAAAGACCTGAATTTAGCTTACTTTAAGGGCTGTGAGTTACTAACTGATAAGGATATTTTATGAAATTTTGTATAGACGCAATAATATAAACGTTTTGGAAGTGATTAGAGTGTATTGTGCCATAGAAATAAGCGATAGTATACAAATTGCATGTTATTCTTAGAAATGATGTTGAAAACACGAAAATTAGTAGATTTCACAGTGCCAGAATTTTGATGACCCTAATATCGGTTTGTTTACATAGTTTCTTTTCGGAGCGTGGCGGAAGTATAGACGCAAATCAGATACGACCGAACTAAAAAAATAATTTAGAAGATGGGTCGGTTTATCATTAAGCGAAAAAAAACTACGTCATTCATACGAGTATTTCACATCAAAATAACATGTAGACCAGATTTGTAATACAATAGTGAATGATTATCGTTTCTTTAAAGGAGCTAGGGTCATATCATACATGCATTCGAGATCGTGGGGTCAACAGACTGGAGGTAAGCGGTCAAGACGTCCGCACGAGATAAAGGGGAGATACTAGATTTTATCAACGTCTTCTACTGCGCAGATTTAGTAACTACATTACCGTGGAATCAGTAGAAATAAAGTAATTGTACGTGACTACGATTGATGTACAGTAGGTAATATGGAAGGATAATTATTCACAGTACCTAACCGTTTTTACCCGACTACGGCGAAACGGTGACGCCAAAGTATTTTACTTATATGTATTATACTTATTTGCATTACTATTAAAATTAGTTATCATCTATGACAACTAATTTAAATCTATTTAACGAACGATGTATAAGACTTAAAAGTATGTACCTACTTACATTATGGTCCTAAACCCTAATCCGGATTTAGTTTTTCAACGATGACCCTATAGCATACTCGGAGTACTCGGTCGTAACCTGTTCGAGTTTCCGCCTAAGGCAAGTGTAATATAAAAAGTGATAAATATTTGTTCTTGGGTCGAAGGTGTTTGTTAGTGATGTATAATTTCAATTATTTGTGCTGTCTACGCCCCCCTTGCACAAGGAATGTCAATACGAGGGTACATGCGCGTGTAGCCTATGGTCAAAATAAAACAAAAATTGAAATTATATAGGTTTTTAAATAACTATGATGTTAATATAATATTAAAAAATAATATTTATTGTAAGTATCACATTTTCCCTTAACATTATCATTCACATCAATATCATTAATGACTGATAATGATAACACGAAAAAAACTCGAGTGAGGCAGCGTGACATAAATAATTACCTACGCAGGTCAGGATGCGGTGCCGGTGGTACAGAGAGATCACTTATTCAACCCAGGCAAAGCTATTTCATAAAGAGAAAGTGATTGCATCATGATGCTTAAATAATTTTGTTTCTAATGTCATTGAATTCAGCAAGCCAGCAAGGTCTTTGGCCCTTCTTCAGGCAAGCAAAAAGCATAATTTCAAGTACCGAGATATATGTACTGATTAAATACACTTACATAAGTATTGTCACAATCATCAAAATACCTGTCAGACCATAACTGACCCACAGCTTGACTTGGGTCTACTATCACAATGAGGTTCTATGGCCAAGCTGATTGGCAGACAATCAGACATCAGACGCCTTTGGGAACATGGAAAACTCTCAACGGTGCAGGTTTTTTCACGTGTATCGACACATTTGTCACACACTACGAATAAAAGAAAATCGGCATCTGTTTCAACATTCTCTCGAACGATCCATGTATTTTAATGACTGTCTTTTTAAAATTCATTAGAAATTGGCTATCACATGTTGCGCCGTGTGCAGATTCCGCAACCCGCTGGTGTTGTTTGTAAATGTTAAATCTGTACAACTTACTAATATTTCATTATAATAAAAAAAAGTTTACGTAAATAGGTCAGGTAGGTACTAATCTATATCGCTTTTATCTCGGCCTGCAACCAGTAAGTATCAGTACTGGTACTACAAATATAATTATGTACGTGGGCAGCAGTCCAGCAGTTCCACTAACCATCAGATGGCTCGTCTGATCGTTAATCTCACCAAGTCTCCTCTCACATTGTAAGCCTGAGAGTATAGAGCCTTGACCCCAGCACTGGAACAAATATGGGTTGGTTTGATAAAATGACCGTGAATGAGTCCAAAACTTCCAAAAGGAGTATTTGATGGCCTTTATTTATGCAGACTGGATCGAAGTCGCTGATTTATAAATGCTACAATTAATTTGTGTCAGAATAGTTTGACTCATTTTCTATACCACATTGTTTTTCTGCGGATCCAATAATAGGTACTCCTACCAATCATTTTCCCTTGTTAGCAATTACCATGAGTCTTATTATTATGAGCACCTATTGACGTGACTCCCCCAGCTCAGGTGACTATAATGAAGTCAAATGCCGGCATTATGCAGTCACGTGCTGCAAGAATCGGAATAGAAGAAAGGACACGTTCGATATAATACGAGAAAAACGTGTGCGGCTGACCCGTCACACCCGGTCACTCACCGGGAGTAATAGCACCGCTAACGGCGCTGGACACGGGACATTTCAACATTACATCGATATTTAAGAAGAATATTGTCTATTTTTCATTAACTGTACATCGTGAGAAGTGGAGGCTGGTGCTGAAAAGGAAAAGCAGCAGACTTTTGAAAAATGCAGTGATAGCCGAATGGTTAAACGTTGGATTCCCGAACCGGGAAGCCCGGGTTCAAACACCAGCAAGGACCTTTAATTTTAAAAAATTATGTGCCTATCCTATTACAATTGAATTATCACTTGCTTCACTTGCACTTGCACAAATTTAACTCTCGCATTTTGGCAACAGGAGGAGGAAGTAGGCAATAGGTATAATTACCACTCTGTTATTTTCCAACAAAACCAAAAATCAATATTTGTATAAGACGAAAGGCAAGCTTCACCAGCTAAAAAAGAAATGGGAACTGCAACGAAAATAAGTCGGGGAAGGAGAGATTTTAGTCAGGTAGATAATAAAAATAGTACCTATTGTTGCAAAGTCAACCAACGCAAACACCTGCACGCTGGCCAAGGGCGGATCGGCAGACTTCACATCTTTGAGAACAATACGGACTACTCTAAGGTCAGCTGATTCATTTATAATATGCACATAATTTCGAAAATTAGAAATAGGCGTGCAAGCATCGAACCCAAAAACCTCCCTATGCGGGAGACCAACATTCAAACAACTAAAGCATCACTGAAAATGATCCCACCGGTTACGACACTTATAATTGCGGAAGTCAGGAATATCCTATATATATACGATTTTTTGGTCAATTCACTTTGACGGAATACGTAAAGACTAAAGAAATCACGAATTATACCAACATTATGCCTAAAAAAAGTCATACATTTACGAATATGTATTAAAATTTACGAGTATTAAAACTTAAAAGTCTAATGAGAACTCATTGACTAGTAATAATAAGTCAATGTGAGAACTGCTTACATTAACCGAACGTTAAAATTTGGTTAAAATCCATATTAAATGTCAACTATTCGAGAAGATCACGTGTCTTTTAGCTTTATGGATATGGGCTTTATGTATAGGGGTGGGGTAATTTAGGTGTCCGGATACTTCCGGACACTAAAGAAAGCAGAGTACCCGCATGTACAGCGTACTGGCTCTAGGACGCAGTGATCGAAACACGTAAATGTTTCACGGTTGAATTTAGGAGGATTATACATAGATAGCCATGTTCGAAATACCCTACCACCACGGTAATAGTATCAAACAGTAGTGTGACTCGGCCCTGTCCTTGAAATAAATGCCTACTGCCTCGCACGCGTAGGGCCGCATATTTCTAGTTGTAGTGAATGTAAGTGACTAAAGGAGTGCGCACATTACACCAACTCTACGTCAACTCCACTCCGACTCCACTCCGTTTCAACTCCGACGTTCCGTTCCGCGATCAACGCTTCGTCGACGTCAACTCGACTTCGTCTCCACTCCGTTTCAACTCCGACGCTAGTTACATTACGTCATTGTGTCGGTCGACGCGTGGACTACTCGTCTACGGTGAGTCGTCAACGCAACGTCGACGCGTTGGTCTCGAAACGGAACGGCTATGGGTGTAGGGCGAGCCGTACGGGGCTTTTAAGTATAAGTTCGAAATTCAACCTTACCTTCAAAGATATAAGGCTCATAATTGAATGTTAGCTTTGTCAAGGTTTTAGTCGCGTTGGCGTCGGTCGGTCGTGGAGTCGTTGTAATGTGCGCACTCCTTAAGTGGGTAGGTAATACGCACGCTTCCTGATTACAAACCCACACGTTCGATCGTCCTTTCCCCGTCCTTTCCCCGATCAGCACAGCCTTTTCCGTTCTTCAAGAGGAAACACTGTGAGTAGAGGAGGTTGTATTGGATTCAACGATGGATGGGGCCACGCGCCATTCTTCAAAATGCAGACAAATAGAGCCTAAGGGCGCGTTTATATGACACGTGTCGTCTAACTAGAGCCTAAGCGAGCGATTCAAGTAATGTTCAGTTAGGTATTTTAGGGTGTATTCTAAGATATTTTGACGACCCGTGTGGCGCAATGATTAACATGCTGGAGCGCCGTTCGAAGGGTAGAAGGTTCGATACCCAGCGCGGCGAAAATTTGAATGATGTGTTTTAATTTCCGTTCTTGGTCTGGGTGTGTGAGTTCTTGTCTTGTGTATTGTTCATGGCATCCACAACACAAGAATCCTAGTGTGGGACTGCGAGTGTGTGGCATTGATATTTTTTGGAGTAAACTGGTGAGACCCAATGATGAATATACAACTCTTTCACAAAGATTTCAATGCGATAAGTAGGTAAGTAGTATGTCTTATCGTTGAGTTTACATTTATACGAAGCGTTTAGTGTATTATCATCGCATTAACGATGTAGGTAATATGGATATTAATGTTTACATAACCTCGTCAAAAACAAAAAATATTTTAATATGTTAGCTAGACTATTGAAAACAATTGAATTATTAAGCACCGTTTCTGGGTAAACATTGGGAAATCCCGTTTACAAAATATATTGTCAACGTCAAGCAAAATCTTAAAACGTATGACGGCGGCGCATCGTTGTAGGTACCTATGTATGTACAATACTTTATCATATCGACCAAGAAGTAGGTACAGTACAAAATCATATTGCACTACCAGTATTATCGTGATTAATTAGTAAAGAGATCAATTATCGTCTTAGGCACTTTATTATAAAAGCGTACACAGAGCCCCAGAAAAGAACGCTCAACACGCAGCCGATATGAGGAATAACTAAATGGTGCATATTTCTACTTTGCCGAATGGTAACATCGCATTTTTATGTTTGTATAAACTCACATTTTTTCTGAATAAACATTAAATTGCAATAAATATATTGTGAAGCTTGTACATCTATTTCTTTAAATTTATCACGCAGTGATTCGCGTGATTTTAATTTGTAAACTTCCCTAATACTAACTGTCAACTTCCCTTGCCTATGGTGTACCCTTCTGGACATCAAACGGGGTTATGGCGAACGATCCTTTCAGTTAGAACTTAGAGGTTCATTATCGCTAAGTTCACTAAGACGGTATCCCGACGGTATCTATTGTGGTAGGTATAATTGCTGATGTCTTTGGTATTACAGATGTTCATAGGTGACGGTGACCTTTACCATCGTAGCCCGTGTGGTAGTTTGCAGACAACTTACATCATTCATTAAAATATTATCACAAATAAAGAATTGAGAAATTGAAAAGATTTATAAACGGAGTTTTAATAATCATGGGTCATATTTTATTTAGTAGGTAGTAATTCCTGTTTCTGGTCAAAACGTTCAAAGCGGTCAAAGAGTTCTTATTTTTAACTGAGGGGTAAGTAAGGAGCTCTGTTTGCTTATATTATTATGTATTAACTATCCGTCGTGTTCCTCAGAGATTCTAGACTAGACGTTAACGGCAGATGGAGAAAAACGTCGGGTATCACGAAGATTTCTCCTCAGAAAAATGTATTAACGAAATAATTGGTATTAAACTAACAAAATACTAAATCATCAGTTACAAGTAAGTCGCAGTTATTGCTGTTGCCAGTTAAATATAGCATTGAGGATAATTTAGAACAAAAGTAAATCCTATAAATCGTTGTAGCAAAATAGTAGATACTATTGGAAAACATTTAATTTATTAAAGGTATAATTGAATTTACAATTTTTAATATTTATAACGCTTCTCACGATACGTATTTTGTACGCCGATATTGCGACCCAGTGTATGGATTGTGGTCACGACTGAACACGTACACGGTGAACACGGCTGAGTTCAGCCGTGACCACGATCCATGCAAGTAGGTCATTGACTTACTATGAAGTGGGTCGAACCAAAACCGGCGTACCAAAACATATCGTGAGAACCCGTATAGTAATAAAATGTGTACGAGTACAATCCGCGATGAGTTAATTTGAGAATTTACAATTGTTTAAAAATAAGGTACCTAACTACAATACCAATCACTCGGCTATGTTAATATTAAGCTAACACTCAAGTGAACGACATCTTATAGTTTGACGTAGGTACATAGACATACACATATTTATTTCTTAACAAATATTGAATTTAATGGAAAATCCCATGTTTTGATTGCACTATTATTAACTAAATAAATATGCTCCTGGTGAGAAATAAGTTTTGTTTAATTATGTGAAGTGTGGGGCATTTGTAAGTGCTTGATGGAAGATGACGCATTATTAAAGATATCCAAAAAAAATTTAAGCCACCAAAACAGCATTATAGAAGCCCAAATACCCTAAAAATGTAGAATAGGTACATTTTGTGCAACGTCGTATTGTCTTAATCTTTGATATTGTTGATTTCAGTACCTAGCCAATTCTAGAATAGATGGAATCAATTTATACATGTCACAAGTTTATTTCAATTAAAAAAAAAAGTTCTTACCTTAGTTTTTGTGACGTCTTTCTTCTTCCTTATAACTTTAATGCCGTTACGGAACTGCAAAATAATAAAAGATCAAATTAAATAATTTATCATTTGACATTTTTTTTATTTAATATAATTATTTTTGCGGCGAGCAAACAAATAAATTATTTGTTATGTGTGTATGGGTATTCACCCATACTTGGGCTACAATTTCCCCTCGCTTCAAGAGAATACCAGTAGGTTATATTTTTTAATGGCGTCTAAGTATTACCTATTATTACCTACTGCTAGTACCTAGTAGGTAATACATACCTAGTCGCCCTGCCTAGCCCTGCGGCTGGAGCCTTTCTACACTGAGGGGACCTAGAGCATACTCCACGCTCCTCCAGTGCAGATTGGTTGAGAGGCAGGAGAGAAACACTATTGCCTCAAGTTTTTATGTCACCTTATGCCAGACAGACAAAGCTTAACGACTTTTATCTAACGACAACAACCGGGACCGACGGCTTTACGTGCCCTCCGAAGCACGGAAGCGCACAAAAATCAACATGGTGTGCAATTCACACGTGGTATAAACTTAAAAAAACGAATACTGACAGTCCAAATATTGATGTTTTGTTTTGCTTACGTAAGTCGCCATTCTCATTCGCCTGTCTCATTTTCTCCCACGTTAAAATGTGCCTGTCTCTTTTTACTGTCGCTTTTCACGTCATTTCCGTTTCATCGACTTCCAAATCACAACGATGTAAAAGTTTTCACTTCAAAAATTTGCCACTAGAGGTCACCCGTCCTCCTATCGACCACACCCACTGTTGTTTAACCCGGTCGATCCATCCGGATCGAAAAAACCGCTCGACTATTAGCATTAGGTACACGTTAGTGAAGCACGTATGTGAACGTTTATTTAATTTTATATACTTATTATAACTAGCTGACTCAGCGAACGTTTTTCCGCCATACAAATTACTTGTAGTGAATGATTTGGATATCTTTCATACAAAAATTGAAGTGAAATTTGGGATTATGTGTATTTTTTATGCTGAATCAATAAAAAATAAAAACAAATAATTTTGTCCAAAAATGATAAACAATTTTTTAGAGTGAGCCATCCTTAACACTTAGGGGTATGAAATTTAGTTAAAACCCTATTCTCATACTTACTGAATATACATAAAATTTGGTCAAAATCGGTCAAGCCGCCTCGAAGGATTATAAACGCTAAAACTGTGACACAAGAATTTTATATATTAGAGATATCATCAATTTTCTCATACAGCTTACCGCACAATTGAAGCAGCTAAATAAAGCAGAGGGCGGTGAATCCACTTCCCGCGTCGAAGAACACACTTGGGACTCGCACACCGACACTTTACGATTTACAGATATCCCCTGCAACAAAAATGCAATACCTAGTAAAATAAATTAAATAATATTTTTTATAATTATGTCAACTATTTTAGGTTGTTGTAATTATATCTACTGTATCAGTAGTTTAAAAACGCGGTTTTTAACGCGGTATTCGGGGTTTTTAAACGGCTTGTAAAACTGTATAGTTTTACCAGATGTTTTTAAAATTGTAAATAGGTTATAATTACATACATATGCTAAATTAATTATAGGCATCACGTGTTTCAGTGAAGAAAAACATATTGTTACTTGAATACGACAGTGTCAGGGAAATGTTTTGATAAATAGAGTGTTGGTAGTGGTAGACAAGACGACCGTCATCGTCATTACTTTTCTCAGAGTTTTGTCGTATCGTCAAACCTTCATAGCTTTGGCCTAGATAATGCGAGAAAAATCAAATTTTCAGAAAAAACATTCAGGTGCCAAGACTTACAAGCTAATAATACTTTCACTATTAAAAAGTTATTAAACCTCATGAAGAGCCAAAGCCATGACTCTACGAGCCCCGACTTTGGAAACTGGACTGAACTAACTTTCAAGTCTATGCGCTGAATACCTGAGTTCAAGATTTCAATATTTCCGAACAGAATGTACTTATTAAACAGGTAAATCATCAAACTGACCTTCCTACTAGCTGATCTAAGTTATCCCCGTGGGTAGGCCCGCGTGGGACACAGACTTATCTCAGGGGACCGTAAAGTATTATGATGAGTTTTATATCCCTTACTTGGGAAATGATTAATTCCCTATACAAACGTCCCTCCCCCTATTCACCCACTTATGCGATGTTTACCGGATTTTCCTGTCCTTTCCCAAATCTCAGTCAGACCACAGCGATAGTTTTGTTACGATCATCCGTGTCATATAAACGCGCCCTCAAACTGCACCTAGATTACCTAGATAAGAATAAGCGGATTAAGCATAAAAAGACGGACAGACGGACAGTTTTCTATTAGACTTTCGCATTTATAATATGAAAGTGCATTATTATTTAGACTGTTATATTAGTATGGATTTAAACTGGAACGTAGTTGCATTTAGGATTTTTATTTTCTATAATAATCACTAGTAAACCCGCCCTCGCTTCCCAACCCGCATACGAATTTATTTTCAGGCGCGTTAGTTTCATTTTGCGATAACTCCTAAGATACTCATTTAAATTATATGGTGTAAAGGCTTATCATAACGTGCCTGAAATGCTTAAGGTGACTCACATATTTATATCGATAAGTCGATAATACTGTATCCCTCTAAATATAGCTTTCCAATTACCGCATTGGAAAAGCTATTTAAAGCTATTTAATCAGTTAATCCTTAACAGCCTTATTAATAAAAATCGCTTACTCCAAGCGTCATCCGAATCTACACTTTGACTAGTTAATCCTTGATTAACCTAGTAACAACTTCGTAATTGAAATGCTATTAATAAACATGGAGTAGCGTCGGATGAACAATACATTTCTTAGTCCGAGTTGAACGAGTAAAATATGGCAACCTTTAAAATTTAAAAGTAAAAAGAGTGAGTCAGTGAACGACTTCATGCATTAAAATGACAGTAATAGCTCATATTTTGGAATTGACAACTTCAAACTGGACGACAGTTCAGCTTTCAATTTTTAATTTCAAGCGCCTACCTAACGGCGGCTCTACACTCCCGCGAGACTGCTACCCGAGTGCACTCGTACGAGAGTGTACTTGGTAGCGCTATATTCCCATACAAAAGATTCGTATTCAGCTGGTCTTTTGACCCTGGATCAGCTAGTTAAAAATAAATATTTTAATGAATAATTAATTTTTTGTCGTCATATGTTTGTACGTTCATATAATAATTAGCAGCGCATAGTGCAAAAGCGGATGCGATTTCTAATACGTCCATTCTTTCGACGTCCGCAACTGCAACTGAGCCTGACGAGAGATTACCCCGAGTGCGCACGTCTCGGCCGAGGCGTCTCGGACGAGACATAGCGAGTACTCTCGCACAAGAGTGTACAGCCGCTATAACTGTAACCTCGCTCCTCGCAGTTTGTTACTTGTAACATTTAAAATTGATTTACTTTAAGTAGGTATTTCGTTTCGTATTCCTTTATTTTTTTATTAAAAACATCTATCCATCATAATAACAAGTAAAAACGAACAGAACCAAAACCTACGAATTTATCAAAGGTTATAAATAAATATCATAGACGTTTAGAAGGCGTCAAGTCAACGTCAATGTCGTCCATGCACGCCTAATCGGTCGCTAAACTATGTAGCGACATGGACTATCTTTGATTCTGAGATAAGACTTGGAGTAGCTTACTTCTTCGCTACTACATGTTTATTAATAATGAATTTAATTAAATCTTATTAACGACAAGTTTTAAAGTTACTCTTGCTCTAGTCTATGTTTATTAATATGGCCGTTAATGATTAACATAATTATGCCATCGCCTACTTTATTGTAGACCTATAAAAGAGGAATAAGTATTCCACTGATACATTGTTTTGTTATAAGGTTGCGGCGCCTGGTCCCTCTTTTCAGAGGTCGCTGGATTGTGTACCATACTGTTCAATCCGAAAAGTTAGATGTTAGACTTTCACTTGACTTGTCGTGTCCCGGCTGGGGGCGGGGAGCCTGAGAGCCAGGAGTTTCTTTTTTCCTCCTTTTTTCTTGGCCGAACACGCATCGGTGATGCTTTTGATGTTCGGTATTGGTGTCCATGGGCGGCAACCACTTACCGCCAGGGGCCTCGTTTGTATTAAGACACAAAGGTAAGAAAATTTAGGAAGGTGGGTACATACCTACCTACAATTAAGATTTACAATTAGAATGACAACTAGAATTAAACAATTAGAATTAAGAAAATTTAGGTACGTAGGTACCTACCTACATTTTCTTTGATAAGGCGAACCTACTTCATAAAACTCTTCCGTTACCGAGTGGCTGACAGACAACGCACAGCCGTAACTACTGAACGCAAGATGATGAAATTTGGCATGTAGGTATGTTCCTTGGGGAGTGTAGGGGAGCACTAAGAAAGGATTTTTGGAAATTCCCCCCCTAACGGGATAAAGAGGGGAATAAACTGAAACTTTTTATTTCTTCAATGGATTCACTTGAAACTTTGTAGGTATACGGGTTCCTCAAGTGACGCAAGTGAGCAAAAGAAAGGATTTTTGGAAAGTCAGAAGTAAAAGCGCTGTCGAGTTCATTAAAAGGCGATATAACCGAATTTTACGCGGGCAAAGCCGTGGGCAGAAAGCTCTAAAAACCAAGCTAGATGCCACTGCTTATTGCGATCAAGATACAAAATATCCACATAAGCGGTTAATACACGACAAGTACGTATAGAAGAAATATTTCACACGTGAGAATCAGTAGTGTAGTCGAAATACACTTGTTGTTAAAAAAAAATGTGTTAATATGTCGTGTGCACATAAGTCTTGCTTGACTGTTGTTTGCCTTGAATTGAACAGAACAAAGCACTTGCGAGCTCCCGAAACTCGCATAAAGAAACTATAACGAGCGATCTATACATATTCGGAGTCAACAAATGACTACGAATTAATCAAGGAAGAGATTAATAGCGAATACGCAAGTAACTATCTATTCATCTATTCATAAAATATAAACAACGTCGGCCAATGCGCGGTAACATTATATTCTAATCGTAGCTAATAGGAAATTATACTTCGGTTCGGTTAGTTATACTTAATAGTTAGCTGTTATAGGTAGGTATCGCGCGCACTTGCTGTTACGTATGTACCCATAATGTATAATTATTATTTATTTCTAAAACATATTTAATTGCGAGCCGTTACGGTAGTGTTACGCGTAGATGTGTACACTAATGTCACTTATATTATTATTGTCCAAAGCACAGCCCACAGGGCGAGATGAATGCACTGGTGTGCCGCTGTGCCGGCTCGACCTTGTAGCTGCGCGCACGCACGCCGCTTCAGATAACGTAGCCGCCAACCATTCGCCGATAGAATAGGTACTCACATTCGCACTCCTCACGTCGTTGGTGTAAACGGCCGAGTAACTCTCCGGCGGAAAGTTAAACCGCAGCGGCGACATCTCCGCTCCAATTCACAACACAGACACTAGTGGCAGGTTCGGGCGGAAGAACGTATGACGCGATCCACGGCTCAGATGGCGGCCCGGCGGCGCTGGTCCCGCCGATTCATTGTCCCTTATTGATCAGCGCATTGCAAACGTGTTGAGCAGAAGGGCGCGAACTCACTGACGCATGGCGCCTCCCACTCGCGCGATCCGGCCGAGGAGTCGCTTTGCGGCGATAATGGATAATGCAAACTTCCCTCGGAAACTTCTTATTGCCGCCGTGTGCGCCGAATGTGCTATATCGAAGCCGCGACGTTCCGGCTTATCGGATTCGGCGCGGTACGCAACGATAAGCGAGGCGTGCCGATATCGCTACCACGCGACTGCCCACCGAGGGTACGCTTCGAGTGTTTTTTATACTATACCTACACATTTTTAATAAATAAACAATTGACGTTAGCGCAGATGGAATACCCGGCGCCGGCCTGAATACGCAACAGCGATTTGTTATTGTTCGCACGTAAGTTGACGAGTTGCTACGTCGGCGTCGATAGGAATTGTGTAACTGTTCATTTTTTATCCGACGTTTTATTTTATTACCGAAAATTCATTCTTTGTCTTTGTGTGGTTGGATTTCGCGTATTAGATTTAAGCATTAGCACAGACGTGTTACATTTGCAGTATAAAATGAACGTTGTAAACGACAAAGTGATGTTTGATGGTTATAATGAAACACATGTTTGACAATATTTATTTTTATTTCGTTCAATAAGACATTCATTTTCACACGTGAGGAATGTAAAATCAGAATGTAAGAATAACTTGGGTAGGACAGTCATAGCCCTCGCACAAAATAACGGGGCCCCCGTAATTGTAAATAAACTACACCTTAAAACTCATACTTATTTAAATAAATAAAAAATCAGCGTCTGTTCCGTCTTATATACAAAAATTTAAATTATTATCAACCTACAAGAATGCATTTCTTCAGTATCTGAAAAATTAACTTATTATGCTTGTGCATTCGATTAATGGTTTTTCCATTATATAATTTCGAATCCATATAAACATAATTAAATTAATTGGATATAATTATAAACTATAACAAAACTGTCATGAATACATTACATGTCCATACAAAATTCGCCTAATTATTTTACATAATTACAGTGTGAACAACATTGTGTGCGAAATTAAAAGAAACTAAATGCAACATAACAACATAACCAAACAATGGTGCATTCCGCTCCGGGACTACAACGAGTCGCTAATTGACTGTAAATGACACAAACATTTTGATTACGAAATAAATATACCAATTATTTTTATTTCGTCAAAGTCAAATTACGTAAAAAATAATCAAAACACGAAAATCTTATAGTAACCATTTATTTTCGAGCATATCGTCCTGCAGTAACGGTGTCAACACACGCGCGACGGTTTCTAGGATAATAGAGAAACATAAGATTAGGCTCTGAACATTTTGCCTAAGACTCGTGGGATATTTTATTTGTATATCCAGTCGTCTACCAGATGACCTTAGTAATTTTACAATGATGGGTAAGGTCAGAGGAAAAGACGCCGCGGCCTATCACCTAGACGTAGGTGTGACCGGGTGACTGCCACTCACGTTCACGTGAAAGTCGAACAATGGCGGCAAATTAAAGAGGAAAAAACTTTATAGCTAGTTGGGAAAAAGGACTTCCACCAAAGACACGACACAGATATTTAAACGTGGAACTAATACTCATACCACATAAGATCCCGTTGCGTGTGTCATGGACACCACAAACAAGACATCACTAACCCCCACACCGAGAAAAAAAATATAAACTCATCATTCAAATTTCGCTAGGAATTTAGGGTACGGTCAAACAGCCGACGGGGCGTGACGGCGACGCGACGCTGGCGGGACGTGAAGAGGTTGTAACGTATGAGCAAGCATGGAATATGTCACACAGAGCCGTCGCGCCCGGCGGGTCGCGTCACGGCGCGCGCAGTACAACGTTGACGCTAGCGTCGGGTCGCCGTCCCGCCCCGTCGGCTGTTTGACCGAAGCCTTAAACCCTTGGAACGGCACATCGCGTCATAAACGTCTAGTCAGACAATCGAACCGGGGACCCGTCGCGTCGCAGCGGGGGCCCCGGCAGCAAAGTTGAGGGGTTGTCGGTGTGTGTCAGGTGGCTTGCAGCACGGTGTGCGTATATGTGAGCAGCTCGAGCGCGCGGCGCGCGGCGCGGTCGTCGCGGCGCGCCAGCCGCTGCGTGCTCGACTGCACCGCGGACGTTATCCCCGCGCTGCGCATCACTAACTTCGCCTGAAACATATCTAATGTCAATTAATTGTCTCGGGCGTTACTTTGCGGAGCTCCTTTATTAGAAACGAAAGGTTACTTTGCAACTATCCGCGAGTATGAATACTAAGGAATGACCAAATAGGCCGTTTGCATACTCGTATTCGCGCATTCTCGGTCTCTCTCGTTCAGTATCTATACAAACTGTTTAGACACTCAACAAGCAGTGATAGCCTAGCTTAACCAGGAGGCCCGGGTACGAATCCTGCACGCACCTCTAATTTTCAATTTTGAGAATTAGAGAAAATTTCATTAGTTTTGCCCCACAATTGCATTTGTCCCGGGTGACCTATTATGGCCTATTATGGCCTTTACCTATCACATTGTGAAAGGAGACCCGAGCCCAACAGTGTGACAGTTATGGCTTGCAATAAAGATGATTTAAACTGGGTGTTAAAGTGTTACCCTATGGTTGTTAGCAGCCAACGCCCACACGGCGCGCGCCGCATGCACGAGCTCCGCCGTGTCGCCCGTCAGCAACGTACCCGATAACATCTCCAACAGATCCGCTATCAAATAAAATACGAATTATTAATTATTGTCACTTACTCAATAGATGTCCACGATGCTAATTGATTTATTTTTGAACGAACGGCCGTCGTAGTGGTAAGGGTTATAAACTTATAATGGCGCGTACTTCTTATGGCGCGTTTGGGTGATTGGACCAGAGTGTATTTTCTTCGTAGAATGGAGATGGCGCGCAATATAACCCATAATTTATTACTACACGCACGCACACGCATGCACACACACACACACACGCACACAACTTACAAACACGAGCCTGAACAAGAATCATAATACTGACGCGACTGCAGGAAGGCCAGCCGCGTGTAGTGCGCAGCGTTGGCGAGCGCGGGCAGCAGGCGCGCCGGCGGGGGGCGCGGCCGCGCCGCCAGCAGCGCGCCCGCGCCGTCCGCGTGCCGCGCGAGCGCCGCGCACAGCCGCGCCGCCTGCGCCTCCGCGGGGACGCCGCTGCGGACGCGGCACGCGCATTGCAGCACGTCGCTCTACAGTCAAACAGATTTATGTTAAGCCTGTTTAAAATAAAACAACATAATCGCCTAGGGTTGCCTGCGAGACAATGCCCGTAGGCATTAAGTCCGCCCTTTGTGAACCTAGGTTAGGTATTATATTGATTTATTTTAAACAAGAGTTAATATAATATATATACTATATTACCTTTTATTCAAGTTGAACTTCAAATTTTTATGTTACAAATTTCTACATGCGAAAAATATTCAACTTTTGCTTTGTGAAACCACCGTAAATACAGTTTATTATTTGATGATATAGTAGATCAATCACTTCTTAAAACAATCCCTGCTCTACTTAAACATGTACAGAATTATATACATACCATGTAATATTGATGTAGATGTATAATTAATTTATATGTTTAGATTTTACACTTCTACAGTGACAACCCTTAAGCAGACTAATGAAGACCACCTTCAAGATAATCGCCCGGCAGTGATGATGGGACACGCAGTGGGTTAGCACCCGCAGACCGAGCCCCAGTAGCTCCGCGGGTCTCGCGCGCGCCGCCTCGCGCACCACCAGCCCGCACACCTCGCCCGCCAGGCATCGTCCGCCAACGCACTGGCACATGCTGGCCCACGCTAAAGGAAAACTTCATATTATCACCTTATCTAGTAGACAGGATTTCACCCTTTCAGTACAACAGTTGATTATGGCTAAAGCATGCGCGGTAACGCGTTATACAAAAACCAGCGCGTTACTAACAGCGCAATGCCGTACAGTAATGAAAGTTAGGTATAACTTTGTATTACGAGCATTCATCTGAACTTAGCCTTATACTACGATTTATAGTCAAATCTACTGCATCACATAAAGTGCACACTCACAAAGCGATATTGTAACGCAAGATCATATTTCATTTTTAATAAAAATTTAATGTTGAATCTCACCCGACTTCTATTCGCTCATCGTCGCAAGATGACGACGTTAATCGACTACGTTACGCGACAACAAGCTCACCTTTGGCACAATTATTGGTGTAAGTGAACAGCAAGTACATGACGGCGTATCGCAGCTGCTCAGTCATCATCACCCAGGGCCAGAGCTTCACCAGCGAGACGGCCAGCGTGTCGTCCGCGAAGCTGTCCTTGGCGGCCGCGCAGCCCAGCATCGCGCAGCTCATCACCGTCAGCGACCAGAACAGCGTGTGGAGTACTGGCTCCTGTATAGTTTTTGTTACTAACATCATTAAAATGGTTACGTATGAACTAGTTGATTATGTTACGAACAAGTTCATTAAACCTGACCAAGCTGAATTGCTGCAAACGGTATACACAATTGTAGCCAATAATTTTATGCTACTTAAAGTAGCACTATGCTCGATGCTTTGATGTAAACGCCATAAATAGAACGCCATAAATAGAATTTAGCATTTGTGCAAGCAATTATTTCATAATATAAAAGAAAATTATTGCCAATGATGAATAAACGATATCAATTGTTGCGTTTGACCTCGGTTAAATCCTAATTGAATGTTATTTGTGTAAATACCCATATTTTTCTTTGATGTATAAGCAACTCATTTCTGTTACAACAAATTTATATCAGTACGCCCACATGGATGGCGTTTCCGATGACGTCAACGGGTTTCCCCTGAACAAATAGACATCACGCAGCTAACAAATTTGTGGAAAGTGATCATACATCACCATGAATCATTCTATGAACCGATTACCTACAGCATTTTCGACCTAATAATAATATTATCATTTAAAAAATAAATAAATCATATAAAATAAATATATCAATCCCAATAGAATTTCAATTTCGATTGCGTCCAAAACATTTATATAGCCATAAAAAAAATTAAACGCAGTTACTAATTAAGGAACAACAAGTATGTCAAGTTATCTTTTCACAGCCTTTCGTAACAGAATAACTGTGACAGAATCATAACAAGACACAAATCGGGACTAGGATGATTAGTCCACTTATCAGAGGATGTTATTAAGAATTTTGGTTGGTCAATTCGTTAGTACATAAGTATGAGTACTGGAACAGTTGCTGTTAGCTATAGTTAGTCCTGTTAGATGCTGTTAACACTGGTTCTATTAAGAAACATCGTGTGGTCGCTGTTCGGTACTCCTGTTGGACAAAGACGAGGTCCGTCTACTCACATGGTTAGCGTTCCTGATGACGTCGACAGGTTTCCCCTGGAGCGACAGCCTGTCCCGCACCGCGTGCACGGTGGCCAGCACCGCGCCCGGCAACAGGCGGTGCACGGCGTACAGACGGGCGCGCGCGCTGACCGACAGCACCGACGACAGACACGAACATACCACGATCCAGCTGCCATCTGGAAATTTATAAACACACATTTAGACGCTTGGCATCATTTATATAAATAATAATAATAATAATAATATTCCTTTGTTCTTTACACCTTTGGTTTTATCACCTTTGGTATTTTATTTTAACAGATAGCCAAAAATAAATAGCAATTCAGGCTTTTATATTTATAGATATCCGAAAGCGGATATCAATATACATTTTAATACGTCAACCATTATCATTACTATTTGTACATCGCGCGTTAAGCAGGCATAGCATTTTTTTCAGAACGTGAAGCGCATATCAAGTTAATCTTTGTCGCAATTCATTAATATTTATTTTGCACGACGGCCAGCACAGCTTCCAATTGTAATATGGCGCCACTTTATCAAGATTACAAATTACCATTCTTATTGATTACGCGCGTCGCAATCAATAAGGATGGTACCTTGCTGTGCAGTTTAGCTATTCACAATGCATTGCGTTTGTATGACGTAAATAATAAGGGACAATCAAAGAATAATAATAATGTGTGGGGTAACACACGTTAAATAAACAATGTTGAGTAAAATAACTGATACGTTTTTATTATATATTTATAAAAAAAACGTTATAAATATGCATAATAATTACTTTGAAAAGTTCTTATAAGTGAGACATAAGCATAAATTGTATGTAGAGGCTCTGGTCCATATACACGTAACAGATAGGCAGACAGACTTACTTTGGCATTTATAATATTAGTATGAATCGACAGCAATATTTAACAAACCGCTAAAGCAGTTGATAGCGAGATAGCGACCCATCCTACAAAGCGAGGGCTCTCCGATTCCCGGCCGGGGCACAAATTTATGTGACAAATAGATTTTTTTTTCAGGTCGTGGGTATTTATGAAAGCTTATTTATGTTGTTCATGCCATCTACGACAAAGAACATCCTTCAACAGAGAAATATGAGTAGGTTTTTTAAACTATGGCCTTGTAGGACAGTAAATTAAATAACTTTGGTATAAAATATAAACATACTTTACCTTGACTAGACAAATGCCTCTTGTTTTCAGACAGTTTCTGATAGAGTTGGATCAGCAGCTTACACACTTGCTCTATCGTATACTCCGGCTGGCAGTCGTCTCTCGCCGTGTCCGCGCCGCTCAACATGTCGTGTCGTGTCGTGCCGCGCTCCCGGTACAACGGACACTTCATATTATCTAGGAACTGTACACACGACGTGTCTTTGGACTTGTCTGCATGTTTGCGACGCGCCGTGGACTGGGCCAACTGCGTCAGACAATATAATGACGCTTCTTGTAACTCTGTAACCCAAAAATATACATGTTGTATTGTCCTGGTCTAGTTGTTAAATTGACAACATCATTAAATTTTCGACCATTGAAAAATTATGCTCATATTTATTATGAAACGGATTTTAAATGACATGCAAGAGATTCCACTTTAAACGTAAACATATTTTTACGTATTTGTATTGTTATCAAAAGTTCTTATAAGATGTGGACCCTCATCAAGCGTCTCATCTCCTTACTTCATGATGTAAAGGCACTCGAACACCGCAATTGATGAAACCATTTAATGGGGAAGCAATATTTTATACGACACGACTCCTCACCAGCATCCTCGCTCGCCATGCTCTGCAGTAACGAATGAAAGAAGGGCACAGAGATGTTGTTGGTGAGCTCCCACCACGCGCAGTCAGCGGCGTCCCGCTCCGGCAACAACGCCGCCAGCAGCTGTAGCGAATGCGCGCGCGCACACGTAGCGGCGGCGGCGTTATCACCTGATATGAAATTAGATAATTTATCGGTTGGTTGGAAGTGGCTGCGAAGCGAGGGATACCGTGTTCGATTTCCGGCCCGGGCAGATATTTATGTGACATCTAGTAACAATTTTATCTATTTCACTAACTACAGGAAATGTTATCAGTGTTATTATCATTAGATAAAAGTTTTAACTTACTATTCGCAGTTGTTTATTATCAACAAATGGGTTTCAATAAATGAACAATAATTTGCAATACCCACATCATCCAAAGACAAAGTACCCATATTTTCAAAAGTTTGTAATTTTAAGACGAAATAAGATTTGCTCTTATTTTTAGACATATAATGATTGACAATATAATGATTAGTGTGACTGCAACCTACTATCTGATCCGAGCTCAACTTTATACTCCCAATACTTCCTAACATACTGTAGTGTTTGTACACTATCCTCCCCGACACGGGCACAGCTCGAGGCTGGCATCCGGTGCACGGCGCACTCGTGAGTCGTGACGTTGGCATCCTGCTCCGTATCGACAACTTGTTGAAATAGAAGATTATTTCACATTCCACAACGGAATTTAAATATGTTATCTACGCATAGATGCGCATTCCTTTGTAGATATTAATGGATTTAAAATAAACACATTTAAAAATTATCAATTTGAATACTATGACTATGACACATGATTACGATTGTAAAAAAAATTAAGCGCTTAATCGCTCAATAGTGTAGTAGAAAATGTAACTTCGAATTTCAGTATAACTCTATTTGTGCCTTTTTTATTTGAATTTTATTAGACATACTTCACCTAACCGCATCCTATTTAAGTGTTACGTGAGCACACGTTATTTTTTTAGGCATAGCCCCCCGCCAAATAATATGTGAAGTTGTGTGTAGTAATTATTCAAAGTCACCCTACTTAGGTTGAATTGTTCATTCTAAAGAATAATAGTCTACAACAAAGTATTTCGTTAGAGAGAAAAAATATATAATTGACAATATTTTCGATACGGGTAATATTCTTTATATTATACCCATACATGCTTTTTCGTGAATATAACGAATGGAATTGTCATTTTATGTTTAGAAATGTTTGGTGATTTTTTTATATATCTAAATATTTCACGTAAATACTATAGACTTTCGGACACATGCAAAGAAACCACCTATTTAATCCTTCTTCACGATATAAATTCTTAATATGGAATTCTATTACTTAAATTATAACAAGGAATGTCAGACACTAGGGAAAGGAAACATAATAATATTATTAAACAGATTAATTGTATGGTGCTGCAGCCACGCGAATAACTAAAATGTATTTTCTACGGATATCTTTTTTTATGCCACATATAAAAAATCATTTTAATATTTTTATGCATTGTATCCAAACCATAAAAGAACGTTAAACGTGTTCTTGGATTATTGGCTGACAGCTCAAAATGGATATTCAAACACAGCACCAACTATGCGGCACCAATTTCTCCTACATTTCCCGCAATTTTTGGTGATACGTATAGATCACCCAAAAAATTCCGAAATGACAAACAATTCTTTGCCGTTCATCGTGGTAAGCACGCTATGTATTTCAAGAACTAATTTTTACAAGCTAAAGAGGAACATACCATCTTCCAAAGGAGTGAATGTCATTAGCAAGTTATAGAGACAGTCTTTGGTGGCAGCAAGGGCAGCGCGCACGCACTTGTGCGCGCACGCGGCCGTAAGCGCGCGGCAGGTCGCGGTGCGCACTTCGCTGCATTCGACGGACGAACCACTAGCCCAAGACGTACACCTGTAAACAATACCTAACAGTGTTACCTAATAATTTCCAAATAATGATTGTGAACACTTGGAAGGGTGGTGATCGATTGCTATCTTAAATCGGTAAAAAACTATTAGGTACACTTTACAATGCTGCCACCACTCACAGTATCTTTACGAGATTTCAGTAAACGAGGACCTTATGAAATAATTTCGTCATGCTTATTGTTTTTATTAAATAAACAAGATTCTTATAGACTTATATGATGCAGAACAAACTATAACCATCGTTAGGTTGTTTATCCCAGGAACATTATGTAATTCAGGATAAATGTGAAATTCGTACCTGAAAAGCACTCTATAAAGCCCCAGTTCATTCCACGCTTGAATGGGACAATTTTTAAAAGCGCTAACATTATGTAAAGCATTGGCGGCCGCCGCCACAAGTGCAGGTGTTGGCGGCGGATTATCAAACAGCTCGAGACACGGGGACAAGTTTAGGGCTTCGCTTTTCTGCGCACGCACCTCTAATTCAGATCCTCGCTCCAAAAGAGACGGAGGCACGTTCGGTTCTGTAAAATGTATTTCGGATTAAGTTATGGTAAGTTAATGCTCGAGACGCTCATAACGAGTTAAGCATCCGGGGCGGAGTCGTTCGGTGGATCGGTGATTCTAGCAACGGCAAACATTTTTTGAGTTTCCGTTCTTCGTAGGTCACGTTAAACCGGCGGTCTCGGTAGTTATCGTCAGATAAGCCACGGAGGCCTCCGGGCGCCCCGGGCGGTATAAAAAAACGACACATTGATTTGCCACTAACCGCTCCACCAATCTGCACTGAAGGAACATAGTAGGATATGCTCTAGGCCTCCTCACTTATGAGGAGTAACCAAGTTATGGGTTAAACCCAAGTTAATGCTGGGCTACAATCGAACCTGATGGTAAATAGCTATGTTGGTGACACACCTCATTTATTGTATAGAAATGTGATCATTAATGCGATGTCACAATATTTAAAAAGCAAAGTCATGCTAGATCGTTACGTGGGTTCTTCGAACTATAATGATAATATATGTGCATATATACGCTCATTAATGAAAATAAAATTAGAGAGGAAATGGTTATGATGTACTAAACTAAAGGATAAATAACTGACAAAATAAATGATAATTAATCATACTAATTGATAGTGATGACTAATTTAGTAAATATTACACAAATGAATGTTGATTTAAATGGATAACTTAACCCGATTCTCGTTGAATATGTCAATAAATCAGCATTTATATTAAAACGTCCATAATGCATTGCTAAAACGTCATGATATCAAGCACAAATACGAATAGTGTTTATTTGGGGCAGCGCGTAGCTAGGCGAATAGTATTAGGTATAGGTGAAATTGGATATTCCATGCTTATCGAAACGAATGTAAGTCTCGAGGCTGTAGGGGTGAATAACCTAAGATATACATAAAATATCTATAGCTATGATGATATCACCATTTCTATTACATCTATACTTTGGCCTTTTGAAATCCACAGCCGAACATAATGTGACGATTTTACAAAATAGGTAATCTTCTTATGTTTCATTTTAAAACTTTGTTGTTCTATTTTCTTATATCATAATAAGAAAACATTACATACACGGTAGACAACATTGTCTACCGTAAGCGATGGATAGAGTTATTAACGTGGCGCAACCAAGAGTTGCTAAAACTGGCATATCATATCTTCATTATAAAGTGATAATATTTTTAAAGTAACATAACGGTTAGTGTTAGCAAATTTCCAGATGTCTAACACTACCAAAACGGAAAATAACAAGAAAAAGAAAATAACAATAACTATGACACCCAAAGTAACGTGTACTGTGGTCTCCTCTTATCAATTACCAGTTTGTATCCATCTAAATAAAACATTTAGGTAAGCTTAAATATTTAGCAGATAAGTTATGAAAACGGAGGATAAAATCTAGAATCATAAACATGTTAGAAGGGAAACGGTAAGACCTCACCTAAATAACTGACACTATCTTTCCTGTTGCAAAACTCGACGAAAATTTGCAGGCAGTGTTCTACGAAATTTGTAACGTTTAGTTCTTGTAGAACTTCCCGTTCCAGTATCTGAAAAAAATACACTTATTAAAATGATGATTTTACACATTTAATAAAACTGTAACTGATCGATGTATGTCCAGATGTTTTCTCTGTTTGTGCGTTGTATCCTGCTAATGGAGATTAACCGATTGGGATGCGGGTTTTCACTCGTGTATTGTATTGTAGGAAACTAATGGTAAAACATTTGTTTTATTTCAATCCATTCACAAATAAAATGATTTGCCAATTGAAAGAATACCTCTAAATATTTTTCTGAATAAGCACTTTGGCATAGGTTTCCCGAAGCGAAGAGAGGCGAATAGTCATAAATAAAATTTAAACATTGGAAATAATTTGAAACAGACAGAACGCTGCTTCAACTAGCTACGTGTTTGTAGTATGATGCAATTTCCTGACTATAATTATGATACTCGTAAATCTCTTAAAGCCTCTTACAAGCTTCTCCCAAATTACCCGCGATTACTGAAGACGAGGTCACGAAACGTCATATGTGCATTGTAATTTAATATTAACAACTACGGGCTGAATGACAGTCACGTTCGGTAAAATAATTATAGGGCGTCCTTCAAACATGTTTATTAATGACCAGAAGAAACAGCGGGTATCCATTGTATTTAGAGAGCATGGGACAGGGTGGCCACAATAATGGAAGTCGTGTCCAACAGTGGACTTCCGGAGATTGCGGGATAGATGGATAGAATCACAAACTTCTCCCTGCATTTCCGTAAATTACATAGCCTTTGGACGCAGGCGCTTCTTAGATTGACACATCCAAGGTTAAACATAATTCCAGTTTCTTGTAATGAAGTAAAATGTACGATGTTATCATACATTATACATAATTGTAATGTAATATTATCTACGAGTTATAAACATTTTCAAGTGGCAGACACAATGTAAGGAATAGGTAGTAAAATCAAGTAATTTTACCAATAGTGTCATATTTTCCTTATTTACTTTATTAGTCCGTATGAAGCTTTATAATCTCACAATATTAAAATACCTACCTTGTTAAAAAACAATAGATAAAAAAAAATAATAAATAGAAATTAGTTAAAATAGATCTCCAAAGACTTGATATCCTTATGATTATTATTATTTATATTTTTACATTTTAATTTGGGATTTGCAATATATTTATTGACATGTCATATTTTATTTAACATAAAACACTTTTCATCCATTAACCAGCCCGGTGAAGGTCGTTTTATACAGGGATCCTACACTAACAGAATACTTAGATCCCAGTCCAGCAGTGTGTTATAATATAAGTGTGAACAATATCTATTTATCTATTTCGACTTTCAATCTCAATAGTTAAGATTAGATTTCAGCTGCTACCGCTTCAGAAATTCCCACAATCAGATTGGTCAATACACTGTTCTCTGATCAACTTAAAGCGGAACAGTGTTAAACTCAAACGAAAAGTGTAATTAATACTATTGTTTTGGTGATGATAATTAATATTATCAGTTAATAAAATACACCTATAAAATTCTCATCCTTTAATATAAAACACAAATAAGGGACAATAAATACATTCACAGTAATTTAAAAATATTTACCTATGAAATGTAGACAAGAATTAAAGCCGGGTTTTTTAAGTCCCACACGACTAAGAAACAGTATATTTTTGTAATTGTAAACTGTAACTTATTAGTTACACTTACACTTAAGTAGACCATGACCATCATAATCACTCAAACTATTTTCAGGATAGGGATATAAGACGATTGATATTGTCACTTTATAATACAGTTTTAACAAGTAAGTTTATAAATAAAATTAATAGTAATATTTCCAATTCCCACGGGATAGGGAATAAAGAGGCTTTCTTTTCCTGACTTTCAAATTTTCCAAATTCACGCAAACTGCGAGTCGCCTATAAGAATTTGGAACGCTTCTAGTGTTATTATATCAATTATAATCAAAAGCAAAAGCCGCTACATTAAACATTCGTACATAAAAAAACTAGTAAACACGAAAAAACAAAAGAAATTAAGTAGGTCATTCACAAGACTTCTTTGCTGCAACCTCTAAACTTGTAGCACTCGACGAACGATTAGCTAAATTGTAATTTCTAGGTATGCATAGTTAGTCATAGAATTTAAATAGATTGCTGATATGATAAGTTTCATTCGAGATAACAATTAACAATAATTATGATACTAGCAGATAAACAATACAAATGAATGAAACGGCGATAAATATTCATAAACATATTAATCATAAAAAAATACGAATATTATTAAAATACAGATTACATAATTGTACGATTATATTAATAGAACATTCCTTATATACACATTGTCACTGATTAATATGTAAAAAAATCAACATATTTACCAACAGTTACTTTCCTGCTTGAGCTATCCCTTTACTACTTATTAAAATGACTATTAATTAATGAAATGAAACTGAATGTAAAACTTTTTGATGTGAAAACTTCTTTAGTATTGTTGTGATTTGGAATTCGATGTTACGGAAATGACGCGCAAATGAAACGAAACGGAAAAGAAAACTTTTTTCTTTTTCATTTAAAATAATTACCTATGTATGTAGTTACAACTAATAAGTCAATACCGGCCATGTATAAATAATAACACTACTACTAACACACTTATGGCCCCACACTTAGGATTCCCTGTGTCGTGGGTACCATGGACAACGCACAAGAAAATAACACAGCTAGACCAAGAACAGAAATTTAAACACACCATTGAAATTTCCGCCTCGCTGGGAATCGAACCCAGGGCCCTGGCAACGGCGATCCGACATGGTAACCATTGCGCCATACTGGTCGTATGATACACTTGGGATGAATACACTAGGTAGTAAAATACAATCGTATCCGTATCTGTATCGTAGTGTAGTGTATACACGATAACAACACACAATTACTATTAAAAAATAATTAAATACTAACTACGTAAGTATCTTAACTCTATAAGCCGATAAACTTTACCATAGTAATACGAGTAAATCTGCAAAAACACGTTTTAAAAACTATTTCAACAATGTGCGATAAGATTGTCAATTAACTGATAAAGTGGGTTTGTTTATTCAGAAACAAATCCCTACTCATAAAGACGCGATATAACGAAATGTAGTCTTGATAAAATTTGTGAACAACGCTTTACATAATCATCTATACACAACATTTTCCCAATCCTTCAGGTATATGAATTCCTGGATCGAATTACATACTCCCAGCTATACATCCAGCTTTGAGTGCAAAGTTCAACCTATGATCTAATAAGTATACTAAGTAATACTGGCCGTTTATATACATTTAAATCTGAGCCAAATGCCACCTTTATTCTTAAGCATAACGCTCCTAGAATCGTAATTAATGGTGGATGTTGTTCGTGTACAAGGTTCCACGACGAAGTTACTGAGCACAGCGGCTAATCCCGCGCCCGCCATCAGCTGCGCAAATCGTGCCCCTGCAAGAAAGTTGCTTCGTCATTGTGATGTAAATTTAGAAACAATGGCCTAAATATAATAATTGTGGGAGATACAGAACCGCAACAATGTGAGGAAAAAGGTAATACTTAACACGTTCGCTGCGCATCACATATACGTCGTGTTATTTATAGAAAATTACGATAGCCGCAGCGAACGTGTTATTGTAGGTACTTTTGTTTAACTTTAAACCTAATTATGATTATTTATTACATTAATCACTAAATTAACTTGACTATATCTGCATTATTTATTGCCAATTAACACGTACCTACTAGACACATAACTGGATTGAATTTTCACATTTAATTTATGTTATCGTATTGACGATAATATGTTACCCAATTACATAAGCCGCTAAGTCAAGATATTGAACCTCAAACAATCGTAGATACATACGAAGAACTCGTTACTTCCCAAGAACAAAGCTTTAAATGCGGCACACAAAGTGTTTGCAAATAAAACTGACAATAGCAAATGTTTTGAAACGCAATACAGTCCAGTTATTCAGAAGTATGTAAGCAGAAAAATTGTATTGTATCATTCTTTGAATAGTGTTTGGATAACATTCGAGACAATATCATAATATTCATCTGAACAAAATTGTACTATTGATAAAGGTGAAATATTTTAATTAGATATTAAAAAATCACATTAGCAGATGATTATAGAACAAAATATTAATTGTAAAATTGAAACAAATATGTGTCATGATTACCTGGACAATTCCTAGGTCCATCGCCAAATGCTAAAAATCCCGGTGGATTTGAATCATCGTTGAAGCGACCCGGATCAAATTTTTCTGGATCAGGAAAATACCGTGGATCATTTTGTATGCAATGAATTGGTATGAGGAAGGCATCCCTCACTTTGACATCCAAATCTGTGTTTGGAAGAGTGCATGATGAAGTACAAAGCCGTGTCGTAAAAGGCGTAGGAGGATGCATCCTCAGCGTCTCCAGAATAGTTTGTTTAACCAAGCGCATAGCTGAGACCGCTTCGTAATTAAGACCATTATGTCGCTCTATACACTCCACTATCTCTTTTCTTACATTATCTTGCAGATCTACGTCTTTAGCCAACTGGTACAAACAGAAAGACAATGTAGTCGATGAAGTCTCCAAGCCGGCCAGCATGAATATAAAAGAGTTGGACGTTATCAACGCGTCCGTCATAGGAAACCCTGTTTCAGTTCTCTGAACGTTTAACATGAGCTGAAGAAAATCATTTCTTTGAGTGCCACTGGAACGTCGCTCCGTGAGAACCTGGTTAATTATGTTCGTAAAAAAAGTTTCTACATCTACTGAATACGTCTTGAGATTCAGAAATTTGAATAATTTTGGAAAAAATGCGCGGCAATATCGTTTCAAAATAGTGGAACGGTCGGTCTTGAACATTTTCTGGGACATAATCAAAAATGGTGATTCCACATTTTTCAGGGACCCTGGGTCGACGCCGAAGGCACAGCTACCAATAACATCAGTGGTAAATCGGCACATAACCTTGGGAACGTCTACCTCTTCGAGTGATTCTTGTACTAGAATTGTCTTCAATGTATTTGCACAATCAGCGATAAGAGGGAACATCGCTTTCATTTTCGCGGATGAAAAGGTCGGCGTCACTATGTGTCTCATTGCTTTCCACTCGGTGCCGCTCATGTTAGCCAGATTGCGGAGAAGCGGTTCCCGTTGCGTATCAGTCGACACGGATATGCGATCGCTGAAGCATGAGAAATCCTTCGACATAACACTTTTAATTATTTCTAAATCTATAATGAACAAAGTCGGTCTTCTTGCTTGAAATATGCCGACATATTTTTCATGCCGGAAATTTTCATAAAAGTATTTTATCGTTTCAGTATAGCTCCGTTTCATAGTGAGCGTGGCACCAAAGTTCCCAAAAATGGGGCATGGTTCCCGATAGGGTACTTTTCTGTTTAGCCAATACTTTCTTCCATTAGTTGCGTAGTGAAAAACGGTCAACAAAAGTATCAAGAGCACTACGAACGCCAATAATATCGCACTGATCCACATGTTTCACTCGGGACGCCCGTTAATTAGATGTAAATGTAATGGTGGGAACATTAAACCGCAACACGAAAGCGAACTCGCGGCCGCGGCGGCGAATCGTTTACGAGTAAACAAAGCGCGCGTGCTCGATAGTATGCATATGAGTGGCCGCTCGCGGCTCCAGCGGCCGGCGGTCAGCAATCAAGTGAACCGTATCGCTAGTGAATAAGTGAACGTCAAGATAAGCTCTACGCGCCGCCCCAAGGTCATATATGTTGACGTACAGTACCATACCCGTGACTCGAATATACCCGCATGTCGTCTCTTAGGGCGTTTTCCACAGCTTCCTCATCGAACATTCAACACACTATTTTTGTATCACTATTGTATTAGCGTTGATAAAAAGTAAGCCAAAATGACATAAATGTTTTACAAGTTCAATTAGACTTGAAACAGTAAAACAAGTAACTGGCTTTTCGAAAATAATACTTCATTACAATTTAAAACGTATGTCAAGGCAAAAAATTAAAACGTGTTTCAAAGTCTGAAAGACACATGTGCGGGTCGGAACAGCGTCACTTTTTGCGATTCGAATTAAACAGCTTAAATGCCACTTCGATATTAATACCATATCCTTAGAATAATGACATATAGAATGACAGTCTTCATACAAGCGCTCTTTAAAAAGTGAAGCACTAATTTTCTTTTTTCTTTTTTTTTATACATGTTTAATGGTTGCCAGGGAAGTGCAGTTTCCCGAAAGTGGGGAATGATTCGGCCGCTGATAAGAATTTGTTTTTAGCAATAATACCTACATAAATAGCTATGTGTGGTAAAGTATGGGTATGGTTATGTAAAATTGTTATATTACGAGAATGTTTATTTAAATATGAAACGAATACAAGAAAATATTAACATCATTTTTTTTACTATTTATTTTTTTACATATCTTTTACGTAACTGAACATAAGCATGAACACAGGAACTTAGTATATTTTAATAACAGCATTGAGTAAAAAAGTTTTGTTCCAATATTAAATATACTCTGTGAAAAAACAAAAAACAATGGGCTTTGTTGATTTAATACTCTATGGACCATATTATATCTGTGAACTACTGTATCTGTGAAAACAACAATAAAATGAAGATGAAAATGACATTGACAATAGGCATGATATAATAATAATAACTAATAATAATAATTTAAATATTAATGGATATCTAACAACTTCAATAATTATAACAGGGACAGCATTTTCACGCAATCTACACGATCCAACCTGTGTAATGTACAGGTACAGGTAATGTACTTCATTATTAAAATGTTTTGAACATATTCGTGTATTTTTGGTTGGCTTCCAATATACTTCTCCACGACTAAGCCGTATATCACTCGTCACTTAAAATGGGAAAATTTATTTTCACAATTGGGCAACACTGAGTATTGAAACAAAACGTTTTTATTTAAACCTAATTAAATAAAAGATATTATGAAATATTGAAAGATTACCTGTGAAAAGTGATGTTATTACACTTCTTTTGTTTTTCAAATGTGTTGTGACAAAATTTAACCGCACAAATCGACATAATTATTTTTTTTCCGCGAGACGCGTTTGCCGTGCATTGTGATTGAAGACTACGGAGCTGGCCGGCGTTTGGTGACATTTACTACTCACATTTAATGTTGTCAAAGTAGCCGCGCGGACTTCGTTTCTATATGTCATTATTCTAAGACCATATCCAATGCCAGGATTTATTAAGCTTATTCCTGCTAATAATGAATGCGCAGCCCTGTTCAACGCGTTTAAGCTGAACAGTGACATGCCAACAATGGTTAAAAATAAGGCATAATATAATTTTTTAAGCAATTTCAAAAACAGGATGAGATCCTCAATTTTAATGTATTTTTTATATGTGTGTAAACCTCTTAACTATTTACTGGGTGTACCGATTTTGAAGTTATAGTCACGTAAATATGAACAACTTTTGAAGTCGGTTTTTTAATATAATTCCATTACCAATTCATGTAGTGATTTATTTTCATCTATTTTAACATTTTCAATACAAAGCGCCAGTAGATGACTGTTATCTGTATCTGTATGTTGTATACAGATGATAAAATAGCACACTTGATGGTAAGCTTGCACACACAATCAAACTAATTACAGCAATTCAATTCCAATAGGTCATGTTTTTACAACGACCTAATTTGGTTAATCGACTAGGCTGCAACTGTTCACATTTGCTATAAAAACATAATATATTTTATCCACAACATTCTAGATAAAGTCACTCGACAATAATTTATTTATATCTCGCATGCTTCACTGGTACTCAACTTACTTATTAAAATGGTATTGAGATCATATTTATTCTTGTTGTAACATTGTATATATGACACTAGATGAACTGGCAGTCATTATGGATTATGATAAAATATCAATCATTTAAGTTTTTAAAATTATTTATTTAACAATAAATAATAATATCTAATAGTTAATAACTTGACTAAACTTGTCTTCTATCCGATCTTGACATAGATATGAACCATAGCGTCGACAAAGTAAATATATTGTGTAAATATCACCTCAATCGATCAAGACAGTAATTTCGAAGTTACCCGAAAATATACAAAGGCGCCAACGAATAATTATACAAAGATATGTAATTAAATGAAATAATTATTAATTATGTCAATATAAAAACATAAAGCAGTAACTATATTTATAAGGTAGCATAATTAATGTCTCATCTAAGCATTGGTAAACATTTAAGTAGCCCAACAAAGTCGGACAAGTGCCAAATGGTAAAGCGCTCCAGCCATTGTATTCCGAAACAAGACCTAGTTACAAGAATCACTATAATTACGCATTCTTCACGTCGCTCAATTAAATACTCCACGTTAATTTTAGACTGTAATTATAAACGAATGTATCAGAACGTCCCTATTTAATTTACTAGTATGTATGGCAATGGTAACCTTACAAATGTTCGGAGGGTCTTGGTTTCTATTCGCAGCAAGGGGAAAATTTGGATGACTTTAAATTTCTGTTTTTGATCTGGGTAATTTCTTATCTTTGTGTGTTTCCCATGGCACCCACAACAAAGGGAATCCAAGTGTAAGTGTACGGACTATGTGTGTAGCGTTAATTATTTATTTATTATTATTATTATGTATAAAAAAATAACATTCGTAGTTTTATTCTTGATACAATGTACATTTAAACAATACTTACATACGTAAAAATATCTTTACATAATTAAGTGTAACAGAGTGTAAATCACACCCGCACTGGGAGTCCTGGAGTGGCTTGGAATAAAACAATTAAGACCAGAGAAATAAAAACTTTTTGAGCACTGTTGCTAACCCCTGATTCAAGAATCTCGCGCAGTCGTGCTCGGCATGCGGTTAATATCATACATACATACTACATTTAAATGCCATCAATGTTAAAAAAAAACTAAAACTTAAATAAAATAAAACAACATTCAATAAAAGATATCAAATACACTTTCAAGAGTTACTTCGTCCACAATATCGTGAGATGGCTAGATTTGATATTATTATTTCTATTTTAACTGATACCTACCTATATTGTTAGCAGTTTAAAATATTGTCATATTTTGTTGTTCACACAATACCATTACAGTTTAAGAATAAGACTGCTGGCTTAAAGATAATGATTCAATTGCAAACAATAGGTAATAACAGTAAACGATTAAGTATTCGTTTTTATTACAATATGTGTCGTAATAAATAATGCTTTTGATTAGACTATAAATGACACGCGCGTGTGGGATATAACGACTCGAAATTCTAATGTACATAGTTAAGTATTTGAATCAGTTAGCAATCAGAATTCAGTCAATTAACTCACTACTCCCCATTCATATAATCCCACAAAGAGTCTCCTCATAGGAAGTTCAAAATCGCATCGCGACGTTGGTGGTCCTCATTATTCAGCCCACGAATGTTCGCGGTTTATATTAGTTATAGGCTATAACAGTACCCGCCTTGAAAGGGGCGCTGATAAGGCGATCAGTCCATCGCTAGACAAACAGATTCATTCGTGTCGTGTGAATTTTATCACATACCTACAATATATTAGCTGTTTCCGGTGTCTATTTCTATTTTATGTTTAAATAATATACCGCTAGTCCGCTAGTTTTATATATATCGAGATCGAAAATTTACGTTTATCCGTTGCATTGTTAAAATTAAATGGCTATATGCGATTAAAGTCACTGTTATTTATATTACTTTTTTAATTAATTTTAATTTAACCTTTGACTGGTGACATGGTTTTTGTGTAACATAACTGGTGACAAGCGGCCTGAGAGGCCGCTGCTGTATTACGGTCTATACCATCGAAACTATATAAGGTAGCTTATCGCAGTGTTTAAAGACACTTGATTAACATATAAAAGGATAAAATAAAACTATCTAATAGAATCTAAATACAATTTTAAATGAATAACATGCTATTACAACGCAAGTATGAACTGAAATCAAAAATCTAGAGATGAGATCAATAATCACACACAAAAACAGTTAAATCAACATATTATAACAAAAATACTATTTTTCCTTATAGTTATGATATACTAATTATCAAAAAAAAAATTTTCTCATCACAACTATCATTATAAAAAAACTAGCAATGGTCAAACTTTGGTTATTTTTATTGGCACGTGAGAGATCAAAGTCATGTCACTGGTAAATCCATAGTGTCGATCCCACCTCTCTTGATTTACTCGTAGATGGCAAGAACTCTTTGGGAATTTCTCGTTTGTTTTTTTACAGTACTTTGAGAATTACTCATTGTTGATAATAACTAAAAATGCGAAAAAAAGTAAAACAAAATGACTTTAAAAAGTTACGTAAGTGGTGACGTGGGGTCTGAGAGACCGCTGCCGAACTTTATGTCGATGTAACTTACCGATTTGGGACAATACGACGCAATTATCCTTCGCTACGGCGCGTACACAAGTAAACTCGAAGCTACTCGGAAGTTGAAATAAAGGAAGCACGGGGAAGGGGGTGAAATGATGTTTCACTGACGCCGCTCGGCCTGTGAGACCGCTTGTCACCAGTTAAAGGTTAATACATACTTGACTAAGATCCCATTTGATGGTAAGTGGTGGTGTAGTCTAGGTTAGTAAAGCAATCTAACTAATTAGAAGTCTATTCAGTCTTGATTTGAGGACACCCACATTGTATTCAATTGTCAATGATATAAACTACAATATAATAATAATACACAGCCTACAATGTACATAGATATTATATATGAAAAAAGGCGCGCGAAAAGCGGTACAGACAAATTTGGCTATATGCCTTACTTTTCATGTCGAGCTATATCTTTCTGTCTCATACGTTCCTTAGTTATCTTTCGCATCTCGCAAAGTGCAACTCACGTCATATGAACATAACGCATCTATAGTTTTAATATCTTTGATTTAGATATTGAAGTGATTTAATACGGAATGAAGGAGATTATTTTCCTGTTTCTTTACCATGATAAGTACTTATCGAGTCGAGTCGAGTAAAAGTACGCGAGAAGAACAAAAGTGTTAGTAAATTTCCCATATGAGTACCTAAGTAATTCTTAATTTGAAAAAAGTGCAATACCTATACGGAAATGTATGAAACTGGGTTGTAAGGGACACCGGTGCTTTTGTTCCAAAGCTAATATTTACGTAATACAAGTCCATAGACAACAGGACAGCATGTCCGTTCCCGTTTAGGTCTTCAATAACATTAAAGGCAAGGTCGATGTAATGTCGTTCATAAACTGCAGCGCGCCCACATGCAAAGATATCGTTAGTATACGATGCGACGGGCATGGTAAAGTAAAAAATTAACACGAATAAGGCCGAATCGATCAAATTCCGTACCAGTGATTTATCCAATGTTTAACAGAACATGCAAGTTAAATCAGAACATTTAAAAACAATCATGTTATTTAATAATGAATGTTATTGCTTCTAATTTCATAAGTTTAAGATGCATGTTTTTTGAGAAAACTGTACAACTTAATGTAGCTTAAATCTACTTATTAAAACGCTAACGGTTACTGACTGAAAGATAACGCACAGCCCAAACTAGTGGACATATCAAATACAATCATAAAACTTTCTATAGGGTATAAATATGTACAAAGTGTCGTGTCGGAGAACACTAAGAAATCATCCAGGTTGAGTTTTTTGAACCTATCATAGGTTTATTTGGATTATCTTAATATATATAATTCGAGTGTGAGTGTGTATGTCACTGAACTCCTCCTAAACGGCTTGACCGATTTGGTTGAAATTTTTTGTGTGTCTTCAGGTGGATCCGAGAATTATTTAGATTCACAATTGGACCCGGTAGGTGGCGTTGCTGTCGATATATCACCAAAACATTTTTTAACGACTGGACCGATTTGGATGAAATTTTTTGTGTGTGTTCAAGGGGATCTGGGAATGGTTTAGATTCACAATTGGACCCGATAGGTGGCGTTGCTGTCGATATATCACCAAAACATTTTTTAATTATAAAGCGGTACGAAGTACGCCGGGACAACTTGTCCTTTATAAAAATCCTGTAATTCCGCAAAGTCGCATGTACCAGCTAATAAACAGATTGTTTGAAAAGCGCTTACTTGAGAGTGTGGGGAGGTTCGCGACGTAACAGCTGTCAGCAACGTGGCCGCCGCGGCGCGCACGGCGTTCGCCTCTCCGCACTGGCAGAACATGTCGAGGGCGTGCCGCGACAACGTCTCCCGCGGGATAGCTACATGAACAGACAATATGAATGGATGACAAGCTGATAGTAACTCTAACGGAAAATCTATTCGCGAGTTCTAGATTCGAGTCAGTCGGAATTAAAAATACCTAATCAGGCCATATAAAGTTTAGAGATTCGGTCAGATTAGGCCAGCAGACTGAGAAAATGAGGGGTTAACATTGTGTTTTTATATACACCACTTTGTCTGGCCTTCAAATGAAATTACAATATCTTTCACAAAAATTGTAAACACTCATCAAAGCCTTTGTTTACTTTGCTCACATCATATTAAAGGCTACGTCATTGTTTATTAAAGAAATTATACGTTCAATTATCCATATATTTTTTTCTAGTGAACAAGCGGCATCTCTCGTACTCACATGTCATGTTTAAAAAGAAACCTTATAAAACTATCACTTACACTGAACGAGATGCGGCAACATCTGCGCGTGGTGCGCGAGCGCAGCGACCACGTGCGTCGCCGCCGCGCGCAGCTCCGCCCTCTCTGCGCGCACGCATTCCGCCACAGCGCGGATCACTTCTAGATTCCAACATTCGCTCCATCTCTGTTCCAAGGAAAAACACTTATAATGTCATGCTTTCTCCTAATTATAGTAAAGTTTTATCGCTGTAATTAGTAACGAAAGGTGCCGGCCGATGAGATCATTAGCTAATTAATATTAAGCTTAATCCTACGCATTTGCATTTTTATTATTTACTTTTAATTGACGGATTCAGTGTGATATTGAAATAGCAATTGCAAGTGCACTCAAAAATAACACGATACCTATTTTTTACGAAATACTTAGTGATTGCAAGTTTATCTTATATTTTTTACTGCAATCGTCAAAATCAGATATGATTGTCACCTTGATCATTTCTCGTTACAAGAAAATACCTTGCACCAATTGCATAAACAATATTTATATACCTACGCGCCATTTCATATTTCGACGGTACGAGCACGTTTTACGGGATAAACTATTATTTGCACAAAGTGAACTGCTTGTTTGTCAGATAAAAATTACAACTCAACCACGCCTATAACCACTTATGTCAGCTGAAATCTGGAACGGATTATATCAAACCCTTATCACTTACGCCACAATAATAGAATTTGTTGACTATCTGTAAATAAACACACGTACTGTTTAACACTATAGTGCATAATAGTATTATCACGAAAAGATAGCTTTTAACTTAACCATATTTCATACTGTTTGTTTAGTATGATTCAAAATAATAAATTACTCATACGCCCGTTTTACATATGCCATTAAAAGTAAACAATGATGGATACGACAAATCATTACTCGGATGAATTTATTATAATAAGCACGTGGATATGTATGTGGGATGTACCTAAGTGGCTCCATCCATTCTTGAGTTCAAGCCAACGTAACCTCGTGGTACTACCCGCGGAACAACGGTCCAGGCTTTGGCAAGCCGCATCTCCTGTTGGAGGATACTGGGCGGTATCACCGATTTTAATTCCGCCGATTCAGACGCAGAAGCACAATTTTACCAGCTATGTACCACCCTCCTAAAATCGTCGATGAAATAAAATATTCCTATTACGGTCGCAACTGAAGCCTGAGAGAGCCAGGAATCCAGGATCCAATTGTTTCGTTTTTGGTCGACAACGCATCGGTATGCAGTGGGTGAAAATGCAAATAAAATCAAATGAACAAACCTGTACAGGTATCCCTTCCTCGTGGATTTGGTTCAGTATAGCCAACAATGTGAGCACCGCGTCCATCCGACAAGCCTGACCCTTCCGGCCCGCGCCGCCCGCGCACCCCCCGACCGCCCCCGTCATCGCCCGCAGGCTATGCATCAGGGTGTCCTCCGACAACCTGCAGTACCGCGAATAGTGCACGTATCGAATACACCGTATCAGCTCGTTTAGATATCCTGGAAAATGCGCTTACGTTAATCACGAGTGCTGATACTGGGCCCGCAAATTCCCCGAGTAATTAGACCGGTACTAACACAAAGGACAAGGTAATAAATAGCAACAATCGTAATCAATTGATTATGATAAACTATTGTATGCTTGGCTTCTTAAGGGCTTAACTGAAGGCTCAAAGCCTTCTTAGAACTTACGATGACGAATATTTATATAATAGAAAAACAGATCCTGAATGATTAAATACGGCTGGAATACCTTTGACTTGACTGAACATCTGCTATCTAGCGTTATTTGAGAGTTTGAGTGGCTATCTCTAATTTTCAAAAATAAATAACGGATATTATGGGAAATAATATCTACAAACTTACCTAGCATATGAAAGTTTTTCAAGTCTACACTCTCGAGACAGGACAATAGAATCTTCAACAAACTCTCCATCCTGTTATAGTCGTAGTCATGATCGTGTTCCAAGTGTTTCACGCATCGGAACAATACTTTAACAATATGTATGCGTAGCTGCGTCATTTCTATATCTTCCTGGTGCGTTTGTTGAGGGAATAACCTTTCCTTGCTGAGCAGACCAATTATTACTGCGTCCTTGCCTATAAATGACGCTTTTATCCAAGTCATAGTTCCATCTAAAATCGAAATAACTATCAAATACCTATTTCGTTTAATATGTGTAATTTACAAAGTCTGTAATTTACAATATGTGTAATTTACAAAGTGTGTAATTTACAATGTGTGTAATTTCATGTGACATAAGAATGTTTCTCCAGTAGCCAATTCGCCAGTGGTCAAATATTTCCGACACGACGCAATTGTAGCATTTATAAATAAGCAGACCTGGGCGGGTGGACCTAAGTTCCATGGCCGGTTATTAAAATAAAACAAATCGTTGTCTTGCTACTTTTTATTCAGTGAGTTTGTTGTACTTACCGTTGTTAGGAATATTATCCATATAAGTAGCAATAAATTGCAACATTGTTATCAACAACGCAATGTCGCGGGACGACGCGGGCGGCGCGCACAGGTATCTGCGGGTGTGTTGCCATGGTAACGAGCCAAATTCCTTTTCCGTTACTGAGGCTAATGGTACTAGACTGGAGTAGCTGCCAATAACAAATGTAAGATTTAACGCTATCGGATGTCTCTAAAGTGTATGTTAAGTCGAAGCAATTACATTAGCAGAAATATCTGTTCCTCAATTTCAAATAAGGAAAGAAAAAAACTATAAGCTCGCTCCGGGAAATATGCCAAGCAAAATGTAATACAAGATGCCTACAGGTCTGTGCACATCATCAACTAAATTCCGACTTGACTCTGATTCAATTTATAGGAAAGCATTAGAATATGTGCCTTATAACGTGTTTCTTAAGGTAGAATTAATACATCATACACTTGAAAGAACTGCTCCACGAGCCATAGCAGCATTGTATATCTACAACAAACTCCCATCCAGTCGAAAACTTGACAGTAAATAACCCAATATAGCATTGAAAGTCGAGTTCAGTTAAAATAATGTGCGCGAACATTAAACCACAACACAAACAACAAAAGTAATAAACGAACCTCTCCAACAAGCACAGAGCTTCCGTGACCTGAGAATGAGACGTAGCGTTCTCCAATCCAAGCAACGCGTTGGCGCTCGAGGCGACCACGCACGCGGCCCGCAGCGCCAGCACGTCGCGCTCGGTGGGGGAGCACACCGAGGGCACGGAGGACAGCGGGGTGAACGAGTTCGCCCGCAACGCCCGCGCCCCGCCCGCGTACACCCACCACCAGCGCACGCGCACTGCGCTGCGCCACAGCTCCTCTGACAGAAGCCAGTCTGTGAACAACGTACACTTTTAACTTTCGTTTTACGTTTTATGTATAGCGGTGGATATTGGTGTCTTCAATGAAAAACAAATTCATGGTCTAATAAAAAAAACATTAGCAAACAAATGGAATACTTCAAATTCGCTATTTTTAAATAAGTATTAATAACATAAGTATGGTTTAATTAAAGCTTCGCTATCACCGTAAGGGCGAAAATCAACCGCAAAACATTATAGAAAAACTTTATAGAACTTACCAACGGAAGAATGTTCTGCGTTTGGACTGGTGTTCCAATAGCTATTGGTTTTGAACGGCAAAGATGTCCGTTGGGTAACGCTCAGGGGCAACGCGGGGATGCGATGTCTCGTAGAATCTAACTCTTGTAGAATAAACCCCGACCAAGCGACCACAGCCAGGACTTGAGAGGCCATCAGTACGCAGCTATCGTTGGCAGGAAACACTAGCATCACTAAGAATAACAAAAGTACATAATTATATTCTTCTTCACAAAAATACATAAAAAGGATCAGTTTTCCCTCCGGAATGTAAAACCAAACCACCTACCTCTTACGAGTAGCAAAGGTAAATCTACTATCTTGGCAAGACTGTGTCGGCTGGTGAAACACACGCTGTTCAGTACTGACACACAGCTAATAGCACACTCCGGGAACGCCAGGTAGTCGTCTACGGTCAGGGACATTCTAAAACAAGATATTGCGATGTAATCATGTAGATTCTCACTAGATACTATGAATTATACACTGCATGGCGAATTATGAAGTTTTTGCAATATAATTACTGGTCGACGAGGGCGATAAAAGTTAAACGTCAAGGAATTTCAATTTCTCTTTCTTTTTCCCTCTTTTTTTGGTCGATAACGAATCGATTAAAATGTCCCTGGGTGGATGCCCTTTTGTCGAAAAAAAAATCTATATACCTCTTATTGAAATGTGTAGCGACTAACTGACTTAGCGACAAATTGGCCACGTATGTACATATCGACACAAAATATTTGACTACACTTGAACACTCTTGAACTTGAAATACCCACATATAAAATCATGTCACCCAATTATCCTTGTTTTTTATGGCCTTAGTAAGCAAACGAGCAGACGGGTCACCTCATGGTCTGTGACCACCATCACCCATGGACATTGGCAACAGCTTGGCCTTGGTAATGGCCTTGGTAAAGGCCTTCTTAAAGGACGCCATGTCAAAGCACTGTGGGAACATGTATGAATGGAATTCACATATGTATGTATGTATGTACGTATGTATATATGTACGTATGTATGAAATTCACGTTTGATTTAATTTAAGTTTGTATCTTTTATTTGTGAAACTTCAAGTTCACCTAAGTATAGCAACAATGAGCCTCAAGCCGTCGCTCTGTAGGAAGGGCGCGTGCAGGTCCTGCTGCCGCATCAAGACCGCCAGCTGCTGCAGCGAGCTGCGCCGCAGCGACGGCTCCAGCGCCGGCCGGACCACCCGCCGCCCGCCCGACACCTCCAGCCCCTCCTCGTCCAATACCACGTCTTGCTTCAACACCTCCAATATCTGTGTCAGGCCGGTTGTCTGAAAGCAGAATGTTAGTCTATTAGTAAATAACCTTAACATCAATTCACATTGTAACAAAGGCATGTTTTTCAAATATTTCTTTATTATTTATGAACTTCATCATGGATTTTTGCAGATTTTTTAAGATACGATTACCATCGTAACGTATACCTACTGCATGTCGATATTTCGTACGCATAGTAATATTTACTGCATTTTTTTAATAATGCTCATCTTAACAATGATATTAGTGATTTCCCTTTGAAAACTTTACAGTACATGTAAAGTTTTCAAGTTATTTATGTTGGATATGGAAGTAGCAAAGAAGCAATGGTACATGTGTCATTTTCGAAGTATATCAGATAGTCTAACCTGTGTTGTTCTAGATGGGGAACTGTTAGCGTCAACGTTAAACTCCTGAGGTTCTAGTCTTCTCAACGTATTCATCAGTATATCGGTCCGTATAGCCTCTCGCGGTGGTAAGTATCTGTCATCATCTGAAACAAACACCAATGTAAATTAAACAATCCATAAACAAACACGGACTACACTTTGCTCTGTATGTTTGTGTTGACGACATTACATTAAGAAACAATATGTTTAAATAAGCTATTGTAGAAAAACATCATATCATATACATGTCATCGTCCAGTAATTGGTTTTTAAACTATGGCCATCACCTGAAAATATTAATAACAAATGTTTTGTGAGAATTTGTGCAGTATTTCAAGAACTTAATTTTTTCCTCATTTCTACATCAACATAAGTTTTCCCCTGAATCGATAAAATAAGATAAACATCAAATTTTTATACTTTTAGTGCCTGAAATGGATAACTAGCAATATTAGAAATGTGTGTACTTATAAGCACAGGTTTACCGAAGCTAAGCGGAGGCAAGTTACTGGCCTGTAAAATAAAAAGGAGGTTACCTATCAACGTGCAGAGCGCATGCGCCGCGTCCAGCTGCACCGCTGCGCAGTTGACGTACAGTAGTCTCACCACGCCCGCGACCATCTCCGCTGTCGACACCCCCATGCACTCCACTATATCCGGCTCTAGAGACTTACATATTGCTTTTCCTGGAAAAATAAACTACGTTATTACTTGTAAATTATTAGCCGTTTTGTATGTAACTAGTCCACAACAGAATAGACGCTCCACCTGATGGTAAGGTCATCGACGTCTATGGACTGGTTTAACACCAAAGGTAAGCATTACCGACCGAAGAGAAAGCGGAGAACCCGCATTATTATTGGATCTCCGAAATTGCAGCGGCCACACACATGAAACATTATGTTCCCCATTCGATTGTAAAAATTGGGTGAGATAGTGTCCTTAAACTGGGTGGCACAGAGGTTAATGACCTCCGAGAGCAGCGGCGGCTGTCAGGAGTCGTCGAGAGCCGCTCGCGACACCTAGACCCACTCCATATTGACCGCGCATTTTGATAGAAAAGGGCGCCAGGGCATTGATTGCACCCGGGCGCTACATGCCCTAGAGCCGCTCTTGTTCGAGAGTACACCACTAGTAAGGGAGGTTTCCATCCATAATAATAATATGATAGATGGAGCTCATTACATCCATAAAAGTGTATAGCCTAAAGTAACATAACGTGTTACCTAATTGCGTATCATGAGCGGCGTATACATGTAACAGCGGGAACACGGGCATCAAACTGGCCAGCAGTCGCCACCAACAACTCTCACTGAGCACCATTCGTCCACGCAACAAGTATAGCATTATTTGAGAGGCAATAGATTCTACCTGTAACAAAGTGATTACGAATTACTTCATTAGATTTAAAAAACTTCATGGAGTTTTTATATGAATTTAACATAGCAAACGAGCATGAAGCCCTTCTCTGCCGCCCATGACAACTGTGACCAACTCAGAACCACCCGTTAACTACCAGTTTAGGGCCCAAGCCATTTTATTGTTATATTGTTCTATATAATTATGCCAAATACCATCCAAATCTATTAAGTGGTCCCCGAATTATAATTCGATATAGAAGCCAAGACTCTTTTTTTGTGTAATCCAAAAATCGATAATAAAGTTTACACAAGTGTAATAAAGGTTACTGTTATGTATTCAATAATGTTAATTGTCATATTAATATTAATGTCTATGTGGGTAGATGAAATATAAATCAGTTTTGCTTACAACCTCAACTGTGTCATATATTTTATTGGCGACTTCGGAAAATTATTGTAAATGTCGGAAATATGGCGTTAAATTTCGGGAGTGTAATGTTTCCGGGACATTTTGACCCCAAAATCGATAAATGGTGTGACTACAAAGAACGTTTGTTGTGTGCACTCGATGTCGCGGGAGTCCGTGATAACGACGAGAAAGCACGTTCGTTATTCCTGTCGCAGTGTGGAAAAGATACTTTCAGTTTGATTGCATCTTTAGTGGTGCCACTGAGACCAACAAATGTATCTTTTAAGGATATCATCGAAGTTCTGGACACTTTTTATAAACCCGAAATTAATGAGATTCTAGAAGCAAGCAAATTTCATAAACGCTTACAATTACAAGGGGAGAGCGTGCAAGACTTCATAGCCGCGATAAATGAACTTGGGTCCAGGTGTAATTTTAGTGACCTGAAGCGACAGTTGAGGGATCGGTTGGTCATGGGTGTACGGGATGATCGTTTGCGGCGAGAATTATTGAAAACAAAACAACTGTCATATGAGACAGCAGTACAGATATGTCTTAATTATCAAGCGACATTCTCTGATTTATACCCAGAGACGAGACAATTTAAGCAAACTCATTGTGATGCCACGGTGCCTATGGAAATTGACCGAATTAAGTCTTTGGAATGTCGACACTGTGCAAGGGTTCACAAAGAAGGTGAACGTTGTCCGTTTATGAAATCAAGATGCTTTTATTGCAAGAAATTCGGGCATATAGTAGCAGCTTGTGATAAAAGAAGTAACAAGGTACAAAATATACAAGATAAATTAGAGACACCGCCTGGGCCATTAAACGAAGATATGATGGGCATATATGCCTGTTCAGATGGCTACCGCACTCCAATTAAGGCTAACATTACTATTAATGAAGCAAGATTGTCAATGGAAATTGATACAGGAGCCTCCCGATCCATAATATCTGAAGAAACCTATAAGACATTATGGGTGTCACCGCCTCCGCTGATTCCAACTAATATTAAACTAGTAACATGGACAAGAGAGCCATTGAATGTTCTTGGGCTTATTCAGGTTAAGGCAGTTTTAGGGAATAAAGAGGCTCAGTGTGATCTGATTGTAGTGTCTGGAAAAGGGCCCAGTCTCTTGGGTAGAAATTGGTTCCATGACTTAGGGATTGATGTCAGCGGAGTATGCTGGTCAGAAGAAATGATAGAGAAATTAAGGAAGGACTTCCCTGAGGTGTTCAAGCAGGGAATGGGTGAATATACAGGACCAGAAGTATCCTTACATCTTAAACCAGATATGATGCCTCGGTTTTTGAAAGCACGGCCAGTCCCTTTTCCATTAAAACAACAGGTTGAAGAGGAATTAGCTTCTATGATTAACGTAGGTATCTTGACACCAGTCAAATATTCTAAATGGGCAACACCACTTAGAATAGTAAGAAAAGATGATGGATCTCTCCGTATCTGTGGGGATTACCGGTCAACAGTCAATCCTGCTATTGAGGTAGACAAGTACCCACTTCCAACATCGATGGAGGCATTTGTTAAACTCAGTGGCGGTCGTTTATTTAGTAAACTGGACTTGAAACAGGCATATACTCAAGTAAAGGTAGATAATAGCACCGCGGAGTTACTAACACTCAATACTCATATTGGATTGATGAAAATGAATCGCCTAGCTTTTGGTGTCAATGCCGCACCAGCGATATTTCAACGGTTAATGTCAACGGCATTTGCTGGAATAGAGGGGATAGCATGCCTATTGGACGATATTGCAATTTCTGGCAAAAATGAAGAAGAGCATAATCAAAGATTGCGTTTGGTGTTGGGCAAGTTACAGGAACTCGGATTTCGTTTAAATTTAAAGAAATGTATTTTCGCGTCAAATTCGATAAATTTCCTTGGCCACATGATTGACGCTGAAGGCCTGCATCCGTCACCAGTGAAAGTAAAAGAAATTTTGGATAAGCCTGCACCTACAAATAAGGAGACATTGCGCGCATTTCTAGGCTTGTACAATTTTTACGAGAAGTTTTTACCTGATAAGGCAACAATTTTGGAACCGTTATACCGGCTATTAGAGACGAAAAAACCATGGTTTTGGGGAGAAAAAGAACAGGCAGCATTTGATCAGGCGAAAGGGATCCTGGGCTCAGACGCCACTCTCGTGGGATATGAACTTGATCGAGAGCTTTTGCTTATTTGTGATTCATCAGATTATGGTGTGGGTGCAATAATTGCACATGTCATGAATGACGGAACAGAACGACCTGTAATGATGGCTTCGCGCACGCTTCAGACACATGAGAGGCGTTATGGGCAAATTGACAAAGAAGCGTTGGCCATAGTGTTTGGCATTACAAAGTTCCATCAATTCTTAGCAGGACGTCCTTTTTGTATATTGACTGACCATAAGCCACTGGTGGGATTATTTAACCCAAATAAGCCAATCCCAGAGATAATTTCTCCTCGCATGCTGAGATGGTCGCTGAAACTTAGTTGTTATGATTATAGGATCAGATATCGAGCTGGAAAATTATTGGGAAATGCGGATGCCTTGAGCAGATGGACAGCTCCTACAACCTCCACACATCAAGTCGAGTGTCTGAGAGATGTGTTATTATTGGAAGAGCAGCCTGCGGGTTGGAGTTTAAATTCTCTTACAATTGCTGAAGAAACCAAAAAGGATCCGTTGCTACAGAGAGTAATGTTCCTTGTTCTGCATGGATGGCCAAATTCTAACCCAGACCCATTATTGCAACGTTTCTGGGTTCGCAAGGAGGCTCTTTCACACAGTAAAGGGTGTTTACTGTGGGGTAACAGAGTCATAGTGCCGGCTTCACTCCAAAATCATGTGCTAGAACTATTACATCAGCCACATGCAGGAATAGTTCTTACTAAAGCATTTGCTAGAGGCTATGTATGGTGGAGTGGGATGGATAACGACATAGAGAGAATTGTAAGGGAATGTGAGATATGTCAATCAGTTAGGAACAATCCGCCAAGGAATCCACAAACATGGATCCTTCCAGATAAACCATGGAGCCGTGTCCATGTAGATTTTGCAGGTCCATATGAAGGGAAAACTTTTTTGATATTAGTTGATAGCTATAGTAAATGGCCGGAAGCTGAAATAGTACAATCACCTAACAGTAAATGTGCTATCACAACATTGAGAAAGATTTTTGCTACCCAGGGTCTGCCAGAGGTACTTGTTTCAGATAATGGTCGCGCTTTCACTTCAGAAGAGTTTAATGATTTTTTAAAGAAGAATCAGATTAAACATGTGTACGCGCCCCCATATCACCCCGCAACTAATGGACAAGCAGAGGTTACTGTTAAAATAATTAAGAACAAACTTAAGAAACATGCTGACTCAAATATCCCTTGGTGTGAAAAACTCCCAAAAGTGCTTTACTGGCTCCGTACCACGCCAAACACTGCAACGACTAAGACACCTGCCGAAATGCTTAATGGTCGTAGATATCGTACGGCGATTTCTTATTTACATCCTGATACACAGCCAAGCAGAGCTGAACGACAGCTAGAGCAATTGGCCGAGCGTCGACCGAAGCGGTCATTTGTGGTAGGACAGCCTGTGTTTATAAGAATGTATGGCCCTGGGGAAAAATGGCGTAGGGCGGTAGTGGAGAGCATCGAAGGACCAAGCACATATAGGGTTAAAACGGAAGGTGGACAATTGCATCGACGCCATGTAGATCAAATCGTGGCTAGGACTGTCCCTATATCACATGGGTCATGGGATTGCCCCAACAATTCGGAAGAATCAACTTCAACAGAACCAGATATTGAGATACCCGACCCATCAATGTGGCCTGATATCATTGGAATACCAAATAATGATGCATGTGTAAATTGTGATTATGAATCCTAATTAATATACAAAGGTTCATCTATGTGAAATCATGAACCTAAAAGTGAAATCAAGTGTTGATAGTGATATGTAGCATTGAACAATATGGTGTAAAGATATGTTATGTATTCAATAATGTTAATTGTCATATTAATATTAATGTCTATGTGGGTAGATGAAATATAAATCAGTTTTGCTTACAACCTCAACTGTGTCATATATTTTAGTTACATTATCATTTCTAATAAAATATCATAATGTACAGGTTTCCAAAAAGGAACAGTTATTTAGTTATTACGTTACTGGATGAAAAAGTCGCTCGAGCAACTCTTAAAACTACAAAAAATATATAAAAGTTCAATACCTCATTGTTACTCGAAGAAAGTCCGTGACAGCAAATTTCGGTCAAGATACTGACGTCACAAATTAATATCAAACACTTTTCTCGTTCGTTCTGATCGTCATCATCGCCAATCAGTACTGACTTCACCATACACAAAATGTCGTTGTAAAACGTCACTCGCACCCATTCAGAACTATGTGCCATTAAATTTAAGGCAATACTACGAGCAACAGACCAGTCCTTCTCATCGAAATGCAATGATTTTGACTTCTGCAGCAAGACCTCTGAGATTTCTCTTAAACAAGCTTCGCTTTGATGCAGTTGCAGTACGGGAAGGGAGTTTTTTATTGAACTTAGCACATTAGCTGTAAGTCGGACGGAATCTTTTCTCTTCATAAATTTCACTGCGTGTTCCATGCTTACAAATAGTTTAGATAACTCCCGATATTTACTTTTATATTCTTGATCTACTGATGATCTTGCCGTCTGAAAAATGTCGATAATTATTGTAAAATGTTGTGTAAAAATCAACTATCAGTTGCTGCACTGGAGAAAACATATCGAGACAACCTTGAAATCTGAGATTTTTCCTTAATGTTTTGAAATGTGTGTAAAGTACTCTTTCTTATCCTCACTTCATCAGCACAGTGGAATATGACCAAACCTGAGCCCATATTATTATGTAAACAATATTATCAACATGAATATTAGCACCAACAATCTTACCAATAAAGCAACAGTAACTCTCTGGCTCAACTCCGGGTACAGTAGGTCTAGGGCGGGGTCGAGCTGCGCGTCCTGCAGGGCGGCCACCAGGGCTGTGGGCGGGAGGGCGGACATCATAGCCCAGCGCAACATGGTCTCCGCACACGACACCAGCCGCAGCCACGCCACTCTGTGATGGACCCTCTCCACCTGGTCGGTGAACGATTTCCTGGAGAAAAAGTATTTCAGTTTATTCTACCTGTGTCTAAAAAATACGATAGTTTGTTTAGTTTTTTTTTATATAAGTCTGTAAAATTTCATACCAATTCAATGTCAAGAAGACTGAGTCCATTGTTTTAAAAAACTACTGTAGGTCTAATAAGAATTGGTTACACGTACTTAAAGATTTTAGGTAAGCTGTTGATATTATTAAATTACAATAGATTTAACAATGGAAAAACCTTAAAAAGTAATGATTTAAAAAAAGTGATGGAAATGGAACGCACCTATATTTAGTGAGTAAATCGCCCATAGTGCGCATTACCATGCAGCTCTTGTGCGCTATATCCCTTTGAGTTTTAGTGCTATGGTCTACACTCCAGAAGCTCTCACTTACACAATCCATTAATAATCCAATCAAACATTCAATCAAACTCAAGCACAAATTCAATTCTTTCTGAAATGAAATAAATTGTAATAAAGACAATAAAAGTTTCATAAACATTATCAGAAGTATATGGTAAACATCATAGAGTATTTCTGTCAATAATACAAAAAAAGGATATTATAGAGTGTTAAAGATTAAATTCATCCTAAGCCAATTTCCCTTGCTAACAGTGGCCCCTTTTGAACTGTTGTTCGAAGAGGCTAAAGCGAACACCATGTGCACGCAGGTTAATCCGAACTCACGCCAGGCATCCACTGTATAAGGGTAATGAGAGAGTATAAGGGTAATAGTCGAGCGGAACAGAGTAAAACTAGTTAAAATAAAATTCAGTTGACTTGTTGTAGGAATTCCGTTCTGCGCGACTATTGCCCGCTAATAACCCTTTTGCAGTAGTAGCAGGGTTTAACTCGTCTGCCTGTATACCACCTTTACCTTTATCATTAAAAACAGGCTTGGTAACTGGCTTTCAACACTAATTAACTAATTAAAAGACCAATACATATTGAAACATGTCACTTGAATTACTTCTTAACCAATCTCCTTCCCAAACCTATGATACTAACCATGTCTAACGCTTCCTTACTCCCAGGCTCCACAAGAACAACACTGCACGCCATACACGACAGTATCGTGTGCGCGGTGTCGAGTGCGAACACCGGCGCCGGCAGCTGTCTCAAGGCTGCGAGCGTGTCTTCTTTGTGTGTTGTAATGTAAGCATCATGGTCACTTCTCATATAATCCAATTCCGCATCAATGCCAGTGTCAGATCCCTCTTTGGAAACCTGTAAAGATCATAAGCATAATATAAGCAGACTATAAAAAGAGAGGTATACAAGTTGTACTCAGAGACATATTAATATATAAATATTAGTACCTTATTAAAATTAGTTATTAAATCCAAAGAAAACATTTGCATTAATCTTCTACGTAGAAGACAACTGATACTCAACAAAACTTGAAGTGCTTCACTTGGATTTCCACCATGTTGTCTGTCTGCTATGGTCAGAAGTGTCTGAAATTTTCAACAAATTATTATTTATAAATTGCATACATTGCTATATTTAAGATGATTTTTAATTAAAAGTACAACAATATTACCCAAAACAACCAAAACCTTTGACAAAAGACTACTAAACCTACGGAATAATCCAGTACTGTTTGTCAATCGATTTTTTTTTTGCTTTGGTGACAAGGATGAGCAGTAAAAATTAATATTCAAATTCTTATCCAAAATCATTTTACTCACGTAGGTATCACTGAAATTTTTTATTCTACCGCTGTTTCGCAAATGTGCTGCGAAAGAAAGTATAAATAATACAAAATGAAGTACCTTTATTATGGCAGGTCTGTTCAAAAATATTTCGACAGGAAAATCTCGTAAGAACACATCTCTGATAAATCTACAACAGCGGCGAGTTGATTTCAGCAACCTGAGTGAATCCTGCACAAGGGTTAACGTCTTTAGGTCAGACGTGCTCAACTCTACCCAAGGAAACAGCAGCACATTAATCCCATTCAAAGAATTTGAACTGAAATAAAAAATATAAGTCATCAATTTTCAAAAGTTAACATTATCTCCTGGACCATAATATGAAAGTAATACATGAAAATGTAATGAAAAAAGTATGTACATTTATAAAAATTGAAGGTAACTTATGTGGAATGTCATGATTATATTCGTCAATAAAGTGGGAACATTCATAAGCTCTGAGAATAATTTTTAAAGTTGTATTGAAAATAACAAATGACATAGGGTGAGATTTTAAAATAAATTATAACAAATGATATCTATTATATTTATTATTATATCTATAAGTGGTGCAACTTAGGAGAGGGCTTGTCCAGCAGTGGACTTCGAAAGGCTGATAGATAGATAATATCTATTACGACGAATAATATTTTTTATAAACCACACAAAGCCAAAAGAGGTGGCTAGAAGCTATATAAAACTTCTTTACCTTTCGTCAATTCCTTGTTTATTTGAAACTGAAGTCTCTGAGGAAGATTCTCTGTTGGATCCTAACTTGTAACCACTGTTGGAATCAACTCCATCAGAACTGAAAATTTTATAACAATGTATAAACATTATTGCAAAATTTTTAATATAATTATGAACTATAAAAATTTACAAACAAAGAATACATCGAGCTTGAGTTTACTAGTACAATACATAAACCAGCTAAAGAAAATTACGAAGTCTTTTATTTAAAATTTTTTTTATCTTGATTGCAAATAACTAATTAATGCTATTAATTAGCAAATCAACCATCTAATTGTAAGTAGTCAGCAAAGTCCATTAACATTTTTGTAACGAGAAAGTTGAATTCAGCAGTTAGATATTATTATAATGATATAGGTAATTGGTAATTGGTAAAAAAATCATGTGAGAAATTTTTAATCATATTTAAATTTACAATAAAAGTTCAGAAACATATTTGCTACTTTTTTTGCTCATCAAGATGAGCAACACAAAATTAATACCAGCAGCAACCACTTAGTTACTAATAGACAGCTATAGTGATAATATCTCATTACATTTATCTCACACACACCACTACAAAATGACAGTACAACACTCAAATACACAAACAACAGTAGAAATACTGTATTGACTCTGTAGCCAAGTTGGTAGTGACTTTGCCTGCAAAGTGAGGGGTCACGGGTTCGATTCTCAGCCGGGGAAAATGTTTAAGTGACAGATAAATGTTTTTTCTTATGTCATTAGTGACATGTTATTAGGGTTGGGCATGCCTCCTGCAAAGCGGGAAATACTAGTGAGGGTATGAGTTTTTTTTAATAGCCTGAAGGGCTGACATAAAAGCAGACGAGCCACCTGATGGTAAGTGGTCATCATCGCCTTTGGACACAAGCGACACCACGGGAGTCACTAATGTAAAGCGGCCCTGAAGGAGAACTGTCTTTACACCTTTTTGTGAGTATGTAAGCAGTTATTTATTCTCTTTAACAATCAACATCATTACCTGCCCTCTGATAACACAAGACGGGGTATGTTAACATTATCCTCTGATTCAACTGTGTTCAAAAATTTTAAAGTTTCCACTACATCCTCAAACAAACCCATTGAATCCGGTTGTACTTTAGGCTTTATTTTATTCAAGTTCTTTAGTATGTTTTTAATACCAAATTCCTTAACAATGTATGTACCACTTTTAGTCTGAAATAAAATTTATTACATAAATATGTAGTAGGAAATATGATTATGTTTATAAATTAATATAAACTGTACATTATTACCAGTGTAATGAGTAAAAATATATTTCTTGTACCGGCAGTAAACCCAGTACAATAACATAAAAAGTTTGACCATTAAGTTTATTGCAATAATACTTACTTTAATAGTTTTAAGGAGGAGCTCAAGAGCTTCACTTTGTAATGTCGGCTGGTGCATTTGAAACCAGGCTAATAGCGCTTCCAAAAGCTCCCTTGTTCCCGAGAGCTCATCATACAATTCCCATCCTAAATGTAATTTTGTCAGAAGCAACTGCAGTGAACGCTCCCGAATTTCTTTCATAGGGTGGGCTACAAATAAATGTATTCAATGAAGTCACACACAAGTTTTCAATATCAAAATAACTTTTATCCTTTAAAAAATTTGTAAAGTAGGTATAATTAAACTTACAAAGTTTTTTTATATAAGTAGATAAACTTTCGTAAGAAACCATGGCTATTCCTAATTAGACACGTGCCATAACAAATAAATTGCAATATCATTACAAACTACAATACCGTACAATAGGAATAAAAAAACGAAAATTAATCAAAAATTTAAACTAAAAAAAGTTTATTTACAATTGTCAAAAATGTCAAAATTTGAAGTTAATGCAGTTTGACCAATGTAACCATATCCATTCCATTTCCGTCCATATCTGTGAGAAATAGGTACCGTAAAGTGGGGCTTTTTGGAAGAATTTTTTCATGAAACGGCTGTTTACAAAACCGACGGTTACCCTATCTACATAGGATGTTTTTCTTTGGGTAGTTCTCGCAATTTCCTATAAATAACTACTTTCACTGTTCATCTTCTGTTAATAGATTTAAAGATATATTGTTTTACAAGTGCCGTTCCAAATATCGCCTCAATGGGGGTATTTGGAATCTGACTTTATTGCTTCGGTTTTCCTTATTTTTTGAAGCCGTGTAAAAAGAAACGATAAAGAAATATAATGGAAAAGTAAAAGGATAACCAGCTGTCTTGAGTTCATCTCAGTTTCACTCCTTTCTGTCCCTTAAAAGGTGAAAAACGACATCTGATAATTTATTCATAATGATATCTACTGCTGCTTTGGGGTTATTTGGAATGTAACGTTAATAATATCTGATGTGTTCTTAATATGGATGAAGCGATATTTGGAATATTTAAGGCTAAGTCTGTTTTATTTTAGCCTCTTGGTGAATAACAAGTTATCGGTTGGTTTACCGGATAGATGAAAGTACCAGGACATGAAAATGCAAATAAATGAAAAATACGGTAAATTTGTCAAATCACGGCTCCACCTTGAAATTGCTCCAAATTTATGTTACTTCGTCAAAGATGTCGACGGAACCCCGCTTCGCGGGGTCCCATGTTTTCGCGTATACCTGACTTAACCTAACCTAAACCAACTGTCCCTCTAGGTCTAGAGTAAGAATAAATACTCTAGCTAGGGGGACAGTTGAGTTAGGTTAGGTATTTTTACGCCTTACTACATACTAGTGATAAACAACGATAGAAAAAAAAAATTGGAACACTTTCAAGGTGCCGTGATTCGACAAATTTACCAAAAATACTTGCCATTTGCCTGCCATACTATACCATGAATGTAATGCCTTACAAATAAATAAATATGAGAGAACTTTACATACATTTTTTTATAACGCTACACACTCATAGCCCCACACTAGGATTACTTGTGTCGTTGGTGCCATGGAAAACACACAAGACAAGAACACACACACTCAGACCAAGAACGGAAATTTAAACTCATCATACAAATTTCCGCCTCGCTGGGAATCGAACCCAGGACCCTTGTAACGGCGATCCAGCGTGTTAACTATTGCGCCATCCGGGTCGTCAAATTGAGTGAGTTAGGATCGTAGCAAATGGAAGGATGTGCTCTCCCCCTACCCTCACGGGAAAAAATCCTGACAGAATACATGTACGTATGTACTACATACATTGACCTGATTATTTTATCAGATTTAATAAATTTATAATTCAAAAGAAATAATTTTATTTTTAATTACTGTTCACAGTTTCTCAATGTTATTCTACTATTTTTTTTTCAAATAATTACAAAATAAGACGAATAATTACTCTCAGATTTAAGACTTATTTTTATCAAATTAATTTGATAATTATAGAGTGCTGAAAAAATCTTCCCCCTAACTTATGCCTCATGAAACACTCAATTCCAAGTAGCCCCAAAACAGCAACCAAAAAGCCCCATTTCGAAAAACAGAAAATTTATGGGATTTCGTAAGTGATAAAAAAGAGCAAGTAGACTCACTGAAATCCGCATGAAACACACAATTTCTTAGTCTATTTCACTTTGTACACACCTGTCTAGACTTTGTATACCAGACGAAAGTTATGCACCTACGAAATACATCAAAATTTCGAGACTTTTTAAATTTTAAACTGCTCGCTGTTTATCGCCAATAATCTCCAAAATTCAATTGTGACATTGAGATTAATTGTCGCTGTGTTGGCAGGTGGTAAAACATAATTCATACTATTCCTTAATAAATAAATACACGTGACCAAATCTTTTATTTTGGAAATTCCAAATAGCCTCGTGACTTGCAAAAAGCCCCGTTTTACGGTACCTACGGCCTACGGTTAAAGAGTGAAAGAGGATATAAATTATAAACACTACGTTTCACAGAGTAGTTAAACTGGGTACCGTAGCAGAGCTGCAGACTAATAAAGACTAAAGGACTGTGCACACTCCATATAGCAAAGCAGCGATTACCTGCAGTGTTGTAACACTATAAAATATTGTATTTACATAACATTATTATTACATCTTAATCTTAAATAAAATAGTATACAAAAAAAAAATATGGTTGCCTGTAAAGTCGGTTTTACGGGCGAAGATTTTACGTGACAACGTCTTTTTCTCGGTAGAATATTTATTGATATGAATATAATTAAATTGCGCAATAGGAACAAGGAATTGAATGAAAATAAGAATTGCACAAATTTTAACTATAGAAATATATTTTGTTTACTAAAACATTGTACATGTAAACTTAAACTTAACGCGCCGATTCAATGCGCCTAATTCTCTAGTGCTGCGCGCGCGACAGACCGATCATAGTTGAGTGGGAGAGAGACGCAAGGCATTCGGCGGGCCTCTCTCTCGTTCGGTGACTCATCGTAACGTTACCGAGCGTTACTATTTTTCATAAGTGACTCCCAGCTAACCTAATTTAAGACGTTGTCACGTCAACAAAGTTGCTCTCTGTCTTGTGTCTGTTATGTATGCTTATATCTTTAAAACTAGGTAGGCACGCAAAGGATTTAGATGCGGGTTTTGGTACGAAGAGGGACATCGCGAAGGGAAGGGAAGGGGTACCGGTACCCTATACTATTTCCATTTCTTTATTTTCTCGATGACAGCTCCTGTGAAAACTTGAACGAGGGTCTTTTTTACATTACGTATGCATTATTTTATAAAAATATGACGTTTACACACGTACAAGGTTATACCTGATTCTGAGAAACTGATAGGGATGGGCAGGCTATATCGATAAACGTAACACGATAACAGACCCGATATTTTTTTACAAAATGTAAGAAACTAAACTACTGCTGGATACTTTTGTACAAATTTATTAACTAATATTATATTTCATTACAAGATGTTACACGTATTTATTCTTGATTAATAATGCCAACTACTTTACAATTTTCGAATTTGTTGCAAAATAAGTAGGTATAGGTAGGTACTCGACAATGAAACGAAATAATTATAACGACAGGTAATCTTTGTTTATTTATTTTAATAAAAATCTGATGAATTTAATATAAAAAATATATGCGATCGATATCATTACTTATTTGGTCACAACACTACTACAGAACTGTCATCGAGAAAATAAAGAAATGGAAATAGTATAGCTAGTCGAGTGAAATAGTATAGCTAGTCGAGTCGGCAAAAATTTATTCTTATTCTGTGGTCAATTCGTCATTCGAATTGACGAACTTGCTGTTGCTGCCGGCTGCACTGCTGCAGCTGCTGTTTGTTTCAGTATTTTCATTTTCAGCAGCAAATGGTGATTGGTGAATGAGTTCAAAATGTATAAATCTGTGTCTCTAATAATCTCTGTGAATATGTCATAAGTATCATAGAGCAAATATTAATCTGGAATTCTGGATTTAAAGGTTCATTATCTAGTTTATATATTCGTATTAGTGTTATTGTAGTAAAACTATAAGTATGCTAAGCAAACGGCCATTTTGCCCTTATTGGGACGTCCTAGACTGCTACCCTATTCCCACGCTGATGATGCTGACAAACCAGGGTGTTGTAAGTGGCAGCAGCAGACAGCCCCTGCTTGATAGTTGAAGCCCTGCTAGCTAGCTAACACCCTTTCACTTGAATCAGCTGCCGAAAACTTGTCGTATTCTGACTTGAGAGCCAGATTTTTTTTCCTTTACCTTTGGTGAGAATGATGTCCATGGGTGACGGTGATCACTATCTATTATCAGGTTGCTCGTTTGTCGGCTATTACCGTAAAAAACGGTTATCCAACCGGCAATATCCATTTGTAATAATTAAACATATTGTATTCATTCGTAGTTATATTTATAGTTTCGATATGAGTTTATAATGTGAGATACATTCAGGTGATGGTTATAAGTTACTTGGGAGTTATTAAGTAAACCTAGCTTACATGATTTGTGACATATTCTTTATTATTATTTTAGATGGCAGACATTAAAACATTATTAAAAGAAGCAAGAAAGTTAATTGATGATAAGGACTTCAAAGGAGCTCAAGAATGTTGCAAAGACATACTTCGAAAGGATAAAAAGAATTACTTGGCTCTGGTTCTACTTGGTAAATCGCTTCAAGACTCGGATCAAGCCCCTTTTGCTTATCAGAAAGCCATAGCATGTAAACCATCACAGCTATTGGCTTGGCAAGGCCTTGCTAATTATTATGAACAAAAGGAAGATTTATCTTTGAAGGCCAAACTATTTCCAATTTATGAGGAAATACTTAAGTTACAAATAGAAGAAGAGAAACTCATAGAATACCTCACAAAGCTTGGAGACTTGGGATGCTTACTGAAAAGTAGTGAGTCAATCAGTTTATTCATCAAATTTATAAATGAGCAGAAGGAAAAAAAGATAAAAGATGTGGCAGAAAAGCACATTATTGAACTTTTAAAATCTGATGTACCATGTAATTTTGATGATATATCTGTAGTTACTGATATTTTACACAATTTAAATGCTGCCAATCCAAGTGACACTATATTGATTTTAATTTGTAAACTTATCTTACAAAAGGGTGATTTTATATCTGCAGTTAAAGAAATAACAGAGTTGGATTTCTTTTCTAAAAATGTAGCTGTAAAGCAATGGTTATGTAAATATTTATGTGAACAATTTATTGATAATTCATCTTTCAATGAGCTTGATATAGAAAAATATATAGATATTATATCAGAAGGAATAGAGTCCTCAAAATATATAGGTATTCTAAGAAGCATGATGACCTTTGACAAAGGTTTATTCTTCGAAGCTTACAAGCAATGTGTTCCTTTCATAAACTTTAAGGGGACAGATAAAATTGAAATTGTATTCTTAATCAGATGTATTATTATGTTGAAAAGATGGCCAGTGGCCCAGAAGCTTGCTATGAATTTTTTGTCAATAGTTAAAGATTCAAGTTTAAAAATCATCTTGCAAAAATTCTTGTTTCAATCTTATGTTGAACAACAAAAGTGGTCTGAAGCAATTAGTATTGCCAAACAAATTTCAACTGATCTCCTCAATACAGATGAATTAGCTGCACTTGCGAAATGTTATGTAGAAGTCAATGAATCAGCTGAACATGTAATTGACACTCTAGATAGCGATAAATGTACACAAATTCAAGCTCTTTCTCTAATAAAACAAGAAAAATATGAGGAAGCAATTCATGTTTTGCGGAATAGCAAGGAAGATCCTTTGAAATATTTTTATCTAGGCAAAGCATATTGGTATCTTAAACAATATGATAATTGTTTAGTAAATTTACTAAAATCAGCTAAGATTAATTGTGACCATCCTGATACTTTTTACTTTTTAGGGCTTTTCTATGGCCAATATAAGGAAGATTTACAAAAAGCAAAAAAATGTTATGAAAAAGCTTATAGTCTATGTAATTTTGATGAAAATTATGTTAAAAATTTGAGTGAAGTATATGTGGATTTGGGCCTTGAAAAGGAGGGCTTTGAATTACTTTTAAAATCAAAGGATGTTATACAAACTAAGGAGACATGGTTAAATTTACGATTAGGGTTATATTACCTTAGGAAAAGGGAGTGGGAAAATGCTATTATAAACTTCCGTCATGTTGTGAAAGTAGCACAGAACGACCTCTATGCAATTGGATGCCTAGCAGATGCATATTATGGTAGAGGCTCCTACATGTCTGCATTAAGAGCTTATAATAAAGTAATGACATTAAATCCAAACAAAATTCATTTATGTCATTGTCTAACAAAAATTGGATACATACATGCTAAATTGACTCAATATGAAGAGGCTATTGCAACTTTTAAAAAGGTATTTGAAATTGACCCATATTATCTTTTAGCTTTAAATGGGATAATTGAAAGTCTGATAAAAATAGCAAAGAAGAAGTTTTCTGCCAAACTGTTTGGTAGTGCAAGAGATAATGCCCAAGCAGCTATAGATTATTTAACTAAAGCTTTGTTGAAAGGAAGAAAGTTTTTGAATCTATGGAATTTCCTCGCAGACGCTCTATTGCTGGTCACAAAGCTACCTGACCAGTACAGCTATATCTTAATTAAGAAGACATTTAATGAATCTGATAATACTATACTAAAGAGGGAGAAAATTGATATATACCCTCAAGCCATTGCTTGCTTCTCATACATATCAAAACGCAGGCAGCAAACTTCTTCATATAATTTAGCTTTTTCATACTATGAATATTATCGTGCTACAAAAGAAAAATCCCACCTTCACGTAGCTTTCAATTTAACTGTTGCTTGCATCAAGGAAAACCAGAATATTTGGCGTAATTGGAATTTACTGGGTAAAATATGCGTATTTTTGAAAAGATATGACATAGCTCAACATTGCTTCATTAAAGCATTAAAAGTTACTCATAAATGTTCTGTAGCAAACATATGGTGCAACTTAGGTACACTGTACCTACAGTTAAAACTGTACAAATTATCAAACTATTGTTTCTGGCGTGGACAATCAGCTTCACCATCATATCCTCATAGCTGGATTGGTCAAGGCTTAATAGCTGAGGTTATTCGCAAAGAAGAAGCCATGGACCTCTTTAGACACGCTTGTCGACTTGGATATCACCATGTGAGTGCTCTTTGCTATGTGGACTGGGTATGTCGTACACTTAAAAATCTGAATTGGAAAAATGATCCAGAAAGCAAGTATGTTATTGAGGGACTCTATGCAATTTCATATGGCATTGACTTACTAGAATGGTATCTAACTTATGAACCACTTGATGCCTGTGCTTTGAATATGCTGGGTATTTTGCAGGAGAGAAAAGGTTTACTAAACAGTGCTTTAAAGTCTTATGAAAAAGCGTATCTACATGCAGATGATGATAAAAAGAACATCACACTTTTAAATATGGCCAGAGTTTTGCTAAGGTTGGGAAAATATGAAGAATCAATAAAATACTATAAGGCTATTAGTGAAGCTAGTTTGAATTCCTCATGTGGATTAGCACTTGCCCTGTACAAGAATGGTCAATACGAAGATTCATACACTGTGTATGATATGGCTTTACAATGGCTATGCAACAATGATGCAGATAAAGCAGATCTGCTTGTGGCAATGGCGGGTATAGTGTACAAGTTTAAGGGAAAAGACGATGCAAAAACCTTACTATTTCATAGTATCCAAGCATCACAGAAGAAACCAACGCCGTATAGTCTATTCTCTTTATGTTCATTGGGTGTACTTAATTCTGATAAAAGTCTTACAATGTCAGCCTTGAACGAATTAAGAAAATACGAAAATGATACGAAATTTGCTTTTGACATTGGCTTTTTGAAGTCATATGTTGTATGTAATGAAGATATTATACTGGCTATACAAACAATATCTGATACTTTACATAGCCACCCTGGTAATGGAGCATTGTGGCTTTGTATGTCACAGTATTGTCTCCGAGCAACGCAGGAAATGGCATCAATTGCAAGCTGTTGTGCCCAAAGAGCTATTTACGCATCAACATACGATGAGCAAAATGCTTGTGATATAGGAAAAATGTTTGCTATTGCTAGTATAGCTGAGTGTATCGCTGGAGATGAAGACAAGGCTTTGAAATTTGCAAAAGTAGGACTTCATGTCAATCCCTGCCAGTCAGAAATCTGGGCTGCATTATTGTATTCTTTACTGTCAAATAAAAAATGCTTAAAAAGAAAAGATTGGTTGTTAGGAGCAATATCACATATGCGCAAGCATTTAAGCATGACGCGTCCCTTAACTAGGTGGGTAACTCTCTTAGAGAAGAAACTTACTAAATAAGATCTTGAAATCTACATGAATTATCCACAGTGACTAGATTTTCTGCATATGAACTAACTAATCAAATAAACAATATAAAATTATTATAGGGTTAATATCGTAAGGATTTCCATTTTAATTTTTCGAGTTGTGGCGTTTGAGATTATTACTATTCCCTCTCTGTATCACATGCGGTCACGCTTTTTTACCCCCCTTCTATCTTAACCTGTGGCGTAATATATGGATGGCCCCTTAATCCTGTCAATATTTATAGCCGTATGTTTAAGCTCACGGACCACAAAAAAAGTGGAAATGGGAAGTGGTTATGACCCAGCTGCAGGACTGGATAATATTTAAATATCAGATTTTCAATATATCTGATTTTTTATACTTAATTATGTTTATTAAAATCGGCTTTATTATGTGTCATTCGCACTGTCGACTAGTCGCCGGCGACTCTGTCGATGGCGACTGGACTTACTATATAGGTGTTTACGCACTTGGTCGTCGGTCGCCCGAGCGACTTTGCCTACGTCTTGGTCGCCGAGAGACTGAGTCGCCGGCGACTAGTCGACAGTGCGTAATAGGTCTAAAAAGCAATTACATGTCAGCCGAAAATGATTAGGTTCAGTTTATAATCTGGTATATTTATTAAACAATTTAGCTAATAAATGTACCAGTAAACCCGCCCTCGCTTCGCTTCGGGAAAAGTAATTTACACAAAACTTTAAATTATACTTATAATAAACTTTCCTCTTGAATCATTCTATCTATTAAAAAAAAAACATCAAAATCCATTGCGTAGTTTATAAAATCTAAGCATACATAGGGACAGAGAAAGCGACTTTGTTTTATACTATGTAGTGATGAAAATTCTTCATTGTTCTAAGTAACTTTTGTTATAAGACTTGCTAATATTAATCTTTAGGCGCTAAAATATTGATTGTAGAAGTGTTTCATTCAGACGTAGCAAAAATTTAATATGTTAAATAAGAAAATGATGTGTAGTTACCAATAGTAGTAAGTTATAATAATTACTTAGCTATTTCAAGGAAATCAGGAAATGAAAACGAAAAACATTAAACTGAATATTTATGCAAATATTTATTTCACAAAATATTCATCTTAAACAACGCCAATCCTCCTAAATACAGCTAGATATTTATCACCTTCATTTCTAGTCACCTTTTGACCCTCTTCAGTGCTTTCAAATAATTTGTCCACAACAACATCATTTTTCTAGAAGTAAAAAAATAAGTTAATGTTTTCCGTTAGTTTTCAAATTCCACCAGACATTCAATATTTTATTAAATTTAGATAACTTACCAAGTCTTCACTTGGTACTCTTGCAAACAAAGGATGTTCTTCAAAGTGCGTAACCATCCATTCATGTAAATCCTTCACATCAGTTACAGTGTAAACGATTGCCTAAAAATGTGTTATTCTATAATTTGTTAGTTTAATGGTTAGTTTATAGTGTTTTATGCTTAGTGTTTTTTATCTTTTAAATAAAAATTAAAAAATAAAATAATAAATTATGCTTATATCTTGGTAATGAAACTCGCAAATTATGTTTTCAGAAGGTAGTCCGCGTAATGTGAGCATCGCGCGCACCCTTCATACTTATAAATTTTTGGTTTTTGTTGATATTATAAGTGTAGTACATACTTGCTCACACAACACGTAGGCATACTCTGATAACAGCCATTTGTTAATTATCCGCCATTTATGTTTACCCTTTTTAAAGTGGGGATCTGGATACAAAAAGAACATTTTCTTAAGCTGAAATACAAAAGGAAATAATTGTGTTAAACTGAGATTACCTCAAATAAAGAAGTACGCAATAAGTGTGCTGTGTACACACAAGAAGTAAAAGTTCTTAACAACTTATCGCTTTTTTCATATGAATTAAAACTATTTTATTTTACTTTTTTCTTTTGATTTTACCAATTTTGCTTCTGGCCCAATTTGGACAGCAACTATTACACATAAAACGTTCGCTGCGGCGATCGTAATTTTCTAATGTATAAAACATGACTTATACATACGTGATCAGCAGCGAGCGTCCGCTTCCGAACCAACTATACACTACGTATGTATGTATGGGCGCAAAACTACTCCTTTTCTACAAAAATCTCTCAAGTATGCCGTTAGAGAAGTTTCACCACTTCAAAAACACATGTGTTGGGAAGTACATTGATTTATGTATTAAGAAGTATCCAATAAAATATAAGCAATAACACTAGTACTATACGCTTCTGGAATGATCTTTGACGACCCGGATGGCGCAATGGTTAACACGCCGCCGGATCGCCGTTCCGAGGGTCCTGGGTGCGATTCCCAGTAAGGCGGAAATTTGAATGATGAATTTAAATTTCCGTTCTTGGTCTAGGTGTGTGTGTACTTGTCTTGTGTGTTGTCCATGGCACCCACGACACAGGGTATCCTAGTGTGGGGCTATGAGTGTGTAGCATTATTTATTTATTTATCTGTTTTTTAATTTAACTGTGCCCTATAATACTACATACCTGTCCTTTGTGGAAGAAATTAGGTAAATACTTCATTGCATTTGTCCTTAAAACTGCTATGTTTTGGTAACTGTCAGGAGTTTGTGTCCTTAATGCCTTAATTCTGTCATTTACATAATCGGATACTTTAACACGAATTTCTAATCCAAGTATTAGGGTTTCAGGAAACATAGGAGACAATGTAACTAAAAACATTAAGTTTTAAATATTAGTTATCTTATAAGATAGGCAAATTTAATATAATCAGGGGCAGTCTCAAAGCAGTGCAAGTGGCAACCACACCAATCGCCATCAATTGTCATTGCGGGGATCAAACTCAGCAAATAAAATTCGATTTAACAACTAAGGTTCATTATTGTTAGGTGTTTTTAATATGTATAAGTTAATGCTTGTATAAAATCCCACCTGATGGTAAGTGGTGATGTAGTCTTCTGTGGTAAATCACACAAAGTCACGGAAATGAAACATTGCCATCACCATGTCAGCATTAAGAAAATATTTCTAGAGGTCACCCCGTTTTGAAAATATATTTAATAACGGAAATTACCTAAAAGCCCTCCGTACCCACAGCCAACATCTAAAAATTCAACTTTTTTCTTTTGAACTTCATTTGTTTTTGTAATAGGATATAGATTAGACCAGTCATAGTCATCTGGATGTGCAGGGCTGAAAAAAGGCATATCATATTTTAAGACAAAATAAATTATGCTATTAACACAATATTATATTACTATGTAAACTTAATTTTTGTAGACAGGGTATTTATTACTTTATTACTATTTGTACTTTTTAGCAATATATTTGGCTCTAACTTTGGTGTATGTAGCTAATTTTGAATGAATGTCTAAATTAAGCTTGAAACTTTCTAAGAATGGAAAATATTAATTAGAATAAATCGATTAAATACTGCACAAAATGCAGAGATGGCGCAACTGGTGGATCCCAACACAAACAGAGTAGAAACCTCCTATATCATAACACGAGTGATTTTTTAAATATAGACAAACACCAGGCTGTGGCTACATTTATATAATAGTGTAGTTAGTTGTACTTACTAATCAAAACAATGATCAGCTATAGGGTTAGAATGTGCACGCTGTCTGTAATACTTTTTCTGGGGTAGTGCCATATTTTAAAATCGCAAGCAAATGTATGCTCTCTTTAAAATTATCTAGGTGTCTTTTTAAAAACCCATTCAAAAATTAGCGAATGTAATTAGTACTTGCATTGTAGATAATTAAACAAATGTGTTGAGACGTGAAACGGTGAAATCAGATCAGAAATGTAACAATTTTAATTCAAAATTGATGAAATTGAATTGATTAATTGCACTGACATGACATCAATGACATGACGACTACGACACGTCAGTTACGTCTGTAACTGTCACTGATACTGTTTTTGACTATGGTATGGAGTACAGACTAAGAAGCACCATCTCATTTAAGTGACAAATTATTTTGAAAAAGTGTCCAATGGCGAGTACTAAGTAATAGTTATTTACCAATAATACGTACTTACAAAAACTCGAGGTGTATACTATATGCAGTCGTAGTCGGAGAGAAAGTCGGTGTTGTGATTGTGACTGGGTTAAAAAAAATATTGAGGAACAGGGCAGTTATCGAAAATGCTGTCATACAATTAACCTTTCTGTAATTCACGAAACTGCCTATAAATACCACCTTTACGATTGTACGTAGTTCGCGTATTTCAAAATAAGTCAGGAAATATATCCTTAAAAAATGCTGTTAAATTCTTAACTTCTCAATAGATGACTTGAAGATCGGCTCGGTAAGACGTAAGCACGGTGACGACACAATGTATATCCACGTAGGAACCAGGAACTGATGGTCCGTCAGCTTGTCCCGAAGTGCGGTGATGCTGTTGTATTGGTGACAAGACCAGTGATGCGTTCCTTTACTTCCTTTAAGAAGTTGCATTTATTATCAAGAATAGTTAACGACTCGAGGTGAAGCGAGGCCAAAGGGATCCAGAGGGTTTCGCCAACTCTAGTGATATTCTGTGTCTAGGCTATTCAAAATTTCAAACCTTGAACCATTTGATTAATAAACTCGTCGACGACGTGTTTCAAATCTTGAACCTTTTCAGTTTTCAAACGAATCCAATGTCAAGTTTTCAAGTTCAAGTTATGTCAATTCAATTCAATACGTCATGAGAAATGTCAAATTTTGCTCGCTTGACGCTTTCTGTATGTGATGTAGTGTAGGTATTGAATGTGATATGTTATCGAACGAGTTTTTAAATTTAATACTAGAATAACTATTTAAAGTGTAACTATATAAAGTTTTCATTAAATTAATGACTTCAAATTCTTGATTAATATCCTTACAGGTGTGATGTGATTATTGTGCAGTGTAATACATGCCTTCCGACTTCAAAAGCAGACTCTACTTCAGGTATTAGTTTTATTTATAAATCAAATACATACTGATTTTTATATCTTTGACATTAACAATGATTACTATTAATCGTATATATATTTGAGTTCCTTGAACGATATAAATAAATAAAATATTCTTAATTACGTCAATATTTTAGAATTTGCAAATAATGACGGATATCAAATTAAGGACTAATATAACTGTGAGTAATGCTTACCTTCGTCGCGAGATCGATAATTGCAACAAATGATTGAGTTCTATTATACTAATACTATATTTATTGGTAGTTGCTAGTCTTTCATTTAAAAAAATATAGTATTGACATTACATAGCTATTTTATGTTAATATATTCTAACATAATTTTTAGCTATTGAATATTGAATTATGAAACTGAATAGAAAGAAGAGAGATTAATTATAAAACTTGGCAGTCTTGTAAAGTTATTTATAAACATGTTCAGTGGAAGGTATTGTAAATTTTGTAACCATTATATTCAAGTTGATCAGCTACTTGATCTATTATTGTGATGCCAATTACAGAATGATAAAATACATTCTTAAATACATTTCTTCTGTTACTGGTTAGATGTAAATAGGTATTTAGTACATATTTATCACTCAATGAACTATGTTTAGGTAAACATGTCTGTAACACTAGTTTTAGATTGTTATTTATTAAAGTAAACTTATTACAATGTATCCTGAAGAGTCCATATGGAACTCTGCTCCAATTAAATGAGCATTACTTACTCTCTTCTACCAGGATTGCTTCCTACCTAAGTTTCTAAACAACCTATATTAATTATGTTAATAATGATTAACTGCCAAAATTCAAACTGGGTATAGTTCAGTAATTAATTACAAATAGATAAAAGATATTATAATAAAAGATATGTCGTTAACATATAAACAAAAGATTCTTTCAAAGATTCATTTAAATTATTTTAGTTGTTAAGTGTTTAGTTCTTAAATTTAAAATAAGAGATTAAGATTTCAAGAATGTCTACAACAGATTGGACCTACATGTGATCTCGAATTTCCAAAATGTTTTTTCAAGGGTTTCTTTATTCTCATAAAAACTAATTTTTGCACTGTTTAAACCATCTTGATCTCAATAAAATGTAATTAACAACTTTTTTACAGCTAAATTTATTTTAAGTTTTGAAATGTGAGTGATACTCATATTTTTTTAAAATTTATACATATTTACATAATTATTTTATTTCAAATTGTTTATTTAACTGCCAATTTTTTGTCAACTATGTTATGAAGGCAATATTTTTTGTCTTTTGTTTTAGTTGGAGGTTTTCACACTTCACATTCACATCAATAGCACATATTCTTACACATACTTAACTTAGCAGTTCTGTAAATACTAATAACACTATTCACTGCAAACTATTTTATTTGCAAACAAAAGCATTGAGACAATCTTGTCATGGTTCTAAAATCAATTAATTCTACAAAAAATACGAATTTTATTGTTGCATTCAAAGCTTTGTGCTGTGCATTTTTTGTTGTACTATAGCCATGTATAGCCATTTTTTGTTGTATTAAGTGTTGTACTATAGCGGTCGTCAGCACTCAGCATCAATGTTGTTTTGACGTCGGAGTCGGTCACCCACGTGCACTCGGGGACTGCCGAAGTGCCGACTCGCCGCCGCCCGCGGCGCAGCCGTCAGTGCCGTCACAGCCGCCAGTCGGAAGCCGGCGTCGCTCGCGGTACACGTCTGACGAGACGCCGGCGTCGGTCGGGTTTACGCGGCGGTCTATCATACGAGAATGCTATCAACAATCGAGGACAGTTCGCTTTGACTCATGTTTTCATTGTTTATTGGTGTCGGGCCGTGCTATTTGTGATTCCAAAATGAAGAGGGAGGATTCCTACAGTTTGAGTAGGGCCACTCCGAGGTCAGCGCGTTTGTTGACGGAGAGCGTGTCGTCCGGCGACGAGCCGGAAACCGAGAGATTGCTGATCGCTCAGCCACCGTCGGCGGTGGTGGTGGTGAGCAATGCCCGCCGGGAGTCCCTGACGGCGCCGCCATCGCCGACCGACTCGCGGAAGAACCGCCACCATCGACAGCACAACTATATGAACCATCTCCACCACCTCATCCATTGGAGGGATATTTGGGGCGGAGAACCTCACAAGGCTCACGAGGTACAGAGGTTAAGGCGTTCTATTACAGATTTACTTTACTTACAGCCTTGCCGATAAGTTCAGGGGCATGCTAATACATTTCCGTACTCACATTGTAACTGTGATCTCTTGTTTGCAAATTCCTACGATATGTGTTCGTTCGTGTTGCATTTTCGTATTTGCTTCTTGTTCTTCTTTAATCTTCTAAATGTTAACAGTTTATGATCTTTTTATATGTTCTGCGTAATCAACGTTTAATTCAAAATTCTTTACCTTTTGCTTTTTGCAGGTAATAATCGATTTATTTAGTCTACTGAGTTTTCCTTTCCGTAACCTTGGGTTCGTTTAGGTGCTTTAACAAAACATTGTGTATTGGTCGTAAATTTATTGGTTCAGTTCAGTAAGTAAACGGTTAACAATCCTAAACAGAACATTTAAATAAAAATAACCTTAGAAATTTAAAACTTTGGTAAGTTTTTTTTTTAATCAAATTGAGCGAAATGCTCAGTTTTGTTTTTGGAACGAAGTTCCTTACGGCAGGCTTGGAGGGGATAGGTTTTGCTACGGCGACCGAACTGAAAAATATATGATAGTAAAACCGTAAGGAAGAATGCGTGGAATAATGAGACGTGCGCATGCGCGACAGTCGCGAGCGAGTAGTGTATATTACCTTTCTCTTTCTCCCTGTTTCATTTCGTTCGCCGTTGCCTTAATTAGTTTTCATATCATATAATTTCATAAACTAATAATAAAATATAGTAATATAAAATAATAATATACTTAGTAAATAAATATAGTAAAAGAAAATGGCAAGTGAAAGTGACAGTGCTAATAGTGGGAAATTATTACTATATTTATTCAGTGCAAAAGAATTAAATACGTAAGTATTAGTTTATTCTTTATTAATAAATATATATTTATATTATAAATATAATATATTTTACATTGGTTAAGTAAGTGGAGTTTGCGAGATCTGTCAGAAAACGGAGATTATGATTATGTTGAGTTCCCGCGGAAAAACTTATCAAAGTTGTCTTAAGCCGCGGAGTCTCTTAAAGTTGTTGATGAAGTTATAATAAAATGTGATATCGCGGATAGAGCGAGTGGTTAAAAGTGTTAAAACGTTTAAATCAATATTCGCGAGTTTCGCGTAAATAACCAAAGTAAGAGCGTTTATACGGGACAGTAATCAGAGAATAAATGGTTCTTCATGTGTTGGTCCCGAATCCTGTATTTTATTTGAAATCCTAAGCTGAAGTCCTGACATGAAATAAGCCCACAACGGAGGTTATGTGAAGAATACCTACTTTCATGAAAATACATGCTAAACAGAGTAGAATCGACTGGAAAACCATACAAACACCCACACCCGGCCTACCTGACGCCGATATCAGAAGCTGGGATAAAGAATCCGTAAGAAACTAGCTACTGAGAAAGCTTGGATGTCAATATGAACTGGCAAGCAAGGCTGCGATGCTTTGAGATGACTATAAGTACAAGATGTCATCTGGATATCATGGTATACCTACAAGTATTGAGTGAGGATGTTACATGAGGCCAAAGAGAGCTGCTTATCTGAGAGTTACATTAGTCTGGATCACCTGTATCCAGGAGTCGCTATCCACAAGTCCACGCTGAAGGATTTGTCAGGTATGACCAAGTACTTCTTGAGTTTGAGTTGTTATTCATTAGTTATGAAATAGAATAACATCAAAATAATAAAATGATAATCTAGACACAATGGAACTAAATTATCAAGAAAATGAGTTTTTGAAGTTAAATATTGAGTTCTAATTATGACATTGATAAAGTTAATAACTTTTTGGTAATTTTGTGGTAATATGGTATTAGGAGTATAACATTTGAAGTACCTACCCATCTTTGGTTTTATCACACAGGGTTTACTGGTGATATAGGTAGCAGATTAGTCTGATACTTAGAGACGGTCACATAATTAATTATTGACAGTTACAGTTAAATGGTTAGTTAATAGTTAAAAAGAAAATGGGGTTGTAACATATGGAGTTATTTATGATATGGCTTAGTAAGTTAGCCAGACTGATTGATGATTGATTCACTTTAATGAGATTTCTTTTGTTTTTGAAAATTTAATAAAATTCAGCCATCTTGTCGAACATAACTCATTTTGAAATTATTATTTGATCATTGTTATTTTTGTACAATGCATAGCCCTGATAAGACACTAGAGAGAGGTGCTCAGTTCTGTTATTGGAGAGTGCCAATGGACAGTTGTATCTGGATGGACGATACATATGAGAGCTATGTATACAGTTAGATGTAATTATTCTTAGTCTTGTTTTAAGAGACATTTAATTGAGTGACGTTCGATGAGACTATTCGTTTTGGAAAAGTTTACTCATTTTGAGAAAAGCCAACTTGTTTGAGAAAAGCTAACTTATTTTGAGAATAAATTAGTTGTTTTGGAAAAAACTTAATTAAACATTATTTGAGTAAAATTGTTAAAAAATAGAACAATCAGATAGTGATACATCTTATACTCCCTCTGTAACTTTCACAGAATCATCAATATCTTTTCAAATGGAGTCTTCTTCAGATTGTAGTGATGATACAGGATGACAAAAGACGAGAAAATTTAAATGCCTTAGAGTGTACCTTAAATAAAATTAAAAAAAGCCCCCGTTCTTATATTGGCAATCCTTTAACTTGTTATTATTTAGTTAACTTGATTCAAGAACAGACAAATATACCATTTAACCATATTTTTACTATAGCTTGAGGTTTGATTAATATACAAGATTCTCTAATTAAATAAAACACAAATGAAATTTATGCATTTTTATTTTCTATTCTATACTTTTATATAACAATGGATACACATGGGTTTTCCAAAATTTAATAACACAATCATGGCATTCAATTGATATCACTTTTTCTTCATCTTAATCAACCATCAATGTAACAGCATATAGTTTTGAGTGAACTTTGTTATTTCTATTTTTCTATTTCTATGTAATTTTATGTTGTCAAACAAAAATAAAGAGACATATTTTGTTATTTTAGTTGATAATTTGAATTACGATGTTTTTTTATTTTAAGTAATTTATTATTTCATTTCTTGTACTTAAATAAAAACTAATCAGCAAAATTTAAGAGAAAAATCAAGAAAACCTACGTAAAATTGAGCACGATTTTTTTGCAATTTGTGTCGATTCTACATTAGCCGAAGGAACTTCGTTCCTACCTGGTGTCCCACGACACCACATCATTTTTTTTTTGATATTTTTACAATACGAGAACGTCGTGGTGACAACAATAGAAATTATTAATCATGTAATATAGTTCCACGAATCTTCGTGTATGCATATAATTTATAATGTATTATTATGTAGTAATTAACCTTCAATTAAATACAAAAGCATATCATGTAAACCAAAAGCAAATAAGTAGTGTGTGACCCGAATAGAGACAACGTGCCTCTTTTCTCTCTTCTACCTCTTTTTATAATTTCAACGAGTGATTTGAGTGTGAAACCCTAAGAAAAGATTTTGTAGTTCCTTTATTGTGATGTTGTGGAAACAAAGGTGTAAATAGGCCTTGATTTTATGGTTAGATGTACGAAAATAGGAATATGTACATTACACAATATTCTAAGAGTGTAACAGTTTCATTGAATCTCACAGAATTTCTTCCGTGTGTAGATACGACAAGTTATTATTCAGAATCTAACTACTCGTGCACACGTCAGTCTTCAATCGAATTGACAGTAAATCTATAACTAATATAACTATGAACAGTATCAATGAACAGGATCTTTTTATCTGTAGTGCAGTGGTAATGTACAAATACTTCCCACTTACCTGCATTCAGAGTGAAAGAAACCGGCTGCAAAGGACAAAGTGACAGTCATCCAATGGGACTTTCAAGGTCGCGTTTCTTTTGTGTTGCTCAGACAACTTTATCTTTGAAACGAGTTAAGTAACCTAAGGACGTAAGGACCTCAAGGCACCTTTTTCAGGAATGATGCAGTTACAATGTAACAACCAAAACATCTGTTGCGTGCTATCGTGTTTGTTCACTTACCAATCTTAGTAGTATGGTAATATTACGTAATAGTATGGTAATTTTTGTTACTAATGTATATAACAGGGTAACCAAGCGAATCTTATAAAAAGGGGTTGTCAATAGTGCGTGTTGCGGGCTAAGGAGAATCTTTTGCGTATTATTTTCACATATAGCTAGCCATAGACGCAATAGGGTCTATCCGACAAGTTTGCCTGTACAGTTATACCTACTTATCAGGTAAAATTGAGTTACTTACATTCTCCTTATTTAAATGGTTTATTTTGAACTTCCAAAGAAATCGTTGACGTCTGATCATATCAACTGTAAGCACTTTAGGGAATGATAATTCCGTCAAGGAGTTTCGGCGCCAATAATCATAATGTGAGATGTTTATCTGATATCTGAGGTTGACAGTTCATCGTTATAACGTGCGATTTAGTTTGATTGCCAGATTCGCATGTCAATTCTAAAGATATGCTTCTCCATAATGGGGATTACTTATACACTTCTGGGTCATTTGCATACAAAGTATACCTTCTTAAATATCTTTGTACTCTTAAAAGGTAGGTAGAACAAATATGGGATGTGAATTATGAACATTGGACAAAAAATCGAAGACAACACGCTATTATGAATGAGAATGTTTAAGTCAAATGATTTGCTAGCGCCAAGGTTTTGGGTTTTACTTGTATAAGATAGTTTTTCATAGCAAACATGATTACAAAGTGAACAATAGTAAATCTGTTATGGAAATCCAGTAGAAACTATAGGTATTGCGAGATTTGTGAGATGCTAGCAGTCTATTCCCATGTGAGTATTTTTAAAGGCTGTATCTTTAAAAGACTGACTTAGGGCATTATAATGACGGAAATCACGTTACTAAGGGTCCGCGAATTTTAGAGTATATTTCGCACACATTTCTATCTCACTTGTGGCAGTCCTGCATCAGCAGTACTGTATCGGCAGTACTGTACTATACAAGTATTTTGATTTGCCTATTCAGAATTCTCATTGCCGACATCGACACGTAATGTAGTCCGTGAAGGACCGTGACTCATAAATTATTTAAATAGGTACGTAATTTTATCGCAATCCCATGTGTTTGAAAAATGCTGCGATACACAATCCATACGGCCTGTTTAGACGCTCGGCGAAAACCCGCGAACACGAGTATGAAACGGTCTATTTTTTTATGGACTTAAGATATTATTGAGCACGTACATAGCACCACCCATCCGCTGCCGCCCATGACAACTAAGGGCTCATAGGGATTAGGATGGTTAGTCCAGTTAGATGGGACAGAGACTGTTAGTGTTAGTTAGCCCTGATATTTGTTATTCATGCATCTTTGATGTCTGGTGCTGTTTTGCAGTGTGTATCACACGATTTCTTATTTGTATTCCGTGGTCGCGTTTACGTAAACGTAGCGAAAGAGTTTCAATATATTCAGATTTACAACAGTATAACTAAACGTATAATTTCCGTCCGTTTGCCCGGACGTTTGATAGTTTGTATCGGTTGGTATTGGGTTATGATTTTTAATAGACATCATAGCGGATACAGCTTATTGTATTTTACAAGGAAAATATTGTAATACTGCTATGGGATCAAGAGTAGTTGTAATAAAACACAATTTGAGCTGTTGGGGTGGAAAATTCTAACACTTATCTGATTAATATGAGTAAACTGTTCATTTTAAGAATCTTAATATGATGGTGATGATAATTAATCAATGCATGAAAGAAACCTTTGCATTTTGCAAAATATTGACGTGTGCCTCTTGAAATTTATAACCTTACTGACGTACGTCCTACAAACTAATAATATTAGCAAAACTTTCAATTCAATACTACAGTGTAACACTACATAGTCTTGGTACAGCGTTTCTACTGTAGTTATTTAAGTTAAACTGCGCAGTATGAAATATAAATTTGGTGTACCTACTCCAAAACTTTGACTACATTTTGTTCCGTCACACTGTAAATTGAAGAAATGTAGTAAATGCGCGGTGATGTACTCGTAGAATATCTGTTGGCAATGTCTACCAACCTTAACGTCTTGTTTTGGAATCAGATTCGTATCCAGAAATAAGATGGTAATTATTATTAATATGTGAAAATATCCCCTTTTAATAATAGTGCAAGCACGTACCAGTTTCAGATTTGGCATAGTAAAAGTTTACGTGGCGAAGAAGTGCAGAAAGCTGCATTTATATAATTTTACATACATACCTAGGTTTGAGAAAATTAATCGTTAATTAGCATTGACTTATTATTACGTTCACAAAATGAATAATGGTGGAATTACGTTTCGACCGCAGAGTGAGAGTCACTAACACAGAATAGGTCACTATTATTATAAATACAGGCATAAATTATAATGTCAGTAAATGGAGAAAAATCCTTCTCTTTCTTTTATTCATAACAATTTATTACTCTTATGAAAATAAAATTAGATTGATATTATAGTAAAATATAATGTGACATACTTACCTAATTTTGAAGTAAATTTAATGAAGAAGGAATTGAAGAGATATTATTAAAATGTATGTAGTTTGCGATTATGAATATAATTATGTATGTATGAGCAAAAAACTGATAAAAAGAACCTTGCTTCCTCCCTCGCCGCCGGCTCACCCCCCACAGGCGGGGAGATACATTACAGTATGTTCATCTGAACACCTCAAAGATTAGCGGTTTTACTATACTGAAGGGTACTAATCTTCTAAACGCTCAGTCAGTCATGGTCACGATACTCACGATTAAGCCACGATTCGGTGCGACTAGGTCGAATACGTCCATCCATACATATCGTAAGTTACTGGTGACGTAGTAAAATATGCACATTCCACTCCACTATGAGTTTTGTTTCACAACAATAGCGGTGTCAGATGTAAAGTACATGATATGGCATGACCACGCAAATTAAATGAGTAGGAACGAAGCGCGTGCGTTCAATCTATTCCCGACAATTGAACGGCAGCCACTTGGAGGAATAACGCTTAACTGGTCGCATCGCGTCATCGTGCCCCTCATTACACAGGTCACTTTGAGACTTTGTAACAAGTAACAATTATTGTAACAATTCTGTAAAACTTATCTTAAACTGGTGAACCCGCCCTCTCTTACTCCTCGCTTACAAATATTAAGTACCTATTACAATTTTATTATTGTCAATCTCAGGTTTTAAGCAACTTATTAAGTAAACATGCGGCAGTTTTAAGTCCCAAAAAGTAACCGCATCAAATTTCATTCTGCGAGATGCGCGTATAGACATACCGACAGACGGACAACAATTCTGAAAATAATCATTTGGGCTTCTATTGGCGGCATAAATACCCCTAATATTTTTTTTCGTTCCTGTTACATTATAATTATAGCATATAACGTAAACCTTAGTTTAGTTTCGGTTTTCGTTGGATTCATTTACATTAAACTTAACATTAAATACCTAGGTACTACTTTTCTATTTATATAAATATTTACAGTATTACCTAATAAATTGATAAAACACTTCACGAATACGTTTATATTTGACATGAACCTTTATCTATCCAGTTATCTGTGTTGCTTTAATTATATGTATAAACATTTCTTAATTAAGCCACAGGAGCTCTCATATGTCAAGATGAGATTTCGCATCTCCAGCCAATAGTGAACATGGATAGGTACTTGATATTGTTGGTGTTATCATTGGTTTAACATGATTACTTTGAAATATGTATTTATATCTATTAGCATCTTATTACCCAAGCATCGTATTACACAAGCAGTAGGTAATGGGCAAGGAGGGGAGTTCGAATTCTGCCCGTACCTGTAAGGTTTAGTGATTAATACTAGCTTCGATATAGGAAAGCCTAATGGGAAACCTGCTCATCTGTGAGTTGCCATTATCGCTCTAAAATATCATGTCATTGTCATTGTCACAAAAGAGACAATTATAGGTTGTGGTGATCAAGTATTATAGTAATCCGCCTTAGTTTTGGTTCGGTAAACCTGTGCGCGCATTAAGGTCCACATTACATTACATCAACTCAACTCCAACTCTACTTAGATTAAAATCTAATATGAGTTTTATATCGTTTTCTTACGGTTGAATTGCAAGCACGCAGTATACGCACTCAAGGCATTGCTACTCATTTCAGGCATTTTATGAATTTCATGTTTACATCATTTTATTGACTTTGCACATAATAGTAACTACTAACTGACCTGTTCACAAAACACAAACTAAAATTTCACTTTCAAAGCAGAGACAAACAGTTGCACATACAAAATAATTATGCTCTCTTTATCGATAAAAATATACGTACACCAATCTATGAAATAAAAATGTAACTGCAGACTCTTTAAATCGTGATATTTCTCGGTATCTAAGTTGTTCGTACAAAATTACGTAAATATTTTCTTCTCAGTTTCGTTCACACAAATTACCCAATTTAGAATGCTTGCGGCACTTGACTGGTTTTCAACGTTGTGAACTATATCTACTTAGTCGATGGTTAATTTTTTGAGCTTCTTGGTAGTCAGGTATATTACAACAAATGTAAAAACCTTTGTACCTAATCTTAAGTTTGGGATTTGATTCATTTGCTAAAAATTAAAATTAATGCTTGTCTATATGCGCATTATTCAGAAAATGGATAAAAATATTCCGATGAAAAGACATACAATACAAGACAAAAAGTACCCTGTTAAAGTCTTAAAATACCTAGGTGTATATTTCAGACATTTATAAGATTTCAAATAATCCTCAATGATGAAAGTTTAGTTGGACACTTGGAAAGATAAAAGACAACCGGACATAATTTTACTACGAAATATAGTACAGGAGCGAAATTTTAATTCCGTTAACAAATTATAAACAGAACATAAAACATGTACTGAAGTGTGTTGAATAAACGACGTAAAATACCCAATCGTCGAATAGTTCAGCAATATTCTAAACAGAGACCTTTGACTACGACTACGCGTAATAGTCTTTTATTTTACATAAGAGCTTTTTAATCACCCTGTCGCGAAAATGTGATCACGCGAACCATGTCATGTTCAAACTATCAGACAAATAAAAACGTGCAGACAGGTGGCTATCGCTATGATAATGTTTGCACTGTATTTATTGCGTAGCCTTACACAAACAGAATTGCCATGAATATATTTATTTCTTGTAAAGATAAGAGTATTGCTTGTTGTTAGGTATTACTTTTTCTAGATTGCGACCTTGTTTCATTGTACACAGCTGTACTTAATTTGTTAAAGTGAATCCAACAAAAGACTCGTCTATTAATGCCCTTGTTGATAAATAGAGCGAAAAATATGACATTGAAGAAGATGAAGAATAAAAACAACAAAGCCTTATGTAAACTTAGCTCAAAAGGTCAAGCACAAAAAATGGTGTCTCCAGAGATAGCGTAAAAGCCGTAAACATTAAAATTATCATATTATAAAATTATAAGCTATATGAAATCCAAGTTGGCTTATATTAATCTTGCTGCTACTATTGAAAATTTATTATTTTTATAGCCTGAAGAACCACCCGATCTTTCGTAGCTCCGCAACAGTCACACCAACGGCATTATAATCTTATTTTATTTAAATTATATTTTAAACTTAACTCATCGCGGATTGTACACATTTTATTATGATACGGGTACTCACGATATATATTTTGGTACGAAATATAGTGAGTACCCGTTTAGATGTGTTTTTAAAATAATTAATGTGAGTGGCATGTACCATAGTGCATTTGCAATAATTAAAATGAAAGACGATGATGTACCCCGTCATGTTTTTTATTTTAAATCTTTTTGTTTCGTAAAATATGATAGACCAAGAGTAGCTCTTACTTTTAGCTGCCTTTCTAACCTTACCGATCTTCTTCACTTATTTTCACATGGCTGATTTTTATATAAGTTTTGTAGAATATTATTCTTAAATAGTATCCATAAGTGTCGGACACTTTCCATGGGCCAAAACATTTGTCAGACGCTTTAAAGCTTCACTCACCAAGAACTTTAAAGCGTCTGACAAAAGTTTTGGGCCATGGAAAGTGTCTGACACTTATGGATACTATTTATGAATAATATTCTACAAAACATATATAAAAATCAGCCATGTGAAAATAAGTGAAGTAGCTCTTATTTTTACTTGCCTTTCTTACCTGGTACCTGCCCAGGTGAGCTTCCAAAAGCACGCAGGGTATTCCAAGAACATGGATGCTACTGAGAAATTAAGGTTTCATCCATGCAAAAATAAGTTATGTCAGATCGCTCTGGGTTCTTGGTCTATGAGCACGGCACCAAAAAGGTAGAATTTGATCTTGTTAATGTTTCAATATTGTGAATAAAATGAAAACCCAACGGAATGATCATAAACAATTACAGGCACTTATTGATTTATTAATGTGTGTGTGTAACGTGTCCGCCGAGTACTGAAGTAATTGTCATTAAATTACTTCAACTGGCACATATCGGTAGTTACACCGAATTCAACCTTGTGGTCTAAGATCCCTCCATAGAAGGACCTTCACCCATCGCGTTACGGGATGAAAGTTACTTTTATATAAAATTTGATGTGTTAAAAAACTTATTCAGAGAAGGTTGCCTAAAAATTTTGATGCAAAGTGCGATAAATTAGTAATTAAAAAAAATTTTTTTTCTTTAAATTACACTGATTCGCTTACGCAATAAATTGCATACTAATCGAAAGTATGTAGCTTATAGAGTATGTATACGCTGGGTTGACTACTTCTTTCCGGTGCAATCATTGGGTAGCCAGGCATATACAGGTAAGTCAATAGTAGTGATTTGCACCCATCCGCTTACGCGGTAAACCGTATACCAAAGTAAAGATAATTTTATTGCGAACATAATGATATAAGGTTGACTGCGAAAAATTGGTGCTGAATACGGGTTGCCGACTTTTAAAAATCCAAATATTCGTGCGAGTATCCAATCGCAGTGCGGCAGAGAGGTCCGAGGAACGTATCCAGTAAGATAGAAAAGGACGCAACATATATAAATACATATAATGTATATTTGTGGCGATATCGGACACACGTCACACGGTGACGTCACGAAGCCTGAGTCACGCTATCGAAGTTTTCTACACCGCCCGCATATAACAAGTTCCAACAACGATCAGTTGGGGCTTAACGAAAAGTATCAAACAGGTTTTTCGTCTGATCTTATCAATAACGAAAAATGGACACCGTTCTAGAATTCACAGCAGCTATGTATGGTATAAATAACTGCAATAGTGTGAATAGATAGAGATATCGAATTTTTGTAAAAAGTTATTCTTCAAAAGAAGACAGCGAAAAGTTAAAAAAAAAATCAAAAGTTTTGACTCAAATACTATACCATCGTGCTGGATATTACTACAAGAAAAATTAAAAGAACTATTTTTGTTAATTGTATGTGGTTTCATGCAACGGACCCTCAATGTGTTAAACTACAACCTGAAAACTGTGGTTGGTTTGTTGATGATTATCTAAAACCAACAGGATTCATTGGGGACCAAACTGTACAAGATGTTACTGAAATGACAGCAGAAGAAAATAGTGACGACTGTTCTGAACTTGGAGATACAATTTTTACTTCCGATGAATCAGACCCTGAATAACGTAAATTAATTTCAAAAAAATCGACATAATGTATTATATTATATTAGTATTTCTAATAATTTTTTTTTGTAAAAAATCCAACTCTGTATTTAATATTCGTATTTTATGTTTTATTTTATTTTTGAAAAAAAAAAATGAGATTGCCCCAACTGATCTTTGTTAGAACTTGTTATATGCGGGCGGTGTAGAAAACTTCGATAGCGTGACTCAGGCTTCGTGACGTCACCGTGTGACGTGTGTCCGATATCGCCACAAATATACATTATATGTATTTATATATGTTGCGTCCTTTTCTATCTTACTGGATACGTTCCTCGGACCTCTCTGCCGCACTGCGATTGGATACTCGCACGAATATTTGGATTTTTAAAAGTCGGCAACCCGTATTCAGCACCAATTTTTCGCAGTCAACCTTATATCATTATGTTCGCAATAAAATTATCTTTACTTTGGTATACGGTTTACCGCGTAAGCGGATGGGTGCAAATCACTACTATTGACTTACCTGTATATGCCTGGCTACCCAATGATTGCACCGGAAAGAAGTAGTCAACCCAGCGTATACATACTCTATAAGCTACATACTTTCGATTAGTATGCAATTTATTGCGTAAGCGAATGAGTGTAATTTAAAGAAAAAAAAATTTTTTTAATTACTAATTTATCGCACTTTGCATCAAAATTTTTAGGCAACCTTCTCTGAATAAGTTTTTTAACACATCAAATTTTATATAAAAGTAACTTTCATCCCGTAACGCGATGGGTGAAGGTCATTCTATGGAGGGATCTCCTACTATTGGTACAGTTTGTTTTATAACAACGAAGCGACGTTTAGTTTTGCCCAGACTGACTTCCTCTGCCAGCCAGCTGCCAAGAAGTGGCCCGCAAATTAGCAATATATACCTAGTACAAGAATGCTAAATGGAATTGTACAAAGATTACTCTTTTACGGCGTATAAGTCTACTCTCCCGTGAAGGAAGTTTCTAAAGGCATTTTAATGGCAGGTTAAAATTTGTAGTTGCACATGTCATATAGTGTAAACCCCCAATGACAGTAGGTATATTATAAGAGATTTATGAACATTAAAGAACACGTTAATTGAAGGTGCTTTAAAATGTCGTTGTGTATAATCACAAACTAAATAAGCAATTGAAGGTTTTATTTGCAAAGGATTGTTAGTTTGTTTTATCCCAAATTATATTGCAGTGAAAGGTTCCTAAAACTAAATAAGAAAATATTACGTTTCACCTATAGTATGGAAATAAATTCTTATTATTATAACAAAAAATCTAGAAAGAGTTATTGATGATTTAACTTGCTAGCTAGCTTAAAAATATAGAGATAGAGCTAGATATTATGTAAAATCGAAAAGATCACTGTGATTGATAAAACACGATATCTCAAAGTAAAACTACCTGACACATGAACATTATATTTGCCAAGGAGGTCGTTTATTACAATATAGTAAAAACGATAGTTAAGAACATACGTATTTACGTATGTACGTACGTATTTTGTATAATTTCACCTTTTAAGGCAGTTGAATAGACTGTAAAAGGTTTTTAAAATCAGATAAAAAGTTTATTCGGGCGGGCTAAACACGGCGGGCAACAGCTAATTAGTAATAAGTAATTGTTACAAGAAGTTGTAGAGCTGAAAATAGCCGAAACCTTTTACCTTGCTACTTCAGGTTACGGCTACGCCAATTACTAGGGTTTACGACTTTGACATTTACGGATGTTCATGGGCGGAGGTGTGGTACATCTATGTTGTTTGTTTCTTCTTGAGATAATGTATATAGCGCCTTCTGATCTGACGATTTTGAATGATGCGTCATGCTAATCTGTACATATTTACAATAATAGTTGTATTACCTTACCAAAATGAATTCGCTTCAAGTTGCTGTAATGATGTAGACGTGTTAAATACAAATGATTATGTAGCAATTATCGCTGAAAGGATTAGTTCGTTGTACCTAATTGTAACGCTAAGTTTTCTTATCTTCTTGAAGTTTATTACCTGTATTCTCGACTCCGTCGTTAATATTTACGACTGCAATTACTTTCCATAATGAGTGCCTCTTAACTAGTATCATCAGTACAATAGTTACTATATTTACAGGCAAGTTTAACTAAGTAGGTACTTTGTGAAATTAAAAACGCGTCATGTGACCCTTGTCACTAGTTTTCTAAGTGTGATCCTGTTGCACATATTATTATTTGCTGTAAATTAGGTTGCTACATATTGTTCTGATTCGAATAATATACCTATTAGAAGTTAAAAACAGATTCGACCATCCATTTAATATAATATTCGTGATCTCACGAATCTCGCGATAATAAGGAGATTGTATTAACTTATCCAAAAAAGTATAAAGTACGAACTGTAGGTTAAACATACAACGTAGGTTAACAACAAGATTTCACTCATAGGTCTTTGCGTATTTAAGTGATAATTTTAAATAGCACTATTCTGATGGCATTTCCCACCGAACTTATTCGATATTATAATAATATGGGATGTCGTGTTCTTATGTCACGTGGAAGCGAATTTCCTTTTTGCAATGAGGATAGAAGAGTAATGAGCTGGTTGCTTTGATTTATTCTGTCTGAGGTATCACGTGTTATCCTGATTGCATGTCTGTCATGACCATTTATTATATTGTTTTTCACCTTTCTACAGAGTTTTCGCTGTAACATACTTTTTCATGTCACAGGTAAAAAGTTCGCTAAAGCTAGCCATACATTCTAGCTAAGGTATACATATCTGACAGGTTTGCCTGTACATACGGTTAAACTTTCAGGTAATGTTGAGCTACGCTGTGAATATAAATGCACTGGTTTTTTTATAGAATTAAGATAGCAAACGAGCATGCAGCACCATCTTTCCGCTGACAACTTTGACCGACACAGAATAAGCAACCAATCGCGACTGGGATCTGGGACTGGGCTACATGTAATTCTTATATATAAAAATATATCGTTGATTTTGTTGGTAAGCGCAAATCTCGACAACTGCTTGACCGATTTCGCTAATTCTTATTTTATAATATTCCTTAAAGTACGAAGACGGTTGTTGTTGTTACGGAGAGAAAAGTTTAAAAAAATGCCTGAAAAAGTCTAAAAACAACACTTCTACATTCTCATACAAAAAATTCGTAATAATACTTAAAAGTCAATTTGAACTTTAATACCATACCATAAAGTTTAAGTGTTAGTGGAGGGGTTCCGGGAAGGCAAAACAAGAATAAGTATTAAAAAAATAATCGTCTGTTAGGCGGTACGAAGTTCGCCGGGTCAGCTAGTAATAATATAGAAATACCAAATGTCAACATACTTTACAAAAGTGATACCTTTGTAAGGTAAGTACATTGCTAAACAACTAGATGGCGCTGTGCAACCTTCTGAATCACGCTAACGAATGTAACTTCAGAATTGTATGAAGTATTCAGAGTTACTTATTTTAATTTATCTGTATTGTCGTACAAGTACCATATACAATTATACATTCACATTGATTAACAGGATTTTTGGATGGGATCATTTAGGTAATGCATGATTGCATTATTGGTCCTAAGTAATTAAATTAAATTCACAAAATCTGAATCTTATCTTCTTCTTATATAAAATTCTCCTGTCACAATGTTACTTATTATTTTATTAATAATTAATTTATTACTATAAGTATTAATAAGTAGAAGTACTACTAAACTACTATCTCCTCCGAAACGGCTTGACCGATTTTTATGAAATGTTTATATGCACATTCAATTCAATATTCAAGGCACCTTAGCGAAACGGCGGTAAATGCAAAAAATGACGTTCATAAGTGTATTCAAAATACCTACGTGAAATAAATGATTTGAGTTTTTAAAAGGTCTGAGAATCGGTTACTACCTATTTTTCAATTTTCATACCCCTAAGTGATAAGGGTTGTCCAGTGTCCATCCCTAACATTTTATTTTTTGGTCCTTCATTGATCCTTACATCAGATCTCTACATAAATTCCAAAAAAAATTGGACAGATTTGGTCCTTTATTTAGAAAATAAAACTTATAAGATTTGTATCGGACTCGCAACATTCGTTTGTGTATTAAATATGCTAAAAAAACTAAAACGCTTCAACGCTAAGTACATAATTAAAAAAGTGAAAATATGTAGTACTTATTTATTCACATTGTCACGTGTGCAGTGGAAAGTATGCAGTCGTAAGTCGTAAACGTAGCCTTGAAACAGTTCTCTGTGCAGAAAGGCTCGTAAAATTCTCCTCAAAAGTGGACGAATGCAAACTTTCGAAATCAGAGGGTATTTGGTCATGAAATTTAGTTATTTAGTCATTACAAGTTCCATCTCAATTTAAGGAGTTTACATTCGATGTTACCTAGCGAACGTTTCATATGAATCATTTACAATCGCTGTATGACGTCATCACTGCACCCTGATTCCGAATGGCCGTTGATAGTACCTAGTGATTAGAGCGCTTTACTCTGAGTATATGTAATTGTATGAAAATCGTAATTTTGTTTCAAAGTTGTACTATTATAAACTAGTAGATTCAAGCAGTCCTTCACCTGAAATGTCCATATTTTAAGTGACTTCTAATTTGCTACTTCTCTGCAGTAATTAACATGGTGTTAAATGAAAATGACTCCGATTACGCAGCGTAACCATTATAACGAGTCGGTATTCTCTGTTGGAAATTTGACCGTATTAAAATAAGTATTTACTTTAATTTTCCATTCTTAGTTTTCGATGGCAACGATTTTATATATTTACCTAGTAATTCCGCACTATAAACTAAAAATACGGTTTATACGGTAAATATGTACATAAGCAAAGTTAAATGTGTCACATTAACGCCTTGTTACCTATATAGCGTAGTTATGACATTTCGAAACGCAGTAAAAATAATTTCCAGATCACGTCTTAGCAGAGGCTATGTTAACTCACACGTTACGTTTTAATACATACCATTCATTTTACTATCTTTGCGTAAATACTGTGAACTGTATTATCTACTTACGCTAATTTAAAATCCCGTTTCGAAACTTAACATAAATTAAAGGAGTGTCTTCATAAGATAAATAAATATATACACACATCTGTAAGTAAGTATAATATAATAACTCTTCCGTTACTAAGTGACTCTCAGACAACGCACAGCCGAAACTACCGAATACAAGAAGCTGAAATTTCATTAAAAAATCATTATCGTAAACTTAATTTGAAACTCAAATAAAAGGATAAGTAATAAAACGCTACCGCTTTCACAATCCCGCTTTTCCTGAAAAACAAATTGGCAACGCAGATCTACACTGCAACTACCTAAATACCTATGAAAACTGCTGAAGCTTAATGCAGCCTTGTGCACTTTGTACTGCCGATTAACATGTGGCGGCCGGTGCATGGCGAAATAATAAACTGTGGTTTTCTTATCGTTGTCACGCAATAATTTTCGTAGCTAATCGTTTATAATATGACTAGCACAGAAACAATGGTGCATTATTAATGCGGTTTCAGCACGTGCAGTTTCACAAAATTACAAATGATTACAATGAACATAATATTGTGTAAACGCGTCTTGAGTACACTCAATAATAACCCGTAATTACAGTAACAAATTGACTCAACAATTAATATCTAACATAATAATCATTATTACCTTTTTCATTAAAAAGATTTTTCCACGATGTAAAATGAACTGATTGATTGTAATAATTATGTTAAAAACGTACTTTCGCGTAATGCTCGGGCCACACTAACGGGAAATGCCGTTAATTATCGCGATGATCGTAGGTGTAGCCACGACTTCAACGCGATAATTTCACAACGGCATTCACATTGCAGTGTTAATTTTATCGCAATAATTATGGCGATGTTCGGCATTGCCGTTGACGTTGACGATTTCGTTAGTGTGGCCCGAGCATAATAAGTATGTAAGTGCATCTCATGCAGTCAGACAAAAATTAAAAAAATATGAATTTACGCTATCAGGGATTTCTCAATTATTTAATTAAAGATACCACGCGCTGTAAATAAATCTTTACGGGAAGCACTATTCTTAAACGTTATAAATCTTTTATTTGGCACATTGTACTGTTTGCATCACACGACAGATGGGTAGGTTAATGGTTTGGTTAATGGCGTCGTGACGACACAATTGCCTTCATCAACTTTGATTCAGTCACATCACTACAATTGTGTTGGCACTGACATATCAGTAATTATGACCTTTATGGCAATGCTAATAATGTTACACATGTTATTCCTAACGTGTACTGCTCTGTCGTGCTGTATATATCTAAAAAGAAACATTGAAAGATCTTTGGTACAGACTTGGACTTTAGTTGTCAGAACTGGACCAAATTGAAGTGGGACCATACGCGGAAGCGCCAGCTTTCAATTAAAAAAAGAAGCATCAAAATTGATTCACCCAGTCAAAAGTTCTCAGGTAACAACCGAAAAAAATAGGTACAGGTGAATTGAGAACCTCCTCCTTTTTTGAAGTCGGATAAAATTTAAATAAATAGGTCAATCGGGTCTCGACTAGTGGTTTGGGGGCTGTGCTGGTAGCTAGTCAGGCAGAATTCATGAAAGTGGCATTACATATACGGTATAAACGTACCATACATAGCGAGTTGCATAATTCTTCTGGTATTTTCATATAAAGGTAACCACTCCCTTAATGTAGGATTGTATTATAAAAGTGATACAAACAGTAAATATGGCACTTTCCGTTCATTCGATAAGCAAACGGGAATTTGCACTCATGTCAACTAGTCATACGTAACATGCGACTATCTACGGCTCCGGGTCAATTGTATTCACGATAATTTTCCTCAAAACATACGAAGTAATTTAAAATCACCTATTTCTAGGTATCGCAACTTGAGAATCGTTATTTTTTTCTTCTACGACGGTTAAAATGTTTATAAGGGTGCTGTGTCAGGAAACTGGAAACGGCGAAAGCATCTTCTTGATTAGTTTTTATTTTATTGCTGATATGAATCAGTTTCTTTGTCAATAACATTCATTTTTATTCTATCTTGACGTTTTTAAGATTCGGCATATCAAAAAGCGAGATAACATATAGGAAAGTGAATACAATAATTTTGATATGATTTTGATTGATTGATGATAATGATTGTTTTCGGTTTCAAGTAGGTACTTACATGGTTCTCCAATATGATTCCATTTTGTCATTTAACGTTAATTTTAGTTAATTTAACATTTAATTATTGATTTTATAGGGGTTTTGAATCAAAATCAATGTAACGAAAACGAACTACTTACTGTTCAAATTGTTAAATCCTTGACTTTATGTGCAGATTCTATGTATCTTTTACTGTAGATGGACCATTGACACATTGCTTAAAAAGTAGAGCTGTTTTATTTTAATACAAGGCGATAATGCTATTGTTGCATTGTTTCACATACCTACGTCAGACCAGAGTTATTGGCTAAAAAAGAGCAGGGAGGGAGGAGTCTGGCATACAGTGTGGAAGTTCCCTGCCCCTGAACCTATCAAAACATTTCCGCAAAGTCAGGACTTTTCTGCCCTTTATTATTTTATTGACGTTGCAGAACCAGCGTCTCCTTTAATTGAAGAGGCCTGGAGTGTACCTTATTTCACTATTGATTTGGTACTAACAGCCAAACTGAATATCGAAAAATCCTTATGAATCAGATGACTAACCAGCTATCTTAACAAAAATTAACTGGTTCAAACGAAGCGCTTTACGTTTGTGTATAAAAAATTACTTATGATGATTATCCAAACTATAGATTATATTAAATTTACAGTAATTAGCACACTACACTCGATAAATGGAAGTTCTTATGTATTATATGTATGTATATACACGACACGTGTTTCACCCCAAAACAGAGCATCACCAGGTGATGTGGGCTCTACAACTTTCAATAATAATAATGACTCGACAACCAACCGTTGTAGAGTCCACATCACCTGATGATGCTCTGTTTTGGGGCGAAACACGTGTCGTGTACTATTGGAATAAGTTGTGATGGTATATTCCTACCTGGAGATAAGGGAGGGTGGTGGGTCCATACCAAAACAAGTTCCACCTGTGCGGATTGTTGCAAAGAAATTTAGATCCTTGTTAATATTCTGCATTGTACAAGCATGACGGATATTCCTTGTGTACGCATGACAAAGCAATCTTAATATATATAATTCGAGTGTGAGTGTGTATGTCACTGAACTCCTCCTAAACGGCTTGACCGATTTGGTTGAAATTTTTTGTGTGTGTTCAAGGGGATCTGGGAATGGTTTAGATTCACAATTGGACCCGGTAGGTGGCGTTGCTGTCGATATATCACCAAAACATTTTTTAATTATAAAGCGGTACGAAGTACGCCGGGACAACTTGTATTTTTATATAACTTTGCCACAATATATGTAGGTACTTACACTCTAATACTTTACATTATAAACAAGGTTTGAAACATCTTAGTTCATTACCCAACTAATTGGTGTTGTGCCTGAGGCGAAACGTACAAATAATATAATCTACCATTTACCTACATTGTGTAAGTTAGAATTATGTATATACCTAAAAAAAATTTTTAATATTATAATTGCCACCTGGTGGTAAGTCCTCAGGTCGTCACCGTCACCCATGGATACCAGTAGTAACGCCACAGGCATGCGTTGTCGGTGTATAATAAGGAAGAGGAAAGAAAGAAAATAAATAAATTAATGATCAGAAAGTTACTTAAATTTAGGGATGTAGTTATTTAGATGTAAACATTTAGGGGTGTAATTAATTAGGTTGAAAGTATAATAACCGGCCAAAATTCCAAAAGAATAGATAGAGGTACTTGTGGTTGTTTCCGTTGTGTAAAACTATGATATACCTACTTACTACCTATCGTACGAATATTCATTTTAGTTGATTTTAAATAGGTAAATATATTTTTATTAAAATTCATTTTAGACAATAAAAACTTACAATTAAGTTGTAGCGTCTAATATAACACGCACTCGTTCGCTTACCCATATTACTCTACTAATGAAGAAGGTAATTAATCCTTTGTGCTTTTTATAGCAATATACAATTGCGCCATCTATGTATCCAACGAAACAACCGTTGACTGACTGCAATAGCTGATCACGCGCAGCTGTCTTGAAGTAGTTCTGTAAAGTTGTATAGATGGCGCCAACAGTATTCATTGTTAAACCTTATAAGACTAACCATTAATGAAATTTATTGTTTTCTATAAAACAAAGCTGTGTTCATTCAATAATAATAATTAACTATTAGTTATATACACTAAAACAATGAGTTATTAATAATTAAAAATATTTGCTTCTTAGCTTATTATAATATCTAACCCATGGATAAGACGCATCGTACCTATTTATTTTCATCATGCATAATATAACATTATAAAAAAATGCTAGGCTTTAGATTTATTTAATAATAATTTATTAACTCGAAGTACTATGTCTTTAATTACATGCCCGTAATTTACTGGACTAAATGTAGATGTCGCTACTCGTTTGATCAACAAATAAAGCTATTTTTTGTGAAAATGAAACTATTAAGTACTATAATATAATACATTTATGATATAAACGTAATTATATTTATATCTATGAGATAATAATAAAAAAATACGATTATCGATTTGGTGCCTAAAAATGAGTAAAAATAATTGGAAACTCACGTTCTTCTGTAATGAAATTGCATAAAATTTCACCAATAGCCCACGAAATAGGTACGTAAGCGGAAAATAATACGGTGACTAAACTTTATCTGCTTGTAATAATAACTACCTACATTTATGACACAGTAACAAGATGTGTTCATGTCATAAGGAGTAAATTAAAGTAAAACGTCAATACGACGCGTAGGGCTCCACAAACAAACCGATAACTTTGATAAGCAAACCTGTACAATTTCCCACTGTTGCTTCAATCATTCTTATCTAAAGACGATGTGCGGTATTGCTCGTGGGCTCCTTGTTGTTCGAATAAAAATATTCAACAAAATAATGAGGATACCCTCGTTTTTATGACGTGTAGTGAGATAAACTGCTACGGAGAATATGTTTAGATCGCGTTTGGGTGGTTTAAAGATGAGTGTTAGTGATTTTTGTGTAATCTGATATGTATCGAGACGGCGAAAGGCCGTCGACGTCATCACCGTCTGAAAGGCGTCCCCTCGTCCTCGCGTTACGGGTGCCGCGGAGTTATGGCAGCGTCTTCCCTTATTACAAGTTCGTGAGGGACACTCTCCGGGAGTCGGTTCATGATGAGGTATGTGAAAGGACAAAGATTAATTGACTGTTGTTTTGTTTGTGAGTTTTGTTTGGTAGAAGTCTGATATAACAGTTGGATTACTTTTGATGTTATGATAGGAGAACGATCTACAATTCTTAATTTTTTTTACATAATATAAGTTAATGCTTGGCTACAATCCCACCTGATGGTAAGCAACGATGTAGTCGAGGGTGGTAAAGCGTATTAACTTAGAAGCTTATTCAGTCTTGACTTGAAGACACCATTATACGCACTGTGTGCTATAAACGTTTTGCATGGTGACTGTTTTGTTTATTCTCAGTAGTCCCGCTATAGTTATTGCCGAACTACTGGATTTTTTTCCAGAATTAAATAAACAACTTCGAACCGAGTCCGTCAGCGCAATGATATTATATGAATGAACAGTAAACATATTGGCACTATTGACAATGGTAACTGGTATTACTAATTTACTACACACACATTTAACACGTGCTCTAGTGACGGTGTGAGTATTGCACGCCGAGCGAATCAGCCAGACATACCGGATATTTTGATGTGTAATTCAGTACATACGTATAATTTACGCAAGTTACAAAGTAATCCCATGATCACCTTTTGTGTTAAACGTACCATCAGTACTTTACACAAAAGGTCCATGGTAACGGTGACTTTTTACCGTTAGATGGTTCCTCCTGAGTTTGTCGACTGGGTATATAAATAATGGTCGACGCGATAAATCTTACTTGCCGAGTGTCCAATGAGTCTCGCATTAATCGTTTAATGACTTATAGCTCTTACCCTACTCAATATTTTGGCATAGTTCCAAAATAAATACATAATTATAATTACACGACCCCCCACCACTTCGCGTGCGTGGGAGAAATTTAAATATAAGGATTAAATTTTAAATGCTAGAAGAAGATAAACATAAAAGCAGTCAAAACCTTTTATACCTCTTATCCCGCGGGAACAGATCACAATTCCCAGGATGAAAATCTGCAATCTACGTTATAAACGATCTGCATGCTAAATTATATCCGAATCCAATCTGTCATTGTTGTGTGACTGAATAACAAACATACAAATTTTCACATTTATAATATTAGTAGGATTATGATAAATAATATGGAACTCAAGGCTGTGTGATGAGCGTTTGTTAATTTTTTAACTTACCTATCGATATTTGAAGTCGGTTTTTTTGTCAAAATGATAATTCTTCAAATGAGTAACGGATGTTATGAATAACGGTAGTATTATTTCTGGTGCTTGGCACCTCGTGATCTGACGAAAGCCCCCAACTGTTTGTGTTGACAGTGATCTAATTTACGGAGCGCTAAGTGTCTAGATTTAGTCGGACGTCGCATTTCTTTAATCATCAGTCTAGCAAGGAATTCATTCTTTAAAATTAAATACAAACCTTCATTTGTATTTATAATCATCATTACCACCCATAATAATTGTCCCATTTCTCAACACAAACTTTCAGATTGAGAGGAGTTAAGGTTATTCCTTCACGCTGGCCAAGTGCATATTGGCACACTTCACACCCATTTTAAACACTATGGGGAACTTTCTAGTGCATTGAAAACCTTAAAATGTTAAAAAAAAATATTTCAATTTAATATTTAGAGGTGTCTGCAGGATTCGAGCTCAAGTGAAGGTGCGCGTAATTGACATTCAAACTACGAAGCTATCTCTGCTCTTGTGTTTATAATGTGGTAAGTGGAAGATAGGTACTATTGAACATATCGTTATCGTCCTTACATTGTTATATAGTTCTTATTTATTTGTCGTTTACCCATATTATATAATAGTGTTACCCTAGTGGTTTGTGTGCTGGATTTCCAGTACAAAGGCCCAAACTTCGAATTTTACGTCGTACTGGGGCTGCCTAAAATACTGACCCCGTTACCATGCCGGCAGACCAGGGTGTCGTAACAAGTGATAGAACTTCTAGTAGTAAAGTGTAAAGAATAAGTAAGTGAATTGTAGTGGAGGCAACTTCTCAGTGAACGATTAGACTTACCTAAGTCTATAAGTTTTTGTGCGAAGCCATTAAAATGTAAATTATGTACAAGTATGTACATTAACGTACATCTTATGTTTTGTAATAATTATATCAGATTTCATTGGGATCATTATTATTGCAACCCATAACAGAACTGTCGTTGGGTAATTGGGGTGGTATTTGGGATTATGTCATCTAAAAAGAGCAAGGAATTCATGAAAATTGTTTGTATTACTGTTAGATATCTTGTCGCTAAGCACACCTGAGATTTACTGGTTAGATACTTTTTAAAGGTCACTTACAGTTATAAATAGAAAAGGAATCGTGGACGCAAGGTTTAACCGCCAAATGCCTTATCTCCAACATTTACGGTGCGTGTGTAAATTATGGTGTAACGAGAGTATTTCTCGTTATCAGGTAAATCTTTGTGTTTAACAAGTAGTATTATCTTAATACTTTAGCTTTCGGAAAACATTATCGTCTATAAGACCAGGCTATCTACTGTGGCGCTTCCATTTAAGCCATTCTTAATCTTGAACGATGAAGGAGTTCGTAGTAGAGGGATAAAGCACTATCTAGTTTAACAAAACGAAATTTTATTATTCTTTGGACGGACAAATTCTCACGCTGGATCATCAAAATGCTTCGTGCGGCTTCCTTTTTAAGGACTCATGGACAGGTATGAAAAATAAAGTTTGGATAAAACTAAGTTGTTTAACCGACCATTTAGTTAAATAGAATATTGAAGTTATTAGGTACTCGTAAAGTTTTTATTAAATGTCATTATTGTGTATTAATCATTAATTTCATTTGAATAACAAATACATTGTAAAATATGCATATAATATATAATTATGTAATAGGCAATTATTATGATAGGCAATTCTTTAAACTGACATAATATAACTTTTTTGTTTCTCTACCGATTGAAACAAACAAACAATGAATGGTAAGTGAAGCTTACCACAATATAGTATTAGTAAAAACCGCACCCAAATCGGATAAGCCTTTTCAGAGATTAGCACGTATAAAACCACAGACAAACAGACAAAAATTCTAAAAATCATTGTTTTGGGTTCTATCGCGTTAATAAAATGATTTTCTCATAAACTTACGTATGTATATGTACAGACAGCGACCAGTTATAGATTTATTATTAGTATAGAATAGATAAACACCTAAAGTTTCTTAATAATTTGTTGAGACAGGCCTTTTGAAGTGTAATGAAACGTGTACAAGATGTAAGCCACTCTATGATTATAACATTTACCAAACTATAATATTAAAGAAACTCAGTTCAAAGCTCGGCGCGCAATGCCGCGATTAATATAAAATTAAAAAGCTCCTTCCCTTGGATTGGTTCCAGCCGGTACCGCCGCCAGCGCCGTCAGGGTGGAATCCTGTGACCCCGTTATTCTTTTTGCCTTCCTTATTTCGTGTACGAGTACGTCTCCTTTGACTCTTTGCTTTTGTGTTTCATGGGAACAATGTTGTCACTTGAATATACGTCATAAGAAGTACAACAAATAAGTAACCAAAAATTCCCCTAGGTATACTTCTATGCTACAAATACGAATTAATTAGATAATAATAGGTATACATTGTCCAGTAATTATAACTTGTACAGTTAAAAATCAGTGATCATCTCCACAATACAAAAACGATATTCTGTCTTTTATTAATTAAATTGCATGTGAAAAAACCTACGCTTGAGATATCGCCGAAAAGAACACTTGGTTGTTTCTCAATAGTCGCCTCTTAATAGTTAAGCCGCAATTAAACATCAAATTGGATTGAATGAGCGACCGAGACGCCGCGACGACAAAAGGTTTACCTTACATAACTCAAAACCCTAACACATAAACTTAAATCGTGTTCTCATGTAAGTAATGCAAAGAATAAAATAAGAAAAGTATAATGGGAAGTAATCAGCGGCGGGGAGGGTAGTGAGGGCACCGGTCGCAACGAGACCTCACTCACCGACCGAGACCGACTCACAACACAACACGAAACGTGGCCGGCCGCCGTGCGACATGCTGCCCCCAGAGCGAGCCGCACTCCGCACCGCCTCTGCGATCCTGAGACGCATCTCATTACGAGCTTACAGCACCTACTCTCTCGTACGTAACCAGTTCATTCATCGCGACCGCCCTCCGCCCGCCCAGCGCCACCGCCGCGCTCCCGCTCTAAATAGTAACCGCCCATGGCGCTCCCGGCTGCGACGCTCACTCGCTACTCTAGCGTATCTGGTGCGGGACGCACGGCCCGCGGTGCACTCGTATTTATTATGCGGGACGCAAGAACGTCATGGCCCTCTTGCCGAACCCTAGCGCTAGCCGATCGAGGAGCGGCGACGACGAGTACGTGCACATCCGGTGCCTCATCGCCAACATCCACCGACCGAAAAATGTGTGCAGGCCGCCCGCGGGACCGGAGCTCGAGGTGGTGCGGGAGTCGTCGCCGTCGTCGGACGCCGGCACCGGCTCGGACCGGTCGGACGCGGCCGCGGAGGAGGCGCCGCCACGCCGCGCCAAGAGCAACAGCTTCGGCGGGCCCGGGTCTACGCTGGCGCCGCCGCAGCCGCACGGCAAGCGCCGGCGGACCTCCTTCCTGCACCTGAACATCGGCGGTAACGAGCACTCGGGCCCCCACAGCGCCGGCCCGCAATTTAACGTGCCGCGGTTCACTGTCACGGCGCCGCCCGGGGAGCAACGCCGCCACAGCCATGGGTTCGCCTTCCATGGCTTTGCACTGCGACGGCACTCTAACACGGTCTGCGTAGAAACTTTTATTGGTGTGACAGTGTTTTTCGCAATCGATAACCCACCGCACTGAACCTGGTTTTTTTTTAAACACCTTATAAGTACTAACTTCCCGAGTGTTGCGTCCGGTGTGTGGCATGGATTGCATACCTACTAATCAACTGCAACCTGTAATGATAATCTCCATCTAAATTATGTGAACGCATGTTTGTAATAATTTCCTACCACGTGAGACTCGAGCTTGCTTTTGAAAACCATAACTGTGTATCTACTATAAAAAAATTGTTTCTGCCGTAAATATCTTTTTGTTTACATAAAAGCTGCGTAATTCGTGATACGGGCAGACCCGTGTAATTGTTTGCGAGTCGTAGGAAGGCTGAAAACGTTTTGTTGTGTGGTTTATTAGTTACCTTGTGATATCATTCGTTATCATTATATCTATAAATATTGTTCATTATAGCCGCTGTGAACTGTACCGAACAAACGTTTGCTCGCTGTGTGTCCTGCGCTACTGCATGTGTCACACGAGTACTTGTTACTTGCGATCGTGTATTTAACTTTAACTTAACGTGTAGTTGGGCATCATGTTACGCTGGACTTTGCATCCGAGTGAGGTGTTTACACCTAAAATTATATATTTTTAACCCAAAACGGGCTGTGTCCTTTGAACCAATTTCGAAATATTAAATTGTAACGTTAGCATATTCGAATGCAGTATCAATAAAAAGCAAAATTATAAAATAAAATAAACAAAAAAATAGAAAAAGAAACCAATGTAAGGGAAGTTAATTAAAATGTATATAATAGACAAGTGTCGTTGACCAACAGAGCCTGCACCGCAGCGAGTCGATGGTGTCGCTGGCGTGCTTCAAGACCCTCTCGCAGCTGGTGAACGGCGATGGCGGCGAGCTGCACCAATACCTCGCCACCAACAAGAACATTAACGTCGATGACAAGGACGAGGTGAGTTGCCCAGCGTTTTTACTTATATTTTTTAAAGTGGACCTGCACTCGCTTTGCTTCGGGAAACTTGTTCTGTACGTTAACAAATATTAACTTATTTCTTATACTTATTTTTCCACTTTTGCAACATTTTTCATGATGCTCCGTTCCTGTTAGTTGTGGCGTGATGTTTACATAACCTACAGACTAAATGGACTATCCAACATAAAAAACGAACCAGGAATTTCTGAGATTAGCTCGTTCAAACCTTCAAACAATCATATAAACTCTCAGGTTCATAAAATTGGTATAGATTTCTCCTTACAACTTACTAATGCTAGGCGAAATTTACATGTCATGAAATGTCTGCTTGTACAAAAAATACACTTACTAATGTTCTCATAGCTATACATCTGACCTCATATACAAGCCTATGTTGTTTAGTACAAAGTAAGTAAGTAATAATAGTCAAAAAATTTATAAAGTCAGAATTAGACTTGATAATCTCTACCTCTCTACGCGAGTCCGCTTAAATATTGCCCCGTTTAAATAATGCTAATAATCCGCTTAATCAATTTATGTGTAATGTTATTGTGGTATAAATAAATAGATACATGTACAATTGATAGTAACAAAAAATATTTTAATCTTTTTTTTTATATTTTTTATGCTAATATGAAGATTTCGAATTATATTAATACTAGTAAACCCGCCCTCGCTTCGCTTCGGGAAACCTGTCCCTTAGTACCCAAGTCCAAAATTGTTTGCGAAAAACTTTAATAATTATATTAAACATATAAACTTTCCTCTTGAATCATTATATCTATTAAAAAAAACCCCATCAAAATCCGTTGCGTAGTTTTAAAGATCTAAGCATACAAAGGGTCAGAGAAAGCGACTTTGTTTTATACTATGTAGTGATTTTCAATTTCCCGTTTATTAGTGTATTATCTATGAATTTCCCTAATTGGATGGGTGTATGTAAGTGTACATTTCACACGTCAATGGACTAAATTAGGTATATAGGTAACCTAATGAAGATTTAGATTTCCAAAAAATATTCAATGGACTTGGCCAGATTCTGCCCTTAAAATGTAAATATCTACATAAATCTTTAAAAATAAAATAAAATATTCAGCATCAATTATATGTATCGAGACTTGTGACTGTTTTGTCGGCTTTTATTTAATTTCATAGTGTGTACATTTGTGTTTAATTATATGCAGACGTACACTATCCATATTAGTAGTCACTAACGACCTCAAGTAAACTACCTATTATTACATGCCCATGACTGTCAGAGCCGTATTGTTTTGAGTTTGACTACAGTCATCGATTTCACGGTTATCACAAACTTGATTTTAGAACTTCCATCAGCCACACCGTGTCGCTGTACGCCATTGACGAGTATTGTACCCACTACAGCAATATATTCAGGATAGTGGTTCCGAATATTTTGCTTATTTTGACGTAAAGTATAAGTAAAAGTTATATCCATTATGCAATAAATATTGAAACAAATGTCAATGTAAAATTTCCAACGTCATGTTCTTTTGATTTCGTTACAGTTTTTACTTTAACCCCCCCGCAAACAGAAATTAGTTTAAGTTAGGTTAGGTTCAATAGGGATGTTATACGTTTAACGTGTATATCTCTATGTCTGTCTGGGGTACCGTAGGTCCTAAACAGGTCAACAAATTTTGATCCTAAACCCTTGACTTATTATGTCCTAAACTTTAAATTTCAATTATCATTAATATCAATATGATCATAATTATGTACTAATATATTCAATGTCCTGTCAGAATGGCACAACGGCGCTCATGTGTGCAAGCGAGTCGGGGCGCGTGGCGGCGGCGCGGTTGTTGCTGGCAGCGGGCGCGGACGCGTGCGCCAGCGACGCGGACAGCTGGACGCCGCTCGCGTTCGCCGCGCGCGGTGGACACCTGCCCGTCGTCAAGGAACTCCTCGACGCGGGCGCGCGCGTCGACTCCAGGGACTGTGTGAGTACACTGCTGAGCCATCTTTCCACGACCCTTCGGAGTCCATTATCGTGGACGTCGCTTCAACCTGTTGAAGGCCCGAAGCACGGATCTCTAATCATCATTGATGAGGCTAAGGGCATTAGGGCATATGCTGCTCCAGTGCTGATTGGTGGAGGGACATAGCTGAACCATATGAATATTCAATCGTAAATAACACTACACAAAACTCATATTTCAATTTTCTTCATGAATTGAGTTGAAGTGGAGTTGGCGTCGAGTTGGTGTTATAGTGCAGACCATCATGCAGAGTTAGGTGGCAGAAATATTTTATGTTATTTGTGGAAATCGGCCATTAGGAGCAATTTTACACTTTCATATCAGGAGCCAAATAATAACGTGATCTGCCGCTATTACGTAACGACGTCTTCTAGACGCCCGTGGTTACCTACCATAGATGCCAACTTAAGTTAAAGTATTTTCGCCGTGATATAAACGATAGCAGTATAGCACAAGCTACCAAGTGGTGCTCTACACCGAAATACTCAATGTGCAACCAATACATCGAATCGAACGGTTTATCGCTCCTTCTCAAGTGGCAAAATGTGGTTAAGCCTTCTTCGCTTATTAATATCGGTCAGACAGTCTAGGACTAGCTAGTATTGCAATTTTAATGTCAAGTCAGTAACCTTCAGACCACCTAAGAATTTCCGAGTTTCTATTCAGTCATAAAATTTTTCACCAACCGGTCATTAAATTCCACGACCTTGTCGTATAGGTATGAAGATAGAAAGTTTCTATGTCCTGCAGTAAACCTATGTACCTACCTATGTCCTGCAGTACCTAAACTTGTTTCATTTTCAGTTATTTTCTGTATTAGTAGATACCATTTGCTGAAATATATACGTAATATATATAACAATAACTCAACTTATTTCACTTAACATTCAATAGCTGATACCTATACCCATTAAGAGCACTTCTGATATCATTGCCACTTCCGAACGCTAATCTCGTTATCAAATTAGTCTGAATTATTCGTGTAACGTGAAGTATGCCCATGTGCCAACAACAACGTACTAGTTTTTCGTAGTGATTGTAAAACCCTTGTAAAATTAAGTTACTATCAAGTTGTGCTTCTTTTATCCGGTCCCGTGTATAGGGTAACGAATGAAGTCATTATTTGGTAAGCGTCTCAGGAAATCAGGTCACATGATATTATGTTATACAATTCGTATATCCTAGCGCTCATAGCCAGGCGGCTTGCGTCGATCTTAAGCAAGGTAATGAAACCAATAGTGGTATTATGACATTAGCGGTCTTAGCTTATGCTGAGCACAATCTCAGCGTGACATATCTATAAATACCAAATCGTAGTTTTTTGCAAAGTTTTTCGTAAGTAAAGTGTGAGCTAAGGTTAAGTATCGTCTATAGATCTCAGCCTAAGTAATCGACCGAGTTTAGCAACAACGGGCGCGATCGGTAGTTGGGTGGGCGACCGCTAGTGGCAAAATTTTTCTTAAGCGTTTCCAGGCTTCGGAGGGCACCTAACGCCATCGGTCCCGGTTATCGTTAGATAGCAGTCGTGAGTCGTAGCTATTTCGGTGGCCTTTGGGTGGCAACTTCTGATACTTGATTCGGCCAGTTGGCCACTAACCCCTCAATCCGCATTGAGCAGCGTCTTAGAGTATGCTCTAGGCCTCCGCAATGGGAAAGAGAGACAGTTGCTCAGTAGTGGGCCAATAATTGAATTGAATCGGTGTATCTAAGGGTTTCACTAGTAAAACTAAAAGAAGGACGAAAGAAGGATGTCTTTGTCTTTTGCGATATACTTAACGTGCAAGTACATTGACAGCAAATTTTTGTTATAAAATTATACTTAAATCTTAAGAATTTTGTTTCGAAAACAAAATTTAACAATGCAACTGCACTTGCGACCCAAATATTCATCATAGAGCATTGACCAAAATGTGTTCTGGACTGTGCAACCGAATTTTGTATATTTATACTTTAGATGGAGCTCTGCCAAGATGTCAGTGACATCCACACATTCTTAAAACTGGTAGAAATACACACCTCCACTGTCACGTAGTAAACTTGTTTCATAAACAATATATTTTTAGAACAGTTTCTCTACTACTCATTAAAGAAATGACGCGTATCAAGGCCCAAGGCTATGAGTGACTCACCTCATAGGAATCATAACTAAGCTTTCAAAAGGTACCCTAAAGGACTTCGCACATTAGACCTACTCAACTCCCACCCGTAACCGACTCTTCGACAAAACTAAAACTCAATTTTGATCTTTATATGTTGTCGTGCAAGGTTGAATTTGAATTATGAAAGATGAAAGGGAAATGTTATGACTTCTTCCCTGTTCCGGTGTGGGGATATCCAGTTCAAGCATATTTTTCCCTCAGCTTGAAAGGGATGATTGATGATTGGTGATGCCCAATGACATATTAAGTTTTTGCTCATATAACATCATTGATGATGCCTATCATTTTTTAGAAGAAAACAAAAAAAGCCTGCCTTTTTTTCATAATAATACGTGGAATAATATTAGTAAGTATTAAAAAAGTATTTTATTATGGATACTTTGTATCCCGAGAAATTGATCTATTTCCCGGGGGAAAAATCATGAATATTTGGTTAGCATGGAAATTCTGAAAATGTTACTAGTTAATGTGCTGTTTGTAGTAATGTAGTAATTTCATTGAGTGTTTCTAACTTATAGTATAGGTTAAAATGAGGTAAACATTTTTTAAAATTTATGAAACGCCCGATAAAAATAAGTAATCATTAAACTCGTGTAGTTTATTGCTTATAATGTAGTTAGCAAGGAAACAAAATTAAATCCCGTCTATACTTACAGTAGGTATGTATTTATTTTTTAAAGTAAATATTCACGTGGCAGATATTCCAATAAGGTCGTCATGCCCATTTATCAATCCAGATAAATGAATAACTTGATTGTATTCCAAGGAACGCAACGGGAACCAAGACATGTACAGCTATACGCTTACACACAACGCGGCCTTCTCGGAACTGCTCTTTTCAATCATTTTGTCCAACATTCGACAAATTGTTGACCACAGTATGTATCTGTTTTAAAATTAGTACATATTATAATGTACTACTATGTATACTTTGAAGTTATTTTAGAAGCAGGATTCCCTCCGTTCGCGTTGTAGATAGTAAAACTGAAAAATACTGATTAAACAAAGAAATTGCCCATAACTCCACGAGCCAGCGACCTCCAACAGGAGAACTTTACACCAAATCCTCTGTCCTTTAACAGGGGGCATGTGGAGCAGGGCAGATTCAGCTGTAACTCGACGATGAATGGATAGCTTGGCTTTGACGGGAAAGATTTGACTGACGTGACAGCCGTTATAGTTTAAACTACCTACAATATATTTTTTTGCCTTAAAGTTATTAGTTAAACTCATTGACTTATTGTTAAACTATATGTAGTAATATTTCCTAATGACATGGTAAGAGTTACCTTTATCAACCTTTAGTAACCTTTATCAATAATCTACTAGGTACTAGGAATACATTAGGAAACAATTACAAAAAACGAAAATCTACAAAAATCGATTTAGGCTTGATGAATTAGGATTTCGCAGTAGTTTAACGGAAAACTGGTTCATGGAGCCGTTAAAAGCATATCTAATGATTTTTCTTTTAATACGCTTTTATTTTCATAGTTACCAAATTATAGTTCAAATATGCATAATTAGTGTCGGGATGTTAATATTTTAATGTACCTATTATTCAGTCAGACCCGACCACGTAGTCAAAATGTTTATGGAACATGATCAGCGACGATGTTACTGACGGCCCTGACGGGCAACACATGTCTCAAATCACATCACAGTGACACACAGTTGGCTTGGCGTTGAAAGTAAACAATCTGACATTATTTATCTACAATATACATAATGCAGGGACAGTAGGTAATACAATACATGCGTGAAACTGGAGGTCAAATTGTTTAGGAACATTACGTCTCGTGATTTTTAGATTGTCTTTATTACTAGAACGTTTAAATTTATAAAAGTGATAACTAACTAAAATCTACGATACATATTTGCAGATATACATACATTTATATACGATAGTATATTTCCCGTCTGTGACGTACACACATAATATACATATAACATATAGGTATGTATGTTAGTTAACTATCTGAGCCTTTTAATGTCCTCTTTTAGAAATAGCCCTCCCCTAATTGACATAACGCGGACCAAGTCTCAGAATTTGACCATTTTACGGAAAGGTAATCCGAACCCAGCAATACGATAGAGGCTTTATTATGATTCTCTTTTCTCCCTAGAATTTTCATTTAATTTTGCTTTTCCTTTCCTGTTCAAGCAAATCTTATAATTGAAAGTAAACACGCTGACATTATTTATCTATAATTTATAAACGTAAATCGCTTTCTCTAAAGAACAAGATAAGATTCTGTTTAAAGAAAACGATTTATTTATTTATTATTTTCTTTCCTTCGATTGAATTTTGTAGAGATTTGTTGTTTAAAAACAACACATTAAACACGTACTCGTGGAGTGCGTGGTGTACTCGTCGTATAATACGACCGGGTCGCTAGAAATAAAAGATACCTACTCCAGAAGAGTCAGAAGTTGCGCCTAGCCGCCTCATCGATGTTATTTAAAAAGTTACGCTCTTGAAAAAGATGTTGTTTACTTAATCACATTACATTTATAAAAACGCGATTACGCTCACGTGCTAATGCAATGATGTTTAGAGTTTTAGTTTTCTACAAATATGTTTTAATTGAAGCTATTAAAATTAAGTAAGTAGGTAAGTCGATTAGTGTCTTAGACAAAAATACCTCACAGACATTACAATTTAATTTTCATAGAAATTAGAAATTATATTTATTATAATATAATTCTGATGATCATTCAATCTAATGATGATGTTTATTTCCTTCAGGGTGGATGGACTCCTCTGATGTGGGCCTCGTACAAAGGACATGAAGATGTCGTGGCTGTTTTATTGGAGAAGGGAGCGGACGTTCACGCGCATGGAAATTACAATATAAAGTAAGTATCAAGTAGTAAGTAAAGATAGCGAACGAGCATGCAGTACCACCTCTCCGCTGCCGCCCATGACAACTGTGACCGAGAGCAGAACCAGGCTCAAATCGGGACTAGACGGGTTAGTCAGTTAACAAACGGTGTTAGAACGTTAGTCGGTAAGTTAGTAGGTTTGAGAACTGGGGCAGGGAATGTTAGTAATGGTTAGTCCTGATATTAGTTGTTAGTTATACTAATAGTCCAGTTAGTAGTGTAAGTAAAAGTCTTGTTCTAATTAGGTCTAAGATGTTCGCCTCTAAAAAAGTATATCTGGTTTGGTTAAAAATTCATTTCACTTACAATTCAACTTACTGTGGCTTTCTCACATCTTACTATGACAAGAAAACTTTTAATATGTATTTTGTGCGCCGGGATTTCGACCCAATTGAATGGTCACCGGCATAAACATATTTTGCTAAAAAAAGAGCTTCGAAAACACAACATTTAATACGCCGAATATGTTGAAATTTTATTGTTTTTATTATTTTAATCTTTATTACTAACCGTGAACGTATCTTTTTTAATATCCTATATATACCACTACGATTACGATTTTGCAGATAATGTCCGAGACGCTTAATCTTTTCATTAGTATTTACGTCCGTAACAGGATATAAATAATAATAAATATGTTCAATGGATGTAAGTGATGACACTTACTTTACACGTATGCAGTTATTTTATTTACTGCTAATTGTTTAGTTAAATTGCTAGTTTTAAAGTGGAGATTGTAACCGCATCAGTAAAGAACATTGTGGTATTCGAAAGAATTGTTGATCATCTGTCATGTCGTCAATATTAAATTCAAAGTTATTGTAGGTTTTATAGTTACTTTGTGGTTATTCTTGTTATATTAGTACTAGCTATATGTATAATGTACATTCTTGAAATGCTCAGGGTCGGCGGTTTTTATTTTATATGTTTTTTAATATTTGTAGACTACTACATTTAAAATACAGTAGAATTTTCTTTGTCTGGACTAACTCGCGAAATAGTAAACATAATGATGAAAGCGAGTTGTTATATTAATAGAAACGTCCTCAAAAATATTCAACACGGGATTCACTAATTATGTTTTCTTTTTAGCAGCTGTTCTCTGAAACGCATTTAAAATCATAATATTATGTAATAGGTAAAATAAATATTTTCTCCATCAATTTTACTTTACAAGAATTTGGCAATGACCCGTTTTGAAGCACATGGTAAACCGTTCGGTATTTAGGACTATTTCTGGTGATGGTCGTATAAGAAACTAATTTAGCTGAGAGCCGGTAATGTTTGCATGGAGTTGAGGCCAAGTAATATTTTTATGAGTTATTGGACCGTTCGGTCCATAGTATCGCGTTTATTTGCCAAAATACATATCTACAATGAAACAGTCTTTGGTGATTAGTGTATGGTAATGTTGAGACATTTTCTTTTCTGTACTTTTGTGCCCCCCACAAAGTAAACAGGCTCATCATTAAATATCAGCTCCAATATGAGTTTCATAGGTTAAGCTAACTACGATGATGTTTCCAAAAGTCCAGAAGTATATCATAATTTGCGCTGGCAGCTAGGGAATTGTTGCAAATTAGATTAATAAACGTCTCGCCAAATTTATTGTTGCCTCGATCGTTGCGCAGTAACGTAATTTTTGATACTATCGCAGCGGGGGGGATGCTTAATAGAATATAACAAAATCTTTACATAGTACATATTCACATTCACAATACAAAATAATGCAAAGTTACGAGTATATGGATGTTGATAGGGAAATTAAGGAACCACATTGGAAGCACCAGCTTTGAAAAAAAACCGCATCTAATTCGGTCCTTCCGTAGGAGCTCCGATGCCATAGACTTAGAGAGACACACAGAAACTTATAAGACCCCTCTTATTGCATTTCTCAAAAGAGTTTGGTTCCAATACTAACAAAATACCTATGTATCGCGCAGCTCGCTGGTGTGGGCGGCGGGCAGGAAGCACAGCGGCGTGGTGTCGCGGCTGCTGGCGGCGGGCGCGCGGCCCAACTCGTGCGACAAGTACGCGACGTCGGCGCTGACGTGGGCGGCGCGCGCCGGCGACGCGGTCTCGTGCGCGGCGCTGCTCAAGGCCGGCGCGGACCCCAACACCGCCGGGATGTATTGCTGGACGCCGCTGTTGCAGGCTGCCCAGGGTATTGTGACTATTGTATGCTTTTCATGTGTTAAAATGTGCGTGGTCACCTATGATTTTGTTTAATGTTTAAATAGGTAATCCAGTTACATAGTTATAATTCATCTGCGAATTCAGCTATCCAAAAAAATAGGAAAAATATTTTTTTGTGGATGGCCTCCAGATAATTCATTTTTTTATTAATTTATCCATGTAGAAACAATTACTTTTAAGACCTGATTTAATTTTTATTGAAATGAAATAACATTTTAAATATAAAAGTAAATATTAAAACACTTTGCATCCCACAGGAAACCACTTTGAAATAGTACAAATGCTGTTAGAACACAAGCCGAACGTGAACGCGTTAGACAAGGACGGCTATACCGCTCTCGCTATCGCCTGCAAGGAAGGATACTATGAGATAGCACTAGCTCTTATTAATTCTGGAGCGTATATCAATGTTCAGGTAAATAATAACAATATAATTACAATTACAATTACTTATCATTTTTATATTATGACCATTTACACCTCAATAGTTTAAGGCTTTCAATATTACACTCTGTGTATTTAGGATTGTTTATCATGGATATTTATTTAAACGTCGACCGTATAATTGATAGCAAAGCCTTTATTTTTAAAAGCCTGATATTTTTAAAATACCAATAAAGGTAATATTTAAAAAAAATGTACCTAACCTGCTTCACATTCTGCCCCTTTTTATTGTATTATAAAATTTAGTACTAATTAATGTGATTGTTAAAATTAAAAACAAATCCATGACATGCATAACAAGCCTTTAACAGAGATTCATAATAATTGATGAGTGGTTTGGTTAAACAAATTATATCAGTTAACTTGACTCAAATATGAGTGCCAAGTATCTTGTGAAACGTGTCCCGTCTTACTTTGCTACTATTCAAATGTTTATTATCTATTATAGTTTAGAATTTGTAATGATTATTTATTTAAACTTGGAAACATGATTTGATATGATAATAATATCTACAGACATTCTAAAGTACACTTGAAACATACAATAGCATAAATATTAATCCGACCAATTAACTTGAAATGTCAAGTATTGGGCTACAAATATTGATAACATAATTATTGAGATTAATTTTAACTGTAAATCTTTAATAGATAATTATATAGAATAGCAACATGTATTTTGTTTATAATATATTCATTCAAGTCATAATTTGTAATGTATTAATTATTATTATTTATTGTGACCATCAGACAATTATTATATAAAATAATAGTTATAAGACATACAGTATCTTTAAGATATAAAGAATCATAGAAAAATACCACGTACATCTATATGTACATATATCCAAACGTATACATTCTTTCTCTCAAGAACATACAACCGAAATTATTGATATTTAGATTGCTAAATCAACTATAATTAACTGTTACGAATTACGAGAATATATACAATACAATAATAAATATAGCGTACGTTATTCTGAGATAGTGTAGCATTGTAATGGTGAAAGAATTTTTGAAATCGGTTCAGTAGTTTAAATTTTATTTTTTAAAAACTTTCAAAAATACAAATCCTTCTTCTTTACAATATTAGTTTACGAAATTTACAATAAAATTATCTTTATTTGTACCAGGATCATTCCAAAGACACGCCCCTCATCCACGCGGTGAAGGGCGGGCACAAGAGTATCGTGGAGGCGCTGCTGAAGAAACACGTAGACGTGGACCTGCCCGGCAAGGAGAAGAAGACGCCGGTCTACAACGCCGTGGAGAAGGGCCACGTGCCCATCCTACGGCTGCTGCTCACCTCCAACCCCGACCTCGAACACTGCACCATTGTAGGTCAACATTACCACATGCCCTCAAACTCATTTTTTTAAATAGTCGAAGTTACGGCTTGCACTCAATCATCAATATTAAAGTTAATTGTAAATATCATTATTAAATGACAAAAATAATATTGTGATATTCCCAGGCGGGCGACACGCCACTGCTGCGTGCTGTACGCTCGCGGCACGCGGAAATGGTGCAGCTGTTGTTGGAGCGCAAGGCGCGCGTTAACGTTGTGGACGCGCGCGGCGACACCGCGCTGCACATCGCGCTGCGGGCGCGTTCGAAGGTACGCTAATAACGGACACTTGATTTTGGTTTTGAATTATTTGTGGAAGTCCACGGAAGGTTTAAAAGGTTAGTATATATGAAAATTCAACTTTTGTATTTATTTATTCTGAGGCGGTACGAAGTTTTCCGGGTCAGCTAGTTACAAAACTTTTTAGATGCAACTGGTACGAGATAAAAACAAAAAGCGAGAGTTATTTGCTTGCGTTATTGAAAAAGAATCTGTAGAAAATACTCTTAATTATTTTCCTTCTTTTATACTACAGAAAAATAATAATAATAGTTTAACTAAAAATAAAAAGAATTGTTCAGCGTTATTAAACGTCACATTCCCATATAAAATCAATATAATTATGGTGTCCTATCGCGAACTATCGCTAATAAATTAGGACAAATCACCAAAAACACTGTTTCCTTTCAGCAAATAGTCGAAATTCTACTCAGGAACCCGAAGAACAGCCAGCTGCTATACAAGCCGAACAAGCTGAACGAGACGCCGTACAACATAGACATGAGCTACAACAAGACGATCCTCGGGCAGATATTCGGCGCGCGCAAGCTGAACACCAACGAGGACAACGAGAACATGCTCGGCTACGAGCTGTACAGCGCGGCGCTCGCGGACATGCTCAGCGAGCCGAGCCTCTCCGTGCCCATCACGGTGGGCCTGTACGCCAGGTGGGGGTCGGGCAAGTCGTTCCTGTTGAACAAGCTCAAAGGTTGGTTATTTGAGGATATATAAACAAGCTTAAAAGTAATAGCCCTATGATAGGATTTCCTGGGACGTGGGTGCCATGGATCACGCACAAAATCAAGAACATACCCAGAACAGAAACTTTTACCTCGTCATTCAAATTTTCGTTTCACTGGGAATCGAACGCAGCAACCTTCGAATGACATGCGGTACTCCTACGGCCTACGGCTTCTATAATATCTACTAGAATCATTGTTACATACGGAATTGTTTAACCAAAACCGTCACAATATTGTTATTTATTTATTTAAACATTATTGACCACAATAAAATATTACGGTACAGATGCCGAGCTTAATGCTAATCTAATTGCATTCTCTATCAGCTAACGATATATTTGTATGACAGAGGAGATGAAGAACTTCGCGCGGCAGTGGAGCGACTCGGGCTGGGCGTGGTCGTGGGCGGTGTCGTGGGGCGCGTGGCACGCGGCGCTGGGCGCGGCCGCCGCGGCGCTCGCGGCCGGCGCGCCCGCGTACGTCGCCGTCGCGGTGCTGTTCGCGCTCTTCGCTCTCGTCTACCTCGGCTTCTACATGCTCTGGTATATGGGGAACAGGTCAGTGTTACCGACAAACACGCGGACGAGTAAAGAAACAAAGAAAAACGTTTATTAGCAGACTAAATGTCGCAGATGAACACGATAAACACATAATAATACACTTATCTGACAGTACTCGTAAGTAGGCATCGTGGCCTATAGACATCAGTAACACGAAAGGCATGAACGTTGCGTAGTAAGTAATTAAAACCGCATCATTGATTTGCGTTGCCAAAAAACAGGATACTCGCATTATTTGCTGTTTCTTCGACACCTTCGACCGAAACATGTAAAAAACATTTCACGGTTGAATTAAAAGGAAGGTGTTAGTTAGGCTGATTAAAATACTACTACTACTACTGGAGGGACCTGGCGCCGTGGCCTTATCTATCGTTCTTTATAATGTATCATGGAAAATTTAAAACACTTAACGCCCGACGCCATTTTTAACCTGAGACGATGTCGGTTTTTCTGTCTGTAAGCTGTTTGAGTCTGAAAGCTAATGCCACAACTTATTGATCGCCTTGAAATTTCCGATCCGGCTATTGATGATGTTATAGGTTGGAGTAGTCCAATTTTACTGAGAATTTGACACTCCTACAATGGTACCGGCCAATATTATTTATCTATTCCTGTTAAATACATAACACTGTTATATTTTGTCGACAGATACGAATGGTGGTGGGCGGACGGGTTGATATCGGCGACGGGGCGGCGGTTCAGCGCCCTGCTGCTGCTGCTGCAGGTCGTGTTCTGTCACCCGCCGGGGCCGAACGACCCGCACGCGCTGCCCGCCACGCCGATACGGTAAATATGGGCTCGTATGGCACGTTGACACGTCGTATTGCACGTTCTTTTATTGACTGCAACGATACGGTCACTTCCTACTGTAATCTGATTAGGTGATCCATTTGCGGTGACTGATCTAATATAAAATTTGTTGCAGTTGGCCATATTCGAGCATAGAACTAATGTAAACGCGCCCTAAACGTTAAGGTGACGAATTCTTTCATGCGTCCAAATAAAACTCCAACGTCCAAATAAAATTGTGGGATAGGTGTAACGCGCGTGTCGTATAAATGGAGACGTGATAATGAAAATGTTGTGCTCAGTCAAGAATGATGATGAAGAATGTTAATGATTGATAAGAATTTAAACAGTCTGTAAAGAAATGACGTTCATGTACACGTTCGAAAGGTCCCTAATCGTTTAGCTGAGTTGAAAGCAGTCTGATGTCTTACGCAACGGATGATATTATGTTTATTAAAGTTGTGAATTGTGATTTCTGTACAGGTTCCACTTCACGGAGGGCATGAAGGGCGGCGCGGGCCAGGAGGGCGAAGCGCTAGTAGTGCAGATGCTGGCCAGCCTGGCGGACGCGCTCGAGGGGCAGTACGGGCGGCTGGCGACGCGGCTCGCGCGCGCGTTCCGTCCGCGCCCGCTCTCCTCCACCGCTAGTTGGAAGTGAGTTGCGATACTACGACGTTTTTGTTTTATTGTACGCATGCGTGCGTGAGCGTGCGTGCGTGCGTGCGTTTGTACGTATATTAAAGTTTGTCAGTATGTATATCTGGATTTAATCTGGATAAAGGTAGGGCCTATCCGCAATGAAGTTTATATAATTTGTTTGTCTGTTTGTGTGAAGATGGAGGCGAGCGTGCTGCGTGCCGCACATCGTGACCTTCGAGGTCAGCTTCACGTGCCTGCTGCTCGGCGTGTGCCTGCTCATCCTGTACTTCACCGAGACCGGAGCCGACCAACAGTACGAATTGTTTATTGATACATGACATGTGATAACATCTCATCTCATCGCTCTCGTTTATATAAATTGTCTACAAACACGTAAACGAGCTACCTTGTGTGGTAAATGATCATTGTCGCCCATTAAGTTCTGTGACATCAATGCGTTGGCGACTGAAAAGGAATCAGGGAACCCGTATTATTATGCAATAACTCTATATTATATTATAAGTACTACAAAATCATACATCATTTCTTGAACGACACAATTTCTTAACGTTATGAAAACCAAGCAAGCTTTAATTAGCAAATTAGTAAATGTAATGTGCGTAGTATAGTTTAATTAATGACATATACCATGGACAGAGAATAAACTATGCGTTCAAAAACCTGGTCTGACTGACACTGCGCTTGTACGATCAACAAAATCTTTTGTTACATTTATTTTCATCGAATGACGTTGGAGATGTTTCCAGAAATAATATTGGAGACGGTGATGTTATTGATTCGATAGTGGCCAACGCGCAGTTCATTCTATCCTATGATGGTGTATGTTCGCGGTGTTGATCGGCTAAGTGTGACCGGGCGGGTGTGTCAGGCGGCGTGACGTGCAACAGGGGCTGATGGTGGGCGCGCTGGCGGTGGGCGGGGCGGTGGCGCTGGCCAACGCGTACGCGGCGGCGCGCGCCGTGGCCGCGCTCGTCAGCGGGCCGCGCGCGCGACTCACGCGCGCCCTGCGGCGCGACGCGCACGAGCGGACGTTGGCGTTGCGGCCCGAGGTGCAGGCGTTGACGCACACGGTGAGTATACGTGTAACACAATAAATAATTATTGATGGGCGTGAAGATCGAACAGGTTAACAAATCGGCAATTTTAAAATCCGAAATTCGTATCGTGGTTTTTATAAACGTCCAAGATACATTGTGGTTATGTAGAAGAGCTATAGACGCATTCTGAGCTCTAATTGACTTGGCCACATCATGATGGCGGTGGAATGTTTTAGAATAATATTCTAAATGTTTTCCCTACGATCGTCTTAGCTTCACTATGTATTTACAACAGCTGTTTATAAATTTCTGGACGATCGACATTCATAAAGCATCTTCTATATATAACAGAGTGCTCTCATTTAAAGTTTGGGGGGAGCGTACTCGCCCGCAACCCGCGCTAATCCCACGCGTCCTCAACCAGTTTAGCACGAGATAAACTTGTTTCAAGATTCTAATGGTAAAAATCTTGCGTAATCATATCGAATTGAAGAAGAAATTTGATTAAAATTGGCAGGTATCGTGTCTGGACGCGTTCACCGGCCAGCAGACCCGGCTGGTGGTGGTTGTGGACGCGCTGGACAGCTGCGAGCAAGAGAAGGTGCTGGCCCTGCTCAACGCCGTGCACGCGCTCTGCTCCGACCCCAAGAGCCCGTTCATCCTTCTGCTCGCCATCGACCCACATATCATTAGTAAGGTGGGCTTCCTACTATTGAATGGTTTTCGTGCTGTATCGCCACCGCCCCAATATAATATTCTTTTTACCTAATCCAAAGTGTTTAGATCGTACATTCGTTTTTTTTATTATGTAGTTATGTAGTGTTTAAAACCGATCCACAGATTGAAATATTATTCCTTTAAAACCAAATATCTTCGGGAGCACGGATCGTAGATTTAAGATTAGTCTAAGTGTTGGGGTGTATCTTGTAAACTTATAGTGAAACGTGTTTATTAATGTCTCTCGGGAACTTTTGGTTATCTTACGGTTGGCCGAAAATATAAATTGGCGATGGACATTAATAAAATAAACGTATTATGCTTGAACGTTTTGGACGTAGACAGAGAATACTATTGATGACCGATTCCTTATGGAATAAAAAATTCATTCCTTCCTTACCGGCAACATGAGGCTTATGAAAGTATCGAATAAAAATTACAAGCTTTCTTTTGAGTCAAAAGAAATCATACACTCGACAATGATATGCTCTGTCCCTGTCTCAGTTTGAAGTGTATTTTATAACTTGTATGTGTTTACAATTCAGTTGTTTTACATTGTCAACATTTTAATTTTATCCAGTTGGTTTTCATTTAGTTTCAGAAAAAAAAGATAATAAGTTTAGTTTATAAGTTACGGATCTTAGTTCATTGTCGTTACCACGAAATACAGAGAGAAGTGGAAATGGTACAAGTGTTGATTAATAAGGAAACCACGGTAGCAAAATAAACACAAGTAAATCCCTAATCGTATTATTCACACTAAGAAACTTACATTTTAATTGGTTGGTACTTGTCAACTTAAAATAGTCTATCAAAACGGCTGTTTATAGTTGAAAATGCACCTTAACATGTTATCTTAGTTTTTATTTTTCCTTGCCATATTTGGTGTTTTGTTACCTTTATAAATTATACTATTTCCATTTCTTTATTTTCTCGATGACAGCTCCTGTGAAAACTTGAACGAGCGTCTTTTTTACATTATGTATGCATTATTTTATAAAAATATGACGTTTTCACACGTACAAGGTTATACCACCTGATTCGGAGAAACTGATAGGGATAGGCTATATCGATAAACGTAACACGATAACAGACCCGATATTTTTACAAAATGTAAGAAACTAACTGCTGCCGGATACTTTTGTACAAATTTATTAACTAATATTATACTATGTTACAAGTTACTAATTACAAGATGTTACACGTATTTATTCTTGATTGATAATGCCAAGTACTTTAAAATTTTCGAAGATGTTGTAAAATAAGTAGGTATAGGTAGATACTCGAATTAATAATTATAAAAGGCAGTAATAGCCTAGTCACTAGTGGTTAATATTTCGGTCTCCTGTTCGGGGGGTCTAGAGGGTTCTGACTTTTCGGAATTCTGTGCGTTTTAAGTATTTAAATATTATCATTAATTTGCTAAAACGGTGAAGGAAAACGTTTTGAGAAAACCTGCAGCAAACAAGCAAATTCCGGATTATCCGATATATAAACATATAACTACTTTAATGCAATGTTCATAATTATATGTACCTACTAAAATAAAAATAAATAAAAATACGGTTTCCAGTTAAATTACATAACATACATATATTCATAATTATCATTAGATACTTAAATGCTTACCACGTCTTACGTTAGTGCGTCTTTTACGACGGCTAGGATGTTTTTGTTTTCCTACAGAGTATAATACATATATATGTCGGCGACATCCATTGTGGGCTTATTTCATGTCAGGATTTCAGTTTAGGATAGCAAATAAAACACAGGTTCCGGACAACACATGAAGAACACGTTTATTCAATGATCACTGTCCGGCTTGGCATAAATTCTCTCTTTTACTTTGGTTATTTGGTTGTTTACGCGGAACTCCGTTTCCGACATATTTGATTTACTCAGCGATACGCAATATTGATGTTATCGATCAAGCCACTCGCTCAATCCGCGATATCACATTTTATTAGAACTTTAATAACAACTTGCTCTTTCCGAAATTTTAGGAATAGTGGCGAGTGGATTTTAATAAACTTTGTATTGCATTTTTTATCCCTAACTACCGTAAACTACCACTGCTTCCAATGTCCAATTATTATCGAGAACATTAAAGAAGAAATTCTATTTTTAAATTAGGTACTTCTATGTGTCTCGTCAACAGATAAATCAACGCGACAATATTCATATGATTAATAATTCATATTGACTGAGTTCACTGTTAGAGAATGCCAACAACACCAGCGTATTTATATGTATTATAATATATGTATTTATATTATTTTATATTTATTAACAATGGATTTATTTGTGAAGCTATTTATTTGATAAATAGCAATTTAAACCCTAATCAGTCTTGGCCGTTGATCGTTTTTTGGCAATAACTTGCCTGTAGTATGTAGTATAAAAATAGTAAATTGTTTTATAATAACTTCACAAAATGTCATTACAATTGAATGTACGGCATAGGAAATAGTGTTTTCTATTTTGTCAAAAATGTCCATCCCTAACGCATAACAACTAACCAAAATCCCATTGCAATTGGATGAACGGCTTGGAATGGTGTGGAGGGCAAAATGAAATATTCTTTATTCCACACCATCTAGCAGAACTGTATACACATGTTGTTAAATAAATGGTAAATGTAATATTGATATGAATTTTTTTAACTAGAAATAATATAATAAAAATGTCGACATCGATTTTTTTTACCGCATCCCTGCACGAGTAGCATAGAATTTTCTGGGAATAGCACTACTTCTTAAAACTTAAAACGAACCTTATTGCAAAGGGACTGAGTAGCTTTTTGGTTATAAATTATAGTTTCTTTTAATTGTATGTTTTTGATTTTTTTGTTTTCAAATTAATTTAAAACTAGGCTTACCTATGGTACGAAACTCCGCCATTAGATAAATTCTAAGCTCTGCTATCATTTTTGCACTCCAAAATTGCACAGTAAGGCATATTTACGTAGTTTATTAAGAATTTAATTTACGCAATGCACAACTGACGCATCTCAGTGACAGTTAAGCAATACCGGCCATTTTCCAGCAAATACGCGGAGCTCCGCGCAACCTTAATGCGTGTGCCACGCCTACTTTGCACTTCCACTTCTCTCTCTGTATTCCGTGGTCGTTACCAAATTATTCCACCATTAGTTACACTCCTGAAAATTTCTTTGACAGTAAAAGTTACATTACGATAGACAAAGTAATACCAAATTATAATAAATGACACAATTTTGAAAGCTCTTAACACGTTTCCATATGCGCAGGTTGCTTGGATGGAGGTTAGTTAAACGTAACAGAACTGATTGGTGTTTCAGTGTCGATATTTGGTTACACTCGATGTTGTGCCGTGCGGTTCCGTTGTTCCCAACTGTTCCTGCATGATTATGTTTTGTTTGGTTTGGTTGTTTAATGTTGCATTGATGTTGCATGATCTTTCCCCGATTATGTCAGCGGCTATGTAAGTTCAAGAATTATAAAAATGAACTGAAATATAATTTAATATAAATTAAGCTTTAATTTTTGAAATTCATGCTGAAGTAAATAAAATCAAAATATGAATTAAATATTATATAAAATTGCCATAAAGTTTGTTCCTATCTAGATTTTGTAAAGAAGGAAGGAAGTACGAATACACAGTACAATACGAATACCGCATTTTATATTAACTTAATAACTTAATAATAAAGTTACGACATCTTTTTGCTGCTTACGCACTCATTAGATGCGTATGTCCTTAGATCAAAAGTAAATAAACGGTCTGGCGTATAATTGCTACTATAATATCACTACGCTGTGAACAAACATGACGCTAAATGAAATGATTCCACCACACTACCTAATAATTCCGAAGCTGATCGTTGATCGAAAATACTTCGTGTTTACTTCTCATACTTCACACGTTCCATGAGGAACTTTAACTAGTGCAATGGAAGCATAATATTTAATATCCTTGGTCGTGTTAGCTTAGCGGTAACGATGATGAAGATATGGACCATAAAACATTATATGTCACCTTTACGTTACGGCGATACAATCAAAAAATTGACGTGCTTAAGTGTATTACTCAAAACTCAAACTCAAATCATTTATTTCACGTAGGTATTTTGCATACACTTGTGAACGTCATTTTTTGCATTTACCACCGTTTCGCTAAAGTGCCTTTAAATTTTAAATTAGTGAAACGTGTACGAATAAATAATTTTAAATTTGAATTTGACCGACATTGCCGACGCGTTCGTCCCCAGGCGGTGGAAATAAACAGTCGGCGCGCGTTCTCCGAGAGCAACATCGGCGGCTGGGACTACCTGCGCAACATGGTGCAGCTGCCGTTCTACCTGCAGAACTCGGCGCTGCGCCGCGTCAAGCTCGCGCAACAGACCGCCGCCAAACGCGTGCAGGCCGTCGGCGCCGACGACTTCTCTACCTCGCTGCAGAGATCTGTGAGTTCGGTGTTTGTTTGGAATATATACGTATTTTTGGTGCAGTAAGGTAAGTGTAGTTCATGTCTGTTTTTTTCAAATGCCGGTTATTCAAGAAAGCTGTACGTGTACATAGGCGACGATAACCACCAGGTTATAACTTAGCACGATAACACAACGGACGGACGGACAATAACACACTAGTCTTACTATCAGGTGCCTGGCTTCATTTTCGTCTGCCTTTCAGGCTATTAACACGTTCGCTGCAGATCACGTACAAGTCGTGTTTTTTTTTCATATAAAAATTACGATCGCCAGAGCGAACGTGTTAAAAGAAAAAAATCTTCCAAAGATTTCCCATTCGAAAAAAGCTCCCACTAGTTTCTGATAAAACGTTACAGGTATCAGCAAGACGGCTCTCGTCAACCTCGGAGCTGATGTCCAGTCAGGAGCGTATAAAGGCGGCGGTGGGGGGCGGCATAGCCCCCATCGCCAAGGACGCCCCCCGGCGTCTGAAGGCGTCAGAGTCGGTGGCGTCGTCGGTGGCCTCGGGGCTCCACCGCGCGGTGCCGGCGCCGCACGCGGGCGCCGCCGACCTGGGCCGGGTGCTCCTCACCGACGACTACTTCAGCGACGTCAATCCACGGAGCATGAGGCGACTTATGAACGTCCTCTACGTCACTGGTGAGTGGTTTTCGTTTTTTTTAATAGAATTAAAACACAATGTCCCGCGGGCTGCTTTATCGCTAAAATCGAAGTAACTGTTAAATCAATCGAATTAATGTTCTAACACCGTCTCCGAACTGGACTAACCATCCTAGTCTCCATTTGAGTTTTGTTCTGGGTTGATCACAGTTGTCATGGGCGGCTGCGGAAGGGTGGTTTGGTACCTTAATTCCACAAAAAAGCTACAAAATTGCATAGTTTGGCACTAACTTGGCTCGCAGGATCAGTAGGATCACTACCAACTGTGATACAGGGTCGCTTACTATATAACTTTTTTTCTCTTCCCAGGTCGCCTTCTAAAAGCTTTCCAAATAGAATTCAACTGGTACCAACTGGCGTCATGGGTGAACCTGACGGAGCAGTGGCCGTTCCGCACCTCTTGGATTATCTACCACCACGAGACTTATGAGGACCATATCGATGACTCTACCTCGCTGAAGCAGATTTATGACAAGTAAGCTAAATGACAATTTATGACTTCAGATATTTATGACGAGTAACTTCACGGACCAATGCTGTCTGTCTGTTTCTGTCATGAACATTTCGTGAAATTTTCTTAAGGTTTATACTTCAAAAATGCTCTCTTAGTGCACTCCCCAAGGAACATAATATGTACATGCCAAATTTCAGCTTCATGCGTTCAGCTTCAGTGCTTTCGGCAGTGCGTTGTTTGTCAGTCACTAAGATGAAATTACCTACCAAAATGGGTCACAAACTAATCATCTAATATGACTGTCGCCTCTGAACTCTTCAAGCTTGAAGATTTCATTTCATAATATGATGCAATTGTCCTATCACGCAACCAATCGTGAAATCATCGTTTATCGTTATGAAACGCTATTACACTAGCTGAACAGTGCGAATGTTAACACGTACATGGGTTACTCAATAATGTTTCAGAGTGAAACCGCACATAAGCGGTCTGCGCGAGGCCAGCGCGCTGCTCGAGCTGGACCGCGACGAGCGCAAGCTGGAGGTGTTCCTGAGCTTCCACCGCGCCACGCTCACCGCCGCCGACCTCAAGGTCTTCCTGCCCTTCACCATCAACCTCGACCCCTACATCAAGAAGGTCATCAAAGGTAACGCCCACCGACTTAATCCTTCCTTCGTTCCTAAGAAGGTCCTGGTATTAAATTTTGGCAGAGGCGCGTTGGATAGGCCATTCTTGCTGGCTCTTCGTGTCGGTATCCTTGTCAATATTTCGGTCTACTTAGAAATTTATGAAATATGTATTAAAGGTTTAAATTCCAATATAAAATGTCCAACAACAGGAAATACGGGACAGGCGGGGAGTAACCTCCTGAATAGTTTGAATTACCAAATGTGACAAAATATTGTGGCACGATGCTATTTAAGCATGTATAAGTTAGCAGACGGGGCCCCTAACTGTCAGTTATAATATTGAAAATTATTAAAAAGAGTATTTTTGTGCAGAGGAACAAGTTCAGTCGACCGTGGAGGAGGATATACCGGCGGGCGGCGCCGCCTGGGGGATGGCCCACCACCCGCGGCACCCCTACAAAGTTGGCAACAAGAGACAGGTACTATTATATGTATATAGCAACTTCACTTCTAAAATGGCGATATCTGCCAAGCCAAAACTAAGTACGGATCTAAATTAAACAAAGAGCCAGTTTAACGTCTATTTTTATGGCAGTCATACAAGTATTATTTTTATGATTACACTAGTTTACATGGTTTTTGTCCTTGATATGAAAAGTGTTTTTTCTTATCATTTGAGATGCACCAAGTTTAAAAAAAAATATAAAAAAATTCCAACACGTCACGTTTCCAAAATATTTATTATTTTTGATTTGCAAAAGAATGCCTACCATAACATTAAAAAAAATTAAAAATAGATGGCCTTAGCTTTTTTATTGTATTTATTTATGTCTGTGTCTCTTATAACAGACCAGTAATAAGCACCTAACGTGGCTTGGTCCCAGTATCCTTGATTATTTTGTTCAAAAAATTTCAAATCCTGATGTAATGCTCTCCATGATCGTCGCTGACTTCTCCGCGGATTTCAGGGATGAAATCGAGGTGCAAATGAAGGAAATGAAATTTCAGACACATGCTAACACCCATTCGTTGAAAATTATGTAATAAATCAGCAATTAACTGTTCCTAATGTTATTTTTTTGTTGTTGCCTCAAACTCTTTTATAAGGAGTCGTAGTGAAATCCAAGCAGATTTTTCAGTATCTGAACATTCAAAATTTTTTAATTTGCTGCTTGTCTGAACTGTAAATATGTTTAGTAACAGCAGGAACATCTGCATATATAATTTTATGTTAGTTCTTCTGATTAAATCCAAATTATTTAGTGAGACAGAAGTATCAGTCATTTTCGTGGTTGGATGGTTCCCTCCATATCATTGGCATATTAAAATTCAAAAATCTTTTTGCATCTGCAGCCCAGGAGTTTAGCATTTTTCCACATCTTTCACAAAAAACGTGAGAAGCCCATGTTTTGTCCCGGTAAGAGACCGAAATTGTGAAATAATAAAATTATGCTTCTTTCAGAGATTCTGTTATGGGATATCCTTTGTGAGATTTATTAATTCACCATAAACTTAACAAAATCGGTCAGGATGTACTTTATACAACCTTTTTGACATTTTAAAAACAAATATTTATTTAACTGAACACTACAATGCAGCAAAATTTTAGAATGAATTTAGAACCAACTTGTGGGCAGTCTTAAAATAAAATGTGTTGATAACTTGATTCATTGACGTAATAAAAATAAAACAAATATATGTTTTCGTTTAGTACTTGTAACTAAACAAAACTATATGCAATTCACTGGAAGGACATGAAATTTTTTAAAATTTGTAAACTAGTGTTATTTATTGTAAGCATAATATAAATATTAGGGGTGTTTGGTTAAAGCACCCCTATTTCTCTAGTGGAAATGGCCCGAAGTTCCCACTGTTGAATTCCAGAAGGCGCCGGTCCCCCAAGCGGTGGCGTCGGCGCCGGTGGTGGGGCCCGGCGGCGCCGCCGCGTGGCCCGGCTGGGGCTACGGCCCGTATGAGTCGCCGCCGCAGCTGCCGCCGCCCTTCGCCCTCAACCCGTACACTATGCTTCGGACTGCTTTCCCCAACTTGGTCAGTACATATAATTACCGATCTAGTTGGTATAGTGACTATTGAGGACACTAGGCAGCGGCTATAATAGAGCAAGTTTCTTTTGTTTGATCTTCCAAGAGATTATGTGTCGGATAAATGTTTCATTTCTGATAGGTTTATTTGAGATGTTTATTTTATTTGTACATAGCATATAGTGTACGAATCTGTGAACGTGTATTTTTTATAGGTATATAAATAAAATATAAGGATTCAATAACTGGACGGCAAAACGGGAAATGCAGCTTCTTCTCAATAGATAAATCATTCAAACTCAAAAGACTGTCTTAAACACGGGCAGTAGCCATCATAGGTAACATAACGTCAACAAAAACGTGTACTTGTCCAGGGCGAGCCGAGTTCAATCCGGCTGTCGACGCTGAGCGTGGAGGGCGTGTGCGCGGTGGTGCGCGGCGCGCTGGGCGCGGGCGGCGGTGCGGCGGCCGCGGCGCTGCAGCGCCACCGCGTCTCCGGCCTCGCGCTCGCGCTCTGCAAGCTCGCCGACCTCAAGCCGGTAATGACGACGAACTTTATCGCGCACGCGGAGAAGAGTATAGATTATAGATAATAATGATTTAATTGAAAAAAAACCGACTTCAAAATAATGCAAATTTAAGACTTATATGGGTTTCTCATGGATGCCAGTGTCAGAACTCGACTAAATTGAAAGGAACCACACGGGAAGCATCAGCTATCAAATAATAAAAGAATCATCAAAATCGGTTCACCCAATCGAAAGTCCTGAGGTAAATAAAAAAAGTACAGTCGAATTGAAAACCTCCTTTTCTGTAGTCGGTTAAAGAGAACAACTTACGCCAACGACACGACACCGAGACACAATGATACTATTATATGTTTTGTTTCACATTGCGTGCCGGGTTTTTCAAGGAAAGCACGGTTACTTACAAGCTAGTGTACGAAACCGAAAAATCAGTAAAATTATTTCCAATTTGTTTAGTTTCTTCAGAGTAGACTACCGATAAACTAATCTCCAAAAATTGCAAATGTTTACCTAATTAATTATTTAGTTTTTATTACATAAATGTTGTTACTTACAGGTGCTAGAACTGCCATTCGGCGACTGGGAGCTGTTCAAGATGTTGATCACAAACCTTCGTGAACTGGAAGCTGCCATGCCAATTAATGCACCGGCAGTCACGGGTAATTCTATTTATTATATGGTACCATATCAAAATATACAAAGTTATTGTATTTTTTTGTATTGTATCCTTTGATAATAAATCCCAATTTTTTTTCTGTATAGTGATGTCGGAAAAGCCGGGGGATTCGGACACGGACTCAATAAAACCGAGATCGTCGATAGAACACCAGCGCAGTCGGCCCTCTAACGTTGAGAAACAGGTGAGCACTAACGTCAGTCAGTCAATTACAGTAATTTTTATACAAATTATATACGTTAGTTTTATACACGACGCAGGAAAGCGATCTTGTCGTATTTCGAAAAAATGCGAATATTATTTATATACTTCATTAGAATCAGAAAAAAAAGTACAATGATTCCATTAATTTCGAAAAGAACATTTCATTGTAAAATTCAATAGTTTTTCGAGATACGAGTACGACGAGATAGCCAGACGGAACTTTTATATTAAGTAATATTTCTAGACTTAGGCCTTATGTTAATAGGAAATAATGTTTGCTCTTGTTATTAAATAATTTGGGAATTTATTATGATCAATTGAAAAAATTAAAGCAGTTTTTATGGAACGGGCAATTGTGTAATGGAGAAAGAGGAACCCCTGGCAGCGGGGTTCCGTGGGGTTATTATTGAATTAAATAAGCTCATCATTTTTATTTAATTGATTAATATCAAACACACTTTTAAAACCTATCAATATTACATGTTTTGCAGCCATATGCGGAGTATCAGGTGATTTTAAGATATTAATATGCACGATCACTTGTAGACGCACTGCACGTACGTTCATTTCTTAATTTATGTTACTAGTTTGTAGAAGGCTTGGCTTCTCAGTAGCATTTTCTATCATGATACAAATATTTGATAGTAACAGAAGTATCATAGTGCCTTACAATCAGTTTAAAGTCGATGAAATTATGCTCATCTCAAATGTCGGTTGTGGGTGTTAGCTACATGACATTATAGATATGTATATGTTCATATAGGATCATTACAATATGGCTAACAAGCATATTATATTATTTATTATCGACATCGTTTAGTTAAATGCAAAATTATTTTCATGAAATATCAAAATGTGACAGATATTTTGTTTTTGCGGCAATTGGAAAGAAATTACATCTGGTTAGTAAAAAGGGGAAAGAAAATAGAATACCGGTAGAAAAAATTACGGTAAGAATAATAAAAACTACTATAATAGTGTGGTACTTAGATAGTGCTTCACTCTGTAAAAAAAAGTCCATATTAACTAAACGAAGCAATTTCAGTTAGTCTTAGAATATTTTGCAAAATTTTATTGATTTTTTTACGTATTTTATTTTTATCTAATTATGACGTATTTTGAAGTAAAACAAATTTTTTTCCGTTTTCAATTTTTGTTACGAAATTAGGTAAATCATCGATATACTCGTAAGGTAATGTGTGGATTATGTTTCTGTTTAGCTTCACAAATAGTTAATTACGATTAACCTTGGAATGAGAAATAAGCTGAATTTCTAAATACCTTCATAAGACAAGTTGTCTCAAAAGTCTCATAAAATCTCGTGTCTGCGTCGCAAGTTATTCAACGTCAAAGCAGTTTTTGGCAATTGTCTCGGTTTCTATTGCTCCAATGATGTTAACATCTACTATATAATTGTAGAGCATAAAATTTGCGACACAATTTATCTGAAATATTTTTTTGCGCGCAGCGCTCGGGCATGTATATAGCAAGGTGAACCGTGAATATCTGCGAATACTACCTGGAATTTTGAATAATTTGTATTATTGTATTATTTATCAGTAAATACGTTGTATTTAATAACATTAATTTAGCAGTAATCTGTGCCAATAAAGTATTACTTCTCTACATAAAAAAGGTAATATAGGCGCTGACGATTTTTAAAAAGGGTGTGAATTTTTTGTAATTGGTTTCTATAATAGTTTTATGAGAAGAGAGTAAATTAAAGAGTACCTATGTTACTCTTTAAACGATTCATTGGATAAAAAATTTCACAAAAAATATTTGCAGAAGTAGAGCCCTCCACATCGACGTTACGTCACTATTATAATAAAAATCTACAGCATTGGAACTGTTAGTTTACTGCATCGAATTAAATATCGACATATACTAGAACAGAACTCATATAGTGAGGCGTCGTGTAACAATGTAACGTCGATCTATCGCTGCAGGTGACACTCGAGGAGCAAATGATATGCGGCGCGCTGCAAACGCTCAACGAAGAGGCAATGGAAGACGTGCTGCAGTCGGAGCCCCCCTCGCACCCAGGTGAGCACCTGCGCACCATCTGCGAGCACCCGCTCGCCCCCGCGCCCCCCCACTCCGCCTCCCCGTCCCCGTCCCCGTCCGCCGGCGACACCGACGCCACGTCCGAGGAGGAAATACACCGCGACCACGTCATCATCAATGTCTCCGATGATGTCTTCCTGTAAGTTACAGTCCAGTGAAACAAGTAAATATAGTACGAGAGTTGAGACGACCGTAAACACGTACACGAGGTACGTAGGAATTATTTTTTACATTTTATAAAGTGTTATTAGTGTTTGATTCCATCATTATTGTATTTAAACAAGTCAGTTAAAAACTCAACTCCCGATTTGCCTCTAGAATGTACGGAGAAATCTTACGCGTTTGCTTATTCTGCACACGTAGAAAATAGGAAAAATGCTTCTCTAAATATGTGCATTTGTAAAACCCTAATTTTAATGGGAGCGTGTTATCACTAGTTAAATGATTTCAATATCACTCAAGAATCCTCATAACACATTAAAATTGACGCTTAAAATACATATTGAATTAAGCCGACGGAGCCTCGCTGCGTGAGGCTTTTTAATAAGGTACTAAAGAGAAAAAAAACATTTAATTTAATAAATGTACCACCAATTTAATAAATGTAAACCATTTAATTTAGTGATAATATTTTCTAATTGAAAAGGGGTTTTACTATAACATCCGGGAAAACTCTGGCTAAGTGTAGAATATGAAAAAATGGTTGTGAGAGTCCTTAAGAGTACTTATGGAAACTACATGGCTTTTTTGTTTTTTTTTCTGTTCATTGACAATAACTAAGCGCGTATACATCTATTGTATGCATAAATGATGTAGGACTTGGCCGATGTGGGCGACATAATTGTGACGTAACTCATTGCATGTAATATACATTTTAAAAGTCAGACCGAACAATGCAAATCCTTAAAATAGGTCATTCCTACAACATTATTAACAACTATGTATAATACATGTCGGCAAGCATACAATCCGGGCTGACACAAAGCTTTTCCAAATAAGTTTTAAAGCAAAAACATAATCTTAAAAAAGTACTAGGACTGAAACAAAAAGTGGTTAGAATAAAATTTTTCTTTAGTAATTATTCAGTGTTACAAATAATATTAATTTTGTAACGCTGGAAATAAAATTAAGACTGTAATGTTATAAAGTGTAAATAGGGATTTACCTACTCCTGCAGCGCTTTTGTAAAAAATATGGTTTCAATTGAAAATATTAAATAAATTTTTTGAACAAATTTTTTAAAGTAACAGGCGACAAAATTACCGGAAACATATTAAATTGGCCTTATTGCATGTTTGATATTTTTCAATCAGATTACGTGTGTCGCCCACGTCGGACCTTAAGTTACCGTAGTATTGAATATTTTGAACATTGGCTAAAAAAATTATCTGCACCGAACAAATAAGTTTGCTGACAGACGTGTAGAAAGCAAGCTGTCTAATATTTTACCGTTTTGGCGCACTTTTTTTCGGTGCACGAAAGTTTTGACTTAAATGCAAACGTTTTGTTATACGTATATTTACTGTACTGACGTACGGTGCCGCCTTTTATTGTGCCAGGCGGTATTTTTAATGCTATTTGAAAGACAATTTTGTAGTTTAATCAAATTTTGTAACGGTATAGGGTAATAATTAAGACATTTTGTAATATTATCATTAGTAAAGGTGGAACACACTATACATGTGCCCGCTATTCAAAAATATTGTCTAAAAACTTAATTATACTTACTTGATTATTTTTTTTGAAAACGAATCGAAGGTCGCGATGCATTTAGATAAGAGTAAGTTGTTAAAATATTTTTTAAATCATAGTTACAAATTCGGAACACACGTATTAGTAAAAGTATTGTGAAAATCATATTCCGAATTATTATTTTAATACGTAAGTACTTGGTTGTTATTTGTGTCATTACTATTTTAGAAATATTTGTAAATGTTACTCTGATGTTTGGCAAAAATACAATACATATTAGTTACAAATACAACTCAAGAAGGATTTTATCAAAATCATTGTAAGTCAATTCAGTTATGATCATGCCATACATAAACGTTCTTGTCCTAACTTCTGCTGTATCTTACCTGTTGGTAAGTTGGTAAATGAGTGCTCCACTTATTCCAGCAATACTATTGAGCAGACCACCTGTTGGTGGTTGGAAACCACCTATTGGCGGTATTAACACCATTAGACCTGTCTAACATTGCTATTGCTAGTAAGTAGGATCGGCTCTAGTACATGTGGCGCCCGGGTGCAATAAATATTCTGCGCCCTTTAATATCAAAATACGCTGTCGAAATGGAATAGGTACCTACCTACTTATAAGATGTTCTCGGCGCCCCCTAACAACCGGCGCCCGGGTGCACCGCACCCCCTGCACTATAGGCAAAACCGCCCCTGCTAGTAAGGCTTAAGATCCAAAACTCAGATTTAAACTCCTAAAAATTATTTCATAAAAAATACGAACAACTAAACTAGCAACTGATAAAAGCCTCATTCACAGCAACATTTAACCGACGAAATATTAATAATCGTATGATCAATCAATAGTGTTACTTAACTTAGTTAAATCTTTTATAATGATAGTATTTATCCGGCATTCCTGTTATTGGAGAGGATACATTAAGCGGCTGTGCTATTCTTTGGTTGTGATCGCACCACACTAGCTGTACCTAGTAATTATTTATTGGTATCAACCACTTTGATAAAAGTATGTTCCTGATTTTGATTATTATCTACTTAACTAGGTATGAAACTGTGCCAAATGTGTTAGCGATTGGTTTTAGGCGTCAAACGTACTAATAAAAATGTGCGATACAATAACTAGACACAATAGGTAATTTTTATAGTAAGTATAGTTAAATAAAAATGTAGTTATTAGACGAAAATGTATTCCCCATATTACGCCTATTAATTTAAATTGTACATCGCAAACTGCTATTTTGAAGTTGTACTTTCGTTGGTGCATTAAAATTTTTGTGAATTTTAACAATGCCCGCGAACATTTAAGAACAGTTTACGCGTAAATCGAATTCGTAATAAGTATTTACACATACATTGAATATCTGTATGTATTTGCCAAAGCAGTGGGTATAACTTCAAACTGGCGTACATGTCCGTATACATGCCAGGTGCATGGACACTTTTCACTTCCTCGTGCTGTAAATAGCTAGATAGATTCATAAAATTTAAAATACTTAAAGTCGCATATTTTGTAAAATTTTGCAATTTTTGCTAGAGGATAAGTCACGATAACTATAATTACTTTGCCACGATCACTTTTAGGTGCAAATATTAATCCTGGTACTTAATTAGTATGTATTAAATATTGTATATATTTCAAATGTTCTTTTTCTTTGGTTTACTTTAATCGAGATATCATTCGATCTGAATTGTATACATATCAAAAATATTCCCAGTACTCGAATATAATTCGTCAAATCGAGCATTCCAAATAATTTTAAATCTGTTTAAATCAAAATAAACGGAGACATATTAACTGCTGTTGTTTCATTTCCGCTTCCTAAGCAGTAAGCTCGAACCGCTTCTACCTCGCTCCCATCACGCTCAAGTAACGCACGTCGGGCCGCAGCCGCCGCGCGCCGGCACGCTCGGGATCGTACCTTAGCAAAACACGACGCCTCGACAACACGGCGAGACGTCGTGCCTCGCCAGCACTAATACATCAGATCATCCGTTTCAGGGGAGGAGAGCGAGTTGATAGTACCACGAGAGCGAGAGCGCGAGCGCGAGCGCATCGGGCCGAAGCCGCCGCCCGCCGTCAGCTTCAGCATCGAGAACGAGGAGGACTCCGACGACGGCCAGATCACGTTCACGGCGCGGCCACGCCACGCGCGCCCCCGCCCGCGGCCGCGCTCGCTGCTCGTGCCGCCCGACGCGCCGCCCGACGCGACGTCCGCGCCCGCGCCCGCCGCGCGCTCGCGCTCCGCCGACGACGCGGCGCGCGCCGCCGACCCGCCCGCCGACCCCAAGCTGCTCAGCCTGAGGCGCACGGCGGACGCGCTGCGCAAAGTCAGCTCGGCGGAGCGGCTGGCGCGGCTCAAGGATAAGCTGCTGGCGCGCGGCGGCTCCCGCGAGCGCAGTCCCTCGCGCGACGACGACGACGACGAGTCGGCGCCGCTCGTGTCGTCGCCGTCGCCGCCGGTCGCGGGCGCGGATCGCTCGCCGCGCTCCGACGTCACCGAGCTGGAGTCGCCGCGCGGCGGGCTGTCGCGTTTCGACCTGATGCCCGAGCGTAAGGGCGGCGGCGCGGGCGGCGTGGCGCGCGCGGACAGCGCCGCCTCGCTGGGCAACATGGTGGAGCCGTACAACATGCGGCTGCTGGCGCACGGCTCGCTGTGGCGGCAGGACGCGCTGGAGGCGCCGCCTTGGCCGTGGGAGGAGCCCGACTCCGCCGTGTGAGCGCCGGCGCCGGTGTCAGACAGTGACATTTTCACGATTCAACTTTTAAGACATGTCGGACGCTGTACAGTAGGAAGACGCCTGTCGAATATGCGCTCGATATTGACAATGATCGCCGCGATCACTCTGACAGAAAACGCAGTACTTAATTCTAATTGAAGACAATTATGATTATTATGTTGCATTTATAAGTGTAATGTATGCCCAGAATTGTGATATTATTATCCTTAAGATATTGAAATATACTTACGTGACTCAAGCTTTTATGGTTTCATTTCAGAAGTGCATAGTAATAAAACAATAATAAGTTTCATGACTCTTATTTCAATATTCACAGCTACAAATGAATTGATTGGTTTAAAATTAACAGTGTACTTACAACTTGCTACCAGTTTCACAGGTCATTCAGTTATCTAATGCAATATAAATATTTCAAACCGATTATGATAGTAAAATTGATAATGATTTAATAAAAATTATAAATTATATTTTCAAGTTGCATAATACATAAAATAAATCATAAAACCTCACTAATGTCAACAAATTAAGTAATATAATGAGATCATTTATTAAGCAATACATAAAGCAATTTTTTGCCAGACCTTTTTGTAGAAATTTTCTAGAATATTTGATACAAAATTTAAAATTTGATATTGATACGAAAAATACCGAGCTACTTATGATACAGCAATGAATACTTTGAATATTTTTGTTGAAAAGCTACATAAATATTACAGGTAAGTTCACCTTCAAAAATATACACTTGGATGGTTTAAAAATACCGAAATATTTTATCATTGTAGAATCATTTAAAATAACATGTAAGAAACTACATTAATATCGATTATTTAATAAATTAGGTAGATGCTAACATGACGTGTTTTGTGTCTTAATTCAACACTACTTATGATTTAAATAAATAATAAAATAAAAGGAATACCTCAATGCAGTAAGTAAAAAAAATATATTATTTAATCAACGATTTTTAGTTACGGACAAGTACAGCCTCACAAATAAAATAATTAAAAACAAAACATAATCTCACGTAAGTACTCAAGGTAGGCCAATCGTGGAAACAGATCATTAAAACTTAGATATTTACAGTACTTGCATTAAAAACTTGCAAAGCTACAACTATGTTATATTACAGGTAGAGTTAACAACACGTCTCCAAAGGAAACTTCAACAAGGGCTCAGTTCACAAATTGTGCATTCAATAACACTAAACAACATTACTCCTACAACTCCTCACAAGGGATCTATAACTATGCGCTACTTTGCACACATCATACTAATAAATACCCCACTACGAACCCTGCTCAGTTGTAGTATAGTGATGAACAATGATTTAATATTTTTCAAATATATCCATAGTTACTTGCTGAAAACAAATATTGAAATTCCTTTTGAAAATTTTGTGATAAACAAAATTGTAAAAGTAGATGATTATTAGTGCAGTCAAATAAGCGATTAACCTTCGAATGTGAGATAATAAGCTGATTTATATATACCTTCATTACGGCGTTCTATAAGTTGTCTCAATAGTCACATAAAATCTCGTGTCCGCATCGCAAGTAATTGAACGTCAAATGCCAAAAAAGCAGCTTTTGCGATTATCTGTTTGTATTACTCCATTAACATCTACTATATAATTGTAGAGAGTAAAATTTGCGACACAATTTACCTGAAACATTTTTTCTTGCGCCCAACCGTTTTTGCGCGCAGCGGTCAGCTATACGTACAAATGCAAGGTCAACCGTGAAATATCTGCGAATACTACCTTGAATTTTGAATAATTTGTATTATTTTATTAATTATCACTATCAGTTAATACATTGTTTTTAATAACATTCTGAGGGTTGACCCCGTTTTTATGCTCAAATTACTGGACTATATCACTTTTAAGTATGTTGTAATTATAGTTCGGCCGTTCAGAGAATGCGTTCCTGACACATCGCGATTGAACTGACGACGTAACTTTGTAATGGCGTTGCAGTTACGATAAAAATATTTTTGTTGGTTGTTTACCGTTTTAACAATTGATGAGCATTAAAACAACATTATTATATCAATAATCAATGAATGTTATAATTTTGTGCCAAACTGAGTGTCAAATAACTTGGTAAACAATATTTTTCTAAATCTATACTGCGCTATTACAAGGTTATGTCAGCGCTTTATATTTGGAGTGCTGTGCTAACAATAACAGGCAATAATAGTATCGTAATCTGTTCTTATACAGTTATACTTTATAAAATAATACGTTTTGTTTTTCTTTTTAAGAATTTGAAAATAATGGACTATAAGATAACTTTTATTAAATATAAAAATAAAACTATGACCAAACCGAACGCGCGAAAGAAAGATGATGATGAAAGATCGAAGATGATGATGAAAGATCGAAGATGATGATGAAGACACCACCTCCTCAAGCGAATCGGAGTCTGATTAATATTCTGTACGCACATTCAATTCAATGTACTTTATTGCAACTTTGTAATAAAGAATAAATAAAACAATTTAATTATATTAATATTACCTTTTTTTGGTTTCCACTTAAATAAGTGAAATATAAATTTTAAATGATTCCGCCAATCTAAAACGAAAATAATCTTAAAAATAACGCGGCAGTTCATTTTGGAGGAACGGTAACGAACTCAGTGTTATGTTGTGCCCATCACTAGTCGTCACTAACTGATAGGTGTCAGGAACGCATTCTCTGAACGGCCGAACTATAACAGACAATACACATTGATGAGACTATATGGAATTAAAAAAAATATATGACTTCATAATATCAAAGTAGAATTCAGCATAATTTAGTTACACATCAATCAGAGCATAAAAATAGCACTCCACATTAAAATGAGTGACATGACAATTTGTCTACATTGGGCATGAAATTGTGGCAATTAAAAGTAAACTAGCACTTTTGACTTAAGACATCTGACATGGAACCTAATTTGAGCACTATTCTATTCTACTTTGCCGAGTACAAAGCTTTATACAGGAGTTTGTTAAGGAATCGAGTAGCTACTGTTATTTCACTTTTACACGTGTGGAACTTTTAATTCGGCTACAGGGAAATTCACAGCACTATTGCACAATCACACGACGCTTATTTTGCTGAGATTGGAGGTTTCTTCCTCGAGGAGTTTATCCGGGGGATCGGGGCAGCGGTTGTCTTCTGGTATATCGAATTCTCCCGATTCCTCCTCGTTGTTACCGGCTTCCTCTGCGGCGTCGATGGGCAGTTTGTCGTCGTGGGGAGGTGCGGGCGTGGTGAGGGCGCTCCACCACCCGGAGAGAGCGCCCCGGGCGTGCGACAGCGCTCCGCCTACAGCGCGGGAGGTGGTGGCCACGGCTCGGCCGGTGGTCGCCACCGCTGCCGTCACCTTGCGCCCGCCCTCCGTCGTCGACATTGTACTGTCAATAAAATAATCGATTACTTAAATAACGTTGCCCAACTTTAAGATTCATATGTGGTACTAATAAATTAATAACAATCGTAATTTTTGACAATGTTGATAATTTTACTAAATTTTATTACCAAAATAGGAGAGGTAGAAATACCGGAAGAACATAATTGTGCTTACACATCTACATCAAATGAAATAAGATAAGTTACAATATTGGGGGATAATTCATTAACACCAGGTATGACACATCCATCTATATATATCATTATTAACACATGTAAAATAAAATGCGCTTTAAAATGCCTGTAGGAATAGTCTACTATGAATTTTCCTAACACAAAAATATACTTACTGTGCAAATTTCAACTTCATATCAGCTACAGAAAGTTGACCAGAAAATGGATGCGAGGGGGTGAGATTCATAAATGCTTCAATATCTCCATTATTTGTTAATTTTAACCATTCTTGATAGCCAGGTGTAGCTTTGAAAGCACTCATAAATTGAACATTGTATGAATCCATTTCTCTACTGCCCTCTGAAAAATTATCACAAATATAATTTAAGGGCGTAAAGTAACATAAAACCAGCGATTATGTCAATAACTTAATTTATATCGGTAATTTATACTTCAATATTATCGCGATAGCCAACTATGGCCTCAACCTCTTGCATTACGAGTCTCCTCTTAGGCATCGCAACCCAGCAATGGGACAGTAATGATTTGCGATCACGATGACAGAAACGTTAACATGTAAAATAATACAGTTTTACACAATACTCAAAGTAGCAGTGAAAGTACATTCAAATGATCACCTGGTAATAACGAGGTCCTCAGTAAATATATAAGGTAACTGGCAAATTGATCCCGAATCCAGGCGTCGCCCTGCGTGGGCCCGTGTCTGACCACGTGGTCAGCGAACCGCAGGTCCTCCGTCCCCAGCGCCAGCTGCCGCCTCAACACCATATCCGCCGTCTCTATCCTCATCTCGTTCAACTCAACCAACACGTCGAACAGCTGCCTCTTCTGCTTGAACAGAACGTTCGACGCTCCCACCACGAACCCCTGCACCGCACTGTCTGACAGCAAGTCCAAATAATTGAGCGACAAATATGGCAAGCACAGGTACCCGTCCTCGAACAGCGGCAACGGAAACCCACACTCAGTTTGGTCTATCTGCCCGGTCAAGTTGTACAGGCCGTCCACGCTCATGTCCCGAGCCATTGTTGGACTTTGCTGTGAATCGGGCACAGACTTCTGGCTCTTATATTTCTCCCCGATACTGTGACACTTTTCTCGACTGGTTACCTCTTGCCTGTCTACTACGTCGCAGAGTATTGTCTCGTCAAAGCTCTGCCTACTTACTCTATCTTTCTCCTCCAACAAGTTTCCGGTCTCTTTTGGCGAGAGCTCCTCCTCGATCTGGCTTGACCCATTCACATAATTTTCCTCAGGTACTTCTGAATTTGGAGCGATTATTTCAAGGTCTTTCTCGTTTATCGTAGTTGGTATTGGTATTGGCGACAAGGGCCTCGATAATCTAAAAACGCGCCGACAATTTTAACAAAATCATAACTACTAAATACTAATTCTAAAACATAAAAGCCAAACGACTTGTCGTTTTCCGGCTAAAGGCTTAAGAGCCACTTTTTCGTTTTATCTTTCCTCTTCCTTATTTCGTTGGCCGGCAACGCATGGGTGATGCTTCTGGTGTCCGTGGACGACGGTGAGCAGGCCCGCCGCCCGTATGAGGCTTGACAGTGAACACTTACCATCAGATGAGTCATCTGCTTGTTTGTCGGCTATTAACATAAAAGAGTCTTGGTTGTCATGTTAAAAGACTAATTTAGTATAGTAGGTAATGTCTGTACTCAGATTACTCAGGTATTAATTTTATTACTATTTTCAGATGAGCAAAGATTGAAATCCAATTATTAGAAAGAAACGACATAATTATACATATTTTATGATTGTGGCACTAAAATGAGTAGTGTGTATATAGAAAAGACCTTGACTCTCTTTTCACCAGGTGTATGTAGAAGTTGTATAAGCGTTTATTATAATTATTACATAATTTACTTACGTGACGTTAGCAGCACGCGAGAGACCATATTCTAAACAACGTGGCAACAGAGAGACTAATGTCAGTAGTGTAGATGAGAGCGGTCCCGCTGGAGATCCATAAATAAGCACCTTCCTACGCAGTAATAATAGCTTAAAAAGTAATAAAGCTTTATGCCTCCAGTTTTCTACCAATTTCTGAACTGTTAAACCTGTAAAGATAAAACATTTATGATAATCAGTAGTTATAGTGATCTAAAAATATCCAATTGTAACAGTTAGATACATGTAGCAATGATTATGACTCTTTGAAATGATGTTTCAATTAATCATGCATCTGGAAAGACATAAGAATTAAGTTTAATTTGTTCAATAACTGAATGTAATGTAGTCACGTGTTTGTATTACTGAAGTGATGTTATAGGGACTGATTTATAAAAGATTTACTATAATTATAATTCTGGAGTGCCATCAATCCTTAAAGCCAAGCTAAACTCCCTTGCATGTGGTGTATCCTGCTAAAGCAATGGTATCTAATTCGAAAGATACTTGTACTAGGTGGTATGATTCTTTACCTGCCTGGATGCTTAAGATATAATTATTTATTTTAAAAGATACTCATAGTGCTAACAGCCAATATCAAGGCACACTACACACCATAACACACAAAATTATAATAATTATATTATACAGTATACTGTTACAATATTAGTTGTAGTGTCAGAGAGTAAGTTATCAGTCAATCTTCTGCTTTTGCTGACAGCAGGTTGCTGTTGTCAGCAACACACAGACCACTTAACCTATAGACTACGCTTTGAAAGGGGTATGCATTCGCCAAAGTTAGGCAGTGACATTGCATAACAGCCGGCCCCGCCCCTTTTCACATCTCATTTCGCCGCCGAGAGTCGAAGCGAAAGCTGTCATAAGCTGTGTCAGTGTTCCCAGGAAAAATATACAATTAAGCTGATAAAATGCCGTTTTGTTCAGTGAAATGGTGTGGAAAGTGTAGTAAAACATCTAGTCTCAAGAAAGATGGAATTACATTTCACCGGTAAGTCATGATTCCCTTGATAATCATTAAAATAATTAATTATCAATAATAAAAATTAGATGACACATAGATTGGCTGACTTTGACGTCTTTTTTCACGTCACTTTCTTTCGTAGTTAAATTCACATAACGCTATTGCGCTCTCACAACGTCAATTGTTACTAGTGACGAGACAATGTGACTTAAAAAATAAGCTATCGATTAAATGTCAATTAAACAAGGAGATAAAATGTACCTACCTAAAATACAACTACTTCATATTTATTTTAAAATTTTTAGGTCAGATGTTTTTATTTTTGTTTATGAAAAGGGCTCAACTGTGTCTTCGTATTACTAGTATTGAAGTACGTTTTTAATTATGTAATATTAATTATGTATTACGTTTAAGGTTTCCAAAGTGCTCTGAAATGAAACAAAAATGGATCAACGCAACTAAATGAGACGACAATTGGTTTCCTGGAAAAAAAACACGTAATATGTTCACGTCATTTTACGGAGGATTGTTTCCGCCCTATATGTGGAAATCAGCGTTTATTATTCGAAACTGCAGTGCCTATACTAATGTTGCCTTGTTTGGTAAGCTATTTATTCTAATACCTAATTTTTATTCGTTTTCCGTTCGTCTTAATTTACATCTAGGTATTTTTTTATATAGGACAGGGGCAAACGTGCAGGCGGCTCGCCGGATGGTAAGTGATTAGCGACGCCCATTGAGTTGAGTCTATTTTTACTTTTGCGATTTTAATAGCCATTGACCATTATACTGTGCCAGAAGTAGATACATGCACAAATTGCTTACAATACAGCTTAGCTGTCGCAAAAACAATGTTTTTGATAATTTAACCATTCTGTTATACCTGAGTACTTATGTTCTTTTTCCCCTTGTCAGGAAAGTGTTCAAGAATTCGCGGCGAGAACTGAACTCAATTCCGGAAACAGCTTTTAAAAAATGTTTTGATGATTGGATTATTCGTTGGCGTAAGTGTACCGTTTCTGAAGGAGCATACTTTGAAGGCGATAAAATAAATTTGGATGAATAAGAAACATTTTGTGTATTATTGATCTTTTCCCATTACTTTCTTGACAGAGTAGAATGAATATAACTTAACATGATTTTTTTTATTTTTCCGTGACACCCATAAACTTTAGTTTTTATTTTTACTTTATTTATTTAGACCCACACCACAACATAACGACAACACACAATATGACAATAATTTCTGATATGAACTTCAATTACAATTACAAGGGTAACTAAACATAGTACTATAAAAATTCTGTTATACTACATTTAAATAAAATATAAAGCATGTGTGCACACTGCAGATATCGATAACAAGAGATGTCTTGCCCAGCACTAGTGATCTATCATTAACATTGTCAATTTTGGCGCGTCATTGAACGGGCCAATGTAAACTAGCCTACCTCCCCCCGCAACCCGCCATCTTTTAGCGATTTTGTTTTCGTACTAAAGTTCGTAAAAGCGTCGTCTATAGGTTTAGTGGTCTGTGCAGCAACACAAAGACATCACAAACACTGATATCTGTGATTTTTGTGGATATCCAATGGGGGCAATGGCCTCTTACCATGGTTGCGTGCTTATCAGCTCTTGATTTGTAAATATTTAAATGCAGTATGAGAAGAAATTAAATAATGTGTCTTTTCTGTTGTTACCAGCAACATTACTCACATAACCCATAGCTCTAACTATACAATTGTATACCAAACCTCGTACATTTACAATCATATCAACAAATAATACAGATTACAGTATACTTTTACCTTCAAGTGTTTGGTCGATCTGAACCGGGCAGCTGTTTAAATGTCTATAAGCATCTTCTAAAAGCTTGGTCTGTGAAAAATCACCCTGCACAAACCAAGCACGCACCACCAACTCCATTTTAACAGCAAGTCTGCCGAACAGTGGTGCCCGGCAAACCACACATACACTTTTTTGTACGGAGCTACGAGTCATATCTTCTGTCTTTTGCACCACTTGCTGTAATAGTAAATAATATTTTATATTGCTGTATTTGATATATGTTAAATGGACCGTGTGGTGGCAACATTCCCATGTACACATATAATACATAATCGCAAAATAATATTGTTTCATTCCAATGTCAATGAGCAACTTAAAATGCAGGTTGTCCAATTCTTTATAGGCTGGCAGTACTTCACTATTGTTTTGGGTGTTAAAGAAATGATATTAGTATCATTTGAATGATAAAAATATTCTATTGAAATCCAAGCAATAATAAATTCAGATAACATCTCCACTAATAAGAATACTAAGCAGTTTAGCATACAAATGCAAAAACATATCAAATCCTGGTCAAACATGGAGAATAATACTTTAAACTGCTTCTGCTCTTAACAACTGAGATTGAAAATTTAATTTCTTTTGGCCAATCAGGGATTAGGAAACGGAGATTAATCTCTAAGATAAGATATTATATTCCTTGTTAAGACAATGTAACAGTAGTTTTCTAGAAAAAACTTACATTTTGCATAGTATAATTAAGTGATCAACCCATGGCAACATGGCTTGGCTTGGCTACAACCCATTAATGGCCCACTACTGAGCACGGGTCTCTCCTCGTACCTGAGGAGGCCTAGAGCATACTCCACCACGCTGCTCCAGTGCGGATTGGTGGAGGGGTTAGTGGCCAACCCAAGTGTCGGAAATTTTAAGCCGCCCGAAGGTATCCGACATGGCTTAACGACTGCTACCAAATGATAACAACCGGGACCGACGGCTTTACGTGCCCTCCGAAGCACGGAAGCGCTCAAGAAATTTTTGCCACTAGCGGTCACCCATCCAACTACCGACCGCGCCCGCTGTTGCTTAACTTTGTCGATCACTTGAGATCGACGCAAGCCGCCGGGCTATGAGCCCATGGCAACATGAGTGTTATTATTAAAATAGATGAAATAATACCTCTATTGGAATTTGGCGAAAACATGATATTCCATACACTGTATGTGCTGGCTCTGTTAGTCCAGGCAAATTAAAGAATATAGTGTCCGAGAGATAGTTGTGTGACCCATCGGGCAAGGCCAGTGCTGGAAGATGCCTCCATGCTGGAGGCAGCTCCGATGGACGGCCTGGCACTATCTCTGGGTAGCAGTGCTCCACCTAAAAATGTTGTCATGTAAAAATAAAATAATGATACAAATATTGTTTTTAAATGAAATTATCATGGAATCAAACTTGACAAAGAACTTGAAACAAATATCAAACAGATGTTAAATCATCGATACTTTTTTATGTAAATAATAATTGCATTATAAATATCACTAATTATAAATGATCAAATCTTTTATTCTAATAGTCTCGTGATATCATATTGATCCATATACCAAATGAATCTCCGTGCATTACCCAATAGCAATGACTTGCTGATATTGTTGGATAATTTGTCAGTAAATGTTAAAAAATAGTCATTGCGAATGACTATTTGCCCAATAGATTACAATTTATTACTCAGAAATCAGTAACATAAGCATTATGTAAAGTTTCAACTTAAAGGTAAACACAATTCAATCAATTATATTTCTAGTTACCAATGATAATGATTATTTAAATAACCTATGAGAATATTCTTCATCAGGTTACATGGTATTTCTTGTTTTGTATTTTATAATAATAATAATAGAAATACATAAAATTATGTTATTGGTAATATGATAAGTACGATAATTAATATAGCGACTTGATATATTTTGATAGTGATCACTAAGGTTACTTCGAGTTTTACTTCGATAAGTTAAAGTGTATTTAATAAATAATATTGATCAGTGAAGGTATGTAACGCCTACATTACCTGGCATCCTTTTTTATGATGGAATCCCACCACTATTATATTCAACACAGGTTCATTTATAAACGACATACTGCTTGCAGTCTTAAGGTTTTACGGTGGAACAAACATTTTAAAAATATTGGTAATACCTAGTGTGCAATTTACATAATTATCACAATCAAAATCAACGCATGGCAAAATAATGAATACGCGCAAATCTAAAGAAATGAACAGATTTCAATATACTAAAATAAAAAGAGTAGAGACTAGAGATTTATAGACGACATTAGATACATAGGAGATAGATAGTTATACGAATCCACAATCCACAGATTCCACAGATTACTTTTTATTATACGGAAAGATGAATCAAACAAAAAAAAACGATGCACAGACTTTGTACGTTTTATTAAATTCTATTCATAGATTAAGTACAGATGTTGTATTGTAGAAGAGATACAGAGTTAAGTACTCTTCCTTCTCCTTTAAATATTTTTTTTCATTTAATATTTTTGGTAGTATTGATAATACTGACCGAAACCTGAACCGTACCTACTTACTAAGGCTTGAACAAAACGGGGTCCTTACGTACTCTTAAGCTCGGACATAAGCATCCGAAATCTTTGTTTTGGCCACAGTATTGCGATAACGCGAAAATTTGCGTTGTCGCGACACGTCTGGCCAAAGAATTCACGAATCATCTCCGCGAATACGAATGCCAATGCCCTTCGCCAGTGTTGCCAACCCAAATTTTAGAAAAGTAGTAGATAGAGAACAAAAAATCGGTAGAATTAGGTAGATCTACCTATTGGAACGAAGTTCCTTACGGCAGGCTTGGAGGGGATAGGTTTTATTTAGGAACTGAAAAATATGTGATAGTAAAACCGTAAGAAAAAATGCGTGGAATAAAAGCGTTAAATGAGACGTGCGCAGGCGCGATAGTCGCATACACAAGCGAGTAAAGTATAATACCTTTCTCTTTCTCCCTCTTTCTTTTCGTTCGCCGTTGCCTTCATTAGCCGAAGGAACTTCGTTCCTACCTGGTGTCCCACGACACCACACATTTTATTTTCTACCGATTTTTACCTAAGTAAGTACTCAGGGCCGCCTCTACCCGTATTATTAGCACCCGCGTGCAACTTTTTGCCAAACCCCCCCCCCCTCCCCCTAGGCTCAGTCGGTCACTGGTTCATTCGAATTAGTGGCAAGTTTACTTACTATAATACTCGTATGTCGACTAAATTACTAATTTTAACGTTTAAGCACAGTATTACACTACTGATTTCATTAAAATTTTGGTAATATTTGATTTTTAACGGATTGTTTTGATAACTTTAAAAACCGGTACATCTAAAGGTCAAATCGGTAGACAGGTAGACTAAGACCGAAATCGGTAGATCTACCGGAAAGTTGGTAGATCTTGCATCACTGCTGTGATTGTTTAGTTGTTCTAGTGTTTTTTTTGATGTGGTCAAGCACTTCGTCATTGATCGCAAACGATCTTTTATCGTGACAACGCGAATACGAATCTTCGCGTTCAAGTGTGGCCGTAGCATTAGAGTTGGAAGAAAGGGTTATGAATAAATTAAATTTCAATCCGCCATATAAATGGAGCTTAAAATTTTCGCTACATATTCCACATCTGTGATACTTTTGTTCGTAGGTGTCAGAAGCATCAATATCACCTGTTTGCATGCTTCGTAAGAATTATTTACCTTCATAAGTGTTACATTAATAAAGATTATTAGTTGTTTTTCATTTTCAGTTAATGTGTTTCGTCTATACTTACCTAAATTTAGGCCCGCTAAAGTTGAAGTCATTTAACGCAAATAAACATTATCTATTCTTTCGTTCGATAAGAAAAAATAAATAGTCCTAGGTTTTGTTTTAAGTTGGCTTCACGGATGTCCTCCGCAACACTCCAGCAAGTAGGGACGCCAACTACCCTCTTTTAGCCACCAAGATTACGCAGTAGCCGCTTCAGTGCAGTCGCTGCTTCTATGTGTAATTTGTACCGCTGCTTCTATGTATAATGTGTAATTGTGTACACCAATCACTATTGCTTAATAATGGTACACCAAATATTTTGTGCTTTATATCGTGGTCATAACAAAGTTCTCCCACTACGGTATTCACTATTCGGTGTTGATATTGAAATATTTTATTGATATTTGATATTAGTTGATATTCAAATAATATCTGTGGAAATGAACCGGACAATCGGGACAATCCATGGACAATCGGCCATTCACGGTTCACGGAAGTTCTTCAGAACTTTCGGAAGGGGCACAGAGCCACAGACAGATTTCGTGTTGTCACCAGTCAGATTGACTTTACGTAGATTCTATGACGTAGTTAGATAAGTCATTCATTTATCTGTGGTTGAATTGAAACTTGAATGAAAATAAATTTGCTGAAGATTTGCTAAACAAAAAACTTCACTGTTTTTGTTGTTCGTAGTGAAATATCTCGTTATATTTTTATATAGTGCAAAAGATAATTAACGTTGATTATCTACTTAATTTTACGCATTTATACGTAAAGTGACTGTGCTGATAACATTTGTGCATTTTATTTGTTTTCTAAGAAATGTATGCGTCGCCATTTTCGCACCTATCACTCATTGCACCGATATTTTTCTAACTTGAGTGATATTTATTTAGTACATTGTTATCGTGAAGGACACAGAATTATTGTTCTACGCGTGTTAAAATTTTAAAACTTTATTTGAAGTGGATCGGACATTGCTTCCTAAACAGGTTAGAATTTACTTTTAGATTTTTTAATTATGTAAAAGTAATTGTATTGTACCTGTAATCATCGTCGAAAGCATTAAAGTAATATTTTGAGTGAGTGACCCAATTAATTCTATTCTGTGAGTACGTATTACTGTATATCAATCAACATAAAAGTTAACGATTACGATAAACATACTCGGTGTCTTTGCGTTCAGTCGTTCGTCTTAAAATTTCAAGGTCTTATAATATAATATATCTTATTATGATATCTGATATCTGAGTGACTTTTTATGGTTAATTTAATAGTATAGAAGTAACAAGCTAACAAGTAAAATTTTAAACTGGCAGTACTAAACTAAACAAAACCGACGATGTGTCAACTTATTACAGGTTTAATCACAAGTTCTTATTTATTTTTATATTTGAAGCGAGTAATTTCCATTTATGTAATACTAACATTCAGTTGTTCATTGTCTTGAATCTAAAAGTATTGTTTAATAGAGTTAACATTTCAATTACAAAAAAGGCTCCTTTTGTTTCCCTGCTTCCTCTGATCTCCAAAAATGTACGCCTAGAAAGGTCATTTTGATTATTTTCTTAGAATATAATCAATTATCTGACTTAATTATTACTTATTAAAATAAGTATTATCATAGCATGAGGTGTTATTCTATTAACATGTGTTTACTACTATGGTCCTTATTAAATTATCACTAAAATACATTTTCTTCTGTGGAAAAGATCCTGGGTTTCTATTCTCGGACAAGTCAAATATTTTTGTTGTTGTTTGTCATTCCCTTGTTGTGGTATGACTGTGATTCACTGTGTTTTTGTATTGGAGTACATTGTAATCTTTATGATATTTTGTAATAGATGCTACAATCAATATAGTTTATCAGGGGTATCCTAATGTCTTGTTTATATAAGACATGAGGATATCCTGATATCTGATCCCTGATCTGATCTGAACTTTCATTACAACTTGCTTTCTTCCATTACAAGTTGCTTGAACTGATTTTTTCTCCTGTTTCTAATCGCAATCTCAATATATAAATATGGGACATAAGAGGATGTCGGGTTGGGTATTATATATAGACCAGGGATGGGCAAAATTAATGAAATGCGCCCTCCAAGATTGCTCTACCTTTTTTCTTCAAAACATTACGTATTTTCAAAATCAGATGTAGTTAGTTTCTCAGGGTTCGAAGAATAACAGAACAACAGATGGACTGTATTCTTTCATTATCAAATTTTCTTATGTCAAAGTAGCCATAAGTTAGAAGTTTGGATATTCTGATTAATATTTCACCGTCATCACAACCCATAACTGTCCCACTGTTGGGCACGGGTCTTCCTCTCACAATGGGTACAGGCCATAGACCAACATGCTGGCAAAGTGTGGATTGGTGGACTTCACACACCTTTGAAAACATTATGGAGAATTCTCAGGTGTGCAGGCTTCCTCACAATGTTTTCCTTTACCGTCGTTTAACCACTCGGCTATCACTGCTTTATATGCATTATGATTAATTATGAATACTGCTTTATCTTATATATAAAATTATCATGTTACAATGTTAGTTACCATACTCCTCCAAAACGGCTCGCCCGATTCTCATGAAATGTTGTGCGCATATCGAGTAAGTCTGAGAATCAGCCAACATCTATTTATCATACCCCTAAATGTTAGGGTTGTCCACCCTAGATTTTTAATATATATATTTGATAAAAAATACACATCATACCAAATTTTCACCCTACCCCCACCCCTCAAATTTAAATCGCGCTTTAATCATTCACAATCTATATGGCGGAACAACGTTCGCGGGGTCAGCTAGTATTTATTATGAATTATTTACCTAAAGCTTTTTGTCTTCGATATTCCTTTTTCCAACTGATTTCACTTGTGCACTCATAAATTGTTTACAGAGATGCAACTGGTACACATTATATACAATTTGCTTTAGGTTTAACAATTAAGTTTTAAATATCCGTCTGAATAGTTATGGAACATAAGGATTTATTATCAATACTGACATTAAAAATGCAAAAGTTACTATGTATGTCTGCTACCTTTTGTGGGGTGGCAATTAATTATACCTAATTTGGATTTTTTATCATGGGGTATGCGGTGAGATTTTAGTGTTATTATTTTGAGTCTTTCAGGAAGTAGCGTAGGGTTGTCACATTTTAATTTATTCATAATATATTTCTACATTATTTAACATTATTGTCTTTAACGCTTTTATAAATATTCTTATTACCCTATACACCAACACTATGTCAACCAAACCACAAAGATTATAAAAAATATTGGCCATAACAAAAATGTAACCAGTATTCAAATGGTAGCTTCAAATAAAAAAATATACCAATCGAATAGAGAACCTCCTCCTGTTAGAAGTCGGTTTAAAATCATGTTATATGTAATTTGTTGTTAAATTAATATTTGAGCTTGTATAAGTTGTGGAAATCGGATATATTCAGTTTATCATGATAAAATATGTTACTTAATCAAATTGCTGGCGCTTATCTTTGTACTTTTATATCTGAATGACGAGTATTGTTATCGTCGACATTCTTACGTGAATCTACACGTTTGAAGACATGAAGAACTGTAATGATTAGGGCATATGCATTTTATGAAGTAAAATTGACATATTTTAGTTTGTGCCGATTAGTATAAATACACATCTGCAGCATTAAAACGAGTATACAAATATGTATAGTTGCATAGCTGTATTATACATTAAGTTTGTAATAAGTTGACAACAGGTGTCGGTTGCTTCCCTAACTCATTCAAGGCCGACGGCTTCTCTTCGTGTCCTCATAAAAGACCACTCCCGTCGTTCGACCGGACATATCTTATTTCTACAATTTGCTCTTTGTTCGCAGGATTCAATGGATAACACGATAGATCCGTAGGCATGACGGAGAAGGTACTATACCCAGGTAAGTGGATGCTGTACATAAATAATAATACTCGTAAACCGAGCACGCTGCAAATAACTGCTGGTAATAAACACACAGAACTTTGAGACATCTTAACAGAGCACTTTCATCGGTTTAATAAAAATAAAGTTACAAATACTAAACTTGATCAACGTGTGTTCAACGGCGTTTTGCTTGGCAACAAGCTTGGTGCAAGGAAGGTGCATATATATCATCCATGCACCTTACCATTAGCCATACCGTTATCCATTGGATAACGATGACCAGTTATCGTCATGTGACCCGCTCTGCTCGTTTATCGGCTGTTATCGTAAGAAATATGTACATAAGTCTCTAAACTCAACTTTTTCAAATCAAAATGTTTAAGCGAAGTATGTCGGTCGTTATGCGTAAAAAAGTACGACTATGCAGCTAAAAATGCGATAGTGACGCGACCTCGCGGCCATGTGTGCCTGACGTCAGACACTAGAGGCAGAGCTGTGAACAGCCACCGATCAATAAGGGTCTACATTCCTTCAACACTGCGAACCGCCGATCAATCTTCACGCTCCCCCTTCACATTGGAGCCAATCGTGAATTTTGCACATTGAGAGCACCTATAACATTCATTTGATTTGATAACCTTCATTTGACACGTAACTTGTTTATCCTATTAGCACTACAGTATAGAAGTAAAATATTAAGTAAGTAAATAAGAAACGTTAATAGTATGCCCTCAAAATGACCTGGCAAGTTATCAAAATATCCAACTTCATTCTCATCTTTGCTGCCTATATTTAATAATAGGAGAATAATATGAATTATAAGTAGTCATAAACATTAATGGCGAAGTAATTAACTTTATAATGGCTTTGAAGAAAATAGTTATAAGAATATGCCATACAACAAGATTATCTCAGCTGTAGACACGGTAGTAATTATATCGTTGAAAATTTGTATAAGCTCTCAACTGCTCAAGAATACTGCATTCTCTTATATAATTCCATAAAATCTGTAGGACATACATCTGTAGGGCATACTGGAGTGGCTGATACCGTAATATATTAAATTTAACTTACCTACTCTAATTTACTTGTCTATAAAAATACTTAGATATTATGATAGCATTGTTGTAATGTGTATGACAATCGTCAAGAATAACTTCAGAGATCACGATATAAATAACCACTTCACTACCTATAATAATTATATAATAATAATTATGTGCATTTCTTATTCTAATTTCTTGTTGTTTCCCACTGATTATGGGCATAATATTTACTTGAAAGGTCATGCTTTGAATTTTTATTTTTATTACACGGTGCCGATAGAGACAAAACATTTGACAGCCATGTGCTGGAAAGTGTAGCGAATAAGCTCAAGGTGACCTGAAGGCTCGTAGGTGACATTTATAAGAATGCTCGAACACTACAAATTGAAACGGAAATGTCCACTTGCAATAGTTGTAGCGATATACAAGATGTCCATCCTTTTTGATGCACGTGAGTACCTACTTCGTTCGATTTTATAAAGTGGCGGGTTTTTTAAAAACGATTATCACTTTTGTAATTCAGTAGCCAAACCGAATACAGATACAGAAAATACTGACAAATTATCCTAGCGAATGAATTGTTCTCAGAAACAAAAACTACAGCAGAACCTTCTTTACGGAAGGCAAACGATAAAGGTCACAGTTTCAAGGTTGATGCATAAATCGATTGTATTGATAAATATTAAGATAACTGAAGGTTTCTAAAAAAGTTGTTATAGATAATATATGAGACAATGGAGCAATTAATTTATTATTATTTTATAACCGTGTATTTGTTGGTCATTATAATTTAGATATAGGAAACTGATGACGCTCCTTCATAATCGCTTTTGTCGAAATGTTATATTGAACAAGTGCAGAGTGCAGCTACTGCAAAGTGCGTTTGAGGACGTGGCGTGGCATAATCGCGTGAAATGTGTTAGGAACTTATCTGGGCGAGGACGCTATGTACAAATACCGGTCTTGTTTACAATTGTGTGCGGTGCATGTGCATCGGTTGACGCATCGCTGTTGAATCTTTACATGGAGTGCGAGGGCCGAGGAAGTATGTAAAGCGCGTACATAAGACGTGGATCGATGCCGGGAGTCGACACCCACATTTTCTCGTACCTACCCAATTTTATTCGCCTTCACTCACACCATCCACTGCGTCGAGCGTTAAGACAAATCTGTCTTTGTGTGAGCGCGGCGTAACTTAAACAGAGCTATTTACAATACTGACATAACGAGAGGCAAATGCCTCGAGTTGCAAATAGAACTCTTAATCATTCGTGGAATATTTCTATTCTAAATAGGTAACCTAAAGGTGTACCTGATTGGAGTTTTTGCGAAATTTAATACATACTGGAAAAATAATAGCGATAGAAATAATAGGCAATTCATTTTAATATGTTTTTACGTGAGGGGTCATTCAAGTATTACGTAAGCGCAACAGGGGAGCGGGGGGTCTTTGCTGTGATTACGTCAGCAGTATAAACATTTTTTTTTCACTTTTTGAGATTTCCCACCATTTAAAAAAAACAATCTCTTGAATCGATAAAGAAACCATTGAATGCAAGTACTAATGTATACGTAAGCATGGGGGGGGGGGGGGGGGTAAGGGATTTGCTTACTTTTGGTGACGAGGTGGAGGGGGGGGGGGGGCTTAAAAATTGCAAAAAATCTGCTTACGGTAATACTTGAACGGCCCCTGATCGCTAATACTTATTGCTTATCTCTTTACTGCACATGCGCACGGTTTTGTGTCCTTGACTTCGTCCGACTCGACTCGTCTACAGCATGCATCATCGAATTTGTAGATATTAATATTGTTGAATATACCTACCTGAACGAAAATGGACGATTCTATACAAAGTTTTGCTCACATTCAATTTGATCACACATTGTCAGATAGTTCTTTAACACATAGAAAGTGTAGAATGTAGCGCTACGATTCTTTTGAAAGTTTGCTTCTCAAGTTGCAAGAGCCTAACAAAACAATAAACACATTAAAAATTTTACTCAATATTCCAGTCATACTTCTGAATCTGCTCAGACGTTTTCGTAAACAAGAAAGTGCGCCTCGATTACATGGCAACGATGTTTCTGCTTGGTATGATTTATTTCCCCATGGATCATTTTGTGTCTCCTACGAGATGATTCGTCGTCATACGTGGCTGCATAGTGTATGCACAAACGAGCAGTATAATATTCGTACTCATATAATAGGGCCAGTGAACTGGGCTGGGGGCTGGGTGCACTGTGGCTCTACTCTACGAGTGAAACCCAGCGGCGCTCGAGGTCAACGAACTGTTCATTTCGCTGCATCCGTTGCAAATACTCCGCCGTGCATCGGTGTTGCCACCAATTTTGTCGAGTTAATACACCACTTTTTAGCTGTTTAACCAAGTGAAAAAGTGGTTTGTACGGTAAAGAAACTACGAGCGAGCTTCACTCGGCAATAGAAAGTTGTAGCAGTTGTGTCTTAATAACAACGTTTGAGACCCAGAATGACAACCTAGTCTATTCTCATTGGTTTAATTCGATTGTACTTCAAGTCAATCGACGATTTGCGAAACACACTTATTTATTTTGCTGTGACCGAACCATGTTGCAATTGCAATCATGTTTGAGGGCCCAAACTTTTTCCATGTAATTAATTATTTATCTAAATGTTTGCCAGGACCACCATAGTTATATGGATCCTACATACAGCTATTTTTTATCGTTGTCATCATCCTTCAATTAGCCGTCAAAAAGTATTCTTCACTTAACGTATCTTTATAATATTAGGCTAATTATTTTGAAGTTTTACTTCTTACACAAGTTTGCTGCGTCCCATTTAGGGGTAAAACTAGAAAGTAGAATCGAGTTGAGACACATCAGAACGTAGCCATTGTGACTTGTGAGCGTTACGTATGTAGGCGACAGTCACATTGTCAATGAGTTGTGCCTGTGGTTATAGGCTAATCGATATGTTTTTTAATGAGATTTGAACTCAGTTCAGAACTATTTTAACCCTTTTTATAATTCGACGGCTAAGGCATATAAGGCATGTTAAAATGCCTATTTAAGCTTCTTTGGCATCTATGTGAATATGATACAACTAACGTTTCTCACCAAATTCCACAAGCTTAATTCCGGTACATCTATTAACATTTTAGTTAGTCGTTGTTATTGATCCTTTTTTTCAACAAAATGTTTAGTAGATACTAAGGAATCGACCATGACCGCAATCTAACCAATCATCAATTTTATAAAAAAATATGCCAAAGGAATTGTAAGAAATATACGCTTTAGGAAGGGATTTTCTAGAGATGTAAAATTATGTAGAGTATATGCCTACTTATAACTTTTTGATGATTCATTGAAGATTTGAGATATCTTTGTATAAGAAAGTCGTGTTAATTACTCTATTTATATATCTGTCTACTTCCAGAAAGGATTTAACCAAGAAACGTAGCTCGATAAAGTTCATGACACTGAAGGTGAAGTTTGAACTTGAGCGTACGTTCGTCTTGGAACTAGTGTTCAACCTAGAAGAAAGTAGCGAACTGGTTAGAGGAGTTCGGCCGCGGCTAGCGATGGAATGTTTGATGTTACAAGTTCTGGCCCTACTTGTATTACGTTCTTCGCACTTTGCACGTTTCGTTCCACAAGTCCTTATGACGACATTACAGTCCTTGGCTAAGGTACTTAATAGGTATTAATGTAATAGTTACTTGGCGATATTATGTATGAGAAAAATAGTTTTAAATTTTCCAATCATCCATCAGTCATAATTATAGCCTATTCCTATAAAAATCTCCATTACATTGGCGTTACATCCACTGCCTACAAACGAAATCATCTCCCGTTAATTGATTACCTCTTAGGCATTTAATCCAGAAGTGGCTTAACTTCGTCGATCTTTATGAAAACCCCAATCTATCGAGCCTGCAAAAGATTAAGAATAAAAGTACTTAAAAATCCTTAAATCATACTTAACGTTTCATATTTTACGTGTCTGACACATAAAATATGAAACGCAACATCGCTTCCCGTAAATGATAAAAAGTGGTTTTAAAATAACCGTGATCGGGTTGGTTTTGCGGGCGCTTATCGACCGGAACCTCACTCCGGATCGGTGTTCGCAAGTCAACCCTTTGTAGTGAGTGAGTGGCGGTTTCAACCACCCCCTCACCTCGCTTGTTCACGAGCGCACTAATGAGTCAAACGGGGCGGCTAACCAACGCATTACTGCTCAACTAATTTCTACGTCTTTAAATGCATGCCCTATAATACTTTAAATCATTACGAATAGGATAGAAATAAAATAAGAACAGAGAGATCTTTTTATTTTTTGTACGTTGGATTGGAACTTGGAACGCTCTAGCAGAATATCTACTAATTCTGATGAGACAGTGGCGTAACAGTGGAATAGAACATATATTATTGTACATTAATTATTCAATTATAAAAAACATTCTACCGAGTTTTTGTCTGTCTAAAGGCAGATACGCTGTGTAGGTTGGATGTTAATTATTCCATTTTATTCCCGAGCGGAGGAGTGGAGGCGAGCCGGTGAAATGGTAGCCGTTGTAATTTTACTTGGCGGCGGAATCCGCACAATGGTTCGTCGCCTCTCGCCCACGGGAACTGGTTTTGCGTTGCGTTTGTCAACTCGCGAACTTTATTGCATTTGCGAATGCAACGCAGGACCCTCACTGTTACATAATTTATTTTATACAACGATTACTAAGATTTTAATAGCGTTTTAAATGTCTCCGCGGCTCTCGAGTGGCGAATAATTATGTGGTGTGTACGAAGTGACGCTTCAAACGCGAGAGGAGGGAAAGAAAAATCTTTTAGTGTCGACATCGGGGGCAGGGGAAGAGCTGGGTGTTTAGGGGTGCGGTCGGTGGTAGGAGGGAGTTATATAGTGACGCGATCACGTGTACATTTTGCAGCCTGTATTGATCCTGTCGTCTTTTTCTTGTTAAATGCGGCAGCTCAGTGTGATTTTTGCCAATTGTACTCACTATTTAGTGGGCTATCGTTAGGACGATAACGTCATTTAGCATTAACTGCCGATATATTTTAATGTATTTACGCGGTAAGGTAATTGAAAGTAAATTCAAGTACACAATTATTCCAATTTTATTGATAGACAATAAAATTCGTGAACTAATTATTTGTTACAATGGTGGTGAGTTATTTCGATTGTCTTGAAAGATTTGTATTTCGGTATTATAGTATAGTACGTGTAGATATATAAGACGAGGAGTCGAGTTTCGGGAGAGACGAAATCGGTCGGGTTAGTGCGGTGTCGGTGTTGTATAATGGCAGGTGGCGGGCGCTGCGGGCAGGCGCCCCGTGGGACCCGGCCGGCGGCGGCGCTCCGCTCTTGGCCAAACTGCTCTTTGGGTGCGTGCCATTATTTCCTCGCTTAATTTTATTTTCGGCAAACACATCGAAAATTAGGTCGTTAGATCCTGAGTTTGTTTCTTATGTTGTAGTGTATTGCCCCTTGTCTGTAGTATTGTGTTTACTTTTACTCGCGTGTTAATTATTATCTAAGCTTTTGATAGTTCTCTATTAATACTGTTTCAAATCCAAAAGATGGATGGAGTCTAAGACTTCTGATTGACGATTGATAAACATTACAGATTTTTAGGACTAGGACTGAACTATTAAAACATAAGTAGATACTGAATAAAAGTTTAGGAGGTAGTAAACCTCCTACGAAATTCTATAGTAACGTGGAAACTGACGTTGCCAAACTCTTAATGTAAAATATCTTTCCGCTTGCATTCTAGTTTTATATTGTATTGTTAATGGTTACGAACGCACAGTGGTCTGAAAATCAAGCTTCATACTCATAGAAACTGATTGTCAGAAATCAATAATTAAAAAATGTTATTGTAATAAGTACACCTCCCTTTGTTAACTGTTATAGTATGAAGGTCGTGAGTAGCTCCATGTGTGAGAAAAAAAATATTGTATATTTTTTTGTATGGGAAAAAAACTTCAAAGTGGATTTAAAAAAAACCGATCATAACTGAGGGTCTGGTATTCACATGAGTTATTACACCTTACATGGCAATTAAGATGACATACAATTGTTATGCCTTTCGGTGCCGCTTTGCATGTAGCAAGCTTTTGAAAGTTTGAGTTTTTGGTAGTTGAATCATACCCTTGATATAATTACATGATGATAACATTACTGATGTTGTCATTAGTTAACAACTTGCTAATGACCTTCTTTATGAATACAATAAAAAAGTTGCAGATTTTTTTACATTATATACTACAAAATTTCTTTGATAAAGTAACTCATTAAGTAATTACCTTCAAGTTTTGATAAGATAAGCATATTAACGACAGCAAGTGTAAATGAGGGTAGTTATAATATAAGTAGGACGTATATGCTAACTTAATTTAGTAGCTCTTTGCACTTGTTCGCGCTTACTATACTTATTTAGTTCGATTTGTTTTCGTGTTATAATGGAAAGCTTCAGTACCAATTTGGATATGTTTATGTTTGTGGCGAACAATAGCTGTTTTTCAAAACCCAGCGAATTATTTGAAGTTTTGGTGAAAAACGTTACTTTGTCAGAAAATGAAATTAAAGAATTTAAACAATTCTGTCAGACTTTTGTGTGTTCGTTGAAAAGCAAATGGATCTCGTGTAATCGCACGAGAAAAACATTCATAACAAAGTATGAGATATGGCTGCAAGAAGACATAAAATGGCCTGAGTTCATAAAAGAAAAAATCACACCTTCTTTGGTGTTAGAAGAGCAGCAACCATGTTCTAGTTTTGACTGCAGTGTAAATGAGGGCGCATCAACATCATTAGGGTTGAATGCAGAGACTTGCAGTGTTGGAACATCAACAGAGGTGAGTCCAAGAAAAGTGTTCTCTGAGCTAAGCCCGCTACAGAAGAGAAGAAGAGTGGAAGAGCTACTAGCACATACTAATGAAAGCCTTGCTTTTGCAACTGGTTTAAGTGCTGGTAACAAAAACGTAGCAGATATAATTAAATTAATCACAGAACATCCCGAGGAAGCTACTAAGATAAAGCAACTGTTGAAGCCCAAGAAAGCTCAGCCCATATATTCCGCTGATAAAGCATAAGGTATACTGATTTCGTTGAAACTTTCAAAATGGCAGTATACAACATTAAGAGTTTGCTTAAAAGAAGAGGGAATACCCCTATATCCTTCATATACTGCTATATTAGAGGCGAAGAAGGACTGCTACCCACCAAAAAATACTATAGATATCACTGAAAGAGGGGTAAAAGTTAAGCTTCAAGCGATTTTGGACAAAACTGTTGCTAGACTTGGGAAATTCCTACGTTTGGAATCATGTCTGGACAGAAAAGTATTAACACTTACATGCAAGTGGGGCTTTGATGGTGCTTCAGGGCAAAGTATATACAAGCAAACTATGGGGGGTGAAGATGATTACAGTAATTTTATGTGCTCCTTTGTGCCTTTAACACTTTGTGGCGAAGAAAAGTTATGGGAGATTCCAAAGCCATCTTCCACAATGTTCTGCAGACCGCTTTACTTCAAATTTGCAAGTGAAAACAAATTGAATATAAAGGAAGAACAAGCTATGATTGAAGCTGAGATTGCAGCAATTGAGCCGGATTGAGAAAAGCAACAAACGAAGACATTTTCAATGGTCTTCTTGTTTCGTCAGATCCCTACCTGTCCAGCATAAGGCCACAGCTGATAAAATCAAAACGCACACTTATTACCGATTCTTCTCATTGTGCTCGGGCCACACTAACGAAATCGTCAACGTCAACGGCAATGCCGAACATCGCCATAATTATTGCGATAAAATTATCACGGCAATGTGAATGCCGTTGTGACATTATCGCGTTGAAGTCGTGGCTACACCTACGATCATCGCCATAATTAACGGCATTTCCCGTTAGTGTGGCCCGAGCATTGGTGATGATGATGCAGATATAGACAAGGAGAATATTGAATTCGTTGATGTTAATGCACCTATGCTGGACTCTGATGAAGAAGATACTCTTTGATAGATAATTGGTCTTTTATAAGTAGTTAGTAATAGAGAATAATATATATGTAAAGCTCTGAGTATTACTACATTTAATTATATAATTTACTGAAATAATATTTAATAGTATAATCAAATAAAGAAATTGTGACAGTTTTTATTGAATATGTGCTTTTGATTTCCTATTTTTTAAACAATTATTATTTAAATATATCCTAAGTACGTATTTATTCCTTGTGTATATATAAATTTCAATTATTTTCATGTTGAAAGTTATAGGTATCCTTATAATATAAAATGAAGACTTGAATAATCATCTACCAAAAACTCAAACTTTCAAAAGCTTGCTACATGCAAAGCGGCACCGAAAGGCATAACAATTGTATGTCATCTTAATCGCCATGTAAGGTGTAATAACTCATGTGAATACCAGACCCTCAGTTATGATCAGTTTTTTTAAAATCCACTTTGAAGTTTTTTTCCCATACAAAAAAATATACAATTTTTTTTTTCTCACACATGGAGCTTCTCACGACCTTCATACTATAACAGTTAACAAAGGGAGGTGTACTTATTACAATAACATTTTTTAATTATTGATTTCTGACAATCAGTTTCTATGAGTATGAAGCTTGATTTTCAGACCACTGTGGAACGCCGCAAAGTACGCAGTGACCGAGTTGGAGCACTAATCAGATCGCACGAGAGTATGCACGGACAGCTAGTTGGCGTCGGTCGTTACGGGCGTGAAGCGTAAACCGCTGACTAAAGGACTGCGCACAGTACAACGACTCCACAACCGACAGACGAAAACGCGACTAAAACCTTGACAAAGCTAACATTCAATTATGAGCCTTATATCTTTGAAAGTAAGGTTGAATTTCGAACTTATACTTAAAAGCCCTGTACGGCCCCTCCCCGCCCTACACCCATAGCCGTTCCGTTTCGAGACCAACGCGTCGACGTTGCGTTGACGACTCACCGTAGACGAGTAGTCCACGCGTCGACCGACACAATGACGTAATGTACCTAGAACGGAACGTCGGAGTTGAAACGGAGTGGAGACGGAGTCGAGTTGACGTCGATGAAGCGTTGATCGCGGAACAGAACGTCGGAGTTGAAACGGAGTGGAGTCGGAGTGGAGTTGACGTCGAGTTGGTGTAATGTGCGCAGTCCTTTATGCTTTACGGCTCGAATTCGGCAGCCGGCAGACGAGAGATAGAACAGAAAGGAGGCGTGAGAGTTTTGTGTAGTTGATAGAGAGGCGAGATTGTGTGCGCGCGCTCTATTTTGGTCGCGGTGGCACACTCGACGGACGGCTAATCGGCGCGTCACGTGGCGAGCGCCGGAAGGACGGGGGGTGAGGCCTCGCGGGACGCGGGCGGCGCCGGAATGCAGTCACCACCGCTCGATGCATGGCCCGCCGATTGATCCGCTCCAACACGCACCACGCACCTAACTCTATTATTATTCAACCTCACCTAAACAGAAACACAAGTAGCGAATCATTTTCTACTTTACCGATCGCTAATCTCATGGAAATCGCAACAACTTGTGAGTACTAGTCGATCTTGGTAATATTGGTTTACATGACGTACATATTGTTGTATTATGTTATGTTGTATTGGTTTAATCCATCGCAAAAAATGTAAGGCGGTGTTATCGAGTAAGCTCTCATTGTTAGTCAGCTGATACAGATACACGGGATATCTTCAGGTAGGTTGGGCGAACCCGCCGCCGAGTTTTTGTGTTCGTTTGGTGGGTGTTTGTCGGATGTTTCGGAATATAGTCCACGTTAGGATGAAATTGTAGAGTACAGGCAAGTAATTGCAGCGCGCGGATTGCAGGCGATCGTCCCCCGCCCCGGCCTGCCGCCCCGCTCTCGAACACCGTAAGTAAACAGTCTGGTGTTTATCCGCGTCTCGCTCGCACCGACCGCGTCGCGTCGCGCCTCTGAGGTGCACTCGCCGTTCCTATTATTTTCGTGACGGGTATTGCGCCGAAGCCGATTCCCGCATCCTCGCCCCGAGACGCGAGGTCCGGTCGCGCGGAGGCGGCGCGGCGGCCGATCGCATCGCACGCCAGTCCGCGCCCGAGGCCGACTGTCGCTCCGGTTCGCGCCTAATGAAACGTTTACGTTTCGTCGGCTCCTCGTCGCTCGGTTGAAATCGAAAATGCGTCACATTCCGCACGTTGCGGGGAGCGCGCGTCGAGACGGCCACCGGTGATAGCGTGACAGTGTTCCGACCGTGTGCTGGAGTGTCGATGGTAGAGGTGAACGTGGACAGGTTAAGGAGTGTGGTCGGAAGATGCATTTCAAGGAGTCGTTTGCGATGAGCGATCGTCCGAACGAGCGCGGCCGCCGCAACTCCCGCTGCAAGGGTGGGTGTTTACGCTGACGGCCGAGACCACTCTGGCTCGTGCCGCGCTCGTGCCCCGTGCCCCGTGCTCCGTGCACTCACTGCCCACTCACTACACTATAACACCCAACAGCTGTCATCCCGCTGACAACGTCATGCGCGCGTTGCGTTTATGGTCCCTGTTATGGCACTTCATGTCAATAAACATAAACACACGGTTACCCGACGGTTATTATCAATAAAAGGCGGCCGATTGTTTTAATTCCAGTTTAGATTATCAACATTATGGTTTCCGATTACTTAATAGGTACAGGTTTTCTGGTACCAATTCCAATGCAACTTGCTAAAAACCAAATGATATACACGACATACTCGTAATTCGATGCAACTGTTGTAGATACTATTATGCTGTATAACAATTTTATTGTAAACTAAAGACATAATTGACGACAAATTTTCCTGTGAAACCTTTGCCTAGTCATAGATAAAGACTGCAAGTATGGAGAATATAATGAGAGTAATTTCATTAAATAGAAACTTTGTGCTTCTGCTATCAAATAAATACTAACTATAAGAAGTCTCTTTTAACAGACCCCGGAATTGAAAGTAGAGCAAATTTATTTTTATTTGTACACTGAGATAAAAAAGTGAATTAGATATAAGCACCTTTGAATATTGATGATTCTTTCCTCGTCTCATAAGTAGTAAATATTAAATGCTTTCCCTTAATGAAGATTTCGTAATTGATATATTCTTGGTGGGCGAATTCTTTTTCCAGCATTTTATCAATTTATTTCTGAAAGTAATCATTACCAGTTCGAGAGGCGTAGGCGTGAAATTCAGCTGTAATTTGTACACTAAGGCATCGTTCACACTAAACGGGTTGTCAGCCGCCGACTGAGTGAACGTTACGTAGTGTATAGCTTCACTATTCTCTACTCATATTAATTTTCGTTCATACAGAACCGACAATACGCCATTACACCTTGCGTGGTGGCGTGTACATATTTCAAGTTCACATTCGGGCTCATAGTGACAGGCCGGCTTACAGTCGACGGCTTATACGTTAGATTTGAACTATTCCTAAGTTTCGACATTGTCGCTGTTTCGTGTCGCAGTGAGGTTTACATAATACTTTTCTGTTTTTCCTAATTTTGCCTTTCAAATATTGACCAATATCGTCATTATTACACTTACTTAATTTTGATATCAAAAATATTCGAAATTCCACTAGTTTCCGCGTTCGACGAAAAAAGATTTGATCGTTATTTGTGTATTGTACTTGGTAAAATTAGCTCCCATAGATTATTATTATCTGTGAAAAACAATTAACGTTCGTAAATTAATTAACAATTAATGTTTTGAATGCCGTAGAAAAACCAACACGTACACAAAATATACGCAAACACTATTGTGAATTGTGAGGAAACTGACTCTCACCTCCCTATGTCGAAGGGGCCTGTTTGTTTTTTGCACTATGATCGAACGTGACCCCATAAACTATAGGTCAATTCATTGGGAGGATACAATAGGGTTCCGAGTTCCGAATTCCGACATTGGATCTCGCGCGGGATTTGTGATGGGACATACATACACATATACGATTGTTTGTATGTTTACTATTTACACAATGGTCTAGTTGCGTCATACAATAATTATAATTGTCGTCTATTAGATTGGAAAAATACCTACCGTAGTAAAAATAAACGTGACATTCAAATCATTAGTGATATTAATTGGGACTTTGTACCAGTGGAATTTATTAAAATCAAATACATAAGTTCTTTCGAAATATACCACTGTTTGTGACCATACCATAATTATAGGAACCTGCTACACTTCTTTCGTTTTACAAATTAATAATGTGATCCAGAATGATGAAGTGCGCTAACCTAATAAAACGTATTAACTTGTGCCTGTTCACTGTTGTCACTTGACGATTTATTGATCGCGTTGTAAAGGTCAAGCTTGAAGCAAGTACACTTTACAAACCATCAAAACGTATGCATGTAATTTGTAATTAGATAAAGATAAAAGATTATCCTAGAAAAGAAGATTAACGCAAACTCTACTAGCGCGTCTCTACCATAAACGTTAAATGTAAAAAATCGATAGAGGTGCCTGTCGGACGCGCAAATTTTAGGGTCCCATATCACCGAGCGATGGTAACTCTTAACGGCGCGTTCACATAGGACGTCCGTTTTACTGGATCCGGAATACAGGATGCTAGTAGCGTATGTAGTTGTATGAGCGATTTCACACAGAATCCAGTATACCGGATCCAGTAAAAAATACCGATCCAACAAAATAAATAGCAATCCGTTTTACTGGATCCGTTTAAACGGATACGTTATTAGCGTATGTAGTTGTATGAGCGATTTGACACAGAATCCAGTATACCGGATCCAGTAAAAAATACCGATCCAACAAAATAAATAGCAATCCGTTTTACTGGATCCGTTTAAACGGATACGTTATTAGCGTATGTAGTTGTATGAGCGATTTGACACAAAATCGAGTATACCGGATCCAGTAAAAAATCCCACACACAACGGAAATACTGACCCGTTAAAACAGATCCAGTAAAACGGACGTTGTATGTGAACACGCTCGAAATGCTGTGTGAATATTACCTTCCGTTTTACTGGTTCCAGTAAAACGGAACGGACGGACGTCCTATGTGAACGCGCCCTAAGACAGAATGTAAAAAAAATACATTTTTAAATGGTTCTACATCAGTTGTTATCTATTTTTTTTATTATTTGCTGGGATTGCAGTAATACGCATTCTGTGAAAATTTCAGGTGCGCCTCTATTCTATTTCTGTTCAAGAGATACAGCCACGTGACAATCAGACAGCGCAGGCATATTGATAGAGTTCAGTTTGTCACCTCTTGAGTGCGGACCCCTGAAAATATCTTAATAATGTCTTTGGTAATAGGTGTTAAAATAAGGTAATAGGTAATTGTAAGAATCTTAAAACGTGCTACATGACATTAAACTCATAATACAATTATTATGAGTTACTAGCGACCCGCCCTCGCTTCGCTTCGGGAAACTTATTCCTTCTGTTTGCAAAGATTTAGTTATATATTTTGGATAATTCACACTATATCTTTATAAATTATAGCCTATATGTTATTCTGATGTGTAAGCTATATTATTGTAAAGTTTCAGCCATTCGGTAGTTTTTGCGTGAAAAAGTGTAACAAGTTCCGTTTCCGGTGCCGATATATTAATACCTATTGATAGCAATGATTAAATATTAGATTTATATAATTAAACATAATTATTATATTCACTAGCGGATTAATAAGAATAATCGCAATATTAAGATTCCTTCAAACTAATTAAAGTGTATCAAATGTATTTGCTACTTAAAATATGTACTGACGGCGGCCATATTGAAATATATAGGAAAAGCGGGTTGACGTGCTGAACGCTTATTTAATTGTTAATTATTAAATACTTCTGTAATAAAAGTAACAAACATTCATACAAACTTTCGCATTTATAATATTAGTAGGATATATTATTCTTATGAGTTTCTATGTAGTAAAAAAAATATGGGCTGATAAAATTACGAGCCGATTTGGTCCGCCTTTAAATAGCCAGTTTTAACAGATAACTCAATTTTAACCGCTTTTATGATAATATTATGAACTTGTCTACGTATATTAAATATGTTTTAAATCTTTGAAACTCTTTCAACTTATATAGGTATACTTAGTAACGAGAATTTCTTTTACTTTACTTACTTTATTTTATTTTACGCAATATATTAATAAAATATACAATATATACAACACTAAAAATTATATTGTCTCAAATTGAATTGAACGTGATCTTATCATCGATATCAATATTATGCATAATGTGGCAGCTTAATATCTTTTTGGCGTTTTAAAGGCTGCTTTTTATACTTTAACGTTATCTTTATTTGAATTGAGGTTAATTGTTGTTGAATTTTGAACAAAGTTAGCGATAAACTTGAGTAGTGTAGAAATGGCAGAGAATATAACGGTGCGGTGGACCACATTCATCTGTGCCCTGCAACGAACATAATCTCACTGCTCTATAAGTCTATACCGACTACGACTACGTTAGAGAGAAATATTAACGATCGAAAACCCTGTACAGCTTTATTGTACTTTGTATATTTTCCATAAATCGGTTCTGTTGCTAAATATATATCTGGGTATTTTATTAACCGAGAAAGGGAATTATAGTAGAATTGTGCAATCATTATAAATTATATTCGCAACATTTTTAGCATGTTTTAGCGTTGATAATATTGATGATAAATGCATATTTCATTTACATTACGAAACCGACAATTATTTAATTTAACCAAAAACTTTGTCTAATACAAATAAATTATAAGGGTTTATTTTTGGGTACAAATAAGGAATTAGTTTCCTTTAAACGTATTAACTAATAACTTTAAAAATGTATGCCAACCACTATGTAAGGCACTAGTTGTAATGATAATGAAGTGACACGCTTGGCAAAAATTTGCCAGTGGGTTGTAAAGTTCTAATTACAGTTATTGTACATTTCATTTTTTCTTTTAAATCATTCTCAGCCGTAATTCCCGGTTTAATCGTATCGTGACCTTGCTGCAAGAGGATCCTATAAAATCGATAGCGGGTCGTGCTTCGCGTATTGTGTTACGCGTAGTGGGCGTTTAAGATTACTGTCGTGCCGTGAGGACAGACGTATTGAGTTACGAATTCTAGAAATTACATGAATCCAATCAATCGAACCGAGCTGTACATAAGTATCAGTATGATTTGAAATTGAAGCTTAAAATTATTATATTAAGTTACGAACCTAACAATATTATGATGTCAAAAAATTGTATGCATTGAAAATAAGGAAAAAATTGAATTTCGCAATCCGTCATATTGTTCTAATTCGGCAGCGACAAAGGTTCGTTAAAGGCCTTAGACGCGATGCGGTAGAGTGTGGGCGCGTGGAGGCGAGGGGGAGTCACAGAGGATGGAGGTGAGATCATAGTGGCGAGTGGCCCGGGAGGCGATCAATATGTACATTGAACATACATACGTACCTATATAAATAACTGTACCTAACTTCTCGCAACTCGACTGTCTGCTCCAGATACTGCGCCAGATCCCCGCTCCCCGCAGCCGTCCGTGGCGTATTGCTGATTCTTTTGTATAAAAAATATTCTGGACGACATTGTAATTCCATTGGTTGGTTAACAAACTAATCAGTTGCAATACCGAGATAAATAATTAATTCATTAATATCAAAGAAATTTTTGATTAAACAATTTACGTAAAAGACGTAACGTAAACGTAATTTTCAATACGCTAGCCTATTGGTTATTACTAAAATAAAGTTGCAACTTAAATTTTAATGTTATTCCTTTTTTAAGTCCAGTGCAAATTGCATAATAAGCTAAGACATTTAGAGTTGATCCTTCGCCCTAAGAATTTAATGCTGATCAAAATTTGTACTCTCCCTAATAAATAAAGTCGCTTCTGCTGCCTGTCTGTCCCTATGTCCCTTGGATCTTTAAAAGTACGCAACGCATTTTGATGTGGTTTTTTTAATAGATAGGGCGATTCAAGAGCAAGGTTTTATATGTATAATATATTAAAGTTTTGTGTAAATTGGTTGAAATATGACGATAAAAGTTAAGAAAGTCGGAAAAAATCCGGCCGCCTGGGAGCTTTCAGTGAAAACGCTGCCTAATCCCTTTGAGATATAATAAAACAATGTATGGGTGGATTATGGTCTTTTATTGGTCTACAATAAAGTTCGCGATGGCATAGGAATGACTTACTATGTACATATATCCATTTTAAGTTGTTAAAAAATGGTCACGTATAATGCGGTAATTGGAAAGCTATTTAGAGGGATACAATATTAATCCTTATCGACTGAAATATGTTAGTCACCTTAAGCATTTCAGTTACATTATGATAACCCTTTACACCAAATAATTTAAATGAATATCTCAGGAGTTCATGCGCGGGTTACGAGTACGTTTAACAATTTTGGAGTACAGGTTTCCCGAAGCGAAGCGAGGGCGGGTTTACTAGTGTACTATAAAATGTTACTTGTACTATAAATTGTTTGCATCTATAAAAAAGTAGAAGAAGAAGACCAATGATGATATTTTAAAAAATGTTCATTCTATCTTGTATGAAACCAGTACCTAATTGTCGAAAAATATCTCCCGGGACTGCTTATGAAACTATGTAGAGTAAGGGCTTTCCGAAGCGATCAAAATTTATATTATGTAAAATGTTCTAGAATAAAAATCATAATCATTATGTATTATAATTCAGTCTATCATTTCATTATCACACAAGAGAGTCGTGTTACGAACGAGGATCTCATGCAGGTGTTGTTTGCAGGCGCTGGCGTCAAGATGGAGCACTTCCAAGCGGCGCTCGATCCTCGCAAGCAGGAGCTGCTGGAAGCTCGCTTTCTAGGCGCCAAGGTCAGTTCCATGCCACGCTGTCCCCTCCACATACGGTGCGCTATCATGACGGTCCATATTAACAGGGCATAAAGCTAGCAAAAAAACAAATTTAACCGTGACTGGGAGGTGAAACAAAACATGTCGAAAACCCCGAGCGAGCTGGGAAAGACGATAAGCGTATTGCACGGAATAGGAATGCAATAAGCGACATATTTTATTTTGATTATTCGTTAATTATAGATTTGATCCGAATACAAATAATATTTATTTAATATAATCAATGCCTTCATGATATACATTGAAATTATATATTAAAATTTTATATGCACCATATTGAGAATAAATTGATTTTCATTGAAAATTAGACTTAACATTGCGATTTTTTTAATCACGAATTACGACGGATAGGGTTGCCATAACACTTAGTCTAGTTTGCACCTTATTTTGAATAATTTGTGTTATTTAGTATAATCTAACCCCAACAGTCTCACGTTTTTATATTACAAATCGACACGCCGGAAAACCTCCCAGGCTATTTGGCTTCGTCGGGGTAGACAAAGTCGGCACGTTTCTTATTCAAATTGAAATTAATTTATTTCGTTAATGTATAAATTTAGATTTTGTTACCAAGAGTTTTACTTGGGGTTGTTTACTTAGTTTTGATACTCTCGTCGATAGACTACGGGATCCATAAAAACACTCAACTAAATGTGTGTTATGGCGTGTCACTTGTGGTCTTTTTAATGGATATTTAATTTACAAAATTTGATTCTATAAGGAAGCATTATTAGTAGTACTACCCTCCAAGGAGCCTAGTGCCATTTCTATAATCTACCATCCTAGTCTCGAATAAAGTCTAGGTCGGTCACAGTTGTTTTAATTCCATAAAAAATAACTATTCGAATCAGATTGTTACGTATAGTAATTTTGTCGGAATACACCATCATTGTGTATTATCTCCGTGTTGACGGAACTTCTGGAACCAGAAGAACATTGATGTCACTTGTCCCATCGTGGGACAACGTAATGGAGCTGGCTGGATAGATCCTAGTTAAAGCTAAATGAATGGCGTGTTGTGTGCGTTTTTTACAATGCAAGGTGCCAGTGTCAAGGATCGTAAAAAAATTGTACACACAATCATAATAACTCGAAAGTTGGAACTCATCAATAAACGAATTTATACCTACTTGTAAATAATATAACGAGGAGTTAACGTTAGTGGTACGTAATTTATAATGTTTATAATTCCGAGACAGATACCGTTTGTTGTTAGAATATAAACCTACGTGAAGAAAACTTAGTTTTTGAGTCTTCCCTAAACCATATCGCAACTTCGAATCGACTTAGTTGTATCCATCGATTAGTTTGGGAAACTTGTCTTTTTCCAGATCTATAGGAGTATTTTAATCAAAAGGCAATATTTTATTATACATTATGTAATGTTTGATTTTAGCCGTTACGATATACGAGAAGGTTATCGTGATAGATTACGCAAATTCCGTGTACGTGTAAGTAAATGCTTAGTAATTTGTATACATATTTCTTTTTGTCTCATAAAATCACAATGATAACGAGCGGGCACTAGTTTGGTTGAGCTCTTATGAATAACATCACGACACGAGAGCGAGCGCGATGTTTTCGATCGGTTCTTTTGTTCATGCGACGCGCTTCCTGCGCTCAGTGTGTTGTTAGTTCAGTTTATCGGTAACGCAAAGACGTTGGTTGCTATGTATCATTGAGCTACGTCACCGAACTGGCTTACGTGTACAAAAGAAAATGGCTGCGCGCTGTTTCAATTAATGGGAACGTGAGTCTCTCTTCCTATCGAATGAAATCGCGGTGAGCGTTTGAATATAATAATATTGCATCGCTCAATTCATATGACATTGATGCTAACACGTGACTTCCCCTACCTTAGCATGCCTAATGCTAATTATGAGAATATGAAGTAAGTAATGAAGGCGCTATTTATAGAAGTTGCATCTAGCGGAAAATTATTTCGACGTTTCACACAAAAAATCGGCACGAACTTTGTGGTAGGTACGTCTGTGTTATCTTGTATACTGTCTACCTACCTACACAGTTACCGTGGTGTTCGTGTTTAACTGTTACTCTATGGAACGTGATTAAGCAACGAAGAAAGCGAGAATATGTTTTAATCTGTGTTCGCTGAAAGGCGGTAGAGTAGAGGTAGGCCGATCGTATTGAGCTAATCACGTGATCTCCGATAATGCGGTGGCTCCAGCGTACCACCTGAGCCGCCGGCCGCAGCGCTCGTTCATGTTCGTACTCGGCTGGCTGGCGATGCGTTTGTGTACATATTTATACGCATACATTGTGGTCTCCGCCAAGTAAGTGATGTGGTAGATATGTAATTCCATTATGTGTCTCGCCTCCGTCCGCTCCCCCGCGCCTGCCCCTCTCCCGGACCCCCTCCCTCGTCCTAATGCCGCGTCAATTTGCCGCGCCGGGGCATCGGTTTATACGTTGTTGTTTTATTCTATTGGTCATTGAAATGATCTAGTTTACTGATCACGTACTATTTGTTGCTCACCGGAACGCTTTTGAGTGAGTAAATATTAAATTGAGTTGATTTTAAGCAATTATATCGGTCATTCATTCGTTCTTCGGAACTTATCGCTTAGTAATGACAGCTACAGCGTTTGTTGCATTACCGCTCCATTTCGATTCTGCATTCGTCACCGTGAGACAAAAACTACCCATTTTGTCATTCCATTACAAGATGGCGGGCAGACATAAATAGTCCGTCGATAAATGTACGTTTGTAACGTATCAACGTATACATATAGATTAGTGCTCTCTCTGCCCGACTGATCGCAATCAGACGTCAATGCGCAACAACGTAGTTTTTATCTCAAATATTGATTTATCATTAGAAACACACGTCGTGAAGTCATACCGCGAGTACATTTTAAATGAAGGTTGGGATAAGAAGTAATTTACGAGTAAAAATATTCAAATTGATAACGCCTCACTTATTGGACTTTAAATCTTAATTAGTTGTATAATTAGAAATAATTTGTTGAAACGAATACAATGCTAAGTTGAGTGAGTGGAGCTTTATATGACGGCTTTACTTGAGCCCAATGATGGCGTGTTTACAGGTGAGCGCTGGGGAGATACTAGTTCAGGCTCAGCGTGTGCCCGATTTCAAGATGGTGAGTTGCATCCATGCATTCTTCACGATTTGCAGTATAAAGTAGATGTTGGTGCCCATGTAGTTCGAAAAACGCAGGTAGAATGTGATTTGCGATTGATATTTATTTCGTGTGGCGCTCGTACTTGTACAGTGCGACAAACATTTTTGCATGATGGCATACGCTAATAATAGATGATTGTGGTATAGGTATGTGTCGTGGCACGCTTACGGCGCAGTCACCTTGGTGTTGATTGGGCTTTCCTCCGCGGGCACTATCGAAGCGCTATCGATTTTTTACCTGACAATATTTATTTAACGCGCATTCAGTCGGTTAGTCGAGCGTATTCGTGTTTTATCCTTGAGATCGCATTATGTACGAACTACGAATGCTTGACTTACCTATATAATTTGTGAATATTGCGAGATATTCCGTTCGGCTTTGCGTAACGTAAACATAACACGGTCCACGAATAGATATCTCAAAATAGCCAAGTCGAGTGAGTGTAATTGTTTTCTTGGTGAATAGAATTAATTTGATCGTCGGGTAATAAATAGGATGTAATAACAGTTAAGTAGGTGTATAATGATCAAACGGCAGAAAAAGAGTTAGCAGATAAGCAAACGATCACGGCCAAGGTCGCCTCTACATCGTCTGCTCTGAAAGTTTAGTTTGTAAGTTAGGATTGTGTAATGTGTTATGTTATGTGCGGCAGATTTCAATTATGTGCGATACGATAAGTGTTAATCGGACAGTAAAGTGTGCCGGTACGGGCAGTCGGACGGCAGCGGCGCGCGGCGGCCTCGGAGAACGCAACGAGCGCTCGGGGCCGCGGGGTCAGCGACACCGGCCGCCCGCGCCCCGCGCCCCGCCTATCACTAGCCACCCGAATTAAACTAAACTATGTTTTAACTATCACTAGTTACAGCTCGATGTAACGTCATCGACACCTAATACCAGCCCCGCACCCCGCTTGTAACGAATACACGATTTACAACTGGTCTCAGAGTTCGGGTGTTTACCGGCATGTAAATTTTTTTAGCACAACATTGGTAACAAGGGAAAGTTCAATATGGCTTCAAAGCTTGATTTGTTAGTGATATTATAATTTTCTTTACAAACATATATTATTATTATTATTTATATTATTATTATTTTCTCGTTCTTGATTTCCAAAATTTTATAATTTGCAATATTAATAGTAGTTATTTTCTTCGACTCCTTAAATCATCATCAAATCACTGAATGAATTTGTAATTTTATTGTATTACCACCTACTTGTATGTCTTTACTTTAAAATTGCATCGATTATTGCAAAATCTTACAGATAATATAGCTATTTATTATGTTCCATAGTATGGCCGGTCATTAGAATTTAACCGAGGACCGGGATGAACGAGTCGTCTCGTACAACATTGAACAGGCACGCTCTAGCGGCATTGAGAGAAAGAGAAGTAGTCACGCAGTGTTCAGTCAGTCGGTTTGCACATTGAACGCAAAGGGAAATTATAACATGGCGCACACGGTTTCGCCCCGCCTCGACTACGACGTGCCGTCAAACCTCATTCCACTGCTTAGCCGCCCGGTTCCGCAGTTATTTTTACACAACCCGACCTTTCGCACCGGTCGTCACCGCACTCCAGCATAATTTATTCTACGCGAGTCACAAATCACATCCGAACGTTTTCATCGCAGATCACAATACAAAACACATCCGAGGGCGTCGTCGATCGCAGCAGGCGCTTCTTCGTCGTAAAATCTGAATCGTGTGTAAATACGTGGCTATGAATAATGTGTCGAACATGGCATACGGTGCGTCCGCTCGGCGCGGCTGCCGCGGAGGCAATGAACGCGGGGCTGAGACGGCGGCGGGCGGCGGGTGGCCCGTCATGCGTCAGCTGAGCGTCACGCCGCGACATTGCAAGGTCCGCCCGTACTGCTTCGCCTCACTCGCCTGACCCACTGCGCCCGCCACCCGCCACCCGGCACGGTACGATGCCGGTGTCGCTCTTAGCTCAAACTATACCATTTCTACATTTAAAATATGAACTGATACATTAATATAGACGTATTATTTTAGAAAAATCTTTGGATAAATCAAGTAACGGTCGAACGGTGTTAAATAGAGCGTACAAGACACGCGGACCAGTTTGGCGCGTCACGTCACTTGTGAATGGAGCGCTGCGCATGCTCGCTAGTCGCTACGCTCGCTTAGGAAAGTGGCCAACTTTGCGATATAACTTTATTGCGATCGTTAAATCGCCCGTTTTCAAAGGCAACGGCGTAAATATAATTTAATTATTATGACGTCACTGATGAACCTGCTAAAAAGTAGTTTAGTTCACGATTAACCTTCAAATAAAATACGCTGTTGGAACGAAATACCTGAAACCTTAAATTGTGATAAAAAATATATCAAGTAAACACAATATCAAGTTAACATTTGTTGTAATATATAGGTATAAAATTTATGGAATTTTGATTTTATTTTAAATACTTAATGAAGTTAATTTCATTATATCAATCGTCAAATGCTAGCCTACAGGCAAAAAATCATAATTATTTGTTGTAGCAGGGTTTACAAGAATTTCTCAGCAGTTACAAGAATTTCTCTTCGAACTTCGTCAAGAGCCCATGCTCCCAAGAAATACATGGGTCGAGAGTCGATGTTTGTGTATTTTGCGTGAGGTTCATTGCTAAATACAGCACTTCAAACCAAGTATACTTCTTTAATTCGTATAACCAGCTTTATAATGGCACAATTTATTATGACTTCACATGCAGAACAGTTAAAGGTCCCAACTCCCAATCTAGATACCTATCAACAATTAGTCTAAGTAAGGTCTCCGGATTTCACTTTGTATAGTATTCAGATAAAGTCTTTGATCTTGATACCGCCGAGGGCTAAATTTCACATCGCAGATCATGTTGTATAACGATAACGAGAATATGGTTCATAGTATGGTCTACGAGAAAACCTACTTGAGACATTTCCGTCATCAGTAAAGAATTGGGACTTTTGATGGTGCTAACCATTGACTTATTAATATTACGTCAACGGTGCAAACAATATAAATCAAATCGTTGCTCCTTTCTTGGGTGGTTTTAGTACCGTCTCTGGTGTCCATGAACGGATAATTATATTTATTTATCATGAGGCTGGTCTGCCCCCTCGGTTGCTGGCTTATTTCACAAAAAAATCATCTTACTCTCTGCGACTGACGCTGACGTGCTCTAATTTTTACAATTCTACTGACATGGTAGTCCACCAGATACCATTTTCAAATTCCGTTTTAGATTTCTACTTAAAATTATATTTATCGTAAAGTTAAGGGTGTACGTTAGGGTTTAAGTAATAAATGTATATTATTTATTACTTAAAATTATTGTATAAAATTAAACATTCATTATAAAGTTAAAGAACGTTAATTGACTTGACACTACATAAATCAGTCTACCAAAAGAAAGAAAAAGTTAAAGAAATGATCAACATTGATACTTTCTAGATTAACGTTATACATAAATATTAATGTTAACACATAATTATGTAATCAGACTATAAAGAATTATATAAATTCAATGGTTCAATTATGTGTAATATATCTTCAAAAATCTCAATTTTTTAGCAGCATTCACACAGTGGCTTAGAGCATTGAAGATATTGGCTACTAATGATCTCCGTAACAATACTTAGTTAACTATTTTAATTTTTGTTGAATAATTAGAGTATTGTTTTCTTCCACTTGATGGGTGATTCTTGGTGGTGGAGGGGGAAGTTCTTTACTCAAAACTCTACTGACCGTCATTCTAGGTTCTCCTGGTAGGTAAACGTTCATTAATCATTATAATATGTACATATACACGGCCTTTCATATGATCAAGCATCATTGCTCATGCCTGTTTCAATAAAAAAATCTGTATAAATATATGCCTTACGTATAAAAAGCAGATATAGCTGTGTTGATTGCTTCTGTTCCTTTTATAATAATCATTAAATAGGTATTATAAAATCGTTTTACAATGTGGGATTGGTTTTGGTTTTTCCCTATCTTTTGTTTTACCAAACTTGCTTGGACGCAATATTTGCGGAGCATTAAAAAGATTTCTTGGTATTCAATTATGTCTTTAGATAAAATTGAATTTTGTCTTTAGACAAAATTGAACCTATTAATCAGAATAATGCTACTAAATTATTTATTCTGCGAGAGTTTAATGCTTGTCAATATTGATTCGACCAATAATACATACTTTAGAGGCAAACTATTTACCGCAATATGCAGTTGAATTTGAAAAATTTTAAATGCATCCAAAAATTTTACCACGAACCTTTGACAGTTCTGCAGTTTAAAGCGAATCCCAGGTAACCTTCCCCTTGTCTTCAGGAGCATCAAAATGACATCAGTGACTCAGTGTTATACACGGGACTGTAATTCTGTTTGAGATAGGTAACAATTGTTCACAAATTGCAAAAACCATTTACGTCAATTTAGATTTACCTACACCCTGTTGATCCTTCCGTTAATAAACAAGATAGAGATTACTTTTGGTTATAATTTCGCATAGACTGAAAGCATATTCACACGAGTACATAGTTTCGTTTCATAGTCATCGCAGTTGAAGCTAAGCGATAGTGGGAGCACGATTGTGTAACTAGGAGACGGACAGGCACTAGAAATAATCAATATTGCAGGCTCGGGTTCGAATCTCTGCGCCCCGTTGGCGCTGCACACTTGCGGCCAAAGTTACACCGCGCTCTGCCCCCCTTGCACCTCGCCCCGAAACACCCCTCGCACGAGAAAATTGGGTTAAACAGCACGCGGCTGAACACCGCACCGGAAGAGGGGATTTTGGAGCCCGCGGAACTGCGCTTCCACAATGAATGCGGGACAGACAGAGATGTGACTGAGTATTGATTGTCTTCAACGAGACGAGCCGAGACGCAGTTTCCTGCGCCGCTGATATGCACACACCCCTATCCCGCGACACCCTGCTGTAGCGTAGTTCCGTGAGGATTTATAAAAATAGGAATGTAAGCCATCTATCTACTTGTGACATCCAAAGAATTAAAGTTAAAGAAATAAAGAATTTTTTTAAAAGAAAATTTTATCATAATGTTGATGGAACATCATGTATTTTCAATGTAGTTAAGTGATAACTAAGCTTTACGAGTTTATCTCATTTGTGAATATTCGAAATGAAATAAATAAATTACTTTAATTATAAGTAGTTATTTTTAAAAATATTCATTGGAACAGGGAACATTTCAAATGATCGGAATTACCTACAGTTTAGCAAAATAGGTAGAAGAGATTGTTTGAACACTTTGTACCAATAATACGGCTATTGAATTTGCGATATTATCAATATTATTATATAATCAAAATAAGGAACTAATTTTAAATAATACTCATTGTTTTTTGTTCATACTAATAATTCACTGAAAATGTTGTTGCATAAAAGATAGAATAGCAGCAGCAGAATAATATTGAATGAATGTTTTCTGAGTGGTACTTTTAACTTGGCTTAGAATTGTAATCTGAGATGAAATGAGTTGGGCAGTTTAGTGAGGCAGGGCGGGGAGGGGCGGGCGGGGGATGTGATCAATAACAGCCGCAGAGTTCTTCAGCTCTAAACTGTTATCAAACTTTGTGAACAAGTAAATATTTCTCTCGTACTGGTTGAGCAATACTTTTACAAAATCCTTGGATATTTTGAAACCGGCATCAGTTTACTTAATTTTACTAATGTTTCGACAACAAAGTAAAGTTAAAAAAAAAGAAGTAACTAAATCCAAATTTAGGATTATTGAATCTTATTACTTTTAACATTACACTGCGGTGTGGTGTGGGATTTAAAATACCATCTTATTAGCAGAGCTTAACAATATACGTATCGTGTTCATTTCACACAGGCAAGAGGCACACATTTTCATCACACAACATAGCAGTTAGCGCTAGACGCTTTAGTCTTCATGTGCGTGCCCAAGTATGTAATGTAACTATATGCATGTGTCTACCTAACTATATATTATGTTGCCAGCTCGCTAACTTTCCATTCGCCTGATGCTAGGTGGGCTAAAAATAGACACAACAATAAAGCACTGCGCAGGCAAATCATTGGTCGATTCAAAGATTGTGTTAACATTTTAAATGATTTTAATAATCCATACGACTTTTTGCAGTTGAACGCGTATAATGTCTCAATCGGCACAGTATTAGTATTAGAACGTTTTCGGAGTGTAAACAGACAAATCCTAACAATCTGGCTGTTATCTGGACATTACGTCAACTAGCCTTGTAAGAAATATGTGTGAGACTTGAATATAATTTTGAGTTGTGTCTTCGTCACGTGGCCTTTATTTTCCTTATCGTTAATTTGATTCAATCGAAATGCGCTGTACTTTTGTTGCTAGTTTAGTAATGGTTAAGAGGTGGTTGCTTGGATTGGGAGAGGAGGGGGCAGGGGGCACCGGCGGGAGTTCAGAACGGCAACGTTACGACGATAATGCTAATATGCTCGTTTGATATGTTTCACCGACCATGTTGTGTTGTCTGAATATTATGACTCATTGAGTGTGCTTTATTTGTATGCTGTTACGGTTTTCATTCGTTTTTGTAATGCATTCTTGAGTTTGTTGTGTTCTATCAATAAACCGAACAATAAAAAATCAACGTTTTATGTTATTGTTCGACTCTTAATTTAGTAGAAACACTGGAATGCAGTTTAACTTTATAATACCTAAGCTAAAATAACATAGGTAGGTAATAGGTACTACCGACTTATGTACTACCTATATCATAAAACTGTAAGTCTACGTAACACGATAACGATTGTCCACGTCGCGTCGTTGGAATTTTTTTATCATTTAATCGTAAGTAGGTATAAACAACTAATCTATTTTCTTGAATTACACGTGGATCACTTCGACGCTTGTTCAAATTTTGTGCTTTATTGATTTTAGATTGGCCTCCCTAGGCCTTTAGTGGTGTTCAGCCTTATAAATCTTTGCATCTAACATTCGTAGGATCTTTTAAATCAAAGTTTAGATAGTAGGCAAAGCTTATTAAAACCGATTTTCTATAATAAGCATAATATGTATTAGCTAGTAAAACCGTAAAGTTTACAAATATTATAGGTATTAGATGTGTACCTATGTTCTTTTTACGCAAATTAGATACCTAGATTATGTATCTTAGTAGGTACATAATCTAGGTATCTAATTTGCGCAGGACTGGACTAACTTAGTAATTAGTCCAGTCCTGCAGTCGCTTCGAGACTTCGGAAGTGTAGGTACACCAAGCCATGTACCTATAAAATATTCAGTGTAGCCTTGCGTACACAAGTTTATCGCGCGCGGCTCGGTTGAATACGTATCTACTTGGGCACTTATATATATTTAGGTACCTACTTACACGAGTACACCTACCTATCTATGTTTATGTTGGTACATCGCGGCACAGACGCCTACGTAACACGTCCAGTAAGCAGTTTGTTGTGGGGCACGAGCGCCGATATCACGTACCTACTCGTTCGCCGCAGGTCGGTGCTCGGCTCGGTGGCACTCCGCCCGCCACCCGCCGCCGTTGCCACCGCACCTCGTTGCGGGAATAATCGGTCAAGTCGATTTCATACCTACCCGGCCTGTAGGTACTTTCAATTAACTGTGTACAATATTGCGTACTGTACATTTGTCTCCTAAAAAATATTTAACCAATAACAACAATTCCTTTCTATTCTACGATGCTATTTATCTATTTGTGCAAAATTTACGCTCGCTATACACGAACCACGACCACAAATCACGGGCTGTTGACCTGCCTGCCGGAACATAATAGAGTACGAAACGAATGCGCTAACCTTTCACGTCGATCTTGCGAAATCTGTTTGTATTGAGTTATTCTTATCGACGTGTAGCTTTATATATACATACAATCTGTATAAATATTCAAAAACAATTCTTTCGTCCTTGTATCCTTGTAAAATGGCGCCTCGTCGTTATTATTATTATTACATTCGGAGCAAACTTCATGACGATCTCCATTCCACCCCCCGCGTTCTCCGCTCCCCGCGGATGCGTATCCGATTGTCGCGAGCGACTCGCGGCTGGAGTTTACAACTTGTCAAACTTGTTAGGTTATTCGAAAAATTGATGTGTAAAACTATATAAAATGTTTAATATAGACAGTTTACTTGTAAAATAGTGTGTGAGTAAAGTCAGTATAGTGCTATTATTTGTGTTAGTGCCAGCAAAATTGAAATAAAGTGGGCGAGTCATATGTAAAGACGCCATCTTTCTTTACAGATGTCAGCTGGGTCACAAATTCAGATGGCACCACAAACTACTGTCAACACGGGGCAGCCACTACATAATCAGGACTCCAATATGAGCACAGGTAAATTGTGATTTGGTGATAAAAGTGAAATTAAACATCGTGCAGTGATCAGTGTTTTCGTGTGTTTACTTTATATTACGTCGAGATGCCGAGCCTAACCTAACTTTACGAAGTTTTTTACGAACTAGACTGAATATAACTCAAAACTTATGTGAAAACTGCCATCAAAAGGACTGTGACGTCACATTATTGTGAACGATGCCGGATAGGAACTGTGAAAGTGCCGTTTATTCTTCTGTGATTGGGGCGTATTATGTGGAATTATGCATGACAATAGAAATGGAATTAGCGTTAACCACATCGGTCTGCTCAGCTCTCTAACAAAAAGTGAGTTAGTAACTTCTCAGTTATAAAAAGTTTACCTGGCTTAATCACCACGACCTAAGGTGAACAAAAGGATTCCAAGGAAAGTGGACGACTAGAAAATGATCTTGATTCTAGAACAATACATGTCATATTCATTGAATGTATTCATAATTATTTATATTAAGTATGCTAATTATGTATTAATGTTTTGTGTCTTGACAACGTGAGTACATAATAAACATTTCAAATATTATTGTTATAGGCTCATCACATAGTGATAAAGAAGTTGATGCTTTAACCCCTGAAAAGTCTGCTGTTATGCGAGGCTCAAACGTAGTACCTGGAGGTGCCCTTGTGCCACCTAGTGGAGCAACACCTACTATAACCGTGCCTGAGAGAAAAAGGAAACGGAAAGGTGACTACTTTACTGTTTTATTTTAAATAATATGTAGTGTTTTGTTATTCAGCAAATTGATTACACATCATATCTGGAAAATGCACTGGATACTCATAATTATGCATTGAAAAGATTTCATTGATACATTGAGATTATTGCAGATGCATTGAGAAGATGATCTAAGATTTGGTGGCAGTGTCAATTACAAGCTGTTTTGTGTTTTGCCTAGAATATATCATATCAAACTTGCTGACTCTATGATCATAAACAATTACTTTAATAAGTGTATTTGTAACAAAAACTAAAATGTATTGTACTGTTTTATTTGCAGGTGAAGAAGGCGTAGGAGGTGGTGGAGGGGGTGGTGGTAAGCAGAGGCATAATTCTTCAGATAAAAATATAAGGGAATATTTCTGTAAGCACCCATCGTCTAGCCCTGTTCGCCACACAGGTGCCAAATCACCTTCTCCTCAAGGCGCTAATTATCCTATGGTGAGTTACTTTCAGTGTTGTGAAAAGTATTTTTGCAATAATAGCTACATGAACCATAATGAATAAGATGAAAGTAATTTTTATAGCAACAATATTTGTCATTCAGTTGAGAATGCATGATGAATGTTGAACGGGCTGTTTCTTTAATACAGGGATAAATATGGGTTATCTTAGATAAATGACATTATTGTAATCATTACATAGATACATATACTTACATATGAGCAGATAGATATGTATTGTGTCAAATCTATATTATATAAAACAAAGTTGTGTTAGTTACATTATTTATAACTCAAGAACGGCTGGGCCAATTGTTATGATTTTTGTGTTTGTGGATTTTTTCTTTGTCAGGAATAAGATAATAAGTATTAAAATGAAAAGGATAAAAAAAAATTAGATTGTCTCTAGCAATTTTGTTTCGTGATAGTGTAAAAAGTGTTTAATTTAAGCTAGGAAGTAACCTTTTGTGGTAATTTATTATTAAATATAGGGCGGTACGAAGTTCGCCGGGACAGTTATCCTTCTAAAGTTTAGAATGATGTTTCATGTTTTATAGTATTTTTAAATATCTGTTTGTTTTTTCAGTACCCACCGTCTCCATCGTCCCTACTGCCTTCGGGAGCAGACTTTTTACGTTCCGCCTCGCAACCACGACCTCATACTTCTGTTAAACAGGTATGGACACACTCATGAAAGTGTCACTGAAGTGCAGTAGTCCTTGTAAAATAGTATCACAGACATATCATATTTCTTTTGTCTTCAGATTCAAACAGAACTGACATGTCAGAGGATACAAGAGTTAGAAACTCAAGCGTCCTCTGATTTAGAAGTAAGGAATAATAGAATAGAAGAATTAACACGGACTAATGAAGAATTGAAACATCAAGTTCAATCACAGTGCAAGGTGTGCAATTGTGAATACTTTTGTTGTTTGTGTTATTATTATTTTTACTGTAGTTTGATATAATTATCCATTTGTTAATGTATACTTTTTTTAACAGGTAATAGACCAACATAAATCACAAATAAATAAGTGTATAGAAGTTGTCAAGAAATTATTAAATGAGAAAAGTACTATTGAAAAAAAGGAAGCGAGACAGAGGTGTATGCAAAATAGGCTTAGACTTGGTCAGTTCGTCACCCAGCGAGTTGGTGCTACTTTTCAAGAGAATTGGACTGATGGATATGCATTTCAAGAATTAACAAGGTATGTTATTTATGTTAAATAATAAAATTTGTATCACACTTTAAGATACGCAATAATCTCAATGAGACAGCTGTATACTATACTATGATAGAAAATGAATTTCGAATTTGGTTTTTACAAACACTTTTCTAAAGCCGAACTACGCCGTAGCATGCGCTGCGTTGTTTCTCACATGCAATCGTGTTTATTTGTTTTCCTGTTTATTTACTTAAAATTATTTCCAGGCGGCAGGAAGAGATCACTGCCGAGAAAGAGGAGATTGACCGACAAAAAAAGCAGTTGTTTAAGAAGCGGCCGTCAAATAATGAGGGCGGCGGTGGGCGGGGCAAGCGGACGTCTAGTGTCTCAGCACCGTCCACTCCGCAGCCCCAACCCCTTCACAATGGGACCGATGCACCCACCTTCCTTAAACCGGACCCACTGCCAAGTATGACAAGCCAAGAATACTATGAAGCAGATGAGATTCTCAAGGTTAGGCTCATGGTGATTATTTTTTTATGCTTTTAACTATATTAAAAATATTTGTAACTTTCAAAAATGTTTTGCTCGGGTAAGGGTTTCGGAAGTTTAGAATCGTTTGTTCTGTTCCATTAATCAATCTAATTTGGCATAATTTGAATACTAATCATATTGTACGCTTGTTTGTGGGTTATTGATGAGATGGTATAAGTTGCTCAACCGTCTGAATATTTATTACAGTTAAGGCAGATGGCGCTAAAGAAGGAGGATGCAGATTTGCAGCTAGAGATGGAGAAATTAGAAAGAGAGAGAAACTTACATATAAGAGAACTAAAACGGATACATAATGAAGATCAGAGCAGGTTTTCACAGCATCCTGTGCTATCAGAGAGGTTAGCATTTGGTTATTATAATATTTAACTTTTGGGAGTACAGTGTGTATCTACTATTCAAAAACGTAAATACTTCTTAGAAAGTTTTGTCATAAATATTTGCCATTAGTCAGAAAATTTCCGAACTTCACTACAATCCTTTGGTTTTAACGAATATGAGTAATGTAATGGGTGTGTATTTATTACACCTATTTCCTTTTACTTTGTACTTGTCTACAGTACGTAATTGTGTTTATTGAAATGTTAGTTCAGGTGATTTGTAAAATGGTATCATTTTCCATGATTTCAGGTATCTATTACTAATGCTACTGGGCAAGGGTGGGTTCAGCGAAGTGCACAAGGCGTTCGACTTGCGCGAGCAACGCTACACCGCCTGTAAAGTTCATCAGCTCAATAAAGACTGGAAGGAAGACAAGAAGGCCAACTATATTAAGTGAGTCTGTGTATGAGTGATGGTTTTTTGTTATCTATTATAAATATTTATACATTTATTGTTACATAAAATATTCATAGGAGGTTTGCTGTTGCGTATCTCTATGAGCCCGGCTTCGTTTTAAGCTGTAAAGCGTGGCCAACAATACTAGATAAAAACTTGCCTTTGTCGGGTGACCTATGACAATGTCTGATTAGTATCTAACAATCTGATTCCGTGGTACAAGTGTGCACAATGTAAAAACATTTGGCTCAAAATGTGCCTTACTCCTCTGTTTGTTTATTTTTGGCAATAGTTTATTATTGTTTTGTTATTGATTGAAATGATTGATAGAATATGACACAAAGGCTAGTTTTGGAATAAATATGGCTGAAGAATTTTATTTATCTTGATAAAAAATGTTTTAAATCTCTGAATCTTTTATTACAATATCTTGTTTCGTTGGCCGCACTGTAGGTAAATATATAATAATACAATCGTTGACGTGGTGTGATATGGTGTAGGTGTGTTGTGTGTGTATAAGTTTTTGAAAGCGTGCGTGTGTGCGTAATTGCGTGGGGAAGTACGGGCGTGCATGCGTGTGCGTGCATTTGCGCGTTTAATTACCGTAGTTGCTTGTAAAATTAAGACTTGTACTTATTATAAAAATCTGACAGGCTGATGTTTCGTTAATTACAGACATGCACTACGGGAGTACAATATTCACAAGGCGTTGGACCACCCGCGGATCGTGAAGCTTTATGATGTGTTTGAAATAGACGGAAACTCCTTTTGTACAGTTCTCGAATATTGTAATGGTCATGATCTCGATTTTTATCTTAAACAGGTTAGTATTTCAATTATTATAATATGTTAACGAACCTTGTAATTGTTAATTAAGTTATCATACTATTTAAATAGTATCAATCCCAAATCTTAAAATATGTGTCGAAAATTTGTAAATATTGAGTAATGCTGGCGATTACAAGGCGAATAATACCTTTGTCCATTTATGACACGGGTTTTTAGATTTCATTAGAAATAAGCTGGTTCAGCAATTTTTGTGCATTACAATTTTCTGGGGAGAAAAGATATTCTATTTTTCATACTAATTTTTATATTTTACAGCATAAGACAATACCTGAACGCGAGGCACGGTCCATCGTAATGCAAGTTGTGTCTGCGCTAAAGTATTTAAATGAAATCAAGCCACCGGTGATCCATTACGACCTGAAACCTGGGAACATATTGCTGACTGAGGGCAATGTTTGCGGGGAGATTAAAATCACAGATTTTGGTCTGTCAAAGGTTATGGATGAGGAGAATTACAACCCCGACCATGGCATGGATCTCACCAGCCAAGGTGCAGGCACATACTGGTGAGTGTTAATACATTGTAATACAAATTCTCCATTCTGACTGTATCTGTATGTTGCAAGGAAATGGTGAAAGTAATTAATTAAAAATAACAAGATATTTAATGAAATCGTAGAACTATTTAAGTGAATAGATAAAATCAGTTACAAAGCACTTGAATCTCTAACCTCAATACACAATTACTCGAAAATGTTGGACATTTGAGTAGGGGTCATAATAGGTAATTTGGTTTCAAATGACCTCCCCTACATCCCCTTGTTGCTAACACGATACTAAACACCCCATATTTAATGATTTTAATGATTGAGTTTGGAAAAGTATGGCTTTGACAGAACATCTTTCATAATGTAGAATTAATTGGAAATATTCACATGAAGATGTGGTTGTATGGATTATTTCTGAAGTGTAATGTGTATTAATTTGCCCTTGTTTACTTTGCGATGATATTGGTGACAACTAGCAGCAGTTTTCCAACTCTTATCTCCAACTTCCTATTGTTGGCTATCATTGAGTCAGTGGGAAAGTACTTGACGATACACTATCAATAAATTGTTTTAATTATAAAAGTAAAGATTAAATATTATCTATTTAACATAAATAATTTGAATATACAATACACAATAGTTCAATTTCAATATCGCTGAAATAGATTTATTCTTCATTGAAATATGTGAACTTATACTTATTGTTATTGTCTATGTGTCTCATAGGTACTTGCCACCAGAGTGCTTCGTAGTAGGCAAGAACCCACCAAAGATCAGTAGTAAGGTGGACGTGTGGAGCGTTGGTGTGATCTTCTACCAGTGCCTGTACGGCAAGAAGCCCTTTGGCCACAACCAGAGTCAGGCCACCATCCTTGAGGAGAACACCATACTGAAGGCGACTGAAGTTCAGTTCGCCAACAAGCCCACTGTCAGTAATGAGGCTAAGGTATGATGGTTATTTTGAATTTAGAATTTTAACGTGTATGGTAAATTATTATATTTTATCTGTGAACTATAGTAACTAATCACTAACTAGTAACAGGTCACTTTTGGGGGTGTAAGTGATATCCTACTAAAAATATAAGCCAACTTCCGCTGGTCTTTTTACGTGTTTTGGTTGCAGTGTACTTATGTGTTTTTTTAAATGAAATAGTATGAAATTACAATACTAAAATTACTCAATAGTGCAACCTATGTTCCCTTTTCCGTGTAATAGGATTATGGGAAGGGATAATGCGGGGTTTGTTTCATTTAAAAGGCTTCTGTTTAAATGTGATATGTGTTCTTTTTTTATACTTGTCTAACATTACTCTAACTTTTGTCTCTGTCTCATGTTGTTCATTCATTGTAGTTATTGATGTCGCGTATAAGACATGTTCTTATAAATACAATAAATTGTAAAGCTTAAGTGCTTTGCCACAAATGAACTTTATGTTAATCTTAAAGGGTGGTGAAAACAACATTGTATTTTTGCAATACTTTTTTTAAGTATTTACAATTGGTTATTGATGTCACTGATCAATTGTAACTTAAGTTAGTATATTGACATTAAAGTTTAGTCAGATTTGATTACGGTGGAACGGAGTTATATTATTTTGTGATGGAGTTGTATTTAATTGTATTTCAGTATGAAAGTTTTTGGGGCTATTAATTAATTCAAATGAGTTGTACCATCCTGCATCAATCTCAAATAGCGATGTAGCTTTGAAAATTATATCCAGTATAGGGCACTAACAGCTGTTATCAATTAATCTAACTATCCACAATCTCGAAATAAGTTAGCTGGTAAAGTAATAACAACTTACAATATAATACTATGCCGTTTTGACGACTTGAGGATTGTGGATGGATAGAACATCGCGAACGGCCTTTAATTACCTGTGGCTATATAATACATGTTCAATGTGACGTTGCAGAGTTTCATCCGAGCGTGCCTGGCGTACCGCAAGGAGGAGCGCATCGACGTGTTCGGGCTCGCGCGGCACGAGTACCTGCAGCCGCCGACGCCGAAGCCGCGCGGCGCGGGTGGCGCGGGCGCGGCGGCGGGCGCGCCCCCCGCGCCGCCGGCCTTCACCGCGAACATGTTCGGCGCGGGCTCGTCGTCCTAGCCGCGCCGCCGCCGCCCGCGCCGCCCGTAGGCCCGCCCCGCCCTCGGCGCCCGGGCGGTGTTCGTGTCGCGTACACGCGTATTTTAAATTTCGAACTAACGAACTCTGTCGCAGTTGACGACTATATCGTTTACGGATAAATTGTTTAAGAATTATGCTTACTGTTGACTGTATTTATTGAGCAGGTGATAATATGTGATTCTCCATTTATGAATGGTTTTATCATTATGTCACTAGAGAAGATCCTGGGACTATCCCTTGCATATTATATAAGTTATCCCTATTAAAAAAGTTAAAAATAAAGCTGTTTTTCTTTGCCTTTCATTTTTTCATTGCACCTTGTTCTTACTTCAGTGGTTTCGTGTTGTTTTTAAATGTCACCGATAAAACTGGTCGTGCCATATTTTTTGCCTTCGTCCTCGTACTATGATATTCCTGTTACAAGTATGTAAAGTGAACGTTAAAAGTTCTATTTAGCGTATGTTTTTGAAAATATGTCTTAGTGTGTAGGTGGTAGAAACTTGTAATTGTATCCCACTAAGAAAAGTTGAAATTAATTAAAAAACTTTAATAATTTATAAAATTGCAATGTTTTATTAATAGCAAACTAAAACTATTCCATATTATGTTCATGAAGTTTTCAGTAGAATTAATGCACCTGTTTTAAATAATCAACTTTTGTTTTGTTTACATTTTCACAACACTGATTAACAGATCAATCATTAATCATCGTAAGTCACAAATTAGAATTAGAAAATTTTATCATAATAATAAAAGATAAACTACCAAAGCCAAGTGATCCGAGTGACATTTAGACCAAGATTGTTTTTTTTTTAATTTTGTGCATGTTTGGCTCTACAAAGCCTTTTAACAAAATAATGCATAATAAATTGCTTTTTTAAACTTCCATAAACAATGAAACCCGTGCATTCTTTTGGTATATTATTTCGTAAAAAATACTTTTATGTATAATCGTTTATTTAACAGGACCTTCAGAAAGTAACAGTAACATGATAAAATAAAACTCAGTGATATTTAAAAAACTCTGTGATACATATTTTGGAGCAGTTAAAAATAAATTAAAATAAAATATGAGATTCAATTATCATATAATTTGAATAAGTCTAAAAGTAACTGTGGTTGGATCACTTGTGTTTTCATATCTTCATGCTCGTTGCATGGATGACAATAATTAGTATTCAATATAGCAAATACAATTCAATCAAGTTGTAAAAACTTAATTTAATATTGTAGATGAAAGAAGCATAACAAGAAAATATATTTAGACTTATCCTATAAAGTGTAAACATTACAAAATATGAACGCGAAGTAACCTAAAAAGCGTAGATCAGACAACGATCACTTGGTGTACACTGTACGGGGCACAGCACGTACATTTCTGTAGTGTCAGCGGTTTACGCTACATCAATGTATTTTAAGTCTGCGCTAATGTCGCTAATCGAGCCTGGCATAACTATTCACGCATAGGCATAGCAAATTCTATCAACTATCATCGTCTATCATTTAGTTTAGTCATTCGCATCGATTAAATGTAATTTCATCAATTCCCGCGTACAGACTATCTTTATCTTTCACGAGCTGTGCCCGCGACTTCGTTCGCGTGGAATTTAACAAAAAAATCTAAAATCAGCAATCGGCCAGTGAAAGTCCCGTCTAAATCGGTCTAGCCGTTCCAGAGATTAGCCGGAACAAACAGACAGACAGACAAAAAATGTTATTTTGGTGTATGCACCGTATATATATTCATATACATGTAGTAAAAAACGGTTATTTCAATATTACAAACAGTATTATTTATATATTTATCTATTAATTCTTCTTTTATTACTTCTTTTAATTTATAGTATTTTTTGTGATAGCAGCCGCAATAACACGCATTGTAAAAAAAAACCTATTTCCATTCAAGAGATGGATCCTTGTGACAGACAGACAAACATCGGAGGAATATTATTAAAACTATTAATATGCCAACAAAACGGAACTCCGTTTTTCTCCTTTTGAGTACGGAACCAATCATTTTTACAGATTTCACTATAAGCTTGACAAAGCGCCCCCTATCAGATCCTGTTATTTGCGTGAACCAGTTTTTCGATAAAATTAAATTATACCTGGTTTAATTCCTAGTACCTACCTAGTTTTCATATCTTAGTTTTTAATTTCATAGTTAACTTAATAATAAGAATAACATCAAACCCCAATAGAGGCTCTATTTGACTGCTTAAATTTCTTTTTGCACATAGACATTAATAACCAATGCATGGTCGACCAAGAAATAAGGGAGAACCAAGAAATAATCTACAGTTTCTCAAGCCCCCCATGAACACGGCGAGTTACTTGGCGGCTAACTCGAGCAAGGGGGCGTGGTGGCTGGCCAAGATAATAATACCAGAAATTAAGAGGGGGTATGAAGCAAAATTGGCAATCGTAGATTCAATTTTTACAGTAGTAGATCAAGTTTCTAGAAGCTGAATAAGGACATAGATAAACTTCATTATATTATTGAGTGAATGTAAGAATCAAAAACATAAAAAAATTAAATTTTCTCGATAGAAAAAAATCACAAAGTTAGGTCTAATTTTCAACTAAAATCAATTTTTTTTCAATATGGTGCATGTTTTTGAGTCAATATTTTAATATGTTACGCTAATTAGTATCACGGAGGGATTTGTAGATCGATTTCTAAATCAAATCTATAATTTACGAATTATTTAAATAAAATACATTAATTGTCTTTATAGCTCTAGGATTTTGACATGCTCTGTTCCATTTATCAGTACCGTTGAATTTGATTTTTTCCTAGCTTTATACCCCCTCTTAAGCGAGAGCGGGTTTAAATGTGGAAAATAACTTTCCGTAGGTCCAGTCATAGGTATCATAACCGGAGCCTTTGTTTCCAGGATTAATTAGTAGTTACTGAATTATTACTGCCATTGTTTTTATAGATAATTATCATTGGCTGCAGTTGTTGCCGCATTATTGAATCTAGCTATTTATTAGGGAATTAAATCGAAGTACTAAGTCATAAAAAGTAGGTAAGTGTCACTCAATTTAGACGAAGAAACTTTTACAGAAATTACTGAAATGGGAATAATGTAATAATAAATCGCAACATGAAAATAATGTAATTACCTACCTAAGTTTTAAATATTTTCCCTCAGCGGCGAGTCTCCAGTCAGTAATAGCATCTTGTACCTCGACGGTCGGAAATTTAATTAGGGAGGGATTTTCACTTGATGCCGACGAGCGACTCAAAGTCAAAGTAATCCATGCCACTTTTGTATTTAATGCGCTTAACGTGCAGAATACGTGTATATAATCAAAGGTGCAGAAGAATTTCGCAATTTTCTAATTGTCATCATGACATCCACGATGGTAACAAGTACCGAAAACTACCGAATGGATTTTGATGAAACTTTACAATAATATAGCTTACACATCAGGGTAAAACATAGGCTATAAATTATGAAGATATAGTGTGAATTATCCAAAATATATAACTAAATCTTTGCAAACTGAAGGAATACCTGTTTCCCGAAGCGAAGCGAGGGCAGGTCGCTAGTTCTTAATATAAGTTTAAGTAATGGGCGAAAAATATATCTATTATTATAGTGGAAAAAGCGTGGGGCACTTTGTGTAATTTTTTTTTAGTTTTTATAAATACCTATATTATATTTCTTCTTTTTTAGTTCCGTGTTTACGTTAGTCAGCGCTAGCCACAATGTTTCTCACTGTCGCAGAAAAAGATCTGTGGGAAAATGATTAATACTGACGATCCTAATCAGGATAATGAGATAATCTCACTGAATTGTTAATTTGCCATAGGTCCTTCATAAGTCTACAAAGTTTTAATGAAATCTGATCGCTGAAAATGAGTCAAAATCGAGTTCAAAGGAGTCGGTTACAAACATACATACATACATAATACATACGTACATCCATACACGTGAAACTAATAAAAGCGTGTTAATAAAACAAGAATGTATAAGTAGGTACCTAAGAATGTTCAAAAATATGAAGAGTTAATGAATGTAGGATATTTAACAAAATTAAAAATAGTCAATATCATGACATAGGTACCTACGTAGTACATTAAAAATACCGTGCGCATTTTAATTTGGTAGGTACCTACCAAACGTAAACAGAAAGCTGTGCCGAATGCCGATTAATGAGTCCACTCGTGACGAGAACTTGTTTTTGAAACAAAACCCCTTCACGTTTCAGGGCGGGTTATTGACCCATTAATACACGGTTGCCATGCTTTCCATGTACGTATTTCAGTCAAAGAGCTCTTTATTAACATTTGGCGTATTTAGACTATTTAGGTACTACGGTTCAAATGTGTGGAAAATCTAGTACCCAGCGCTTGAGATAAGCACCTTACATGTCTGCTTATTTATTAACTAAAGTATTTGTTATTTTTCAAATTCAATTTCAACTTGAAAATTTAACACAAAACTGTAATTACCTACCCTCAACACTCTGGTTGCTGGACCAATAAAAACCCTTCGATTATTATGATTTATTTTTAATTACTAATTATAACCTCCTCCTTTTTTGAAATATAAATATGTTCGACGACTATGTTTTTTTAACACATGCTGCGGCGATCGTAATTTTCTATGGAAAATACACGAAGTATACGTGCTACGCAACTAACGTGTTAAATAGGTTTCCAGCGATTTTTCCACCATGTTGTGAACCGATTTTGATTATTTACCTATTTTAAAGAACGTACTTCCGAGGTGGTCCCACTGCCACCAAGTCAGGATCTGATGATGGAAACCCAGGGAAATCGAGGGAAACGCTCAAATATTTTTATTACTTGTCGATTTTGAAGCCGGTTTTTTGTTTTGTTAAATTATTGGTTATTTTTTTCTGAATGGAACGCGTTTTTTGATAGAGAAAGAGTTCACAGGAGAAATGCGAAACACATTATAATTATGTCAATCAATACAGGTATTTCACTATTAGAAATTTTGGGATCTTGTGTAGGTTCCCGAGGAACGATAGAGATTAATTAGTCGTCAATCTCCGTCAAATGTCGCAGCACGTTATAAGTAGGTAGGTAGATACATAATTATTATACCTATTCAAACTGAATTAAAAATTAAAATGATGACTTACGTATTCTATTTTACATCGGAAACGAATGGAACAACACCGTTTATCACTAAGCACAAATATGTTGGAAAGGGTGGCTTTGTTTTTTTTCAACGAAAGCTTTGCATGGGAAAACAGTTCAGAAATCCAAAGTCTCACTGGGAGCGAGCATTTCATTTATACATATACAAACAAGTGTGTACACTACACATTCTTCGCAAAATAATACGCAACGTTGTATCATCTCAATACATTGACTTATCGTATAACTGTATTATGACTTTTATACAGCGAAGTCCGAAACTTCGAAGATATTCGAAAGGTGCGACTGCTGCTTTTCTTTGGAATTTGTAAAATTACGAGCCGTACCTAAGTCGACGTGTCGGGAGTGTAGGGCGGGAGATGGATTCATTACTTTTTCTACGTCGGTATACCGTTAATTTAACGCGTTGAACGTGGCAGGAAATTGTACGTAATTCTTACGGTAGACATGGCAGCGTAACGTATCGGTATTTGAATCAGTTTTCTTTTTAAAAGGAGATAATATACCTTTATATTTTTAATACCTATGTGTACTATCATTTTTATTAAGATACAGATACAGGTAGAATTTAAAACGTAATCGATTAAAATGGTGGTGTAGATAATTTGATATAATGTACAGTGTACAGATAGACATTAATAACTTTTGCCCAAGACACATTAGCGACGATTTTGTTAACTTTTCATCAGTTTTTATGCATTTGCAGCTTGCTGTGAAACAGTAACCTTCAGTGAATAAACCGCAGGAAAAACTCCCCTTCTATGGGAAATGCTCTGCATGGTTTGAAGTGAGAGTTTATTGTGCGTTTGCATGGCTTTGTGCGGTACAGCCGCACATTGCACGGTACCCGTTGTTTAGATAAGGTAAAAGCATTTTTAATAAAAAAACGTTCTTTTTAAAAGGGCTGAAGCGTTTATTTTTAAAAAGTAGGTATTTGGAAATCGACATCTCTTTTTTACTACTAAATATTAAAAACTTCTAAATATACTAAATACGAGCTGTGTCCGCGACATCGTCCGCGTGGAATTTAACAAAAAAAAATCTAAAATAAAAGTAGCCTAAGTTACTCCTTATGACATCAGCAATCTGCCAGTGAAAATCCCGTCAAAATCGGTCGTTCCAGAGATTAGGTCAAACAAACAGACAAACAGACAAAAATTGTAAAAAATATTATTTTATGGGTACTTATATGCACTGTGTATACATCCATATGCATTTAGTAAAAAGCGGTTATTTTAATATTACAGACACTCCAATTTTATTTATTTGTATAGATAATGTTTTCAAATCGAGTATCTCAGGACATCTAAATAATAATATCATTTTCCAAAAAGTGTCTAAGTTTACAAGTTATTTATTTTTGCAAAGTGAAACTCCTTCGAGCCGGATTTGAACCAGCGACCTATGGATGACAGCTTGTTACACCTCTACAGTCCACCGCTCTACCAACTGAGCTATCGAAGGTATGATAAGCTATTGCGAATATTGCTATCAACTCTTTATTAAAGAACCAGTTTTATAAGCAGTGCGACATTACCGTGGCAGTGCTTTCACAATACAGCTATTCGGTGTTGGTAAGGAGAGTAGCGCAACGCGGTAATTATTGAAACTCACAGCCGGCTCCCTCGTAGGTACACTCGACGTTTTCATTCCATAAATTTGCAATAATCGTATTCATTTATTTAATACTTTTCCCAATGCTGTAAAAAGCACACTTAAATTCCAAAATAAAAATTATCATAAATAAAAGTTACAGTAAAATTAGAGAATGAGCTGGAAAATCCTCATTCTAGAAGGAAGGTTGTAGCTAGGCAGGCTTATAAAAACCCTTCATCCGTCCTCTCCGTAGGTACAATGAATAACGCTGGAATTAAATTAGTGGTAGGTATATATCCCAGCGACCTGTAGCAGGAGGAGGGGGGCAGAGGAGCAGGGGGAGGATCTTTATTTACTGGGGTCCACCACGAGCAGGGGAGATTGGCTGTAGTATAGATGGAGCCTATTACACACCAAATGAGATATAATTTATGTGTTTATTAGATTAGACGGAGCTGGGAGGACGAGAAGAATCGTGAAATCTGTTGGTGTGGTATTACGTAGGCAGATTTCACCAACACAGCGTTGACATTAGAGTAGCTTTCCCAGTATAACTTGACTCTGTCAATTTATTCGATGGTTAACTTCAATTTCGTTTCACCATAGATATCTTACTCTCGCATAGTTACTCTGAGACTTGGAACAAATTAATTCAATGAATGCGTAATGCACCCAAGTAAAACAGACAGTTTGACGTATACTTGCGCAATAGCGCTGCGTATTCTTTTATTTATTCGAATAATACGTACCTGACACTACTTATCTACGAAATGCAGCTTACTTGGCCGAAATCGGCGGTATATGATTCGACTCTAGTATACTTTAATAAAGAGATTTTATATGTTGGTGAAACGTAAAATGGGCTTACTCGCGAGTAATTGACTACTTATCCCGGGAATAAGACTTATACGACATTGTTGAAATCGGCTCTTAGTAGCAACAGATAAAAGCGATATTAGCGAGTTAGTTGGCCACTAACTCCTACACCAATCCGCACTGATTCCAATCCCAAGTTTCAGATTTTTTTATGCTGCCTGAAGGCATTCGCGACTGTTACCAAATGGTAACAACTGGGACCGACGGCTTTACGTGCCTGAAGCACGGAAGCGCCCAATAGTTTTCCCACTAGCGGTCATAGAATATTTAAGTATGTAATAGGTACTAACTTAAAAATAGTCCAGCTATGAAAATGTAGGTAACTTCAGATTCTGCCTAGTGAGTAAGTATTAAACTCGAGATGTTCCAATTCGATTAGAGACTTGTATCTGTACCAGAAACAGCTGTTGTTTAGATGTCACGTTGCTTGTACTAATACTAACTACTTATTATATGAATTGCACGATTCCACGAGCCTATTTGTATGGCCGCTTTCAGATGGAGATTCTTTGTGTGTTTGTTAATAATATAATTATAGAACAATTTCCAGTAGTTACTTATGTCATAGGTACATACGTAGAGAAGTACATAGATATATGATTTCCTGTTTCATTTTGCTGGTTTTATATAAATCACATGTAGGAACTTACAAATAAACGCCTGAAACGTAATTTCGTGTTTTATTGTTTTGTAACAAATAGATCGTATACTTACGAGTTCCTAAGTTATTGTTCAAGACTGGTCGTTTCTTAGATCTGATAAAGATGTTTAGTTTTAAATACTATCTTTTATATTGTTATGTATTAAATATTAAATATTATGTATTAATTATTGTTAAAATTTAGTTCGTTATCAACAGTCACTTAAACCGTTATAGAAAACTATTAGTGCGGTTAAACGCGTTCTATAGTGCCTTATAATTAATAAATTGGATTGAGATTGAGATCAGCTTTAGGTATACTGGTTCAAACTTTAGTTTCTGCGCCAATCGGAACCATCGCCGGACTGAGTCCACTCTAAAAGTTAGAACCGAGTTCAATCTGATAACTTATACACAAAACTCCGATCTCGCTTCGCTTTGGGACACCTACTTGTTCACAAATAGTACCTACCCGCATACGAAACATCTGCTATTAAATGTTTAGATTCAGTTCTAAAGTTTTGATATCCTAAGACTTGACCTATATTGAGAGATATTATTAGTTATTATCGACAAAAGTTTGGTTGTTTCTGACTATTATTAAAAACCGTCTTATGCTCTATACCAGGTTGACAGCTAACCTCCACATGCCAGTACATTTATTTTGATGTCCCATGAATGTGGCGATTTTACGGTTAAAATTTTGAGGCTTACATGCAGGCGTTTGGTATGACACGGTTTTGATTCATAGCTATTTAGAAACAGCGGCTTTTTTTAAAGCTTTTGCTTGTTGATCACTTAGGTATAATAATTGCTGTAACGTGATGGACGTGACTGGCCACCCTGGCTCGTGTCGACTAACACATTGAAAATAAGGAGCAAGTGGTGTTAGTGAATTTCGAATTTGGCACCGAGCCGAAGACATCTACCTAGGTACATACATATGTATATAAAGGGATTAATATTGTCCCAAGATTACGAGAGGGTGCCACGTGCAACCAATTGGAGGTCTGCAGGAATTACGCTCGCTCTTTCAGCGTTGTTTGTATGTTTTCAAGGAGTAAAGCAAAGGCAGAAATCTGTTCAAATCTTTTTTTGGTGTGATTGCAGTGTGATTGCAGCCGTAAAGAAATAAAAATTGTGGTCACCGTATCCATCTTCTTAGCCACCATATATTATGGTGAAAGATATCATAACAACATTGTGTTTGGTCGAAATTAAAATAAGGTGGTATAATGCCTACACCTTCCTCTAACAATATAATAATAACAATAAAAAATGATTCCATTAAAAATTAAAAAAAATCCAAAAAAATATTATAATGGAATAATTTTATGGAAACTATAATGGCAAATAAGCACTCAATCGCCTTAGTTTTATCCATATAATTTTAAACTGATATTATCGCGGACACTAAACATTATAATGTATACGTGTACTCAGGATTTCGAATTGTTTTACCGATATTTCGACCCAGTTGCATGGATCATGGTAAAACAATTCGAAATCGTGAGTACCCGTATACATTATAATGTTCAGTTTTATCCATTTTAAAATTTAAGCAGGTAGACCGTATACCGATTTTGCTGCTTTGATACCACAAAAATTAAATAGATATAACATGACCATTTGAACTAAACGACATTGTGACATGTACATACTGCCGCAAAAATATTGCATAAAGTTAAAATTGTGCTCTCATTTCAGCGGAAAGGCGATTTGGGGTGACCTTTGCTGCCATCTCATTAAATTATTCTGCTGTTTCTTATTTTCATTGCCAACGTCAACTAATGCACAGCGTGTGCACTGGTTTAACTATTGTCTACGCGCTCCCTCTGGGGAAGTCTAGGAAAATGGACACATTTCAGTAAAACATTTTTTAAAGAGTTAATTTATGTGAAAAATAAGACAACTTCCGGCTTAGAAACTTTCGGCTTAGAAAATCTTGTTTATGCATAAAGTGTTATTCACATTGATCTCTAAATTACTTTCTTTAGGAAGGAAAATGATCGGACTGAAGTTCGTTTTAGGCTGTGAGTAGATTGCTAACAAAATTGGATTTGTTTGTCAACGAACTCAACTCGACGGCGGGCGGCATATTGGAGCACAAATTTGGTAGCAAACGAAATCATTTTTATGAAAGAAACGAATAAATATCAATAAATGAAGCTGATAAACTAAATTTATTTCGATTACTAACAACGTTTTAAAAGGTTTTAATTTCAACGTTTTTATTTTAAAACGGGAAGATAAGCTATGCATTTATGCTGCAAAATAGTCACAACCTTTGCTTCACTGTGGGAAACCTTGTTTTTAACAAGTGGTCACCGTCACCCATTGTTACAGTAATACCAAGAGCACCACCAATGCCTTGCCGACCAAGAAGAGCAAAAGGGGAGGAAGGAAACTGTAAATATTCGTCTGGTTTTTCTTAAATATATTCCATGTCACACTTCGATTAGTTACAGTTTTAATACATTATGTATAGAATATAGCTGATGAAACCCACGCGCAGTAACGGGAGAGTCCAGTTCGTACAGATTGCATATAATTGTTGTGACACTTGTGACTGATCAGGATCACCTTGTCTTGACGGCGACTACGAGTAGGAAGTTGTCCTACGTATTAACCATTTAAGAGAACAGGTGTCAATCGTAGCGAGCAGGAAAGTCTTGGATCGGGAAGATGGTTCATCACGTAGTTCCTCACACGTATTATGACAGAATACTAACTGATTTTCCGCTTAATTGTCCTTGAAGTTTCATCGTGATTGTCATCTGCAGTAGTAGTCAAGGTAAGTTGATGACATGATAGTAAAATGATTTCAAATACATTTAATTATAACATTCCAGAGCTTAGTTATTATCATGACAATAGCCATGTCACTACGTACCTACTCCATGTTTAATTTCTGGTTTATTTGCTAGTCTAGATTTATCTTTCTCGCAATCTTCTTCCTTCACAAGTTAAACTGTCTATTGCTTTTGTGAGCCAGGGGCAAAAGGCGAAAATGCGCTTACTCAGATTGTATTTTTCGAAGCTAACCTAAAAACTTTTAAATCGGCCTTAAAATGTGAAACTACAATAGATAGTTGCATACACAGTACACACTCACTTAACTGGCAACAAAACTAGCCATTGCAGATCATAGAAATCTATAACATTCCTATCAGAAATCTGTAACAAGCCTAAGTATGTAGGTAATAACTTTAATAATACGAGAAAGATTTCAGTGTTCTTTTAAGCGACATATGCACGATATTTCCGACATTGTTATTCAGTACTCATTAAGCTAACTACGATAGTCACTTGTGTGAATTGAGCCACACTCATGGTTCCCTGTGTCGTGGGTGCCATGGATAACAGTCAACACACACAGATAAGAACACGTACCCAGACCAAGAACAGAAATTTAAACCCATCATTTAAAGCTCCGCTTCGCTGAGAGTCAAACTCGGGACTATTCAAACGGCGTCCGGCACGGTATCCATTGCGAATTGCGACATACGGGTCGTGTTATAAACGTTAAGCATTTGGATGAGGACAGCAGCACTTTGTGAAAAGCCTATCCATATAATGATGTTGACTGGAGATTAACTAATTTGTCAGTGCTATAATTACATTTCAACGTTCCACAATCTAAGCATTGTTATTAAAAACAAACAACATTGTCAAATTGAAACTGTCGCGTCTAATGTAGTGCTGGCGCTCTATACAATTGTGTACAATAACCGCATTGTCTCTGTCACTTTACTCCAACACGACGCAGACAACACTATGAATTAGTGCATATTGTGGAGAATTCGTAGAAACATAATTGTTTATTTGAGAGCAGCTACATTGTTTATCGTAACGTACAACATTGCGACCTAAATAAACATTTTAGATTTCAGTTTTGGATCTATTTCAACAGAAATCTGAATGTTACATTCATTTACTAAACTATAATGTTACTGCATTTACTGCCTATAATAAAGTAGGTCTCTCTCGTGTCTATCTGATATTTATTCCAAATTTTCTGTCGATGTATAATAATGTAGATGAGATGAGTTTTGGTGGGCGAATGTCACCATGTCAGAATTGCCAATTAAAAAGCAGGATTCCATACTCCGCAGACACATTACGTACATCTCCTGTGTTCTGTTCTACGTTAAAATAATTAATTCGATTAATATGAACACAACAAATAAGCACAGACGCCACAGTTTAGCCTTCAACATAGATTGGCCGTCACATTGAAGCAATTCTCAATTAATCTCTCATTGAACTGCTTCAAAATACTGTCAGTTGTTTATGTTAACAATTAACATACATAATACATATTCACTTTAGATATAGCGAAGGCCGTTCTATCTGCAGTGACATAAGCGATGGAATCAGCGAGCCATGAAAAACGAATCAAAGAGATCAGGGGTAATATTTATGTCAGACTAAGTATAGGATGGCAGTTAGTTCTTGCGTCGATAAGGGTTAGTAGAGCGCGCCCTGTTCGTTGAAGAGTGTAATTTGCGTGCATGGCTTTGATGTTCAGCAGCCACGGCGCGGTGGAGCGTAAGGCCTGGGCCTGCGCCCCACGCCCTGCGCCCCGCTACACCTCGCACTTGACCTTTATCTGGTTCACGTGGAAGCTTGCAACTATCTATTGCCATTGTTTATGAGTGTCAGGAATTAATCCCTGTATCGTTAGCTGAAGTGTGTTTGAAGGATTTCGGGACCTGACTTACTTAGGTCACTTCTCCCAATTAAGAGATTGCTCGAAGCAATCCCCTCAAGAGAATGGGCGTCGATAAACACTTCGTCAAGGGGCGTCAAGAAAAACTCCGTGGGTATTATTTGCAGTCACGTTAATGATAATTGATTTTTACCTTTCAAGTAAATTACATCAAATTGGACGGTAATTCAACAAGAGATCATAGGTTGTAATTGTAAATATGTACTCCGGAGGTTAGCCACCTGTCGCCACAAAATCTTTCACCTGTACTGTACCTGCCTTAAACATAATACTAGAGCCGAAATTCAGTCAAAATACGGTGTGTTGAGTACATTTTGTTATCGTAATGTAAAATCTGACCTCGCGGATCGGGCCTTGAGGCGGTAGGTTGATTTCGGAAATGGTCTCATCGCGTGCACTCCTCCGCCCTTCAGCGCCCAATGCCAATGTCATAGTTACGAATTGATTTTGTGATGATTCACGGACAGACGCTTACGTATTACGTAATACTGCAAACAGGTAAGTTTAGTGATACTATGTAAAGTAATAATCTGTAATGTTTATGCTACACGTCCCGTTCTGTCTATGTAAGTAATTTATGTTTTAATCTGTATTTATTGGACTGCTCATCGGAACTGAATTGTGATGCGTAATATTGGTATAGATCGTTAGTTAGTGCAGATCATAATCGCAAAACATGTGTAAAATTGAACAACCCGTTTATAGCTATCCTATAATTTTACTAATAGGAATAGGATCTACCGCAACTAGAGGCAGTTAGACAACGAAGATAGGAGACTGAGGAAATAGATCCCGAAAACTAGACCGGGTCAAGCAGGGCAAGTGTAATTCGATGTTGTTTGATCAAGTTGGTACTCGCCGCCTAGATTTGAGCCCTTCTATTTCTATAGTCCAAGAGCTTATAGAGGACTTAGCTCAGAGCTTCAGCGTAGATTCCTCTAACCTGAAGCTCTGACCTAGCACAGGGTAGGCAGCCTGTGTAGCCAGAATTGGACCCAATGTCCGAGTACGTCGCTTTAACTGATCGTCCTCGACTACATTTGGTCACAAAGCGGATAAGTAACTAGTGTTTATGAACAAACCACTTATACCACTTTTCACGGTGAAATTATATCCATCCTGGCCATCGAGTTTAAAATAAGCTTACGAGGAAAACCCGTTTGACCCAAATGGTATTGGAATTGGTTTTCTTATCTGAAATAATGAGACGAGTGCCAGCAGTGCTTCAGCTCGCGCTAAGTATACCAGGAACTCATAAATGTGAGGCTAAAAATACTTGAACCCTGCCATGAGGACGGCAACTGGAAAACTTTAACGCTCGACAAGCATGCAACTTTAACCTGCTTGTAAAGTCAAAGTAACACAATGCATCGAAGAATTTTGTTTGTTCTTATCTACACGGAACATAATAATGAACATAATTGATAAATTAGTGACTGCTAACAGAAAAATATTTAGAAAGCTCCTGTGCTTCGGAGGACATGTAAAGCCGTCTACCTACTGTACCTACTGGATTGTTTTCGGTAGATAGTAAGTAGCCGTTGAACCATGTCGGGGGTCTACGGGCGGCATATAAACTTCCGTTAGTTGGGTTGGCTACCAACCCTCCTTTTTTATGGAATTAAGGTAGCAAACGAGCATGCAGCACCATCTTCTGCTGCCGCCCATGACAACTTTGACCGACTTAGAGCAAGACTCAAATGGGGGCCGGGATAATTAGTCCGGTTAGGAGACGGTATTAGAAAATTAGCTGGTTAGTTTGTTAGTAAGTTTAGTAAGAACTGGGACAAGAACTGTTTGTGAAAGAAGTTAGTCCTGTTAGTAGTGTTGTTTAAATAGTCCAGTTAAAAGTTGTTAGTAAGACTCTCGTTATAATTCGGTCACAGATCACAGATGTGTTGCTAACATTGAGGACTGAGATGGTCGCGTCTAAAATAGTGTACCATGCTCCACACCTTTCTATGCGGAACACAACTGGTTTTAAAACAATTATTACATGGTAGAAAAGTAGTACTAACCGTAGCGGGCGGCAGTAATAGGTACTACCCAGGGCGCCCGGGCGAACTCTATCTTACTACCTAAACCTATAAGGGTACGGTCAAACAGCCGACGGGGTGTGACGGCGACGCGACGCTGGCGGGACGTGAAGAGGTTGTAACGTATGAGCAAGTATGGAATATGTCACACAGAGCCGTCGCGCTCGACGGGTCGTGTCACGTCGCGCGCAGTACAATGGGGACGCTAGCGTCGCGTCGCCGTCCCGCCCCGTCGGCTGTTTGACCGTACCCTAAACCTCCATAAATCCGCACTGGAGCAACGTGTATTTTAGGCTTCCTCAGTTATGTTCGGAGTTAGAATGTGGTTTTTTGGGGGATAGACTACGTCATCACCTTTATATCTCTATCACAGCTTCTACTTCAATTTAGAAACGGAAATAAAAATTAAAATGTAAATAGGAATAAATATTTTTTACGTCCAAATTATAACAAATCAAATTGCTATTAAATGCGCCTTTGACTGTTACATAAGACTACATTACGTTTCGGATTGAAAGGTCTTAGTTTCTGTAGTAGGAATTAATTTCCTTGTGACCCTGACCAAAGAAACATCTATACGAAAACTATAGTTAAACGGCACATGGGGGTTCTACTCACACAGTTATAACGTTAAAAGCTATAGTTAAATCCATTAACAAAGGCATGCCACTTTTTCAGGTCAAAGAACACAAAACACACTGTGCGAACGACCCCCAGAAGCTTTGAGCAGATAATTTTAGTCACATTGTCTGTAATGTAGCTAGAGATAGTGTAACGAACGACCCCCATTACTACATTATGATGTAATAATACAAGCTGACAATCCAGGCTGGTGTCGTAATCAAATAATAATTCATTTATCTTGTAATAATATAACGGCGGCATCGTATTTCCCTCAAGACTAGAAGCGAACCGCAAGCCGCAGGTGATTCATTATTATAACAGAATATCAGCTAATGGCCTAGGAAAGTAGGAATATGAAAGAGAGGGTGATACAAGATGTTTCGAACAAAAACTGGAATATCATACATAGGTATACCCTACGTCTGATGTAAATATGGCAACATTTACAGAATTTTTAACAGAGGCAATGTATTCTCACCTTCAAGTTGATGCAATATACACTGACTTCTTAAAGGCATTCGCGTTCCTCACAATATACTAGTGCAAAAGATTCGGATGTATAATGACATTTCATCTGTTTTGAACACTCACTTATCTTTATCTCTACGCTGATAACTTAAAATTATCTCGTACATATAGTATAATCTGCTAGAGACGATGAGATGTTGCAGAGTGATATAAATAGAATAATAAATGAATAATAAGCTGGTGTTGCGCTAATAGTGTTTAAATGAATACCTCTAAATTTAACATATTTAGTAGTAATATTAGTATCTACTACTAAAAAAAATGGTTGCCTGTAAAGTCGGTTTTACGGGCGAAGATTTTACGTGACAACGTCTTTTTCTCGGTAGAATATTTATTGATATGAATATAATTAAATTGCGCAATAGGAACAAGGAATTGAATGAAAATAAGAATTGCACAAATTTTAACTATAGAAATATATTTTGTTTACTAAAACATTGTACATGTAAACTTAAACTTAACGCGCCGATTCAATGCGCCTAATTCTCTAGTGCTGCGCGCGCGACAGACCGATCATAGTTGAGTGGGAGAGAGACGCAAGGCATTCGGCGGGCCTCTCTCTCGTTCGGTGACTCATCGTAACGTTACCGAGCGTTACTATTTTTCATAAGTGACTCCCAGCTAACCTAATTTAAGACGTTGTCACGTCAAAAATTACTCACTGAAAATTTAAGTACACCTAAGACCCTTTCTGGCTATAGAATCACTTCTTTTAGAGGTTATCCTTCTTCTCCTCCTATTGGTAGAAAGGGCCTTGAACACTCCTAATAACTCTGTTCTCCTAACCAAAAATGCTTTAGAAAGTGAATGTATTGATCGGACTTTCTCGTTCGGACTGAAACTTTGTTGTTCCCAAAACAAAAAGTAACTTTTCTCAAGTTATAGGTAGGTAACTCGGATAAATCCAAGGTAAGGCCATCTATACGCGATCAACTTAATCTTTGCCTATACCAAGAACTGATATTAAACTTCTATTAGCAAGCTCGCCTTCTTGAATAACAATAATGAATTTTCTATTATCTTGTTTGGAACACAATCTATAAAATATAACTTTGGTAAAGACGGATTAGGTAGGTACATTCTCTTAATGTAAAAAGGGAAATGTTATTAATAGAGTTACCTATACAAATCGTGTACCTAATGAAAAGTTGGATAGTTACACCACTGCATGTTACATAAAAACAAAATAACAGTGTCATAAAATATTATCCTGCAGACACATGTCGCCAACATCCATCCCCATTCTACGCGGAGCTTCACAAACAGCGTTATTGTTATTGCAGATAACAAAAATTCCGAGCCGACGATCCTTCGCCGCCGACACTCGTGATACAAAACAAAGTCTAGCGCACACTGCATGGGCCTCACTACTTTACCATGTAAATAACGTAATGAATGGCATACTCTCTGTGTTTATGATAAGTGTTGCGTGTCAAACAATAATGCGGGTGCAATGTATGCGTAGCGGACGAGGACGTCGGACGCTGACGAGAGGCAGATGCTATTCCATGTCCATTAAATAGAAGAAACAGGAACTGGAACGTGGCAGTTGGATCGATCTTTGATTGCCTAAGATTAATTCGAAACATACCTAAGAAATTAATTTATTTTTCCATATCACGTCTCGTGAAATTCATCATGTAATTGTGGCCAACGTATTGGAGTCTAACGTCTAATCTCGAAAATTTTTGATAGTACACTTGAGGTATAATACGAGATGACGTGATAAAATGATAATTTAACATATTATCCATGATTCCTTACTCCAAACTATTACTTATTCTTATTTATTCCAAACCACCTTTATATTTTATTCTGCCAGTCATTAAAACCTTTGGGCGCAAAAGCTGCCATCGTAATCAAAATGTACGAGATAAAAACAAAACTTTTCCTCCAGTCGTAAATTTCAGCGCGAATTGTAGTTGACGTCCCTTAACAACTAACAAAAATGTATTCTGTTGCTTTGTACTAAAATGTATAAAGTACGTATATTTTAATTTTTATAGCTGCAAAGATGATAATAATAATAAAACTTTTTTGACCATAAATTTTAGAAGATTTTAGTGGAGAGCCCTGTCTCCCAGAAAAGTGTAAGATGTGGCCTGGAAGCCAGTTCCTTCCATTAAGTGTCACACACATCTGTATTTATAGTCTTATATTTAACATGTTACAAAATCCAATCATATTAAAGTAATTTTAAAAACGTAAAGACTACGAGATTGGCTAGTTATTTTACTTTTATTAGGCGGTAATGGGTAATGTTGCCTTTTTTGTCAGGTAGTTTTACATGTGAGACAAATTTTTTAATGTGATAAATGAAGAATTTCCGTATTGAGAGTACGCCAGCCGTTTCGTAGATTCGTTCCAATTCTAGAAGGTATGTTTTAGCCGCTGATGATGCGTAGTAGATATACCTAAGCAGTACCTAGATTGGATCGAATAAGTGGTAGTCGCTGATAAACAGGTGTTTTATTCGTTTTTAATGATAATTTCCTTATATGAGATGATATAAGAAATTGCCACGTCCGCAACTACTCACAATATTAATTACACTAAACACAAACAAATATGAAACATATTTTACCAAAAGGTTATTTTATTATAATAGACTTAAGCCTTTTTTGGACGAACCCAAAGATAAATTTTGTCACAAATGATAACCAAAACGTTGCAAGGATTCTCCATAGCACAATGTTGGTTTTGTGTACCGTCATAATCTTCATTGTTTCCCCGGGGCTCGGATAACATTAATGGAACAGCGTCACGCGCTAAATATCCGCCGCTGTCAGCACGCCATTGTTCACCAGGATCACCTAAGGTCATATTGTTCCACCTTACAATTTGTTGTAAACATAACTGTGTCTTGGAAATCTATGTTTACATATAAACGTATTCAGAAACTTACAAACAGAGTTCGTTGGACTTTGAGTCAAGACATTTGGTTGTGGAAAAGTTTTAAGATTTTTGAAAGAATATTTTTGCTTTTGTTGATTTAAAACTTGGAGTGCATACTGCATACATACATTATTTGGTGACCAACGACATTGTTTGTGCTTAAGGGGATATAATATATTAGGTATCTTAATGTATCGTTCCTATGGTCTATGTATGTTTGTATATCATCACCGGAATGAGAGGCCGAAATAGTCGGAACATGATAAGCTTATCACACTGATGACTTGTTTGGGTCTATGAAACATTATTTCGGTCCATAACAAATTGAAATTTCTTATAATATATAATTTTGTCGTAGATACTTTAGATAATGCATGTTTCATTAAAGTACTTATACATATAAGATCAACATTAATGGCCTGTTTCACCGGTTACATATAAAGTTCCGGATAGTTATCTGACATTTAATGCTATCTACCTATTTTATAGGCTGCTAATAACTTTTTTCTGTTTCACCATCTAACTCCCGGATAATTTAACTGATACATAAAGTTGTCGGCCACTTGACAGTTAACGGAACGGCAACGTCGCTTTTTTGCGTTTCGTTACTACTACGTAAATTATCGTCATTTGAAAACAATTTTAAAACCTAAATAATAAAATACTTTTTGATCAAAATAATCCAAGTCAAGTTTTATTATATTATCAAGTTTAATTCATCAATAAAGAACGGAAATAGTTGGATTCCTATGCTTTACTAGGTATTCAAATTCTAAATGTGTTTATAGAAACAAAACGCAAGACATGTGTCATTTTATTTTTTTCGTTTCCGCCATTTGACTTGACAGATTTTTTATCCGTCGCATAACGCCTCTAAAGTGGCAGTTATCATAACCAACACTTTATTTGTCAGATACTTCTATCCGAGACCTGTGAAACCAAAAGTTGTAGTTTATTTGGGAGTTAAGTTCCTAATAGGCTATCCGGAACTTTATCCGTAACCGGTGAAACAGGCCCTAAATATATAAATCCATCCACTTGTTTACCACCAGGTGTTGTCAAGCAATTTATATTACTTTATAAAAAAATAGCCATTTCAATACAATATATAGTATTGGCGTCAGTTCTGTTTAAACATCACATTACATTAATGGTCTCCAGAGACTGGGTTGATATTAATGAACCTGTGATACGCTCCAGTTGTGCTCGTCGGGGAGTTGCGAAAGTTATATTGTTGGCTCTCGGCGACATAGCTAAACAGAATACAATCAATTAGGCTTATTTACAATCACACATAGGTATATACAATCACACATAGATTCCCACAGACTTAAATAATATAAGTATAAAACGGACGAAACCTACATGTATGACAGTGTTCAATAAAGATCTTAAAATCTGTTGTCTGAGAATCTATAGATTCCTTAGGTAGGTACTTGGCCAGCGTGGTGGATCATCGTTGCACCAGCCTCGAGGCCGTTATGATTTATTTATAGAGGTAAATAACCGACAAACAGGTAGACGAAGGAAGACGTAAATCGCCAAAACCTTACAAATCTATTAACCCAGTGAATAGGAAAACAGTGACCAGAACAAAGGGAATACAAAGGAGCAAACTTGGAAATGCAAGTCAAAATCCATTTTTGGAGCAATTGTATTTAAAACAAAGGTGCAGACTTTCAATTCTGGTGTAAGTAATTCGACATTTGTCCATCTCAAGATAAGGCACAAAAGGAAATTTTAATATTGAGCAGTTTTACATTGAAATGCTGAGTAATGGAACTTTCCTGAGCTGAAATGTTTGTATAATCGAGTCGGATTAAGGAATACAACGTGAAAATAATATTTATGGGCTACCTGATTATATAGGTGCGGTAGTTATATCTAAAATTCCATCGCACAATCTGTGTTGCAGAGACGTGAAGTACAAATGAATATTAACGCTTGTGTCTCCTCTCCATCTCCGTGCTTGATGTATACCGCAGTGATTTACGGTAGGTATCATTATATTCATTTGTTAAACACTATCGTAGTCTACGTTTATTATTATATTTTATTAGGGAATGTTTAATTTGCTGTATGTTTGAATGTCGCAATACTGTAAAGTTTAATATTCCTATTATAATCATTTATGTATCTGCTACACTGAAGACTCCGAACCGAACGAATGTTGACTGTAGCGATCGACCAAGTGCAGCTGTGGACGCGGCGGCCGCAGACTGTTAGTGCCATTGAAAAGGAAATTATTTGAGGGGCATGTTAAGGCTGTGTGGCATCGCAGGGGCATGTGTCGTCCCGTTTGCTATCGATAAACTACGTTTCTACGATTTCCTATAGGTAGGTACGTCACGAACACCAATGATTCGAGAATAAACATTCTTCTGTCCTATAACTGCCAGTCAGGGAATCGAATTCGGGAATTGAATTAAGTACCTCGTCTGTAAAACCTTAACTGAAAATGTAAATTACATTTAACAATTAAATCGGTGACCGAGTTGCAAATAATCCTTTTTCGTGTAGTTAGAGGTGGGGGCGCTAGCGGTGGTTTGGAGTTCGCAGCCGCTCCGCGGAAATCCGCCGAGGTCGATAGTGCTGCTGTACGCTGTGCCGCCTGTAATGAATGCATTTACCGCCAGCGAGGATCCTCGCTTCGGGATCCGATCAGAATGTGGGTTACGCCTATTTCATCGGTATCAGTTACGCTCGGGTTACTTTAAATAGCTACCTGCTAAATTTTAGGCCTTAGGTACAGAAGTAATATAAATTAAACAGTTTCTTTTTATTCAAACAGGCTTTGCAGTAATTTAGAACCATTGGCATCATGATATTAAAATGATTATGGCCTTGACTTTTCACATGAGAGGAGCACAGCTATTAACTATTAGTATGTGGATTGTAGATTTGAAGATGTGCTGGATTGGATAGAGGACCAGGCAGACTTAATGTTTAGAATATTACTCTTAATCGACCTCCAGGCTAAGTTATCAATATGATACATAATATATTAAGCTCTTGCGTTACTGAGTAGGTAACTGACAGACAACGAACTGCAGAAACTACTGAACGCAAGAAGTTGATATTTAGCATGTACGTTCCTTGGGGAGTGTAGGGCAGCACTAAGAGTGGGTTTTTGGAAATTACCCCTTAAGGGGATAAACTGAAACTTATTATTTTTTCAATGGATTCACTTGAGACTTTGTGTATAGGTTCCTCAAGTGACGCAAGTGAGAACTAAGAAGGATTTTTGGAAATTGGTGGACGGAGCCGTGGGGGAAACCTAGTGAGTCATAAATCTACAATACATACATTGGTGGACCACTAGGTAGAATGTGCCTTTCTTTCCATAATCGAAGAGTATAATCCAACTAACTTAAGCTATTGCGTAACGCTGGTAACGCACGTTAAGATAACTATAAGCAGCATTCCAATCCTCAGTGTGAATTCATCGCAGCGTTGACAATTATTGGCAAACAGGACATTGTTTAAGCAGACATATTTAACATTTAACGTGTGCACAGATTCACAAGGAAATTAACTACAGGAAAAATGGATGTTGAAGTCAGGAAGTCTTTCTAGAACGTCCCAATGCCATTCAATGAACTGGTTATTGGAGTGTTAGCATTCGCGTCGTCTCAATGTCATTTATAATTTGTGATGCTGATGGCATATATAGCCATGTCACGGGACTAGCCGATTACAAAATCGAATTGGTTATTCAAGGTGTCTGATGGTTAAGGCTATTAGGGGAACTCAAATCCTGATTTCATAATCATTTTATGTCATGGAATAAACAACTACTCGTATCTAGCCAAAATAAAGATGATCCGCGATCCTTATTTGTTATTAACTTGTACCTATGTATAACACTATAAATATTTATAGAATCTGTGTCATTAATATCACAGCACACATTGCGACTGGGGTGCTAAGTTCGTGCCGCTAATAAGGTTTGATCCGTCCTAGTTAGCACAATGCAAATTTAGGTGGAAATGTCAGGTTTATTAAGTTCCAAAGGGATCATGTCAAAAAAACAACATGTAGAGGACTGCACTACATTCCCACACATACAAATAACAAATATTGTCTCCTATATCTGTCTATAATGTAGAAAACACTTCGTTCACGAAACTTTTAATCTTTTATTTAAGTATTAAGAATAAAGCATCGAAAAGAACTTCGAACTTTTGATTGTGGTCATGTTTTCCCTTATAATATTGTTGCAACAAATTTAAAAGTACTTACTTTTGTAAAAGCAGCTTTAGATGTCCTGATAAAAAGGCCAGCAAATTTGTTGACATAACAACAATAACAAAAGGAAGTTTGCGTGAGTTAAGTAAATATATTTTTTTAACTGAGTTTTTTTCCATGTCGTGTTACATAGTGATTACTACGACTGAGTCCGAATAAATGACATTGAAACAATTTGATACAATTTCAACTTCTTCCGACCACAATCAAGAGAAGAAGGAAGATAAAAATAGGACCTAAAGGATTTTCTAGAAAGAGGTGACTATGTCAGACACGTTGTTTTTGTTAGCAGCGTTATTGTTAACGTATCTGTACGGTCTGTACCTACTTATAAAGTATCTATATAAATACTTCTTTCCCCTGTGAAGGGCAGAACTTCTCTCTTCTTCAGTCTTCTGCTTCCCCTGGTCTCCTAGCCGAAATGTAATTATTATTAAAAATTGAAAGTGATACATTAGTAACGTAGGTAAAAATAAATGTTTAACAATATACTCTCTACCGTCATCTTGTAATCTCGATTTTATAATATTATTCTTGCTCAATTTATTTCCCGTCTTTTGCAGATATTTGTTACCGTTGTTTTTACTTTTGGTACTAGCGATTACATGAAATGGCTCTTATTGGCGCAAATAACTTAAGTGGAAGAGCTCTTTGTCTTGTAATTATATTAATTTCTTTCTAACGTGGTTTGCTTTAAGTGCTTTTTATCTGTTAATTATGTTTGTTTACAATATAATATACGGTTTAGAATAAATTTCGCAAGTTTTTGGCAATTATGTTTTATTTGTACGAGTAAATTATGAAATGTGGTAGATAGATATGCGTGCTTTTATTTTTTGTTTTGTCTGGATGACGTTTTGTAAGACTACATCAGTAGGTAGGTAGTGAAGCTTTATAACTTTCATGATTGATAGTATTTCTACATCACTTTCTATGCATCCAGTTCTTTTATTAGGTAAGAAATGCATGCATGTAAGTATGCATATATTTTTAATATGATTTGACTAAATAAAAAGTTTCTTGTATTGGAAATAATGGAGGCAATTTGTGGTGTGTTCGTACAAAAAGTCATATACTTACCTATAATTATGCCTACGCCGCATGGCTGTGGCGAGAGTTTTAGCGAGTAGTAATCCCTACTAATATTATAAATGCGAAAGTAACTCTGTCTGTCTGTCTGTCTGTCTGTGTCGCTTTCCCGCTTAAACCTCTCAACCGATTTTGATGAAATTTGACACAGACAATCTTTAGACCCTGAGAAAGGACATAGGCTAACTTTTATTGCGACAAAAAGGGATGAAGAGGTTGAAATAGAGGTTGAAAGTTTGTATGGGATTTCTTCGGGTTTTAAGCACAGCGCCATCTAGGGGTGAACCTTCCTAACTTAAAGAATAAGAACGCCTAGCGCCATCTCTTAAAGAACCATGAAACTTTATATTTAAGCACTTGATAATAAGTTTCCCGAAGCGAAGCGAGGGCGGGTCGCTAGTTGGATATAATCCCGAAATTACCTGTTAAAAGCCGTGATGATAAAATTTTATATTTCTGCACACTAAGTTGCTAAGACATAGTCGTAGTATGCAAAAACTGCAAACTGGCTGTGCCTTCATTTTTGACATGTCATAATGCATTCTAAGCTAATGGTAGCAATCTGTATGCAGCTGAGATGGCACCTTGGGCGTCGCATGATAAGGCCTTACATTTTGGGCTAGAAAAGTTTAGTTCCCCATTATTTAGTACTGTAGCGGTATAGCGAAGTAGAACGAGGTAAAATGGGTTGATCTCCGATAAGAAATCTTTTAAGCAGCATGCCCATCACACCAGACTATCATAAACGATCGACGAGGTATAACGAGTCATTACTGTGCTGTTTAGAATGCAATAGCTCAGAAATGATTTAAAAATTTAAGTTTTAGGTTAAATACTGACATAGAAAAAAATTCCAGACATCCTTAACGTGTGTGGTGGAATGTGTTAGGTCGAATTTCTAATTTTCTAAACTTGACGCCTAGCCTAGTTGGTAGTTCTGCTTCAAAGCAAGGGGCCCCGGGTTCGATTTTAGGTTGAAGCAGACTCTTATATGACAGAATGTTTGTTCACACATCGTGGGTGTTAGCTGTTATCGATGCCTTGTTGGCAAAGACAATACACGACGATTCAATCAAGACGATTCCCTGTGTAGGGAATCCTAGTTGGACAGGAGATATAATCATATAAAAAAATCTGCCAATCAAAATATAGGTTGTGAAGTGTAAGATGGTACAGTCAAACAAAGAAGCCCAATACAAGTGTTTATTTATGACATGAAGCTTATAATGGCTTAGAAAGTCTAGCCATTGGTCGTATCACGGAATACAGAGAGAAGGATCGTATAATAAAATTATAGTATTAGTTAGTCTTATTATACGATGTGTCGTAGCCGTCGTGGTCGTATATCATATTGTTATCTTATTGTTGTTCATTTGACGTTGAGCATCGCTCATTACAAGCATCTGTTCAGTGTCAAGTTTTAATTCATTACAATCGATAGCGGCAGTAATGGCCTTCGATATGATAAAGGGAGTGTTTGAGTGATGCGCAGTGCCGAGGACGAAGTATTACATGTTTAGAATAGCGCAAAAAGAAACTAGTTTTTTATTTACTTAAGAAAACAAAATATTGGTGACGCTTTTGGATATTCTCATCCTATCCTATTAATATTATAAATGCGAAAGTTTGTATGGATGTATGAATGTTTGTTACTCTTTCACGCAAAAACTACTGAATGGATTTTGCTGAAACTTTACAATAATATAGCTTACACATCAGAATAACTATAGGCTATAATTTATAAAGATAAAGTGTGAATTATCCAAAATATTTATACTAAATCTTTGCAAACCGAAGGAATAAGTTTCCCGAAGCGAAGCGAGGGCGGGTCGCTAGTATAAACATAATTCAAATTCTGTTTTTTTTATTGATTTAAATGGCTGGTGTTACATGCTAACGAGCATGCAACACCAGTCTTGCGCTGGTGCCCATGACAACTGTGACCGACCCAGAACAAGACTCAAATCGGTAACATGGTTGGTCCAGTTAGAAGAGGGTGTTATTAAGAATGTTACTTGGGTAGTTCTTTATGAGTTATGAGGACTGGAAACCTGTTTTAGTAAAGACTATTTTTTTTCTGTTATTTTCTTGGAAGTAGTTTCTTTTCAAACCGCATTTTAACAAATTGGCATTGATGAACAGTCAATCAATATAAAATTGATAATGTTTTAATGTTACGTGAAATATGTTTTATTTTTAGATGAACATACTAAATTATTTTTGTGATGGATTCTTTCTCATCTTACATTTACCTGATTATTGTTGTGAGCAGTACTTACCATTGTAAATCTGCAAAGGTTCCGCTTAAGCTCGTCACGCTAATATAAGCTTTAGTTTAGAATAATCCTAGGTAATTGTAGAGTACAGGCATTTCGACTACATTGTATTTGTTTGATTTTGAGTGATTTATTCAATGATTTATTAAATGTAAGGTTGCTATACATCAACCAGGGGATAGGAAATTTTGGGAAATTAATGTTCTTAATTAAAAAAAACGTATATAAGTATATCCCAGTGAGGCATAGTAACTTTGTTTTAGTCGAAAACTAACAACCAATAATAACAACCAATTAAAATGTAACTTTCTAAGTTGTAAGTAGGTAGTAAGACAACTGATTTACTTCTGTTTATAAAAATAAAAAGATGTTCAAGTTTCACTTCCGCCGGCCTCGGCGTCCACTTGCATTGTGGTATACCTAGTACTTTAATTATTTTATCTGTTAGGCTAGCTACCTCTTTCCTTCGTTCGCTGCATTGCGCTTCCTTTTGGCCAGAAATGTACTTATTAGTGATGCTTTAGGCATTAGGTACTGACCTTCATGGGTGATGGTAATCACTTACCGTCTGGTCGCCTGGGAGCTCATGACCCGTGTGACGGTACATAGTCACCATCGATCATAGACACTAAAGGTATCACCGATGCGTTGTAGACTAAGATAGAGTGATAGAAGAGAGTAGCTGAGTGTCAATACTGCTTATGAACCTATGGTAAGCTTAAAATCATCCGACTTGGTTAACCTGCTATCTAATGTAAACTACCTAAATATCTAATGTAAACTAATGGCCTTGTTCAGCGGCTGACTTGTCTCACCTCTTACGACACCCTGGTTTGCTATTGTAGGCCCCAATAGGGCCAAGAGTTGGAGCAATTGGAGCAATATAAAATAACTGATCTGTATAAGAAGCGTTATGTAATTACGCGCTTTTTAAATTCGGAAATAACAACATGTTTTTACGGATTTGCGAGTTTTCCATTTTGTTATTTTATCTAGATATTTATTTACATTATGTCTATTTATTTTTCACGTAATTTGCAATATAATACACTTAAATTATTATTTTCTTACTACACGGCATTACCACTTTTTGTTTTAATTGAAACAGGCAGCTTGTAACAAGTAGAACGTATGTAAAATATTTCATGTATGGTTTTCCTGTAATGTATATAAAAATAATGTACATGAACTGCTAAACAGAAACAAATAAATAGTTTCTGTCTTCCCACTGATTGAACACGATTACTCTTTCCAGAAGAAAAGGCTCTCTTAATGTAGAAACTTTTGTACGCCACAAAAGTTGTACAAGCCCAAGCGGTCTACTACCTACTGGTTTTCTATTTATAACTGAATTTTCTTTTAGTACCACAGAAAATACGGTACATTTATACATATCAGAATAAAACGGGTGTGGGATAGTATTATATGTGGATTGGGCCAGAGTTTGGGCTGTAAGGAACTCCACTTTCCTTAAATCGAAGCCAATCTTCCCTATAGGTGCACCTTGCGAAACGAGAAACGGGATATTATCGACAGTTCTCTCATTGAAGGTCACTCGACTTCATACCACTCACTTTAACCACTACGGTACTCGCATGGTGATAGGGATATTTAATTTTGACGCTGGTTAGATGATTACCACCAATTTTACCAGTTACATTGCTAAAATAGAGCCAGTAAATGAGTGGAACTCGAAGGAGAAGAAACGATGAAAGTAACTCTTCAGCACATATTTGAAAAATAATACTTAGTAGGTATGTATTGTGTATTTCTAAAGACCGCCGTGACCACATGCCAACCTTGTCAGCAATAGATATGAAAAATAATAGAATTAGTCTTATTAGTCACCAACATTACTCGATCACTGCATGAGTTTCTCCCAAACGTTCATTTTGTCACCATTACATATTTCCTAGGCTACAAAATAAACATCAAACTGGATTTGACTTTAAATCGGCTGAAGGTCTGGACTTCATCCAAGATTCCAGCAAAAATTTACGAATCATGTTTTTAAAATGCGATCACTAGTTCATAATTTAAAATTAGGTTGTAACTAATTAATGCTGTAAATACGATTTCCGTTTGATAACATGAAACCGCAAAGCAATTAATGTGCTGTGAACGGAGTCCCAATAAATGTGTGTTCAGTGGTAAAAGGCTAGATAGGGTTGTTAGTTCGTTAAAGTTGTTTGTCAACGGTATCGTGGCTACAGTCCTTTTTAACCACGTCTAAGTAAAGTACTGAAATGTTAAGCATTTAATTTACTGTTAGGGAGTAATTTCTGTAAAGGATAGTTGGTATAGGTTTTTAAAAATCAAATGTCGGTAATAAGGAAACTCTTTATAAGTATGTCTGGATAGCTTTTGCTGAGACGAGCAGCCGGGCTTCCTTGTTCTAAGTGGTTTTCAACATTTTTTAAAATCTACAGCAATAAAAGCTTTTGCTAGTCTGGAAGGGTTTGCGAACACTTTTAAACCACTACTACTACTACTACTACTACTACTGAAAGTCAAAATCACTTCATCATTTTAGTATTTTGTGAATAAATAAACAATTATGGCATATATTATTGGCAATAGATTTTATTGGTTATCACACCTGTTTTCCTCCTTCGATGTATAAGTATCTGTTTTTCTGAAGGTCGGCTGCAGAGAAAGCTTCTAGCATTAAGCCACCTTCCATTATAAATAAATAAGTAGTCAATTTTAATCAAGAAATGACTGACGTAGGGACTTTTAATGGAAAAGAGGTTGCACCGTTCGTCTTTGACCCACGATACCACGAGCACAGTAGGGTAGGTAGTCGAGGTCTAGCCGGAACACAAATGTATAGTCTAACATAATTGTGCTATTCTTTATACAATAAAGAGGTCATCGTCCGGCCAGCATTGACGTCGGCAGTGGTTATTTGCGTCCATCTCACTGGTTACTGTCAATCGGCAGATTAGCAGATGCAGTCTTATTTATTTGATTTACATTGCACGCTGCACTGAGTCTGCACAAATCACCGCAGGCGGTTCGCTTGAATGTATTCAGGGATTCATTGAACTGCTTTGTTTTCTGCGAATCGATAAGAAGTATCTTGATTCAGTTTGAATCTGAGCGAATAACTGCTGTTTAAAAAAATATATACATAATATACAGATCACCTCAGGTCTACCATCACCAGATGCTGCGAATGTATATCGCAATGTATTCGCTACATGGCGATGTACTATAACTTCACCGTCAAATCTTGTCACACCAGGGTCATGTAATTAACAGTTAGCTTGCCCAAGCCTTGTTACATCATTCCTTTACCTTGCTTCTTCACCTTTCTCTGCTTTAATTAATTTGGTTACTTAGTTTCCACTTTCCTGTGAATAATTGGCATGACGTGTTTTCAGTTGATTTTATAAAATTTATAGCCATGTGTGTCTATGAAATTACACACATTATGTCCATACAAAAATGATTATGCGAATCTCGAGTGAAGTCCTATTTAGAATACTGAACCGGCTTTTGAATATTACATACAAATAAAAAAAATTAAGGAATACGAGAAATAAATGTTCATTTTTTTTTAATAAATTTAATAAGGTACTTAGATGCCTACTTAATCCTAATCTATTAAAAAGAAAATTATATTGTAGAACTACTTACCTAGTTTCATACTTATGTACTATATTAATTTATTAATCTAACTATAATAGTAGGTACCTATATACCTAATATAAGTCGGTATCTAATTTATATCTACCTATAATTATGTTTTATTTTCTACGGTACCAGATTGAAGATACATACTTAAATGCAAAAAGCTTATCAACACAGTGCTGTTAAAATATTACTGGTTAGTAGCAGGTATTCAGTAAGTGCTAAATCAATAACAAACAGCATCCTATTTCAGATGTTTGGTACACGGGTCACCCATTAACTCTCCTTCATTCATTTTCTGCGCTGCCTGGTGTAACGGAGTATTATCCGGCCAGAGAGGAAAGACGCCTGCAGTACACTTCCGCCCTCTGCGCGCCGCGGCTCGCCCCAGCCACCAGCCTCTATCTAGCGGAGCCGCCCATAGATTATACACTTAGGAGCCGCCGGCCAAAGTTAACCCGACCAACGCGAACGGTGCGCGTTCGCCAGTCATCGAGCGACAGCCTACCGAGACGTTGTGATGCAACTCGCGTGAATTTGTGACAATATTCAACTGACATGCGCGCTTTTTTCAGATTTTCATTGAATTGTGAATAAACAAACTACCTAATTGGATTTCAGTGTTCGAATCGAGTGTCAGTGGGGTGTAAACGTTTGCTCTCGAGTTAGTTTTAGGAACGGTTCTCGTTTTACGTTTGGTGCTGTGTTTCTGTTTATGTTGAGAGCGTTCCGTCTGGCGTGCTGGAGGGACGTCGCCCTCGAGGAATTGTAATAGAGGTGAGGAAGACTCGATAGCTTTAGCTTTGATAAACATGTCTTGTATTGCGACAGTGGTGCACGGTAATTTACTACGGCCGAGAGCCGGTTCCCTCCCAGGAGATGAGCATGCTTTGTAATAAATCCGGTTAGGTACGACACTCTTACCGTAAGATCGTAACATAATAACACTCATCTCTGACTTCTATTGACCTCACAACGGCCTCACGGCCTCATGCTGAAATGAAATTATTATATGGAAAAGTGCGGAATTAAAAGCAAAAAATATATAAGTATGTATGTATTTTGAAAAACCTAAATGTTACATGAACCGTTATGCTCAAATATATTATAATTAAGTAAATAAATTATAATTTATTAAGTAGGTACTTACACATTTTTTTTAATTTTGTTGTCAATTTTAGAATGTAAGTAGGTATCATAGAATAATTTTATTAAGTAATAAGTTAACATACTTCGATACTTATCATCATTCTTGTTAAATAATACCCATAAATATTTAAAGATTTCAATGCGTCAACCAATTTTCATTATAGGTACTCGTAATCGTCCCAAACTTCTGTCATTTTATTTTCATACACCATGCAGGCGGGTAAAAAAATAAACTGACTGACTATTACTTACGTTACTGTCGGTAGACATGTAATCGTTTACATATTTTTTTTTGTAAACAAATATAACTTTCTCCGCGATTATAAGAGGAACAAGTCGGTATCGAGGTATTTTAATTTGGGTCAGACGTATGTAAATGTATTAAATGAAATAAATAACAAATATGTATTAGGTAGGTACCTACATCGAATCGAATTCTGTTACTTCTCGGTCCCGACCTACACAAGTACACACTCACTCACCTTACCTACCTATTAAAATTGTGTGATCGTGGATTTTCTTACTGTAAAACGACACTGCGATCACTTGATTGAATATAATAGGTACATATGTACCTATATGCTAACAAATGCACACTCTTGCATTGATACATTCCTTCTTTTTTATAAATATCCAATACTGAACGTGTAACGAACCACCTAATAGTAAGTAGTTAGTTACCTTCGCCCATGAATAGTAATAACTAATAACACCAAAAGCAGGACCGGTGCGCTGTCGGCACAGAATTATGGAAGAAGAAAGTTCCATGTGTCGCACGTGGCATGGAGAAGGTGGTATTTCAAACTTCAGCAACATGATATACAAGACACGGAGAAATTTGCCTTGAATCATGAGATGTTTGCGTGTTTCGGCTAGTGTCGGAGAGCCGGAAATAATGTGGGTATCCTGCTTCTTTTGTGGCTGACAGCATTGCTGATGCCGATATTGGTACAGATGGTCATTTGCGACGGTGACCACTTATGATCAGACAGCTCGTATGAGCTGTTTAACGTAGTAAACATTGACAAAGACAAATTAAAAAATCACTTATGGCCCCAGACTAGGATGCCGCCGCAATGTCGTGGGTGGCGACAAAACATCCAGACCGAGAACTAAACTCATATTTGAAATTTCCGCCTCGCTGGGAATCGAACCCAGGACGCTTGAAAAACGGTCGTCAAAATAAAATAAAATGTAGGTTACTTTATACCAATACAGCGTTGTGGTTGAATGAAAGCTATGAAACTCAACGATTATTATCATTAACTTTCTGAAAAAAAATCAGGTCACGAGGTTCAGTATAAATACATACAAGGATTCTATAATTCTTAACTAAAATCGATGACTTGGTTCAATATCAGAAATTTAGAGGAGCAGTCTTCTAAAATACTGCTATGGAGTACTACTAATTGTGTGTACACGTTTGAAGGCTGTTAACGAGGTTATAATTATTTCTGAGTTTTAAAGCCAGACAGCAGGATAATGGACTAGTGGACAAAGTAAACAAAATGATAAATAATACACCTAATGGCCTGCCTGCTTTGGGATTCTTTTACACTACATTAAACCCCTAAGGTTCCCACTGCTGGGCTTAGGACTCTCACAATGTGGGGAGTAAAGGTCACACATCTCTGCGCTGGGCAATTGCAGATTGCTATAAAATATTGAAAGTAGTAAGCTGCATTTACATATCGAGATCAGGTAGCTCGCATGCGGCGGATATTTGTTTGCGAGCTTACGTGGGAAAGGAAGAGAGGGAGGTAGCTTATGTTGATGTTACCCTGGTAAAAACGTATTTATGTCAAGACTTTTTGTGTCCAAAGTCTTAAAACAAAAAATAATAATTGTTAAAAATATAAATATGGGAGCTCATTACGTATTTATAGCCCTACACTAGTATTCCCTGTGTGTGTGCCATGGACAACACACAAGAAACAATAAAAATACCCAGAAGACAAGAAACAGAACTACAACAGAAATGTTAACTCATCATTTACACTTCCTCCTCGCTGGGATTCGAACCCAGGACCCTTCGAACGGCTGTCCGGCATGGTAATAATTACGACATACATTATTATATTATATTATATAATAATATTAATAACTCTGTAGAAGCCAAAGTGGAATGCTACAGTGTTTTTCTAGTAAAATTAAGGCTGGTTTATACAGTTGTAGAAAATTCCAGTTGTAGTAGTTACTAGAAACCTACCCACCTAGTTGTAGTGGCTTTTCTCCTATTAATAATTTGCGGCGGTAGGCTCGTCGTTATCGCGTCGTCGTAAAGATGTGGTAATGATTACTTTCGAGTGTGGCTTAGCTGTAGCCGCTGTCGCTCATATAAACTAGGATGTGTTATTAAAATTTACAAACAATATAGGTATAACGCTTTACTTAATGTAAATATAAATGCGTATAATTAAAAGCTAAGATCGCTAGGTTCATTACATTAATCCTAAAATACAGCCGATCCAATTATTCTATCAATCCATAATTTCTGGACAAGTAAGTAGGTAAAATGATAACTACTAATACTATTACATTGTGTGATTTTTTGACAGTTGTTAGGAAGCTTACTGAGGATTTCGTCACACATTGTTCTGATAGCCACGCCCTTTCAAGCGAACACTGGAGTTATTTTTTACGGGTGATTGGATGTGCTGTTTTACATGTCATCTGCAATCGGTTTTAGCATCAATTAATATCATTTTATTGTTGGTTTTAAACGATTATACTGGCGCAGTACAACCTCATTTGCATGCATTGTAAAATGCAACAGAATTTGAATAGAAAATAAGTAAAATCCTTGCATAAATAACACCGCGTTCCAACACTCCAGCTTAATGATGTCACCAGCACTACGCACTAAGTCACACTTGCTCGCGTGAGTTACAGCGGCCGGTTTGGTAAGTGGTATAAATCATCCAAATACGGCTTATTAGCGAATTAGGGAGTGGACTGAGAATTAAATTGCGTTACGTAGGGGTTTTTGTTAGTTGTTGCAACATTTATAACAAATATTTCTTTGGCCCTATTGGGGTGGCCTACAATGCTGAGCCCAAACCCAAGCCGGCAGACGAGGGTGTTCTAAGAGACGACTGAATGTTTTGAGATTGATTCAAATCTGTTTGAAAGCGGATTTGATTGATATGGTTCCTAGCTATAATTTATGAAGATCTGTTCAGGCGTTTTATGATCATCATCTCATTACAGATTTTCATAGTCGGGGGCTTTTTGCTTTTTGGTAGGATTTGGACTGCTCGAGTTGAATTTTACATGTCGTTAAACTCGAAGACATGACTGTCGAATGAAATGAATACCGCCTCCCGTCTGTGCGTTGGCTTACCTGATTAGCATAATTGCTTATGATAGGTAGGATAATATTATGCACATACTGATACACCAAACACCAGATAATTACAAGACATATGTATGTACATACAATAAACACGTAAATAAGTACATTACAGTTTCCACACTTATTTCTATAATAAATATTTAAAGGTTATGACTGCTATGTCTTCATTCCCTGTGGATTTTATGATGCTTTTGTCCATCATACAATAAGTAATTACTGAGATAATATTACACTCGACTCGTTTTCATTGTTAATAACTGTAATGAACTAACGTCACTATTACGATGGTCTAGTCTAGGTTATAACGTATCTAATGGATGTAGATTGGGTTACATGGACATTAATTACAGTCATCCATAGTAAAATTCCATAAATAAACCAAAGAAAATGATAATTCAATCTTAATACGAACATAATTTTAGAAAATTACGTTCTGCGTGCAGGATTCGTAGTATTCGTACCCAGCCCCCCTTGAGAGTCTAAAATTCCAACCACTTGTTTATTACTATCACTGCTAGTGCTAAGTAATAGTTAGGGCATAGAGTTAGTTTAACCTGGTGTAAAATCATCACCGTAGCCCATCGATGCTTACGACATAATTATGTAAATTACGCACACGAATTGTATAGTGACAGTTGAAAGCTTAATGTATTCAGCAACTTACAATGTAAAATTACATTGTAAGTTACATTTACATTTTGTGTCACACTGTTGGTTCATCTTAAATAGATGGGGAATTGAGTTGCGGATTGCGGAGAATACATTTCTAAGTGTATAGCAATCCTAAACAATTATTGAACTGCCTACTGTAGTTAATCAAACATTACTAGAGCAAACTCGCCTCGGCTCAGCTAAACAATGCAATAGTTTCTCGACAACTTGGCCAGGATAGAATCAGATTATTTTTGGTTTCATATTTATTATATATCATATTATACGATATTCTTATTTAACTCTTCATTCAGTATGTTGTAACAGAGAAATTGGTAGGTTAATATAGTATTATTTAAAACATCATGCGTCGTCTATTACCGTCTCGTATGCCCTTCTGTCAGACTTGGTGCTCCTCTCAAACGCTTGTAGGTACATTAGCCTATTAATCACAGTAAAGGAGTGCGCAAATTACACCAACTCGACGTCAACTCCACTCCGACACCACTCCGTTTCAACTCCGACGTTCCGTTCCGCGATCAACGCTTCATCGACGTCAACTCGACTCCGTCTCCACTCCGTTTCAACTCCGACGCTATTTACATTACGTCATTGTGTCGGTCGACGCGTGGACTACTCGTCTACGGTGAGTCGTCAACGCAACGTCGACGCGTTGGTCTCGAAACGGAACGGCTATGGGTGTAGGGCGAGCCGTACAGGGCTTTTAAGTATAAGTTCGAAATTCAACCTTACCTTCAAAGATATAAGGCTCATAATTGAATGTTAGCTTTGTCAAGGTTTTAGTCGCGTTGGCGTCGGTCGGTCGTGGAGTCGTTGTAATGTGCGCACTCCTTTAGTCATACTGGTGCGCATTGGCAGACATCGTCGAGAACATTACGAAACAACGAATTATGAAATTATAACCAAAATTAAAAATAAAATACGTTTTCAAACGTATTATGGATAAACAGTAATAATTTTAAATACATCCTACATCCAATGCCAACGAATTCAAAAACGTCTCATAACAATAGCGTGCTTTTTCAATTATTCACACATTTTTTTTGTCCAATCTCAGCATGTTTGTAAACAAATTCATATAAGTTTGTGACTGTGACATAAATGAGCGTAACAATAAATTAGAGAAGTGGAGTACGTAACCTAGTTGCTCGAGTCAGCTGAGCAGACAGCGCCAAATCGTAGGTTGAACTCTTAGACGGAGAAGAGTATAGACATAGACCCATGGATGCCGTCTATCACACTCACACAAGAAAAGAAACCCACGCCAATGACACTAAAAAATAACGAGAAAGAATGATACTACGTTTGGTTTTTCAAGGAAAGCACAGTAACTTACCAGCAAATTTGACAGTTGACCGTCAAATTTTTCTTGTGCCCCAAACAATTGTACTGTCTCGTGCTATCTCATGTTGGCCACGCTCACCAGATGTCTATATCCTTCTCTGTCTACGGGTGAACTATTTAGCAGCTCGGTTGCGGTCTCGTGTTACTGGCTTGGCTCAAATAGAATGAGAATTCGGTTACATAGCACAGAAATCGATACCGCAAGTGTCTACCAAGCCGATTATCGTTGGGCTACGCTGAAAATGGACACTGACGGTAAGTGATATGATCGTAACGATAGTTGCTCTATAATCTATCTACTTTATTTATCCATCGTCCGCAAGGCGTTGCCTAGCAACTGTCAAAAATAAATCATAGTGCTACCACGTAGGCTAGTTGGTGCCCTGCAAGCGAAGTGAAGGGCCCAGATTAGATTCCCGGCCGGTGCAGATAGGTATCTACATTATGTAACAAATAAGCGTTTGTACTCGGGTCATGAGTGTTAGTCATGTGTTATTTGAGTTGTCCATGCCGCCCGCGACACAGGTAAGTGTCCTAGTGCAGGGGTATGAGTGTGTTAGCGTTTATTTCCGTTTATTATTATTATACATGTTATTTGTAGGATGTACGAATATTTACTTAAATGACAATATCAAGATCAAGGCAAGGCAAACGTTTATTAAGAGGCAAATAAATACTCGAAAACAAATTAAGTTGTAAATCTTTGTAAACTTTGGTAATTTTAAATTTTATTCATTGAATAACAAATCAAGGCATAATTCGAAAGAAATTTAAATTACTTATAAAGTTTTAGGTATCCCATTAAAATAAATTACAATGTAGTTACTGAATCGAATAACATTGTAAAATGAAGGCTAACTTATTTGTTTTCTTATGTAGTCTACTACAGTCATGGTAAATTTTTATCAATCTAACAATAGCAAACGGTTTTAACATCTTATAATGGTTAAATTGGTGATCAATACCGAGTTCCTGACTGCTGCCGTCTAAACCGCGCTCACGGCTAATATAAAGGCGGATTCAAACCGTCGAATGAGTGTACCAAATCCTGGTAATCCCCGTTTTCAATAATCTATCTATACATGATCTTTGGATAAGTTAGTAGGCAAATAATAGCAATTAACACTATAATAGTGATTATATAGACTAGTTTGGCGATTTAATTTCTAACCTTTTTCCTGTCTTGTACTTAGGTATATTATAAAAAAAAAAATTTAACCTTCTATTAAACCATTAAATAAAACTAACCAATTTCCGTACAGTTATATACGCCTATGATAACGTGCCAATCGCTCCAAACATGCGGTTTGGTCTTTGACTAGACAGACTATTTTAGTTCACAAAAATTCGAGCGGGTTACCTAGTGGAGTTGCGGAGGCATTTATATGCGTTGCGAATTGCACGGTCTCGAGCAGCACTTTAATTACTCATTGTTTCTCGATTTGTAGCGAGTAGCGAGCGATCGCAACAATACGACGCTCCTTTGTCCGGATACGCACACCGACAGCGCACGTAGCGAGTCGCCAGCTGATAGTGCTGATACAGGTCATCTGGTCTGCTTTCTGAATTAAATATTATACATAGAAGCACGCGTACACCCGGTTTTGTTTTTAATGTATTAATTGCGCACTACAAAGGCATGAAACAAGGTTAGTCTTCATGTGGCTTTAATCTAATAGGTCACAAGTGTGAACTTATGGTGGACCGCTATCCGAACGGTTTAATAGAAGCTCATCTATGTTGAGTGATTCTTTAATTCTAGTCTATTCTATTACACGAATGACAGTGAGACTGCGGTATCAGGAAAAGCTCTCTACAGCAGCTGACACCGACTACAGATGCGCTTGTTAACTTAATTAACTTTTACTCTTAGAATTTTAATGTTACATACTTTGTTTTGCTACTATTTTGTGCGGAATCAATGTCAAACTTTGAATAAAAATCTTCGTGTCGTTAGGGAGTATCACCATATTACTAAAATAAATAAAAACCTGACAAGTACATACATACGTACATATTATGTGTCAGACCACGTCAAAAATGAACCATTTAACTGGGAGAAGGGGTTACACACTAGACTCTAAAAAAACAATAGGATTCCTGAATTTAAACCTGCAATATTTTTGAACGACTACCCAAAAAAGACAACTCCACTTTACGTGTATTTAATTTATTTAAGATTTTAAGCTATTGCATAGCTTTTATCGCGGGCCTTGAGCGTGGGGACCGAATCCAGAAATTCCGTAACGAAAAAAACCTAACACCCCCAATCAGCGCCATCTAGTACCTTAATACTAAGGTATGGTACGTATGTTTTCTACAAACTAGACGGCGCTGTTCTGATATAACTATATAACTTCTAATACTTATAATTGCCTAAGTTGATAAAAAATGCTATGCAATAGCTTTACCGCGGCAGTCTCCGAGTACCACATTTAATTTTTTTATTTATTACTTACTAGCGACCCGCCCTCGCTTCGCTTCGGGAAAAGATTTAGTTATATATTTTGGATAATTCACACTATATCTTTATAATTTATAGCCTATGTGATATTCTGATGTATAAGCTATATTATTGTAAAGTTTCATCAAAATCCATTCGGTAGTTTTTGCGTGAAAAGGTAACAGACAGACAGAGTTACTTTCGCATTTATAATATTAGTAAGGATTCTGAGTGATAAAATATGTCTGCCCATAACAAATAAGACTGAGCTAAGTTACGAACAGACAGGTCAGAACTGTAAGTGTTCCATTAAGACTACTTAAATATAAATTTTCCAAAACGTAATGACTCCTACTCGTACGTTAAATAATTTTCAATTATATAAATTAGGAATATAATACTGACTGCGTACGTTGGTTCTGTAAATCTTACAATATGCCTAACTAAACGTAGTGTAGCAAAATACCGTATCTAACCATTTCTATGACTTTACTGCAAAAATATTATACCTACTCGTACAAGTATATTAGTGTTGCCCTCATGTATAAATAGGTATAGGTACTTATACAAACATTTTTTCTTGGAGCTGGAATTTTTCCAATTCACTAATTTTAGAAATAAAGAGAGTGTACACTTACATAATTCAGATGGAATATTTGAGTTCATCGACTTTTTTCGTAACGTTGAGATCTTGTGCCAAAATATGTGGTGGACAATGGAAGTACTTCTTCAGCTATTATATTATATTGTATATGAAAGTACAGAAGACCCTTTGTATAATATCGTAACGCCTTTTTTAACTTGACCTGTATCTATTTATCTATCTATGTAAGATAATTTTCAACGTTATATTTCCTACTTCTAGTCGAAGCCCTATTTGCTCCGATATCAATACTACCATTGCATAGATTCTACCTGTTATCCTTGTCAGGATCTACCAGCATTACCACGTTTAATAAAACTAGGAAACACGTTTTAATAAATTGTGATCTAAACTAAAAAGTAGAATAATTTTTGAAATATAGGTCTTAATTCTTTTAGTATATATTTGTTCTTATTTCTTATTTTGTTGTTTTTGTTTGTTCTTATTTTTTTAGTATATATTTGGGGTGTTTGACATCAAACACTCCACAAAACGCGAACACGCTCGAATCTCGTAAATAGTTAATTCATAGCTTCCTATGAATAGAGTTATTATAATTAAAAAGCACCACACGGCTTTGGGGTGTGGGGGTATAACAGGGGTGTGGGGGTATAACATCTTAGGCCCCAAAAGTCAGCCTCACCTGCTCGTGGTGCACCCTGCTGAATAACGAACGAGGACCTGACGACCGACTGATGGCGGGATAACCATCCAAATTGACGCTAGGTATAAAAATACTCTTAGCAACGACGGGCAGCAGCGCCGTTGTATAAAATGCCTAGCACTGCGATCACCAATCCGCCTGCCCCGCGTGGTGATTAGGGCAAAACCTCCATGAATTGTGCTACAATAAAACGGCCCCCAGTTCCCGGCAGCCCTGCTATTCCTGACCAAGGTAGCGGTCATGGTTACGGTGGGGCAAGGGGTGCGAAGAATCCCCGGGCTACGGCAGGCTACCACCGACGACTTAATTTGGCGACGTACAATGTAAGAACACTGCGGTTGGATGAGCATATAACAGAACTCGAAGTAGAGTTGAGCAAAATAAATTGGGATATTCTAGGGTTATCTGAAGTCCGAAGAGAGGGGGAGGATTTATTAACCCTAAAGTCCGGAAATCTCCTCTACTTTAGGCAAGGAGATCAACTTTCCCAGGGTGGCGTTGGATTTCTCATCAACAAAGTCCTCGAAAACAACATTTTAGAAATCGGCAGCGTATCGAACAGGGTAGCATACTTAATACTCAAACTGACCAAAAGGTATAGCCTTAAGGTCATACAGGTATATGCACCGACTTCGACATACGTCGATGAAGACGTCGATATCTTGTATGAAGACATCGCAAAGGCCATGAGTTCTACACCAAAGACTCATTTTAATGTTGTTATGGGAGACTTCAATGCCAAAGTGGGAGTACAAGTGGGCGATGAATCGGTTGTTGGACCTTACGGTTTCGGACACAGAAATCACAGAGGGCAGATGCTGGTAAACTTTATGGAGGCTCAGGGACTTTTTCAAATGAATTCTTTCTTTAAGAAGAAGCCTCAAAGGAAGTGGACCTGGCAAAGCCCGGATGGTTTAACAAAAAATGAAATTGACTTTATTATGACGGACAAAAAGCACATATTTAGGGATGTCTCCGTGATCAACAGGTTTAATACCGGCAGCGATCACCGACTTGTAAGAGGCACTCTAAATATCGACTTCCAGCTAGAGAGACGCCGCATGATGAAGTCAATGCTCCGTCCAACTGTGCCCGAGATCGAGCTTAACTCTGTAAATTTTCAACTCGAACTTAAGAACCGATTCGATTTGCTGGAAACCTCGGCTAATGTTGATGAGGCATCAAAAAATCTGGTTAAGGTCATATGTGACGTGGGTAGAAAGCACTTTAGGCAACGCAAGACTTGTAAGGAGTCCAAACTTTCTAGCGAGACACTGGAGTTAATGAGGAAAAGACGAGAAAACATCCTGGCTGAGTCAAGCGGAGAAAATCAAAATAAACTGATCAAATCTATGATAAGACGTGACCTCCGGCGAGCGAACACCCGCAACATCCAAGAAATGATTGAGAGAAACAGGGGGTACAAGACCATCACGCAACCATTGGGGAGAAGCCACTTGACCGCACTTCGCACACACCAAGGCCAACTCGTCACCTCAACTTCAGATATTCTCGCTGAATGTGAAAAGTTCTTTGGCGAGTTATATTCTCAACGTGCTCCCAAGCCTAACACCCACGTCAACGATCCAAGGGCCGAATTAACGCGCCACTATACCGAAGATCTCCCGGACGTTGAACTGAGCGAGATTGGTATGGCCCTTGAGCAGCTTAAAAACAACCGAGCTCCGGGCGAAGACGGAGTTACGACAGAACTCCTAAAAGCGGGGGGATTTCCTGTGCTTAAGGAGTTACAAAAACTGTTTAACTCCGTTATACATACTGGGTGTACACCGGAGGCATGGAGCCGAAGCGTGACGGTACTGGTGTTCAAGAAAGGGGATAAAACTCTTTTGAAGAATTATAGGCCCATCTCGCTTCTGAGCCATGTATATAAGCTGTTCTCGAGAGTTATCACCAACCGCCTCGCTCAGAAACTTGACGACTTTCAGCCGCCGGAGCAGGCTGGTTTTCGAAAGGGCTACAGCACCGTGGACCACATTCACACCATACGGCAGGTTATACAGAAGACGGAAGAGTACAACCTGCCTCTTTGTTTGGCGTTTGTGGACTACGAAAAGGCCTTCGACACTATCGAAAGCTGGGCTGTTCTGGATTCTTTGCAGAGATGTCGCATAGATTGGCGATACATACAGGTGTTGAAATGTTTATACGATGCTGCAACGATGACCGTCCAAATACGTAACCAAAAAACAAATAATATTCATCTGCGTCGAGGTGTAAGACAGGGTGATGTAATATCACCTAAACTTTTTACAAACGCTTTGGAAGACGTCTTTAAGACCGTGAATTGGGAAGGACGGGGCATCAACATAAACGGGGAATGCATTTCTCACCTCCGGTTTGCGGATGATATCGTCATTCTGGCGGAGTCTCTGCAGGATATCGGGGAGATGCTGCAAAGCCTAAATGATGCGTCAAGGCGTGTGGGTCTTGGCATGAACTTGGATAAGACGAAAGTCATGTTCAATAAGTATGTTGTGCCGAGACCGATTTACGTCGGAATCTCGAGAATTGAAGCTGTCCAGGAGTACGTATACCTAGGGCATACAATAAAACTCGAGAAAAACAGCTTACATCGAGAAATCGATCGACGTATTCAGTTGGGCTGGGCAGCATTTCGAAAGTTTCGTCAGGTTTTCGCGTCCCCAATACCACAATGCCTCAAAACTAAGGTCTACAACCAGTGTATTTTACCGGTTATGACATACGCTGCTGAAACGTGGACTTTGACTTTGGGACTGGTACACAAGCTAAAGGTAGCTCAGCGGGCTATGGAGCGTGCTATGCTTGGAGTTTCTTTGCGGGATAAAATCCGAAACGAGGAGATCCGGCAAAGAACTAAGGTAACCGACATAGCACAAAGATTAGGCAAGCTGAAGTGGCAGTGGGCTGGTCACATATGTCGCAGAACCGATGGCCGCTGGGGCAGACGAGTTCTCGAATGGAGACCACGAACCGGCAGACGTAGTGTGGGCCGTCCACCAGCCCGATGGACCGACGACCTTAGAAAGGCAGGTGGTAGTGGCTGGATGAGATCAGCGGAGGACCGAGTATTGTGGCACGCCCTGGGAGAGGCCTATGTCCAGCAGTGGATAGATAAAGGCTGACATGATGATGATGATGATGACACGGCTTTATGATAAAATTACTTTTTTTTTTATTATTGATATAAGGCAGCAAACGAGCATGCAGCACCACCTTCCGCTGCCGCCCATGACAACTGTGACCGACTTAGAACAAGACTCATATATGGGGACTGGGATAGTTAGTCCGGTTAGGTGACGGTGTTAGAACATTAGTTGGTTAGTTTGTAAGTATCAGAACTGGGACAGGGACTGTTAGTGAATGTTAGTCCTGTTAGTTATTGTTACTATTATTTTACTATTGTTTTATTACTTTTTAGATCAGCTTACATAAAGCGTGCGTTTTAAACTGTAATTCCTATTTTAACATTACGTTTACTATCTTGTGATTGATTTAATAATTGTATACGAACATTACTCATCTGACTTTGTATTAAGAATGAATACTTGTAGATATAAGCGTTCTAGATAGGGAGATATACATTATAGTCTAACTATTAACATGTTCTTGCTGGCGTCACAGTATCTGCCAACTGTCGTTTTCCTGAGCCTTTATTCTCAGAATATTATATATTGTTAAAATATATGTTTGGCTGTGTTCTATACTATATACATGTCATGTTTTGCAAAAGAATAGTCTAGTGGATGTGTTCTATATTATATACTTGTCATGTTTTGCAAACGAATAGTCCAAATGTAATTTACGTTCATATTAAAATTAATGACGTAGACATAAGAGCTATAATGAAACATGAAAATTACCAGGTTTTTATATAGATAGCCGGGCAAAGAGAAGTCATTTGAGTTAGTTCTTGTCGACACGCGATTTCGGCTAAAAAATAGCAGGTTTATAATGTAGGTGGGTCAGAACCTACAACGTTATATGTATGTAGGTATTATAAATTTTACTACTACTATATAGTGTATTCTACTTTTATTATACCTACTGCTCAATATCTTTTATCAATCGACCAGTCTCGCATCAGAAATGAAAAGCAAGTGAGTTAACACGGTAAAACTTAACTCAAGACGTGGCACAAAATATTGATAAGCAAACATTATAATAACCATAATTTGTAAAGGTAAACTCCAAGCTATAATTAAATTAATTAATTTACACGCTCACATTGAGTACTATGCACAAAAGTTTTTAAAATGCTTGTAATTTACGGCTTTGATTTCCTGTAATTACTCACACCAGCACCACACCAAAGCGCTTTTGAACAATTTTGCTCGTTCATACGGCCCGCTTTTTATATTAATAAACTTCGATGCTTGTATTTAAATTAAACTAGCAGAATAATTAATGAACGCTTTCGAATTTATTTTGACATAATTATTTTATTCATTGATAAACGAGTTACTTAGTTTACACAGCTGGAAGGAGGTAAAACATTGTTTGTTTATACATATTACTCTAAACACACATAATGCAGGTATTGGTAGTTTGTATGAAAATATCGCTGTACGTGTTCACTATTACATTTTGTTTTGAGCTTGCGGCTTTACGAGACGATTCTAGAAACAATACAAATGCTAGTTTTACAGGCGGAACGACGACTCGGAGTTACGCCAAATGTCAATGTTTTATAAACAATGATTTATTGAGCCAACTTGTTCGTTAAACGACGCGTGGAATTTGTTTTGATTCGCATTCTATAAATGGGCCCATAAACATTTAATAGTCACGGTCACTTACTTTTGTGTTGTGTTATATTATAATCCATAATCGATTCTTTGAGAGTTCATCAACGCTAATGTTTTTGTCTTCATCGGCTATGTTACTTAATAAAAAAAAGATTTAGTGACATACTACAACAATAATAAACTTGTAAGCCCTCACACTTAAAAAGCGGATTAATTACGGATTAATAACATTACGTTCTTGTGTTATGGATGCCACTCATACCATCTTATCATTTGACCTACCATCAGATTATCATCTGCTTGCTTTGATTGCTGAGTGGATAAAATATACGCCTTAATTAGTTGCCGTGTAAGTGGCTTAAACATACACAATTAAGCAAGTGATTAACTCAATAGCTTTTTATATTACAAGAATCAAAGTTGGCGTTTGTATCAGACTTCAGAATGTTCAAATCCGGGTTAAAATAATTTACCGGTAAATAACGAAGCGAAAGGAAAGTGATAATTATTCAAATTGACTGAACTTGTTTTCTAATGTAAGATGTTTCTCGTCTCGTTATGTGTTTTCGTCACAAATTGCTTCGCAAAATCTGTAGGCTTTTGTGCGCCGCTCTGATTTCAGGTCACGTCAACCAGACGGCCGAGTTCTGCCTTTATTACATCTGAGAGGATACCAGAGGTTTAGATTGTATTGGAAACATAACGTCTTCCACCGACAACGATAAAAAAGTGCGTAGCGAACACTGTGTCAGCGAATAAATTCGAATATTTTATTGAGTAGTCCAATAAAAGTAGCGATATGTTACGCATACTAATGCAGATTCTTGGTTGCGTAAGTGAATAAGTCTTTCAAACTAAATTCTTTATGTTAAACTGCCGCCCCGATACCCTCGACCTCGACGTCTGGGCACACGCCGGTGACTCACTTACACTTTGCTGACTTCACCAGCAAATATTTTCACACTAATTACGATAAAGGATACTCCAAGATGTATCGCCAAGTATTGGTATACATAACTTGCTTGCGTTGGTGTGTTCCTGTTCAGTTCTAATGTGGGTGTTTTCAAGGCCAGATGTAATAGGCTCTTAAGTTGCGGGTTTAACCTTCCTGAACTATACCTACTGTTGCTCTCAAGACATATTATGTATTTAAATCAAGCCCCATGTAACAAAAAATCAATAAATAGTAATAAAATAAAGCGTCAAGGATCTAACATTATCTTGATCCTTTTTGATTTTGTCCTTTTAAAACTTTATTATACGCTCAAAAGTTTTAAAAGTTAATTCGCATTTACACTGACATGTTATAAGCTTGAATGCCCTCGATGCCGTCCAAAAATTTACGGCAAACAAACACGATTACCTAATAGCCCCCGCCCTGACGTATAGTTCAAGGATGAGATGTGTTTAACTGCCAGCTTGGGTTGGCATTGAGGCTTAATGGGACCAGTTAAGTCGGCCTTCGGGCTGCTTAGGGACTCACTGTGAAGAAAAGTAATTTAATTATAAACTTCTATCGAAGTGTTTCATTCGCAACCAATCCTATTCCCATCGAAGTTTCTGCGAAGCAAACTAGTATTAGGTATGAGTATATGACGTGAATAGTTAATGTAGACGAATGAATATTAAAGACTGCTGATTTCCGTTCAGGGAAAAATATCATGCTCTATTGGACACTTCGATTATCTACCTACTTACTTCTTATTGAAAACCAATGGACGAGAATTGGCAATGACATTAACAAGATAATTGAATATTATATATTATGTATGTACGTGATTTCAGTACTTCCAAATATATTTTTTTTATATCGGATCAAATGAATTATTTTTTATTATAATTTTTTGACGAATGGCGCCAATACGACGAGATGGTGATCAGACCCACTTTATAGAACGTATGCTCGTATGATTCTTTGATCAAACCTCCATCGGTATTCGACCCTTTTTCTTTTATGTTTTTCGACCTATATCAGAAATTCTTTTTCGTTTACGAATTTCGTTGTTCCAAATTCGCTCGTGTATGGTTTGAATATAGCTATTCTCACCATTGTCGATAAATAAATAATGCCACCTATGGCTTCAGAGCAAACATTTTATCTGGCACATAAATGTCGACCCTGGACGGGAATTGGACCCGAAATCTCTTATAAAGTATAAGTAAGTTATCAACTACAAGTCGGAGCTATATTTGCACTGTGAGAAAAAATCTATGCACCATAGATTTTCAAATCTGTTCATAGTGTCCATACTATTGTTTAGGAATGTGAAAATCTTTTTTTTATCTATAATTATTCCCAAATATTTTTTATCTATAATTCTTGAATCCTTGTTGATCACGGAGACAACGGACAAAGCTCTAAGGAGTATTTCTTTTAAACTACTGAAACTTATGCGGTTGCGCAGGACGAAGGGAGTGGGTAAGGCAGTTACATAAGTTACATTACAGTAAAACTTTACAGCAAACTAGTTCTTGCAAGTACTACACCGCTTTTCACTTTCTCAGTCCAACCAAACTGTTGGGTACTTAAGAGCTTAGCGGCGAAGTGTACTATTTCGGCAGAGCAATCAGCGTTTATTGGTTTCTGTCTATGTAAGGGTTTGAACATGTTAGACAGGTATTTTGACGAACAAGGAAATCTATTTATATCTGATCTGTCTCTCGGATAGTGTTTCATCGATCTTAGTAGGTATATTATTTGACATTAGTTTTCTGTTAAATACCTATAAATAACAATAAAAAATATCTTTATTTACTCTAAATAAATAAAAAACAAATAAACATTTTTTAATAAATAATAAATAAAAAAAATTATATATAATAAATAAATATAAATAAACATTTTTTATGATTAATTTACTTAAAATTGTTAATTTAATTTTGATTAATTAGTCTTGCTCTTAAATAGATGAATGTTATTTTTTATGTTATTATATAAGTATATATAAAACGAGCCGACGAGCCGCCTGATGGTAAGTCACCGTCGGCCATGGGCATTACTATCACCAAAGGTGTACCCGATGCATTGCCGGCCAAGAAAGCAAATCATAAGGCCCCAAGGAATACGACAAGTCGTTTGGCGGTTGACTCAAGTAAGAGGGTTGTAGTTAGCCAGCCGGATTTCAGCCCTATCGTCAAACAGGGACCGGTTTCTGTCGCCTTTAACGACACCCTGGTCTGCCGATCATGGTCGGGTCTTTATTCTAGGCCGTCCCAATAGACCGAAAAATGTGTGGTTATGACCTGTTTAAAAATAAAGTCATTGTGAGGGTCTCCAATGAAATACTTTATGCGATGATAATGTGATCTATAACGTGTTTATGAGTGTTGTTTCAAATTAGAATTTTGGTATTGTATTTCTTATTCATGCGTGTCCATTATTTATCATACGAGTATAATACATTTCGGAAACTGATAATTTTGAATGCCTATTATGCCTACTATGCCAACTTTGAATAGGTTTCGGATGCCATTCTAATTGTTATGCTAACGAAATGTCCTTTTTACAGCGATAACGAAAATATGCTCGTGTTCGTAACGTAATTGGATGAGTATTTAATGATTTCTTTGTTATTTGTATGTTAAACAGATGGGCATAAAACTCTTACCCACTGTTTTTATTGTGTTTTTTTTGTATATAACCGATAAACGCCACCACGCCATTTGGTGGTATGTGATCACAATGACCACCCACCACGTATGTGTTGCCGACAAGTACCAAAAATGCCAACCAAGAACAAGAAGGAAACGGGAAACCCTATTCTCTTTGGTTCTTCGACCCTGTAAGCGAGACGCATAAAACATTTCAGGGTTGATTCTACAATAGGATGGTTGTTAGCCAAGTAAGTAAAAACTGAACTATAAACATAAAAACCATCGTAAACTGTCTGTTTTTCAGCAGGGTACCTACACTACGTGAAGGTAGGGTAGACATACTGAGCAGCATAGTCCACCACACTGCTCTTATATAATATAATAATAATAATAATAATAAAATTTTCAAACAGGATTAGGAGAACGAGGGCCGTTAGTTGGTTATTATTTAGGTCCGACGTGTATCGTGTCTTAGGAATGATCTTAATAAAGCCGGTATTTCACTAAAGACAAAGAGGGATCCTTTGATGTTGGATAATACATTCCTTTAGATTGTTTTTATTTAGTCAAATGATTATTGTTTTTGTTTTGCGTTTCTTTAATGTTCGTAGAAAATGTATAGGTACCTACGCTTATTGGGTTTGTTCTGGTTATAATAATTCTTAATAATTATTTTGACACCATAATTATTGTCGTTACTAACAACTTCTAAAGATGTGGTATGGCAAATGTAGGAAGATATTAGGCAAAAAATAAAACATTTACATAGCTATTCGGTAAAATTTTTGGACGCCGTAGATTTTACTTATCTTATACTAATATTTAGAACAAAAGGAGTCATCAATTTACCGTTGGTACTGGAGGATGCCTAGGGATTTTTAAAGAAATCCATGAGAGCAGTTCGGAGTATATCAGAAGGCTCGTTTCATTTTGTATGTACGCGGCATAAGGGATTGTGGAAATCAAACCGTCGAGGATTGCTACGAATATCGACGATGTGGACGGAATTTGATTGTTTGGTACTTTGTGGCATAATGGAAGGCTGACGTGGACACCAAGTCGAACAGTTCCTCACAGCTTTCATATTTTAATTAAATGAAAAGTGAAAAATTAAAATGCTGATTAGTGTTGTCATCTAATAAAATAAGTCTTTATTTTCCTTTCTACTTGAAAGGAACGCATAATGGGCGTAGCTGAGGCCTATATTTTTATAATAAAATATTAAACCTAGCTGCACTCACTGAGACTCGGCACTCCACTTTAGTATAAAAGCAATAGCGGAAATAAAATTATAATTTCTGTTATGATGACTTCTGTATTTTATATTAATATTTTAATTTATTGTTGCAGAAGAAACTTAGTCAGAGTAAGGATAGTTTAATACTTTAAGTAATGACCGCATACTATTGATATCCTTCAGCTACTTTTGCAAGAATAAATGAAAAATAAAATGTAGAGATGAAGTAATTAAAATGAAAAGCACTTCGCTTCGAAAACCTTCGCTTGCACCTGATCTATTTATAAATGCTTAATGTACAGATTCGGTCCCGTGAAAAATATATTATAATAGATTATTATATTACCGTTTGTACCGTACCAGTAAACACGTCGATAATATCGTTTATACCATACCAAATGGCTGTAAATTGTTTTGAACGGGAAGGTGGGCAGTAAACGATTACATTGTTAACATAATATGTTTAGATACTGCATTCGCAGTATATTTCTGAGTGCTAATATTAAGCTCTTCAAATTAACTACTGCGTAGGTGCTTGTATATTTTGATTTAGAATTTTATGTCCCTACGGTATATTTATACGGAAAACTACACATTCATAGAAACTCTGAATATGTGGTGAATTTGCCTTCATGCCTCATTTTAAGATTTCAATAAAATTTAACGATTTATATTATAGCTGTGTTGATCACAGCTCTTAGTATGTTTTGAATAAGGTGGGTTTTTAAACGTTAACAACCGAAATTAGTTGTGAGGGCCGCCAGATGGCAAGGTAGTAAACGAAACCAATGAGTAAAAAGAATTTTCCTCAAGGGCCGGCGTTGCATTGGTGATTCCTATGGTGTTGCATGATGCCTTTCGTGTAACCATGTCGTCTACTCGTTTGACGCCTATATATTACGTAAACAACAACATAAAACAAAACTATAAAAACAAAATCTACCTACGAACCAGCGACAAGGTCATCAGGTTTTTGTTGGCTTCAACCCATTAATGGCCAACTGCATATACGGGGAACATGATACGGGTATCTTCTCGTAACTGAGAAGGCCTAAAGCCTATTCCACCGCTGTTCCAGTCTAGGTCGTCAGCTACTCCAAAGTTATTACAAAATTCAGATTTATCTGTAACTGTTATTTGAGTTAGTTTTAGTTTTAAATAAAATATTTACTTGTTAATCATAAAAAGCCATTCTTCATTACGCCAGTTTAATAGTTTGCATGCTATTACAGCTAGATGCATCAATGTCATAGAGAGCCATGACAGTGCATTACTCGTCTGATCCGGCATGAAGTGAAACCACTAATATGTTTTACGTGCAACTAGTACTCTCCGTTCGCTTTGCTTAGGAAAACGGTAAGGGAAGGTTATAATTTCTGTTAGATAGGTATTACTTGTATCTCAAACATTACACTACAACATTTTTGTGTTCTTTTAGGTCCTAGATGTCCTAGAATCTAGGATATTGTTTTCTTAGTATTCGTGACAAACATTAATTGTATTCGCTACTAACAAAACTATTAAATATGTATTATTCTAATGTATTTTCGAAATCGATCACCTGTTCAATTAATATCAAAGTATAATAAAATATCAAAAGTGCATTATCCACGATTATTTAAGTTTCAAATCAAATTTTATTAACAAACAGATGAAAAGATGCTGATGATGTTTTCAAGAACGACTTGTGTCGAAAGGATTAATAACTTCCTGAACGATTTTCCATTTTCCTTCCGATAGATGAATACAGTTGCGAGGAACATCTGTCTACGTCTCTCCTAATCTTCTCTGCTCCGTTGGCTATCGGGGCTATACTCGCTGCAATCTATCTAAACTTCTCGTTTACTATTTCTTCCAGCGTGATTGATAATTTTCTGAGGGGGCACTGATAAAAAAGGGAATAAACTGAAACTTTTTATTTCTTTAATGGATTCATTTGGAACTTTGCATACTTATAGATTCCTCCAGTGACGCAAGTGAGCACTAAGAAAGGATTTTTGGAAATTTCACGGGGGCGAAGCCGCGAGCGGAAGACTAGTCTACAATATAAAGGACATTTGTGTGCAAACGTCAGCTTTTTAGATCCAAGTGTTTGACGACTGGACGTTGATAATTCAGTCAGAACTAAACTTTCAATAATAATACAGAGTGTGCGATGGGCACATTTTTCTAATGTCAAATGGGTTGGAAATTCGAATCTCTACGCATAGTTTTCTCCAGCCTAAAGTGCAGTGTCAGCAAGCTATTACTTTCCGAACCATTACGCTGCACTGTCATATATTTTAACGAACATACCTGTATGTGATTGTCTGCCGAGTCCAAAGAAATTAATATCTGAATAAGAATATGTGATAATAATGTAAGCGTTGCTTTAGTAATCATAAACAACTTTCTTTGAATTCCATAATTCAACTACCTATTCGTTTAACTACTATGCAAAATAAAAAGCATTCGGTGCAATTCAAACTTACCACCATCATAGTTGCTGGGTCTGTGACTGTCCCACTGCTGGGCTCGAGTCTCCTCTCACAATGTGACGGGTACAGCCTGTCCACCACGTTGGCCAAGTGCGGATTGGTAGACACACACAGGTTCTCGCACATATGAGACACCTTTTTTAACTTAAGATTGTCTGATATTTTTTTCAGTAATATTATTTTTATCTCAGAAGTTCTAAATCCATTTCCAAAGGATAATTATAACAACATTCTGATGCAAATATTTATGTCCACAATGGCCGCAATAAAGCTCTTTACTACCGGAGAATTAAAGAGAACATTTGTGATGCAAAGTGCAATAAAATATTACAGTATCCAGTGTTATTGCAGCTGTTTCAACCCGTTCCTCTAATGTTTCTCGAGGATAACATGGGACTGTAAAGCTTTTAAACAGGTGCCGTCAAAGCGCTTTGATGACGCTGCATAACCTAAGGATCTTTCCAACTGGAAGCCTTACAGGCTTTGAAGAAACTCGTTTGTGTGACCCGGTCTCGAATATTTAGGTTACATCCTTCACCTTCCTACCTACACCTTCTACTAATCTTTTTTCCAACCAAAATATTTAAAATCGACTTATGCACATATATGCAGTATATTTTATTGGCTCCAGCGAGGTACTTAAGGGGAAGGAAGAACCGGCAAAACTTCAGTGAAGTATCTCAATTTTGGTGGTTCTGGGTCATTGACCCAGAACCACAAAAATATCATATTTATCATATTGTTTCCGAAGATGATAATTCTTCTTTAGGTTCCTCCTTGAAGGACGTTTGGTTCTGTATCTTCCAATTTAATTCCAACGGTATAAAACGCTAGATATGACTAATATTTTTATTCAGTCTATCTGTTTATACATCTAGCTATCGATCACGTCATTTTATCAGTCAACGAAATGTTTTTAATGTGTTTTATGCGGATGCAAGCTGTCTTCCCTGTGGTGTAACGGATGTTAACGGACTGCGATGAGTCGATGACCATATAATTCATCAGGTGGCCCGTCTGCTACTATCGATTTATGGTTTTATGTACCTACTAGCTGACCCAGCGAACGTTGTTCCGCCATATAGATTACTTGTAGTGAACGATTTAAATTTGAGGGGTGGGGGCAGGGAAGTAAAAATTTGAGATTATGTGTATTTTTTTATGCTACACCACAAAAAATAACCAAAATAAATTTTGCTCAAAGAATAAAAAATAAATATTAGGGGTGGACAACCTTTATTGTCCACCCCTAACATTTATTTTTGTTGTATGGGGTATGAAAAATACAGGCTACTCAGACCTACTGAATATGTATATAAAATTTCATAAAAATCGGTCAAGCCGTTTCGGAGGAGTATGGTAACTAACATTGTGACACGAGAATTTTATATATAAGAGATAAGATGATATTTATGCCTACCTCCATTTAAAAATTAATCCGCTATATCCCGCCTTCATATCAAGCAGGACCATGTCATTTCCAATAATAAAATTTTATTCGGTCATTAACTTCAAACATAATATTTCTGCGTATACAAAATGTGTCCGGTCATTACTCTCGTCGACTATTGGCAGGAAAATATTCGGAGAACAGCTGCTATTTAGATAACGAGATAGCTAAAGACTACTCAAAACGTCGTTTATTTGATGAAGATGCGTCATTATTTATTATGTTCTATATATGAAGTTCGCATAGCTCCAAATATGGGAATTAAACAATCACTTAATATTTTTTAATTATCGGCGAACACTTCAATCTACCATAATAGTCTACTCATACGACCAGTCGTACGAATAAATTTTTTTTTAATACGATTGTCGGATTAATAGGCACTTCGTTATTTAAAACGTAACAAACAAAACAACGATATAATCCAAAATTTAGTAGGTATTGTTTGTGTAGTATTATGTATTTAATTATAAATTGAGACGGTAAAGGAAATAATCATGAGGTAAACTACACATCTGTATTTAATAATAATATCGAAGTATTTTCATAATGAATACATGGCCCGTTCAGTTGTTGTTGATAAATTAAAGTAGTACCTACTAGGAAAAGTTTTGGAGTGACGAATGTCTATAAATAAACATTGGGAGATAATCGTGGGTTTGTGTCACATTCCACACAATACGCATTCCGAGTTAATTGCGTTATAATTTTAAGATAATATTAAGATTAGGTTCTACCTCAGGATTTCATTGTATGGCATTTCTTGATATAAACAAACCGTTTCACATCACCAAGCTTGTATTAGAATTCATTCAAACTGTTTTTCAGAACGAGCTGTTTTGGTCAACCGTAACCAACAGGGGAACGTGCTGTTAATCGACTTTTAAAAGAAGGAGGTTCTTAATTCGATTGTTTTTTTACTAACAACGTTTGTATTGTTGTGGGTAAGGGAAATGTAAAGTTATACATTGTATACTACCCTCATTGTAATATTTATTGTGATGTAGTATTTAGTGTTTCAAATAACACTCACACTTGCCTAATATTGTACCGGGAATGGAACAATAGAAAATACATGTATGTAAAATTAAAATACACGATATTGGTTAATCAATGGGCGATATATCAGTAAAAGCTTCCAGGTATCACTGATTACGTATATCAGAGCGCAACAGTGAGAAAATTATGGGTTGCAGTAATATAAATACTTGTAATCAATAATATTATAAGTAAAAACTAAGTAGATAAATAGATATGGAGATAGGTAGATAGATATGTCACACTGGCGTGCAAAAAGTGGGGCAGCCGAATTTTTGCCAATTGTCCAACTTTTCGTGGAATTATCTCTTTCTGTCTTATGCGGTCCGTAATTAATAATTATCTATCACATCCATTGTTATGTCATCGTATATATATTCTTATGATAAACTGCTTGTAATGCTATCATCACTAAGCCTCAAGAATGGAATAACCAGAATTCCTATCTAGCTAACAAGGACTAGGAGCTCATACAAGTGAATTGTTCTGCGTCTTTTAGGGCTTCTAGTTACTTTAGCAACTAGAGCAACGGACACTAACAGGTAATTTTGCATTCACGTTTTTGCATTTATGATGGAGCATTCTTGTTACATGGCGAGGAAAACACGCTAACCGTAGAAAAAGCATCATTACGTTATTACAAAAAATTATGAAACTAATTATTTTAACTTAGCTTTATTGCGCAGATGTTATCCTTAAGTTAAAATTTATATGTTACGTGTCGATTTAAAACCTAGTGGTTTTTAATTCAGTTTTCCAATCTGATATTATAGTTTTGATTGTAACAAGCATATTAAGAGCTCATTAAATAATTTTACTTACAACATAAGAGCTGTTTCTTGAAATTTGTAGGAGAATGCTTTAATAATTTCTCATCAATCTTGGTTTTTTGAAGTGTCGTATTTTTTAAATGTAAAGGTCACTGTCGCCCATCGACACCAGTATCACCAAAGCATCACCAATACGTTGCGACCAACAAGAAAAAAATAAACAAAAACTGGCCCAGTCGGAAAATGAGGAGTCGCTTGGCCGCCAAACGACTCCTCATTTTCCGACTGGGCCAGTTTTTGTTTATTTTTTTCTTTGGCGGCAGACTCAAGGAAGAGGGTGGTATCTAGCTAGCCGGGTTCAAAATCCTACCAACAGCGTCTTTTTTTAATACGCTTTTATTAGCTTGAGACGTATGTTAGTATGTTAGTAGGTTTGTATGTAACAGAAACTTTGAACATGATTATGATCCCTTTCAAAACGTCGGATTATTTGCGAAAAGATACTCCATGCATTTTTATGGTATTAAGGTAGCAAATGAGTATGCAGCACCACCTTTCCGCTGTCATGCATGACAACTGTGACCGACCTAGAACAAGACTCAAATGGGGACTAGGACTAGTTAGTTCTGGTAGCAGACAGTGTTAGAACATTAGTTGATTAGTTTTATATAGGTAAACGAAGATTTCCCAGAGACATATCAACGAACTGTACAAATCAATAAATCTATTTGTTTTGGTTTCAATTATAAAAAAGTCAAAGTACGGTGAATAAGTAAATTTGTTTAAACTTGGGTACATAATGTGACGCGAGCGTTAGTTTTTGCGCGATAATTTATTCCGGGGATCGGCCGTCGTGTTGTAGCGTAGTTGTAAATAGCTATTTATTCGTATTTCGAGGTGACAGTCTATTTTAGCATGACCGCCGGCTGTCGGGTTGTGATGACAGATCTTGCTGTAAATCCGCATGCGCTTTGGTAAAATTATTTTGATCGTGTTGGATTCTGAAATTATTGCAGTTCTATTATATTTTCGGCGATGACAAAATTATTTGATAACAAACAGTTTTTGTTTTGCTCTTCTTTTCTTTCTTTTTCTTTCATTTTAGTTGCTTTAGTTGCTCTTCGTGCATACGAGTATATTGTGTATAAACCTTCGATACTAATTGCTTTAACGACACGACAGCAGATGGCGTTGTTAAGTAACACGAAGTCAATGAGTGTTTGCTTTGAGGTTAGACTAAGAAAATCAATTGTTTATTTATATTATTTGTGTCTTCTTAATATTATTATTCGTACTTAAATATAATTTCCAAAAAACACAATTTATAAAAAAAAAATACCGAGCAAAGCTCGGTCATCCATCTAGTGTAAATAAAAAGTGGTAGAATCTTGTATGTTTCGGCCGGTAAGATGGCAAGAAATGATTAACGTGTAATTTAAAAAAGAACCAAATACTTTCATAATTGTGCAATTTGTCGTGGAGGTAGTCGTAAAATTATTGTATTATGTTATTATTAAAAAGGTCTGTACATGTGTGCCAAATTTTTCAATTCCTGACTCCGAGACATTCTAACGCCAATAAGAGTCTACGAAAGTTCATTTCTCGTATAGATTCTTTTGGCAAACGTCATCAAAATCTTTGGCAATGCCTTCTCAATTTCATACAGCGAGGCGGCGTTCGAATTTCCTTTGGAGTTTCACGTTTCTATACGGCGGGCGGTGGACGGCTATGCGTCGATACCGGGATTTAATATGTTCTCTTGAGATAATTTTCAGATTTTTACTACGTAACACTGCTGCAATATGTTCGAAGTAAAATGCCAACATCTGTAGTGCTACAACTCTTGACAAGGGTGTCAATAAACCTAGATAACTTAAATAATTTACTATTTTATTTTATAAATTATTTGTGTTTACAATAATATTTATTATACACTTACAGAGCAACAATAAAAGTTATGGTAGGTACTGATGTCCAAATGACGGCATCGTTAACTTCCAGGCATTGGTTGCAATAAGTTTAATGTATGTTTGTATGTAGTATTATAATTATGCAATAGTAAGTATAGTTCCTCAATAGGTTATTAAAAATATGGCAATTGATATTTTTAATTTTGCATAGCAATCAGATCATGTTCACTAAAACAAAAGATAATAATTAGTGTAGAAAGGGATGGGTATGAAAGGGATGCATTCAATGCCTGTATACGTTCAACTACATTATAAAAAGTATCTAGGAGATTAGCAATCTATACAAGTCTTTAGATAGTGTTTGTGGTCTTGAAGTAACTCTTTTTGCTACTTCATCGTAAGGTGATGTTATTACTATTAGTCATTTTCTACATGATTCACTTGTTCGTGACTTGATTGTAGTTTCTAACACACGGTTTACGCTACATGTGTAAATACAACACCTGTTGGTCTGATAGCAGATTGTTTACTAAGATTACTTTATATGCGGAGTTAATTTTGATGATAAAATTTTAAAAATAAATTATTATTTTTAAACAAAGAAAAGTGTTACATTTTGATACATTAATTCATGTATTTAGTTTTTCACGTTAAAACATATGAATGAAATTTAAGTATCAGTAAGTAGTATTTAAGTATATTTGTGATTTCATAATAACTGTGTTTTCTCAAGTGTTTATATTAAAACACAAATAAACTTTTTAAAGTTTTCTATGTCTGTATGTTACCGGTTGCCATTGCAAAGGTAACGTTTGTTGGAAATTGAAATAAAATAATGTATGTAACAAATAAGTTAAATTTTCTCATTAATTGACATTCACAATATTCTTGTTCTTGGTTTTTATTCCTCTCCACTTTGCTCTTATCAAATTGAAGATACGACAGCTGATGTACAGCGTATTACTCGGAACAGGCCCATTAATAACAATGTTGACATTTAAATCGATTGTAACGAACAGTAAAGAGAGCCAGTTAGTACCCATTAGGGTTTTATTATCTGCCATTCAATACTAGGAGCGGTGGGATAGTGATTTGGAATTGGTCTCCTATTCGGGGGCATTTGTACGAATCTCGCGTTTGTGTTCCATTCTTTGGAAGCCGTTATCAAAGGGGGTGGGTACTTGATGAAAGTCCTATGAATGGGTTAAAACGTAGTAGGTAAGATTAATCGACAATAACATTTGGCATTAATGTTACTTCCTGAAATAAAATACGTTAAGCAATTTTATCTGTATTTTTTCGAGACTGGAAGAAAGAAATATTTTTTTGGAAATTTATGTAAGGCTTTGTAGTCGAATATATTTTTCTGTTCGGATATCACGCGAAAAGCAATGAAAATTCATAAGATAAATTTATATAATTAGTAACTTACTCGTATATTTTAGGAGACAATTCATCACAGTGAACACAAAGCGGTGAATAATAAGAGAGATTATTGAATAGGGTTTTTGTGACATATTATGATAAATGCCTTTTTAATGTATTGAACAGCGAACATTATCGACTAAATCGATAAATTCAATTGAACGTGGTATTTATATAAAACCCCGAAATAAATGTATAGCTCGAATAGTCCAATGTTTCGGATGCGGGTAGAATGGTATAGTTTTATTTAAGCGAAGGCGAGTGTCGAGTTCTACGAGTAAATAAAGGTTCTTGGACGTATTGCATATTACCATTATTACTTTACGAGATGTCTGAAAACGTAATGAATGGCAGAAGTTGAATGCCGTTGGTAACTAAACCGCAGATAAGAGTTCCTACTGCGTACTGAGCGAGTGCTCAATGCTCATTGCTAGCTGGTCTACGAGCTCTCACCTATTCGATGAAGTAACACCATTCGTATGAGCACCTTTAATTAATGTCCAAGTTGCGTACGCAGTCGTGGTTCAGTTTCAAGGGCCAAGGTTGAAGGGCCATCGTAATTGCAGACTGCTGCAACTTTTCTGTTCCTGTTTGAATTCACTTGGATTTACTGCTATAACTCCAAAAATAATATGCTGTTTAATGTAAATGTTGCGCTATTGACAATTATTATTTTATTACATACTGCATGCTTGAAAACTACTAATGTTACCTATGTACTAAATTAATAAATCATTAGGTACATATGTTACAAAATATTTTGTGTATTATTTTATCAATATACAATACTTAAGTAGCATTGTTTTAATATATTCAATTCGAAAATAAAAACTCCTTAAAATATTTTTTTACGGTACGAGGTAATAAACATTAAACGTTATAATATCATAAATATTGTAGAATCGAAAACAAAAAAAAAATAACCTTAACCTCCTTAACAACGATTCCGTAAGTTTATAAAAAAAGCTTACGTCAATAAAAAAAATGAAACTTCCGCGACCGTTATTTTTTAGTAATACATATTTATAGGAAGCGAATTAACGAATAATGAAGAGAGACCGATGTCAACTAATGTACCAGGCAAACAGCGAGCTGGCGCAAGTACTCTTAAATTGTTCGTCTGCTTTAATTACTCGTTATCCGTCTCTTCCCTTTGTCAACACAGGAAGTCTAAGTAAATAATTGAAAAATATTTGTGTCTAGATTGTCTTTGAAGTGGAGAAGTACTTGGCCTCAGAAATTTAATGAAAAGTGTACGTACGTACGTACGTATTTAGAACATTTTTAAGAATTATACTGTTTATAATGTTTCTTAAAGAGTAGACTGTTTTCTTATGGATTTAAAATCAAAACTAAAAGTATTACAAGAGTATCTCTGGGTAATTTGTACGAAAGAAATGTATATTTTTTATTACATACATATATAATAATAATCTTATAACAATACAGCCGCTCAAGAACATTGGTAACACTAAAGGTATCAGAGGCGCGTTACTGGCCAACACCATGAAGCATGGGACGCATGATTATTTCAATTACATACTTCTTAATTTTAATTCCATAATACTCGTATGTACATTGCTGATCAAAATATCGCCTCCGTAATTGTAAATATTGTCGAGTGTTGAAAATAAATTATGATAGGGATTACGACAAGATATAAATTTTTATACTTGCAGATTTTCCATTTCTTGCGGTTAAATTTTGTGCGAATCGAACTAGTCTAAAATTAATTATACGAAATTTGCTCCGTTTAACTTCCAGTAAAACGTATAACCGTGACCTAGTTCTATTAGTGAACACTTTGTTAAAACTGAGTTTCAGTATTTACATAACGTAATTCACATTCGCAGAATGTTATTTAGATGAATTCTGAATTGCAATCCAATGAAGACTTCCTGCTGAAATGGAGGTTTCATTATTCATCACGTTTTGTCTACCGTTTGCTTCTCGAGTTTATTGACCCGGCGACCGTGACCCCCTCCCCCTCTCGCCCCTCTTTTGGCCTACCATGGCGACCATAAGCCGCGTGAATTACTTTTCGTTCTCTTTCATATTTGCTTTAGCCCGGGATTATCCATCGATGATGAGCGTGGAGCGATATCTGAAAAGGATATCTTTCCAGTGAATTAATCGCACGACAATACGCGATTCAGTGATGAGCTCATTATGTCAATTACACACGGATTAGAGAATTATTATTTTGACGATTTACATAGTATAGGTATTGTGTCTCTGTTCTGTGTGTGGTATAGGTCCACAAAAATAATTAGATATAATGATTATCTCGTTCACTGAGATGTTAAATGAATTTGAACTCATTAGTAGTTCACTGTATTCGAGACTGGTGTGGTGAGGATTGATAGATAACTTGCCATAGCCACCCAACCAATGTCAAAAATTATTATGCCTTCCGGACTACTTCGAAATGGTTTAACGACCGATGTCTAGCGATAACAATTGGTCGAGTTAACGTGCCTTCCGATGCTCAGAATAGCTTGAGATATTTGACCATTAGTTGTTATCCATTCAAACACTAATCACACTGACAGTATACTACATATTACAGTATATACAGTGACTTATCTTCGACACAGGTCGTCGGGTTATGATAGTATGAGTGTTTAAACATACTTTTATAATTAGGAATAACTAGCTGACCCGGCGAACTTCGTACCGCCTAACAGTCGATTCTTTAATATTTTTTTTAATACTTATTCTGCTATTCGGGACACCTTCCCGGAACCCCTCCACTAACACTTAAACTTTATGGTACTTACGGCTTACGGTATTAAAGTTCAAATTGACTTTTTAGTATTATTACGAATCTTTTGTATGGAAATATAGAAAAGTGTTGTTTTTAGACGTTTTCAGGCAATTTTTTAAATTTTTCTCTTCGTAACAACCGTCCTCGTACTTTAAGGAATATTAGCTGTTCTCGAGATTTGCGCTTAGCAACAAAATCAGCGATTCATTTTTATGTATAAGATTAAAGATGTGTGCAGGGTAGAAATAGAGGATCAAATTTCATAATAATCCCTTTGTGTAAAATTTAATTATTATTACTGCTTTCTTGTACACACCGAAAAGACAATGGAATAAATCATATAGATATTTAAGAAGGTAATGTTTTTACTGCAGATACAGAAACATACTATGGTTTCTTTGGGTCACCACCTTCCTACTGAAGTGGAGAAGGTTTTATAGATACGAGTAAGCCCACTCTCAAACCAAATGTAGGCTTATATATTTGGGATAATAATGTCAACAGTGTGTTTTGTCAAAAGTACTCTACAGGTCCATATGTCCATAAAAAAGGCCGGTAACCCTCTAATGAAGATAAAATTAAAGTACTTATATCTCTATTTAATGTTGCTTCGTCGGCTTAATCTTTAATTCGGTACAAACAAGATGGAATGGTTAATTTCATTGCTGTCCTCGTCGTGCCGGTTGAATATTAATTCGTTTTGTTTAGAAATCGAGCAGGACATACATGTATATTAGTCTACACATTTATAGTGAAGTAGGGAACCGGTTAGGTATTTTGGTAATATGCCAAATCAATCATATTGAAAGATGGATATTTCCGTCATGTAACGTTAATTTGCGAATTCGTGTGAAACATCGAAAGACAAATATATAGGTAATTCGATTGAATTGGTTCTTGACGAGGGTTAAGTATTAGAATCAGAGTATCAACATTGATTTGTCCCTGAACAGCTATAGCATACATTTTTTTTTGAACAGCTCATACATGCTCCATCGCATGATCCATCGCTCAGACTTTAGAAATGCACTCCTCAGCAAAAGCCTCACTTATTATAAAACCTCGTTTGTTATCCATGGCTGGCAGATGTATTTTACTAAAGCAAGGTAAGGAAGGGTGAGTTGTCAGTTGGTCACCGTGAGTCATACACATCTGTAACATCAAGGTCACCTTCAGGAGGGTTCCCCCCGCTTATTAGATAGTTTACTCGTGGATTTCCAGTTTACAAAAGAGAGTATATAACACTGATGCAACCTGAAATGAAAACGATCATACCTACCTATGATGGAACTCTACGCAGTCAGGCGGGCCGCGTTATGAATAACGTCCTACGAGTACGAGTGTTCACGCGCGGGCCTAGCAATTCTAGCAAATGATGAAAAAATACTCGTTCTCTCGAAACGTCGACAGTTTTTTAACCGAGCCACCACACTCCGCTCAAAAGAATTACACGAGTTTTAACCATAGGCTGTCTACAAGTATATTTTAGTGCTTTGAACTCAACTTAACAATAATTATTGGTTAGCCTCTAGAATTCTAGATTTCGTCAGCCTGGTCCTTTGTTTTGACAAAAGGAATATGGTATGCAATATTGTAATACTATTTTTATATTGTGCGTTCTTTCCATTTCTCTGAGTATTCCATGTTTAGGTATGGGAATGTCACTTCAATTTAAATAAATTTTATTTGGACACGGTAGCGTGTCGTTTGTTGTGTCATCAAAGGGCAACGCACTGCTCTTATGTTATTTACATGATACATTTGACCTACACAGTACAATTTTACGTCATTAATGGTGCCTCTAATCTAAATGAACAAAATATCTCCACTCGGATAAGTGCTAATCAAAAGATGTTAGGTATGTTCTTGGTTACTATTTAATTAGAATAACATTTAAAAACAACAATACTTTTCTCGGTCCACTGTTTTAATAGTGATTCAGGCGTAAGAAAACCAGAAACATTAATAATGTATAATAGGTACATTCGTATTTTATCTATTCTATATCTATACATCTATTCAAATAAATATGGATGTATACACGGTACATATAACAAAATAACATTTTTTACAATTTGTGTCTGTCTGTCTGTCTGTTTGTTCCGGCTAATCTCTAAAACAGTGGACCGATTTTGACGGGGCTTTCACTGGCAGATAGCTGATGTAATAAGGAGTAGGAGTAACATAGGCTACTTTTGTTTTAGATCAATTAGGTACTTTTTGTTAAATTACACTCGGACGAAGCTAGCTATACATACATAGCACAGCTAGTTATATGTATCTATATACAAGAAAAAACGTATTAAAAAAGTCCATATTCAGATGAAAGCACGCGCGGTTGTAGTAATCAGTACTGATATGCACTATAAGGTACTTATTTTTATTATATTTAAATAATATAATTGACTTGACGTAGGTTTTGATTTTTTATTGAAAAGTAGGTATATTTTTAACATTTCAATTTGTGGCGACATTTTGTACTCACAATTTATTATGCCCAAACAAGTATCTAACAAGGAAGAGGGGCGCTGAAGCTTTGCTCAAGTTACTAATTAACTACTGAGGAAATGATGGAATGTCGTAATTCTGAATGCAAATTAAGTTTACTCGTAACTCGAGCACTGGGCTGTCGATTTTGTCGCGGGATTAATGAAGCGGGGTAGGGGTGGACATATTCTTTAGGAATAGGATCCAGACCATATATTGTGACTGAAGGTTGTATTTAAACGTTCAAAAGAAGCTGCGTTTTAAAGTTAGGCCTGACAGATGTATGACGAATGAACGAGCAAATAGCGTTTTCGTACTAATAACGCTACTAGACCAAGAGCCCAGAGCGATCTGACATAACTTATTTAAATAAATTGGCATTAAAATAATTCGATATCTTTCGTTACATTTTGTTTGAAAACAACACTATTTTTATGTATGTCATTGATTACCAAATAATCTTACTAAATATACATATATAGTTTGTTTACAACTATGTAGTACATAAATTAACTATATATAATTAATGTATATAAACTACTATATATATATATATAATTAATGTATATAAACTAGTTTCCGTTCGCTGCTTCGCCCGCGTGAAATTTTAATTTCCAAAAATCCTTTCGTAGTTCTCACTTCCGTCACTTGAGGAACCTATAAAAAAGTTTCTAGTGAATCCATTGAAGAAATAAAAAAATTCAGTTTAGCCCTTTTCTTATTCCCTAAGGGAATTTCCAAAAATCCTCTCTTATTGCTTCCCTACACTCCCCAAGGAACATCATGCCAAATTTCAGCATGTTTCGTTCAGTAATTTCGGTTGTACGTTGTCTGTCAGTCACTCAGTAACGGAAGAGTATTATATGTATGTATGTATTGATGTAAAAGCGCTCATAGCCCGGCGACTTGCATCGATCTCAAGTGATCGACAAAATTAAGCAACAGCGGGCGCGGTCGGTAGTTGGATGGGTGACCGCTAGTGGCAAAATTTCTTGAGCGCTTCCGTGCTTTGGAGGGCACGTAAAGCCGTCGGTCCCGGTTGTTACCATATGGTAGCAGTCGTTAAGCCATGTCAGATACCTTCGGGCGGTTTAAAAATTTCTGACACTTGGGTTGGCCACTAACCCCTCCACCAATCCGCACTGGAGCTGCGTGGTGGAGTATGCTCTAGGCCTCCTCAGTTATGAGGAGAGACCCGTGCTCAGTAGTGGGCCATCAATGGGTTGAAGCCATGTATTGATGTAAAAGGCATTATTATTAAAGGCCTTGCGTAATATTACAAAAGTTGATAACTCGAAATATAGGGAATAATAGCCCTATATTTCGAGTAATCAACTTATGAAGTTGGTACATACTGGCTTGGCACAATATTAAAGTGGTTTTTTGTAACCGTCTTTTTAATATCAAGGTTAATTATCCAAAGCGAGGTCCCAGCGCGGATTTAATTGAATTTTTACGAATCGAATCCTTAAAGCCGAGCATGTATTTTATTGTTATTGAGGTAAACATCTTTCAATACTTTTATTTTTTAAGTTTGCAAAATCCACACCAGATAGAGATAAGACTAAGTATGATTATTGGATTAGTTTCTACGAGTAGACCACGCCGGCTGTCGCGTTCTTCAAGTAAATCCTTCGCTATTATGAGCATATAAAATCTGCATAGAATTTGTACATTGCAATAAAATGTATCATTCCGATCCTTTCTTACAGCTGATGTACTTGGATTATTGCAAAACCTGTCGTGGACGTAAGCTTAGTATAAGCTGTGATCTTTCGGTGCTGCCAGTGCTGCCTTTGGTATTACTGATGTATGGGCGACGGTGACCCATTTCCCGTCAGGTGGCTTGTCTGTTCCTATGTTGTTGGTCAGTTAAATCACTGTCGCCTATTATAACTGATCCGAATTAAGGCCTACTTGTTAATTAGTTTAAATAAAGGGATAGTATTATTGTATTCTTTACAGTTAATTATTATCTGGAAATAATTAACTGTATTATTGTATAGAAATCTGGATAATAATACAGTTAAAAAGTGTACGTGGCCCCCATATTTCCAATTTGATTCTCTGTTTTGTTGAAGGCACAACATTACATACAAGGAAAATCAAAGTAACATAGTTTAAAAACATGCTATAAAAACTGTTTTAGTGTAAATGTTTTAGTGTTGATACAAGTTTTGTTTGTCTCAGGCAAAACTAGTTTAAATAGTTAAAAAAGTTTTAAGTGTCCTTATTACAGTCCAAGAGATAGACGTTATATGCATAGGTATATAGTCCTATGTGAATAAAATGCATTATAAAATACTAAATCAAAGTAGATGTTACGATGAAGCGGTTAGATTTTTTTAAACTAAGTATATAATTTACTACAGAAAAAAGTTAATATCTTGCCATCCCTTATTTTTATTAACTAACTAGTTGTGTCGGCCACTTTGTTCGCGTGGAATTTTAATTGTTATGGGGAAATTTCTTCTTTGTGAAAGCCCATTCTTGATATGATGACACCAATATTATAACCTCACAGACGCTGGCAATTTATTTCACTCTTCCGCAGTGCGCATAAAAAATAATCCCCAATTGACATTATTCCATCCAATTTGCGTTTTTTCAATAACCAAAAATGTGGATAAAATTATTTTGGCTCACGATAACCAAAAGCTCTAGTATTGCCTTGGTTACAGATGAAGCGGCGACTGACGCGGGGCGGCGCGGGGAGGTGAGGCAGCATGGACCACGCGGTGAAGGCGATGTCGGCGCGCGGGCCGGTGGCGCGGCTGCTCGCGCGCCGGCGCTTCGAGTCCGCCGAGCTGGAGGAGCTGTACGCGCGGTACGCCTGCAAGCTGCAGCGGACCTCCGTGGGCTCCGCGCTCGCGCTCTGGGGGGTGCTCGCCGCCGCCCTCGCAGCCGTCGACGCCACGCGAGGCTGGCGTAGGGCGCCGCAGGTTCGTGAACTGATCAAAACTATTTGATCTAGTCTTATTACATAAAGCGTTGATAGGTTAGTCACACAAAGCAAGAATTTCCGACAGATGGCGGTATAAACATAAAAACTTACAATATATACGTATGTATGTATCTGGGTCGAAATATCGTTACCGCAATCTGTGATTTGTATCTACGATAGGTACGTCGAAATGAATGCGAACTAGTTTTACTACGAAGCTATGTATGTATACTTGGGCATAATCACTTTGGAACTCAATTAAGGTATCAATCAGAATTGACAATGCGGAATAATGGAGTACTTGCTCAATTGATTGAAACATTGCGTGATAATTATCTCGTGATAACAGTGGCATTCAAGTATTCGGATCACGTCACGTATGTGAAATATGCCTGTTATACCACTTATAATTTATCTCCGTTATACCGCATCACAGCGACAAATTGTGGACGATGACTTGTGGAGTGTTGTTGCCTAGACTACTTAAATTTTGTTTAGGTTCCATTCAGTCTTACCACATAAGGATAAGTACAAAAGGAAAAGTTCGGTTGTATGATTTTAAACATAAGTAGTGCTCTTTCTTCACTTTCGGGAACCTACCTGTGTTAGTTTCACTCACGAAAAAATGTTCAGACTAATGAGACTGGCGACGACTTGTAAGTCGTTTCAGTTAGCTACTGCTAACTGAAACTAGCTAAACTAGTTAGTAACTAGCTAAACTCTTTTACAAAAAAGTCGTTGAGACCGTAGACAGGCGGATAGTTTACATTGTATAATATTAATAACATATCCAATTATATTTATCTTAGGGACATACATTTTAATATTCGCTTTATTTTAAATATATTTACTAAGGAACTCTTATAACAATTTTTAGTATCGTAATTGGTTTCTGGCACAGTCATCATTCTAAATCAAAAATATCCTGGACTAAAATAGTAAAAGTATCTTTTTTAATCGAGGCTTCAACTTTCTCGCATGGTTTTGCGTTCATTTGATTCTTCGCCTGAAATGACCCTTGTGGCGATTTATGGGATGTTGCACAAAGTTTTCGCGGATAATGTGTTCATTACTTAAATTATTATGGGGTGATATTATTCGGCCAGTAACCGCATTCACAGTAATGGTGAGTATAATTCTTATTTTAGAATTTACGCAGAGCAGGCGACCTCTGTTGCACTTATTACTTTGCAACCTACATTTGACTCGGATTAATTACGTTGCCTAGTTTTTCAATTTATAATGACTGAATGCTTCAGACTACGCCTAAGACCATATTTATTTTACTGATTTTATTAATCATTAATTTAAAGTTTAAAATAAATTATGAATTATAAGCATTGATTTAAATTGCATTGCATTTCTTTTTTAAGACGAGTAGGTATGATGAAAATTACCTTTTACTCGTAGAAACGTACCTCGTACTCGTAGTATAAAAGGATAGTTATTGAGGCAGAATAATTTCCAATCAGGTTTTATTAAAATTGGAGACAAAGCCTTCCAACTACTCGTTGACCTATACTTACACCCTTTATATTAAATAAATTAACTCTGATAATTAAGCACGTGCCGACTTCTAGAACAATATTCTGTAACTTGTAACTTGTATTTTTTTTGTTATTTGGTGTGCATAATAAAATATAATACTATTTTATTTGTATAAGTTGACCTAAAATATAACCCAATATCTGACTTTAAGAAGTTAGTGATTATAAGATTATAAATCCTGTCCAATCAGGTCGGCGTCCTAAGTGCACACGCGGTTCTCTGTGGCGGGCTGGCGTGGTGGTGCGGCCGGACGGGGGGCGCAGCGCCCGAGCGGCGCCTGCCCCGCGCGTGCTGGCTGGCCCTGGCCGGCGGGGGCACGGCCCTCGCCGCCACCCTGCCCGCGTGGAGCCCCGGGGCCGCCGCCGAGGGCGCAGCGCACGTCGTGTGGGCCGTGTTCGCGGCCTACGCCCTCCTGCCTGTAGGAGCGCCCGTCGCCGCCGCCTTCGGATTACTCTTGCCCATCGCTCACACCGTCGCTGCTGCTCTCGTGGCTCATCGATTTCCCTATCACGTCTGGCAACAGGTGAGTGAGAATGCAATCAAGTTTTTTCAATAGGTATAGTAGTAACAGCTGTCTTTGCGTGAATTGATTCCTTCCTTCCATTTGGTGTTAAGTGTTAATATTATGCCAGCAGCAAATAATGTGTCTCTACCTTGTAAATATGAACAGTCCAGTTTGTTTAAGAGCAAAGCTCTTGTTATCGAACTTATACAGATCTACAGGTGATTCAGGAAACTTTAAACATAGTAAACTTTCCTGTGTGCAATCGTATATGAGCTGATATATTCTACTTTATTTTCATAGCATTCGTCACGTTTTGTGAGTATGTATTTAAAAATACGCGATATACGTATCCGTTGGACGTAGCCAATTTTTTTATCATGTGTTTAGGAAAATGTCCATTGCTCAATAAATCTCCAATCTATAATACTAAATCAATTTACCCAATCAATCAAGTGCCCACACAATGTAGTTAAGGTATGTAGGTACCTGACATCACAGCCCGCTATAGTGGGTGTCGGAATGGGTATCGACACTTGACCGAGTGTCAAACAAAGGTCGAGGCCTTGGACTCTTGGCACCAAACGAGACTCTTTTACACTTGACATAAGGGTGATGTTAGTTGGTATTGACGTGTATACGTTTGTTCAAGCCCTGGCCTTGTAAGTGATGACGTAATTATTCGCAGAGTAAACAAGGGAATTATGCGTGAACACACACAGGAAGACGTTGACACCACTAACCAGCTTCTTGTCCTTCGCTTGTACAATGAGTTCTAGAGATGTAAACATGGCGAATGTTTGGATGAATATTATAGGAGACAATGCAAATGACAAGATTCCGCAAATGTGGCTACATTGTTAGCGTAATTTATTGTGCAGCGTACTCGCTTTGTTTAACAGTTTGTAAAGGCATGAAATGCCGAGTAACCGAGATTATTACTTTACGTGCCCTTGTATCATCGATAAAATCTTTGACAGACATAAAAACTCCAACAATATAACAATTAGTTAGGATTTCGTAACGTGGACTATTAACAAATATTACAATAAGAATTTTCTTAAAAGAGAACATCGAATTTTGTATGAAAATCTTAATAATGGCGATGCATCTATAACGATTACGAAATTGATAACATAAAAGTGTTGATTGGCTTAATGTAGTTCCCATGGATAAATAGTTGGATGGGCCTACTAATGAACCCATTACTACGAAGTGGTACGCTTACAAGACAGCAATAAAAAGATCATACATTCACTGGGCGTATGCCTGTACAAATACATCAATTTACATAATATCAAAACTTAACGCGATACCATCAACATAACTATCACCAAAGTCGCAAACCTTGCCCCTTCATATCACGTATATGCACTGCAATTTCCTGCAATCTCAGTTTGAGGAAAATGTAATGCGTACCCCAAGGCGATACACTTATTGCGCCCACACAAGGTACATTAAAAACCCATCACTCCCCGCAAACATAAAGCAACGTAAACTTACGGCACGCCGAACAATAAAATCCGAATACTTTGCGATATTCTGTGTTTACGCCCAGCTTCGAGCGGGAACCGTTTAATGTTTTCTCCAACCATTTTCTTTATATTATACTCAAGTGTTTAAATTGTTCTATTATTGTATAATACATTTTTTTAATTATATGTATAAACTTAGCCTTACCACATACTACGTAATACAAATTGACAAAAAGTTTGGATTAAGTGAGAAGATAACAAATGTTGTAAAGATATTGATATACTGAAGCAACTTTTGATTATTTTGAAGTTGTTGTACCGGTTCCTTTGGAATTAAATAATTTGTTTGGTTATTCCACGTTTACTTTTCCACCAGTTTCCACTTACTAGTGTGTTCCTAGATAGACAAGCTACAAGGGGTTTATATGTTGCCTTAAATAACAAAGAGCAATAAGGAACGTGGTAGGTACTCTTTCAATGCACACAATCGTGTTTACGCTCAACTTGAACCAAGACAGGCTTCCGATAGTGTTTTCTCTTGGTATTTCTACATCTGTGCTTCGGACACCCCTATCCATACTAGGTCTTACAACTTGCTCGACCTCACATATTACCTCTGTTGCATTCATTTTATTGTACATTACTAAAACAACTTTCAATTAATACTCTTAATTTCGATTTGTCCATTTTGAACAGGCATTTGGTCTTATGCAATTAATGCATGATTGCATAATTTCGAACGAATCGCATTGCGAACAATTCGAACTGTGAAATGTGCGAAGTATTAACAAAGATTTCTCTGATCCGGTTGCAATTATCAAGTGTCAAGTTATTAACACGTAAAATGAATAATTATAAGTAATTGCATACGATTTAAGGCTTTAAATATCTACAAGACAACTAAAGATATTGTACGCGTGATTTATTACCAGTAATTATAGTTGATGTTTTAAATTAAAGCTTGATATCTTAAACGTTGAATGGACTTTTTGGCTCCACATTTCGTATGCGGAAGATTGGCTCTCGAATGTCTTAATCTATTTAGGTGCACATTAGTATTTGCTGTTCAATAGACTAGTATCAAACGATGCAACTGATAGCTCATGAATTGCGTCTGGTTTGTGTACAGTGGGATTAGCAGCAGATTTAAAGCGAATTACTACGAGTTCAGTAAATTATTGCTACCGAGACAATTTGTTTATTTGAGTCGGGATAGCTTCACTATCTCGAGAAATAAGTAACAAGTTGGCAATGTTGAATTCTGTTACGATTATTCATTGCTTTAGGTATAGGTATTCTACCTGCAAATACACATTCGAAACGGTTGAAGTTCAAATAAACCAATATGTAACATTAGAACATTGTTGGTTTTAATTTTGGTTCGCTTTTGACTTTGTGTACTTACACGGCAAGTATTTCACGATTTAGTGTGACATTGAAAATTGAGAAGGGTTTTTGATACTCTATTTTTTAGGCTTCTGCCCGTAGTAAAACTATAGAAAATAGGATCATTCGTGACCTATCTGTCTCATTGCCGTTAATGAAGAATTCTTGTACCTATCCTATTCGCGGCCGATTCAACTTGACCCAATTATGTTTATTAATAGTACCCCGCCTTCGCTTCGTTTCAAGAAACCCATGCCTAAAATGAGCTGTAGGTCGTTCTTCGGTTCCAAGTTCCAAGCTAACGTATGACTCATTCACTGAGTCGTATGTTAGCGAATCGTATGCTATTGTAAATCGTGATATTAGTATATATAGATAGTTTAGATTATTATTCGTGCAGAAATGTAACTGAACATTTTCCGGGCTTTAGCCGAAGTCGCGAGTCTGGGGAGTCTCGCGAGTGGCTTCATGGCTTGCGATAGTGTCAATAGTGATGTATGGTATCCGTCGCTCGACTGCGGCGAACAAATGTTTTGCTCCGGCCTTCGTGATCCGAGTCGATTCGAAATAGCTCATCCTTCTTATTGCCGATTGTTTATTGAGCGAACCTTTGACAAATGATTCGGGGTCGAATGTGTTTGGGTTTGGCTAGAACTATACATAAGCACAAACGAGTACATATATAACTACATATTTGTAGGTCAATTTTATGTTACGAAAATAAACGATGTTTTGACTAAACATACTATTCTAGTAGGTAGGTACGCCATACGGATCGTTAACGCAATTAATCTAAACAGGAAAAGTTAAAAAGGCAGTAGCCCTTACTAACTTTTCTTAGACGGAATAGTCTACTATTAATAATGAAGTGTTAACTTTTGTCTTATTATTAGGCATTAACCTCCCCTACACTCCCCAAGGAACATACATGCCATATTTCAGTTTCTTGCGTTCAGTAGTTTCGGCTGTACGTTGTCTGTCAGTCACTCAGTAACGCAAGAGTGTATATTGATTGATTATTAAAATAGTGACTATAATAATTGGTACTCTTTATATTATAATACGTAAAAAGCGTATCCAATTAGGGTAATCGCCCGACTTCAATTAGCTGCACTTAATTGGTTTGTGGTATTGTTTATACAGACTCACGTTTCGCCCTTCGGCATACTCGTTTGCTAAAAAAATAATCGGTATAAAAGTTTGACTCTGACATAAACGATGTTAGACAATTTTTTATGTGGGGAATAGTATTTACTATGTGGGTGTGTGAACTGTGTGATCACTTGGTAATAGTGTAATTAAGAAAGCACAGAGAACAAACAAGAAATAATATGTCTTTAATAAAGTATCCTTTATTTTGAAGTTTATGGGATAGTTTCGGTCGTAGAAATAAGAAACACCGCTTGGTCGTATTGAATGCTAATATTTCGATCCATTTGCATGTACCATGACCCTGGCCGTACTGGAATTGTCAGTACCCATTATAAAAAAATGTACCTAATATGGTTCCCATATTAACACCAACAACAAACCCAAAATTATGGAACTTTATGTTATTGACGTTTGTCATATAATTTGTTATGCTGTGGACATACTAATAAAAGCTTAATTATTAATAAAAGCTCTCTAATAAAAGCTTATGTTATTTTGAGAGAGATGATCATTTATACATTGATTTTTTGAACTTTTCACATACATTTTGAGGTTATGTGAAAAAAGTGTAAATACAATAGTTGTGGATCTTTTTAATTACCTACAACTTTGCCATTCAACGGAAATCTAGATAAACCATTTTTTCCCCTTTAACAACCCCCTCCCCCCTTCCCCATCTCAGATCGCCTCTAATTATTTTTTCAAAAATTATCTACCCTGGTCTACTTATGCTCTCAGCTGGTTTAAAACTTTGCATTAAGACATTTTTATATTTTTACATAGCATACCTGATGCACAGATACAAAGGCAATGCGTTGTAAAGAGACTGGGTAATTACAAGCATTCAGTCGCTGTGAGGAATCCTTTTGTGCGGTAGCTTCCACGGATTCGTACTACACTACACACTACACTATAGTAGTAAACCTAGCTGCTGTGAGCGCGTTACGTTTAAACTGTCGTTTTATTTGTCCACTAATTTAAGGAATTTCTTCGTTTTACATAAAGAAATAACCGAGAAAGGATATTGTTTTTATTCGACATTATAAACTAATTACTATAACTAACTTTTGCGTAATAAAAGTCTGAAAACAGATTATAAAAGTTTCGTATGTCTATGGTCGACAACACAACAGATTTTTTGTGGTTACCCGTTACACGTGGATATTCTCGAATCCAAACGCACAACACCTCGTTGTCGGCCAATTAGACGCGAGTGGCCCAAGTATGATCATGGTTCTTCATGTTACTATTAGACGAAGGAAAGTAAGACCATACCGTTGGTTGGTATCAAACTAGATCGAAAAGCATCGTGAACTGGGAGTATAGCTTGGCTTAGACTCAAACGTATTATATATGGCACTCCGTGTACCCCTCATTTGAAATAATATGTATAATTTTTCCTTGCCTTATCGAGAACCATAAACACTGCATAAAAAGGGTCTGACTTGGCAAGAGTCATGTACTCATGCTTCGTGACAAACTTGCGTCATTCACATGCTATACTTGATACAACAGACATTTTGTTCTATAACAACTAGGTACGAGTAACATTTGGCTGACAAAACTTCATTGCGATGCTTCAACAATTATTTGATAAATTTTTGAAATAAGCATAAAATGTTAATGAATATTTTACATCGGAACAGTGGGATTTCGATCAAAAAAGTTTGAAGGCGTATTCGCTTTTTAGTTATGAATATAAATTCAAGCCAGTTCATATAATTTTATTTTGTTTATAAAACCGCACGATAGGCCGAAATTCAGTAGGATAAATATTTATTCCTTGGATTGTAAATTATATTGTAAATGTTTATCTCGAAGAATTCCGATGTCGTTAAATACTTCATCTTCATGGTCCATAATCGAACATACATGACCATTGAAGCCGTGAAGCTCCACGAGATCATTACCTATAGGTACTCGTACTTACCTTGCGAGATACTAGACTTGCGAGTTGCGAACATCATGGAAACACTCGGGCGTGCAGGTTTCCTCACGATGTTTTCCTTTACCGAAGCAAGTGATAATTAGGTTCTAATATGCACATATTTCGAAAATTAGTAGTGCGTGCAGGATTCGGACGTAGGCCTTCCTGTTCAAGACTCCAATGTTCAAACCACTTGGTCATCATTTCTAATAAAACATACTTACATATAATATACCTAGTGTTGTTAACACGAAGAAATCGGTTAAGTATTAAAACTTTGAACTGTTTGAGCGACGCAGACTGTAATAACAAAGGGTTTGTCGTCATCTGTTTATCCGCATTTTTCATTTCAGTGCCCTGACACAAGGGAAAGTCAAACAGATTTTGATACAATGTTCCCGGGAATGAGTTCACCTCACGTTTCCATAATAACAATGTCGGACCGCAGTGTTGTGCGTAAATTTATTCACAGTTTCTCATTATTTACGCGCCGACGACCGCTCAAGGTTAATCGGATGACATACTATAATAGCAAGCCTGAGCTTTCACTAAAACGGTATTGTTACTTTAACTCGCTTCGCTGAAATAACTTGAGCTTGAATTTCTAAAACGTATCCACAGGTAGGTACTACATATTCAAGGTACTAGTTGGTACCTTGAACATGTAGTTAGTTCATATCATGCTGATATTTGAACACTAAAGAACAACAAAATGAGCTAATTATAGTCATTTTCCACTTCAAACACTAAAACCTGTTTTAATGGTGTCTTTGTAAACTATTATAATAATATTATAAATGCGAAAGTAACTGTCTTCATTAGCTAAATCGACGTCGATGCAGATGGTTTGAGATCCTGGAAAAGATATAAGGATAGCTTTTAACCTGGAAATATGTACTTTCCCTTGGGATCATTTTAACGTTATTTGGTCGTTGTGCGACTCCAGCACGAGAGAAGCTGCGGGCAAGAACTATTATAATATATTATTGTATGATTAAACTGTATTCATATAATGGAACGAGGTAGTAGCAAACCTTTATTCATCTTGTATTTCCATATGGATGCCGAATGACCTCACGAGGGCTTTTGAAATGCACACCCGGCTTCTATTCTCGGTACAGGATTCATAGCGATCTGATTTTATATTTAAATATTCCTGAACACATTGAAAAATGTATGCTGATGGAAATTGGACGATGAATGCTAGGAATAAATCATGTAAAACAGTAGAATAAAATCGCGCGTTCGACAGCCTTATGTATTGAGTATTTATTTAGGTGGGCACATATTCGTTTGCAAGGATTATCTACATTCAGATACATTCATAGTAATACATTAAAATTAATTAACTTAAACGGGTAATTTTGAGTTAATACATTATGGAGGTTTTAAGCATAATATTAAACGTATAAGTACAAGATATTCCAATTGAATACCTAGCATTCACGTAATAATAAATAAGCTGAAATGTTATTAATAAAATACAAAAACTGTGATAACATTCAGATTGAAATTCAACGAGGATATTAGTGTAAGAACTCAGTTTTTATACATGTTTGGATCGAAAACGAAACTTTTTATTAAGAAAATTAAACAAATATTGAAAAGAAACTGTACATCAAATCAACCATGACAAAAAACTTCGTAACAAATGCAGCCCTAACCCTAACGGACCACGCAAATGTATGTACCTATGTATGTACGTACGTTTATTTTTATTGAAATTCAGTAAAATAAAAATACTATACTGTATTATAATTACTACTACTCTAATTTAACCGACTTCAAAAAAGGAGGAGGATCGATTCCTCCTCAATTCGACTGTTTTTTTTTTAATTTTATGTTTGTTACCTCAGAACTTTCGACTGGGTGAACACATTTTGATGATTCTTTTTTTATTTGCAAGGTGTTCCAGTTTAGACAATGGCTTCCATGAGAAAACCATATTAATCTTAAATTTGCGCGCAGCGACAACTGTGTAGCACACGCAAATATGAATTTGTTTTGGAGTAGTTTTTTTTGGAAGTCGGTTTTATTTGTCATAATTTTGATTAAGTATCAAAAATTAGGTCGTAATATAGCTTATTTTTAATAAATGACAATCGTATCCAATTCGGAGTATCTACTAAATTTCAATTTTGTAACCCTTCACCGGCTCTATCGCGTATCGCCAAGTTCATCAGTGAGCGTGGGTTGGGCGCGGCCTGGCGTTCGTAAAAAGCATAAATATAAAACAATTCCTATTGCCGGTATTCACACTTTAGTTATAAACTCGTCAAGCATATTAATATACAAGCACTTGGGGCTAAGCACGCTGTGTATAGTTTTATAGATACACCGGCCCTCACTTCCTTTCATACTCATAAACCTGTGCGCATAAGTACACGCACCCGAAACGTTGCTGTTCATTTTGTTGCTTTTAGGCGCTATATTAATTTCATGTTTCCTCATTTTATTGAGTTAAGGGGCAATGTTTGTTGGTCTATAAGTTAAGAAAGATGACCATTTATTGCAATTGCTACACAACCACGACCAAGGTAAGTAAGTAGGCCCGCGACACCTCAGCTGGCAAGATACTCAACTCAACAGAGCTACGCCTAAAATTAATTATACATGGTTTCTTTAATAATTACGGAAATTATGGCCCAGTCACAGGCTGTATTTGTAGTTGTATCGCAATTTACTGCGCTATATTTACCAAAGTTTATCCATTCAAATATATTATTCATATGATCATAGAATTGGAAACAAAATAAATACAAACAATTAATCTGATGTCTAATTTTGTAAACGCACGTTTTATTTTTGTTACAATGTCCGTCCTTTTCAATGCCGACGACGTTTACATTGACCAGACGTGGCCCAACAAACGTTTCCTTGTCACGGACAGTGTCGAATGACCGTCGTTGATAACGAAAATATTACTTTATGCCGTTCACTTGTAATTATAGCTCGTAAATAGTTATAACTAATAAGCAGTGCATACCTACATTTTTATATATTATTTTTTTCGAAAAATTGCGTTATTTATATTTAGGCTAGCCAATCGTAATCTAACCCTTTATTACTGTGTATCTAAGTACATAAGCACAAATATTAATTTTACTCATTATGAAGTGAAAACTTCTATAGTATCGTAGTGATTTGGAATTTGATGAAACGAAAATGACGCGCAAATGAAATGAAACGGAAACGAAAATGAGACACACATTTTAACGTGGGAGAAAATGAGATAGGAAGCATCGGCAAAATGGCGGCTTACGTAAGCAAAGCAAAACATCAATATGTGGTCTGACAATATTCGTTTTTTAAGTTTCAGTTCTAGCACGGTGAATTGCACAAATTTTGTTTTCTTTTATTTTGTGCATTTTCGGTCTTTATCTTCAACTAGTATTTTAGCTTTAGTTTTGCCCGCGTATAAATATATAATAATAGGAGGAATAACAGGAATACCTTGCCTGCGTCGGTGTTCCCACCTGCGTATAATGTGGAAGTCTTCAAGAGGAGAGTGAATAGGCTTTTAATAAGTTAGTGCGTCCAACATCCTGAACTACTACACTTACCATCAGGTGGGATTGTTGTCAAGCATTAACTTATCTTATGTAAAAAAACCTAATACCTAAGAAGCAACATCCTTGCCTAGACCAACATCCAGACACACACATAATATGGAGATACGAGTACATACTAGAGCTGTAAACGATCTCTCGAAACACGGGTTGTCTGGGACAATAAAGCGGTTTTTACAATAGTTACAGTAAAAAGCTCGGGGGCGGAAGCTCGGCGGTACCTGTCGTGTGCCCCCGGCCGCTGGGCTCTGTTTATATAGGGGCGCGTGTACACAAGAACAACGGTTTTTGTTATTGTTTCATTATTCGTAATCGAACACAGTAATGTAACGAATACTTCGGATAAATTAATGTGTGTATAGTGTATGATGTGTGTGAGTTTAAAAGTCTATTGTTTTGTTAACACTGAACGGCAATTAAGATTTAATTACTGTGTAGAAATTAATCGTTATAAGGTTTGTACTGTAGCCAAATATATAGAATTGTATAATATGTTACGCATTGCAAAAACGCCTCTCGTATCTATTGACTATCTCGAAGCGGTCTGACGTATGTTATTAAATACCGAAATCAAGATACATGTAGCCAGGATTCCGGGTTCGGATCTGATCGAGAAGTTACAGATAAGTTATCATCCGTACTATGAGATTAATTTATTTCTCGATTCTGCCAGTACTGTTCTATGTAGGGATTCGTATGCTTAAGCCGATCGTGACTCACCGCATCCTTTGAGGTTGAGGGGCTCGGATGTGCGGAATAAATATTCAGTTGTGTACCAACCAAGTACAACGAGCAACTAAGTTAATTTACATGTGTGTTTGAACTCACATACGAAGCTGTTAACGTTTCGTTTGAACTTGGCATACGGAGCTATAAATATTTTATTTACGGCTATATTTAAAACATGTGTGTCGTCGCCTTTACCAGGGTAACAGTGCTGTTCCTATCGCATAAAATAAATTATCGTCCGCTCTGAGCTCAAAGCGATTATTGATTCAATAAACTAAAAACTGGTTTGCTTTTGACAGTTTTGACGTTTATGCATTGAAACTTGTTTACAGTGCATCATGTTCCAATTTGGAGCTTGATTGGAGTGCGCCCATATTTGCATTTAATTCAGTATTTTCTATCGTTTAAACGAATTTATTAATTGTAATGTATTTTTTTCACTTATTTAATGTAATTAATTCTCTCAGTATTCTACAATCCCACCTAATGATAACCAGCGCTGTATTCTTATTAGGTAATAAATGCGCTAATTTAGTAGACATCTATTCACTCTTGAGTTGATGACACCCACATTGTAATCGAACGAAACACAGACAAGACAGTGAACCTACACCTATGTATGTCTTGTAGTAAACCTATACGTACTTATACATACATCATGAGTTACAGTTGTAAGTTAATATCTTTAAAGTAATGAGCCAATCATCCGCTTCTTTGCTAGCCGGTAATGCTAACACAACAAAACACGAACCGCAGGATAGCAATTTCAAACCATCCGGGCAGCCCCTAATTCAAATCACTGCCTATGATAAGTTAATAGACGAAATTGTACTCGCGTCCAATTACACAAACAAACATAGGCTCAGGAGTGGCTTGCTCAATTTGCGGCTTTTTATATTAACGTAAACACTTGAACATTTAAAGTCCTTCCCCTAATGTTCTTGAAGTCGAGGTTAATTAGTCCGCGTTCTGCGTGTGCTGTCTGGGAAGCTGGTTTTGACATGCCGCTATTTTGCTCTTAGGTAGGACATATTAATTATTGAATATTTTTGTTATATATTTCTTGTTTTATCTTTGTTAACTAATTGCCTACTACTCAGCGTGTTCGGATGAAATGTTGTTTAAATAGGAAATAAGTAATAATTGAAAATTATAATACGCTAATGAAGTTTTCTTTAATTAACTTTCTTCATTGCTTCACGCAAATACGAATGTAAAACGATAGATCGAATCTAGTTCAAATCATTTACGGGAGCACGTCAACTGGTATAAACTATAAAGCTATCGCTTTTTCTTATTAGCGGTCAATTTATTTCCACATGAATTATGATATGGTGACAAGTGGAAATGATTAGATCTACATGGTATATTTAACTGTCTCATGTCGGCACGTATTAAGATAGGGACCTTAGTTCAGTGAACGGTGAAGCCCTAATAACTTACCTATGTCAATCATAAGTGTCGATCAGTTTAGCAACTGCGGCCTCGGTCGGTAGTTGGTTCGGTAACTATATACATATATATACTAGTAAATGGGTTACCGCTTGCAAAACAACCCTTCTTTGGATACGTTAATCAGTTTAAGCAAAAATTTCCGACATTTGGATTGACCACTAACTCCTCCATAAATCTGCACTGGAGCAGCGTGGTGGCTTATGTTCTGCGCCTTTGCGCATTTGGTATTTATCTTTTGCATCAATCAGCATAGGTTTATTATCCATTGGGGATTCCCAATAAACGATATTACCGGTTCCTCGAGTGAGTTACAACTGGGCCTGTAGTCCAGTTGTATGTAACTCACTCTGTACAGTCTAGTTAACGATTTAAAAATTAAAAAAAAAATGTATTGTACATGAAGGTAATCATTCAAATCCTGTTACAGTGTTACTGCATTAAGTTTGACAAGTAATTTTCGCGTAGCACTGATGGATTGCGCGTCATTTGGTGAACGATTTTTATTGCCTTCGATTTCGAAACGCCTAGATAACGAACGCTGATAAAACGTCGTAAATTATTCACTTTATGACTGCTACCGTGCCATCGGGTCGTTACTGGTAGCTTATCTATTATATTCGACGTTTGTCTGGGGAACTTGGTATAGCTTTTGGAAATAAATAAAGAAAATTTGACGACCGGTATGGTACAATTGTTACCATGCTGGATAGCCGTCCGAAGAGCCCTGAGATAGGTTTCCAGCGGCGCGAAAATTCGTATGATTACTTTCAATTTCCGTTCTCGTGTTATCCATGGCACCAATGTCACAAGCAATTCTGGAGTTCGGCTACGAGTATGCGAGCGACCGTTATTTTTTAAATTTTATTCATTTCATTTCAACATAATATTTTATATTCTTAAAAGGCGGCCCATGAAAATTCCTATTATGGGACAGATATATGTATAGGGAGAGCCGAGCTCAACGGTAGGACTTGAGGGAGTAGTGATGAGGTTACGGGCAATCTTATGTTAAAAATATGATCTGAAGCAGACGTGACTGACGTGCGCAATGTCCAACTTTATACTATTGAGTAGAATAATATAACAAATTACTTTTGGGAATGTAAAATGTGAAAAGTACCTACTGTATGTTCTCTACCCTACCTGCCGTTAGTAACAGTTTTAGCTTTGTAACGACAGAAGATTTTTGGTATAACTTTATAGCCATCTTTTAATTATCTGTTCAGACACAGTAAAACAAGACAAACAGAATATATAAACATACATATATACACTGTTTAAATTAATCGCGTTAATGTTACTTCATATTTTACCTCATAAAATATTTTCTCACTGCCTACTAAAAATCATCTTTAGTCCACGCTTCCAACGTACGCGTAAATCATTTATGAATTGCTTCTATTATTTTATGGCACAAGGCTTTCATGGTAATTTTTAACCGACTTCAAAAAAGAGGAGGAGGTTCTCAATTCAAATTTTTTTTTTATGTTTGTTACCTCAGAACTTTCGACTGGGTCAACCGATTTTGATGATTCTTTTTTTATTTGAAAGCCGGTGCTTCCAATGACATCCATGAGAAAACCATATGTCTTAAATTTGCATTATTTTGTAGTCGGTTTTTTTTCAATTAAATTATGATGTCTAGAATGGCCTATTACCGTAATCGGATACATTTTAGAAATTATTAAGTTCTTTTAGTTTATTTTAATATTAGACAGTACAAATACATTAAATTGCTACACAACTCCCAAATTTAGTTATATAATAATGCTTTCGGTTTGAAGTTGTAAGGAAAACAGGGTTTAACTCGCAATTGAATCGCATATCGCATACAAATTGCTTCTCAATACATACAGGTGCGCTCAACGTATTTGGAAATGAAACGAATATTGAAATGCTAATTTCGATTTAAGGCTAAATCGGCAACCGTAAATTTTGCACAGGGAAAAAGATTGATTTACCATTTTGGTAATGTGCTCTAATGCTTAATTAAAATGTAAATAAGCGTTCGTTACAGAACGAACCGACATTATTCTAAATGTACTGGTTCATAATAAGGTATTTTCTAAGATCTTTTGTCATCTGTATGTTCGTGTATACCTATTAAGGTCGTTACCTGCGTGGAAGATAGAATTATTTGTATTAAACACTACGATGATATCCAACTTGTGTTACAATTAAAATCGTCTTCATATCGTAAGAAATTTTAATACTTATGAATAAAGGAAGAGAAAGTCAGGATTTTGACTTTGTTTCTACTTATATTTTTTTTGTATAATTAATCGGTGATCTTTTAGATGGTGGGCAACGTGGTGGTGTTTGTCTGTGTGAACGTGGTGGGCGCGCTGATGCACTCGCTGATGGAGACGGCCCAGCGGCGCGCGTTCCTCGACACCCGCAACTGCATCGCCGCACGTCTCGACATGGAGGACGAGAATGAGAAACTGGTAAGCTCATGTTATTATATACCTACATACATCAGAAGATAAATTGATTGAGTTGTGTAGCTAGGATGTAAATCGGTTATCGTAGACGAAGAAGGGTATAGACTAATGGAAGCCATCTATCTCACACAAGCAAAGCAACGACTTACGCCAATGAAAAGAAAAAAACGAGACGGAATGATACTGTTTTGTTTCACATTGTATGCCGGTCCATTGATGTCTATGGACGGCGCTGCCAACTTACCATCAGGTAACCCGATGTGCTTCGGCTATTGACGAAAAAAGTTCACGGCATATCACCGGTCCTACCAAATATTACTACTTTGTAAGCACAAGTTGGTCTCCATGAACTACTTGGCAACCATGATAAAGTCCTCCATTGTGTATATCGGAATCTGCCTTGGATTGTCTAATGACTTGTTTTAATTTATCATGTTATATGTGTGTAATTTATTAATTTACTAAACAGGTTAATTAAGTTGTTGTCCTCACGCCCACTGAGTAGGTATAGGTATAAAATTTTAATTAGATTTTTAATGACATGACGTGGGTCTACTCTTTATAATACTAACGGACACATCGTTTGATAAACCCTAAACACGCTAATCCATTTAATTCTTCGGCTTAAAACTTGAAGGACATCGACGAGGGGGTTCTATTCAGGCTTACAAATGATGGATGAATGGACACATAAAAGTCAGTCAAAAGAACTTGACTGCTATTATGATACGAGTATCTACGATTGTTATATAACGGGTTATTTGATCTGTGTAGGTTTATTGGGACTTCAGTCGGCAAAATATGTTTACATGTCAGCCTGAAGGGCATGAAATGTTTTACGCTAAGGTTACCTTGGTCGATATAATTATGTATTAAATAGGTATACTTAAAGTTATTACTTTGAAAATTTTCATTTATATAGTTTTTCATTATCATTTTCCTCGCTTCAAAGAATAAGAGAACTGAGTAGTTTAAGAATGAATATTTTTATAAAACGCAGGATTTTTTTAGGGTTATGAATAAGTAGGTGTTACCTGTTAAATCAATTAACGTTAATTAGAAAGTAAAGGTTTAAGTAAATTAAGGTTTTGTTTAACAAGTCTATTAGATCAGTTAAATAAAAATATTTTGTCGCTATACAGAGGTATAACCAATACTGTGATTCCTTCTTGATGTGTTTATTAACGGAATTAAAAAAAAAACATCCATAGCTTCCTTCTCGACTCACAATACCATTTTAATGCCTCTGGTCTTAGGAATGTCCGTGGGCGGCAGTGGCTTCTATCATCTATTTGGTCAACTAATTCGCTTGCTAAGAATGCAATTTATTTCATGGTAAAAATTATATGTGTGATATTCCCACCTAGGTGAACAGTGAAAATATTCTACTGTGTATCTTTATGTTCACTTTTCTATTTAAATATTCCACAAGAGGTTATATTATCATATTTATCGACAATACTAGCATAACCAATTTACAATTCGAAAGCAACAGAGAGTCATACATCGAATGACACATGATTTGTATCTAACAAAGCGGTACGCTCGGTGATGCAGCTTTTTTGTGTACTAATTGCATTGTGAGCTTCGTCAGATGCAAAAAGAAGATTAAACTTTAATCTATATTTTCCGCCGTGATTCAGAGGCGTCGATAAACTTACGACGCCGACGCTTTTAAGTCCGCCAGCGACGGCGCGTCGCGAATCGGTTAGGCACACCCGTCCGTAAACTCATCGGAAAATTATCAATTTCACGGTTACTTATTTTTAGAATACTGTCTCGACGAGACTGGAATATGTTTTTTTATACTTTTATTTGATATCAATAAGATTTGAATTCTTTTTCATCATCGTTCTTTGTTACCTACGTTTTACAACTTATGTTATTAGGGTTTTTTTTTTTTGGAATAAAGCTCGAAAGCGCGAATGACAACTGTGAAAAAAGTGTTAGGATTTTCGTGTCATGAATTTTTTTGATATATAAGCGTTTAATGAACTGTGACTTATATAATTCACATATTGAGCAATAACAATTTTTCTACAGGAAACATAATATTCAAATACACGAATTATTTGTTGTTGCGAAAAGTTCAAACAAATTTTTAAAGTACGTAATATATTTTTTGACCTATTTTACTTTTATTAACTTTGTATACCTTGGTTTTGTATTGTTGCAGTATGGATGTGTAGTGTGCACACCAGCTGTATTTTGTGTACCTATGACTTAAATTTGATCAAGACTAATATGTAAGATACATACTTTAGTTATATCTATTAAGTTTAGTTAGTAATCATTTGCATCGGAAAGAACATTATTCTATGAAACTATTTCATTTTTTCAATCGATCGTTCCTTGATATCTTTTTATGGTTATTGTAACAGTGAGCTGTGATTATGTTTGATAAAAGATCGCAAAGTAATGGCTGTTCTAATCGAACGTGTTAACAAAATTGCGCTACAATTTCCTTATGTGGCTCAAGTTATGATCATGTATGGTATAAATATGTAAGGTGTAACTTGGCGAGGTGTCATTACAAATGTTTCTAGTAATTTCGAAGCGTTAGATTGTACAGAAAATTGAGTATAACTCAGAATAAGATGAAGTGGATTAAGTGCTGCGAATTTAATTAAATAGGTATTTTATTAAACAGAGGAATGAGATTTTTCGTATTAGATAACTCTCTTGGATTTTAAATCACTCCCTCCGTCTTATTGAAAACTGTTTCAACGTAGTTCTTAATTTAACAGTTTCGGATTTCCGAAATTTTTTTTTCTGTTTATCGGTTCGAAATTCTTGAACTTAGATGTACTTGTAGGAATCAATATTAGTTGTGATGCTTATCAGTCAGACATGGTATTGCCGCTTTTAAAATTTACTTTCTAAATCACTTTTCTAACAGGAACGACTTCTGCTGTCTGTGCTGCCCCAACACGTTGCTATGGAGATGAAGAACGACATAATATCACCAGTTGAAGGCCAGTTCCACAAGATCTACATTCAGAAGCACGAACAAGTTAGGTAAGCAATCGCTTTCGTCCATTACCATACTTTAATTCAAAGCGGAGAAAGAATATGAAATCGGCTTTCGATGTCTGCCCTTGTTTATAAAAGCTGTATCAAACGGCTGACCTGATACGTGCCAAATCGCTCAGTTGATGTATACAATTATTTTAGAGATGGGACAAAAATGTTTGCTTCGAGGAAAATCCTCGGATTTCTATTCCGTTTTATCTATTACTAAAACGTGAAGAGAAAAAATTATACACCTTTTTAAGTATATTGCGTGTAGGATTGTGAGATTTGAAATAATGAAGGTTTCGAGGAGAAGTGCGGAAAGCTAAATATCTGGTTCTGACAATTTAAGGTCTCTAGCATTTTCCAGGCCTCCGCTATGAGAGATTAAAAATGCCCATTGCTAATGTTCCGAGAAAAAGTGGGTAGTGTCGTTTTGGCAGCCGGCATTACCCACCTTTCACATGTCACCAGATGTCATGTTATTTTTTAAATTAATTATTATGAAATATTTGTCTACATTCGATTCCCAACTGATGGTACTTGACGATGTAGTCTTGGGTTGGCTGTAAGTATTATTAATACGTTAACGTTATTCGTATTAATATTAAGTAACCCTTTGACAAAAGAACCTCGATGACTAGAAAAAAGAATTACGGTCGAATTTCGACCGCAGAGGCACAGAGCGCCCACTAGTTATATTGAATTCCTCTATGTATAGATAGATAGGTATATAGATTTGTTATTTCCACGTCAATGCACGTTTGTAATAATATCTTCTTCTTTGTTTTGTGTGCACTGAGCCGGAAAGTGCCAGATGGAGAGCTGGTGAAAAAAAAAAAGGTTCATTCAATGATGCAGTAAAAGTGGTGATTTTACTGATAGTTAGGAGTTAAGTTTTAATGCATAAATTATGATGGTGAAACTTCTAAAAAACTAACAATCTTATCTTGAGCATGTTTCTTAATTAAAACTACCATGGTCATCACGTACTCTTACCAAAACTGTACCATGAGTGACATGGCTAATGAAGAAGACGTCCCTGAACAAAACACTTGCCACGGTTCGAGACTAGAAAGTTTCGTCTTTGGCAATGTCCCTATCTAGTTAGATGTGGGTTCCTGGCTAGATTCCAGCTGGTCTAGACATGATTTTCCTCCATTCAAAAACTGATATTTCATACGTGCGCACCACGTATTCGACCGTGGAACTTTGACATTATAATTAGATGCTGCTATAATTCAGCACGTTTTAAATTAGATGCTATTTGTATGATCATAATTTTAGTTATGTTTTCATAATGTTATATTAATGCCACGTAATAAATGGAATCTTGATCCAATCTGCCGTACACAAGCGCCTTTGCATATGCGACTCCATTTTTTAGTCCTCGTGTTTACTTTCAAGTTCTAATCATACAGATTGATTTATTTATTACTAGCTTTTGCTCGCGGTTTCGCTCGCGTGGGGGTTGGAAGACGACAAAATATTGTTAAAATGATCCCAAGGGAACGTATTCTCGGGATAAGTACTATGCTATGTCATTTCCAGGTTCTCACAGTCCTTACCAAATTTAATCTAAATCGGCTCAGCAGATTATTGTACGTTAGTGTGAAACGTCTGTGGTCAACTAACTACCGTTACTAACGAATCAAATTGTTGTTCAAAACAAAAGTCATGTGCAATTTCACGTAAAATGAAGATGTAACGATGTGATTGCGAGTCTGACAATCACTCATAAATTCTTGTTTGATTTTCGATTCGTCCATTATCCAAATCTAGTTTCTCTTGCTAACATATACATTAATTTAGCCGTTCAGAAATCGCAATCCGATGTGCGCATTATTACTTGCCGGATTAATTTGTTCAGTGTTGGCTTTTGATGTATCGTGAGACCCCGTCACGAACTCGTGTTACTTCGCCTTGGTTCCTTGATGTTATTCTTTGAGTTAGTTGTGTTTTTTTGCCAATTATAGTACAGCTCTACAGTGGCCTACTGGTGAATACTACATAGATTGAAAGCGCAAATGTACACGTACAGCGGTCTGTGAAATGTGAGTTCTGAGAACCTAATTGTTCAATGCCAAGTTCTTTTAAGGTAGATTGTCGGTATAAAAAAAATCTTTGTGAAGGCTTTCGAGAATACGTTAGAAATGGATTTTAACAAAAATATTTAATGCTCACTGTATTTCTTCGTAATACGGAATTCTCCTACGGCCCTCGTCTAAATTTGTAGTTTGCTTATAAATAATTGACGATCAGTATTTTTGTTTATATTAGCGCAATGCGGGATGGCTCGTTTCAATCGTAAGTAGTCGTGTGATGTAAACTCAGAATAATTAAATTATAGAAACGAAGTCTTAACTTAATTGGAGTCAGAAATGACTCCAAACACCGGGCAGCTCTTGTCAACGCACGCCAAACGTGTCTCGCGAAAAAAAAAGAATTATGACGATTTGTCCAGTTAAATTGTGTCACAAAATATCTGAAAAGCTATTTATGTATTATTGCGATTAATTCCCCGCTTTCGGGAAAGTTTTTTACTTTAGACAGAGCGCTTGTATGAAGACTGTCTTTCTAGTGTTATTATTCTAAGGATGTAAACTAATTTCGGGTGTCTTTGACAATTATTTTCGCTAGGGTTAAAATTTCAAGCGCGCCTTGTTTCGAAAAGCATATTATTATGCTTGATATGCAATGTGCATGTTTACCGATGACATACTCGTATAAGCATAATGACACAACATATACTCTAGGCTTTCTCGATCGGGAGAAGAGAACAGGCTCTCTACATTGGAAGGTGTGAAAAGTAAGAGATCAATTTATATTCCATCTTTCAAAACGGAACTTTCTATAAATCTCGCTACACATGTTAGACCATTTTGATTAGATGCTATTGTTTTGTTATTCTTAAAGTGCCTTTAAAATGACGAGTAGGTACAAAATATTGAACGATACCGAGTCAAGCAGCGAGTAAGTTGGGTTGTCTCTGAGGGACTTAAAAGCTTTATAGCTTTGCGACAACATTGAAACATTAATCGATTTCTACTTGGCTACCTCTGTTGTGAATGCCCCTTCGCTCGAATTAAAATCGAACTAAGTACTAGAGTAGTCGCTAGTCGCCCTAATAGTATCTACTCGTATTGTTTTAAAATGGCTTAGTCCCTTTTTTAGTGGAATGGCATATTGTTATTATATTTAATTATTATTATTACTCTTATAACACAATTTAACATAATTGTTTCAATAAATTGTGTGCAGAACCATAGGTACCTACGCCTGAAAACATACAAGGTGCTGTTCACCTACTCATAAAACAGCCATCGATATTGTGTTTTGTGAGCTGATGATTCAGTAATTGATTAATTTTGATGAGTTAGGTAGCATATAAAATTAGCATAGAAATGTTTCAGTACAGTTGTCGTTTTAGATTAATGACGCATTAGCGACTCTTATGGCTCTGCTTGTGGTGAATAATTCATCACGGGTTGGTCTGTACGGCTTGTATTGTTATTGTACAGATTACCGCACCGTAAACCATATATTGTTGGTTTATTTACTCTATATTACGACCCGGGCTACGACTTTCTAATATGGGCTCTATGATGCCTAACAGAGCCATGAAAATCAAAAGCTTGGGTCAAATGTTGGGATAGATAGATAGATAGATAACGCTTCATTGCACACACAAGAAAACATTTATGTACATCAGCTTAGTTTAGAGGTGTGCAATTAATTAATTTAATTACACATGGTAAATAATATTGTATAAGTAACTAAGTAGAAACAATAATTACAATAATATACATACACATACATACAATTATGTAAAACTATATTAAATGCTAAAATAATATAAATCTGTACTGTTATAGTACCCATACTTTCAGTTTTTTTGTTAAAAGAAAGTCACGTGCGAAATTCTTGTTAAGTTAGTTAAGAATGCTGCTTAAAACAAAGTTTGTTAAATTCCAAGTAACAAGTTATAGGAAAGATAACAAGTTTTCAAGTTTTAAATGGCCTTAAAGTGGCAGCTCAATCGGCGGCGCGGGCGTGAATCCGAGAAGAGCAAACACAGTTTCCGCATGCGCCATCACCAATGCAAGTTCAGAGTTCAGCATGTCGACAGACATCTTCCTTTCATCTCTAACTCTGCCATTTTTATAAAATCAAACGTAAGATTAACTTCATTTTGAAAGCATATTTTGCTTGTGCAATCTTTTACATACTTGTCGGCTCCAAGGTTATTTCTGACATTATTTTCTTTTACACGGTTATACAAAAGTATGCATGTAAAACAATACATGAAGAATATATATGTATGCGAACAACAATAATCATATCGTAACGAGGAAAGCAATCGTTACTAACTGATTTATTTATCAGCAGCTGCCAAATATTTTCCTCATTAAGATTGTTAGTCGCCGTCTAATTACTTTGCGTTGCTACGAATATAAAGCAGATTTTACACTTATACAACAAACAAATATAACACTCTCATAAAGCTCATGCCCCCGTGTTAGGATTCCCTGTGTTGCAGCTGGGCCGGCTGTTATAAACAACACGCAGTCATATCCCCGCACAAGGAATCCCTGTGTTGCACGAGCATCACAAACACACCACGACCCGAGAACAGACATTTATCTGCCACATAAATATCTGCTCCGGCCGGCAATCGAACCCGGGAGTCCCGGGTCCGATTGCCGGATGATCTGTCCCGGGCCGGGACTACTATTATTATTCGGGATTATTCTTTCACTTCAAACCTAATTTAAGGTTTTCATTGTTACGTTTGGGTGTAGTAAATTATATTATCGGTCGTAACGAAGTATTACGTTTCTCTGTTGCAAAAGAATAAGTTCTGTAATAGAAAGAAAGTAAAGACCATATTAGAAGAAAAAAAAAATTCTTTGTTGTAAATTAATTAATTGTTGTAAAAAAATTATTTGTGGTGACGGTTCGGTAGATTAGATCGATCATGTCTCTGAAATACTGAACGGAGAATTTTAAATTGACGGTTTAAAATACAATATACGTCCTTTGTTGTGGAGTCTGTGCACATGATTACGAACACAATATCAATGTAGTAGCGATTTCTTTCAGACAGCACATAAAAATAAACAGTCATAATAAATTCGTTGGTGGAGGTGCAAACGTTGAAACGTTCTAAGCATTTTAAGTATTATAACCATAACTTATTTAAAATTATCTGTAGTTTTAAAATATATAGTGGAGTTTATATCACTATAGTATCAAATACCCGTTTGAAATTAAAACACTCACTATTTGAAGTCGATCTATAGAATAATGTGTCATAGTCACAATGTATTCTAGTAGGTATTAGATACGTTATTTCTTACTATTTACTTACGTTACGTACTTGACTTAAGTTACGTAGTAATTGGCTTAGTACATAGGAATAGGCGACGAAAGTGACCACTATAATTCTTATATACTCGTAAAATGTCCAGCAATTTATAAACAAGCTTACTTTGATGGACCTACTCACGTTGCGGGATAGTTAACGATAGAATTTTAGTGTTTCATATATCTTTAAATGAGAATGAGTTATGTTCGAATTTTATCTAAAATACAATGCAGTCATTAACTATTTTGGAGTTTGTTCAAGGAGAAGTAGAGGCATATTGAGATTCGCAAACTGCCCATGTTATCAATATAATTATGACATACAAGTCTATATGGACGCATCAGAACTGGAGCTCGTACCTACTATTAAAATAAAAACATTTCTCGTGTGCGCTGCGGAAGATATTAATTACCAACTCATGGAGAGCTTATCTGCTGCACTGGAAATAATTCTTTTCACACCAATACGTTCATTGCCAATTGGCGTAATTGCCACCACTCGCCGAGTGTTATTTTAATTAAAGTCATAGATAAAAAACAGTTGGTATTTTAGCGTTGTACACTCGGCTCTGCACTTGTTGTCAAAGCTGCAAAATTTTCGCATTTATGGACTGTCGGGAGCTCACATGCAACACTCAAAACAGAAATTCCGTTTGCTTCATACTTACGTAACCAATATTTTTGTACGTAACATACGAGTACCTACGAGTACCTTTAGATTATGTCGCTTGTGTTCATAATTTTTTTACTGCTTTACTTTACTATTTTGTAAGTAATATTAGATTTTCTTAAATCTTTTGTAGTTTTTATCTATCAATAACTTATTATATTTCTTTGTTATGCAAATTTAAAAAGGTAGGCTAAGATAACGCATGGTTGATATGTATTATACTACATCACATCGACAATGGTGCCAAGTTTAAATAACAGAGGGTAGTGTAATTTCTTGATTACAATTTAAATTGTGTTTAAATGAATTGTATAATTGACGTCATTTGAAGTTATTAAACATGAAACCCATACAATGACTTATAAGGTTAAGACATTCTCGTTTCTCGGTAGAAACATGTCATAAACACATCATAAACAGAAATACGATAAACGTATGTAATTTACTGCGCGGTAGAGTTGGCAGGGCGTTGGTACCGCCTTAGGCGTCCTCCCTTACCAAGAGCATTCGCCTGAAGCACGATAATATACATACCATTACCGTGCCTGAAGTATAACAGGTCAGATTTAGCTTTATATCACTAAGGGAGTATATGTAGCTGCAAGCGTTATAGCTGCAATCTATACCTACATACAATTTGTAACATAAGAGTGCTCTTGAGGATTTGCCTGTTATGTAACAGCCCGGATTCCAGCGTTTGTAACACAAATGCATATTGTGCCAGAAGTGGGTAAGGGTTAGGAAAGGCATAAGGCCGGTTAACGGATGAATCTACGGACGAATTCGTTTACACCGTATTCGTATAACACATTGCATATTTTGTGACTTATAGTATGGGTTATTATCTGGCATACCTAGTATATAGTACCACAAAATGGATTAGTTCCCGAGGGACAAGAGATCAAAGCAAGTTTGGGCATTTTGGGGTATACCTACGTTGTAAGAGTTTGGTTTATAACATTTTTGTTAGGTTATTTAATTTTCGATTCGCTTGCTTTCTGAAAACTTATTTGGTTGAAATATTAACAATTCCAGGATTATCAGCATTGAATATTGGAAGAGATTCAATTAAAAGTGTAAATAGCGTAAACAAAAAGAAGTCATTACTCATTACTCTTAATAATCTCAATAAACCGTCCCTAAATGGGTACTTCAATTATTTTACGACATTTTGTTTCTCAAAGGACTTTTGCGACCAAGAATGCTTACGATTTTACGACAGATAATTTGTTTCGCGGGCCATTTAATTGAATAGTCTTTTGAATGATTCTAGCAATCAAGTTCTACAATTCTTTTTGTAGAATCCCTTAGTGACCTGTTATTCCCTTAAGCGAAATGTTTCTTTTCACTAGCGTTTACTCGTAATGAAAAGTTGAAGTTCTGCTAGTAGACTAAAATTAGTTCCTCTTGAGCATTGCGTTGGAAACTGAAGCTGAACACAGGACAAAATAAATGAAATTTATGATTAACATGACAAACATAAATACAACAGTTTACAACAGTAACCAAAAGATCATAATAATTTAAATTACTTAATGAAAGTTTCATTTAAATTGCCACCGTTTCGAAGTGTTTTTATTATTGAGAAAAAGTGTGTCGTCATATGTAGTTTAGTTTAAACGTTTCTTAACGTTAAACGTACACCCATTTTACTCGCAAGTGGAGTAGGTACTTATCTGGCAACATGCATTAAGTTTACAATTCCCTTTTCCATTTTTTTACCGATCATTGTGAAAAACAGTGTACGCTCAGTATTAGAATTCGGTCAATCACTGGACGTCCCGTTGGCACCAATAATACAGTACGTAAAACTCAGAAAATTGTTATGTCATCCAGTTATTTAAATAGCCTTGGCATACAAAGCTTCGCTTAGTATTGTCGGATTAATTGGTGTTGTTGCGAGTGTTAAAAATAGCCGTTTTATTACATTTGCATATTTAATGCACTGTCCGTTTTTACGAGCTGCAACCGTCTTACGCTTTATGGAGATATAACAAGACACTAACTCAGTGAATACTTTGGAAATGGTAGTAAATCCTCGTACCGTTTTTATTGCTAGCATTTTACAGGAACTCCTTAAAAAAGGTGAAATACGAGTACGACGCCGAATCACAGAAGTTTTTTTTAATAAATCTTTACTTTATGCTTTGAAAATAAAATTCAGTAATCATCGTGCACTCTCTATACATTTTATTGTTATTGCTATAACATTTTTGATTAAGTACGAGTACATTATGTGGATTGGAGGCAAATATTCTGGAGAAGTATTAATTATGTACGCTGTATTGTGGCGGGCTAGAATAATTAATAACGGGCTAGTTTAATCCTGTTTCTGAATACTGACATAAACCAGGGTGTCTAAGAGGTGACTTAAGGAGTGCGCACATTACACCAACTCGACGTCAACTCCACTCCGACTCCACTCCGTTTCAACTCCGACGTTCCGTTCCGCGATCAACGCTTCATCGACGTCAACTCGACTCCGTCTCCACTCCGTTTCAACTCCGACGCTAGTTACATTACAGGAGTGCGCACATTACACCAACTCGACGTCAACTCCACTCCGACTCCACTCCGTTTCAACTCCCGACGTTCCGTTCCGCGATCAACGCTTCATCGACGTCAACTCGACTCCGTCTCCACTCCGTTTCAACTCCGACGTTCCGTTCTAGGTACATTACGTCATTGTGTCGGTCGACGCGTGGACTACTCGTCTACGGTGAGTCGTCAACGCAACGTCGACGCGTTGGTCTCGAAACGGAACGGTTATGGGTGTAGGGCGAGCAGTACAGGGCTTTTAAGTATAAGTTCGAAATTCAACCTTACCTTCAAAGATATAAAGCTCATAATTGAATATTAGCTTTGTCAAGGTTTTAGTCGCGTTGGCGTCGGTCGGTCGTGGAGTCGTTGTAATGTGCGCACTCCTTACGTCATTGTGTCGGTCGACGCGTGGACTACTCGTCTACGGTGAGTCGTCAACGCAACGTCGACGCGTTGGTCTCGAAACGGAACGGCTATGGGTGTAGGGCGAGCCGTACAGGGCTTTTAAGTATAAGTTCGAAATTCAACCTTACCTTCAAAGATATAAGGCTCATAATTGAATGTTAGCTTTGTCAAGGTTTTAGTCGCGTTGGCGTCGGTCGGTCGTGGAGTCGTTGTACTGTGCGCACTCCTTTAAGCGGTCTCCTGCTTGAGGGTAGGGCCTACGGAAAGATTGAGATTGAGATGTATTTAAATTTGATAAAATTTATTATTCAATTATAGTCTTTAATATAGGTATTACTGCCACCATTATTATCTATCTTCGAAGCCCAGCTACGAATGAAAAATTCAGTATTTGCAACTAAGGCAATATTCAATTCCATAATGTAGCTTGCAAGATTTGACCGAAACAAACTAACTAGGCAAGTTTATGAATTGTTATTATGACCAATGAAGATTTCTAGAAATTATTAAACATTACTACAGATTAAAGCTTGATTTTTCTATAAAACTAAATGAACACGCGCATAAATTACTAATCAAAGCCGATTACGCAGCTAGTTTATTAGCTCAGACGATAATGACTCAATGCTGGCGTCAGATGTTAACAAAACTAAGTACGCTGAGTGAATCCGAGTGTACACTGTAGACGAAGATTTACTCATTACTTGTTCTGCTATTATTAACTGTACGCGTAATTCAGCAATCAAACAGAATGCCTAAAGAATTTGTCTGTTTATATTTGTAGGAGTTTGTGGTGGAGAAGTCTGCTAAAATACTCTCCAAATGCAATCGTTTCACTCAAATGAAATCAGCTAACAGTAGCAGTAGTTCTAGTTTTTCTGTTAACTTTGTTGATTGCTTCCCAAAGGTTATCTAGTAAAAAACGCTGTTTGAGTTTGAAAATTTGCTGTTTTCCGTTTCATTTGTTGTTAGTATTTAGATATTTGACTTGAGTTCAATTAAAGTCATTGTTATGTTTTTAGTAGGTACTTCATTTGTTGCTTAAATTCATGTAACGTTCAGAAAATCTGAAATTACCTGATTCCTAAAGTTCTTCACAATGTTCTCAAAGTTGTAATGTTTGCCAAACCGCAATCAGCTACTGTGGTAGAGAAGCCCTTCTTTATTCTAACATCTTTATTTTGCGAGAAACCACAGTTAAGCATTGGGACAGATATGAATTGTGACAAATCTTGGCTTCATATTTTACTTTTCAGCGTTATTATGCAATGTTTTTTGCTTGCCTGAAAATGCAACCAGATTTATGATCTAAGCTATTTTTTTCTTGCAAATGTTTGTTTTTATAAGATAATGAGGAAAGTTTTGGACCTGCAGAATTTTTACGGTCTAACCTAAAAAGAAAGGAAGAAATGTTGGATGTTGACGAATTGAGGAGAAATACTTTTCAAAGTTAGTCGTGCACCTGCCCGAGTTTATTAATGCGGGAACTACCGCCGTCAGACCGTTATTATAACTAAAGTTTCACCAAGAAATATAGTTTTAAATAGGTGCTTACTTTACTAGTTCGTATTTTAATTAATGTTCTGCTTCAGATAACTTTTTTTAATAAGTCTATTTATCTAAGTATCTGTAATGTCTGTATGGCTTCACCCATTAATGGCCCACTACTGAGCACGGGTATCTCCACATACTTGACAAGGCTTAGACCATACTGCACAACGCTGCTCCAGTGCGGGTTAAAGGGTTTAGTGGCCAACCCAAGTGTAGGAAAGTTTTATATCACCTGAAGGCATAAATGGTAATAACCGGGAACGACGGTTTTACGTGCGATTCGAAACACGGAAGCGCCCAAGTTTTTGCCACTAGCGCTCTCCCATCCAACAGCCAACCGTTGCTTACAACAGCGGGCGCGTTACAAGCGGACAAAGTTAAGACTCTGTCAATCAGTTAAGATCGACGCAAGCCGCTGGGCTATGGGCGGTTCAACTTCTATAATTGTATCTGTATAAATTTATGTTACTGTGATTTTCCGAAGTGCAGTGTTACTAAAGATATACAGTTATACGAGTATTTTACTATACACCAATGTCCGACTTTTATTAATTACACGACCATTATAATTCGTCATTCTAGTGGTCATCGTCACAAAATATCGACATTGTGGCCACCAGTAAATTAGGACACAGCTTAATAATTATGTTAATAATCATGAGCAGGTAATAAAAAGTTTATATTATATGCATTATATAAATGAAATAAAAAACATTTTGCCAACGGCAGAAACATGGCTTTGGTAGCTTGGGTAACGTAAAATAATGACTGCAATTACTCTTCAGCAAGATAGGACCTGTCATCTAAGTTTTCATTCCTCTGGCTGTTTTGCCCTTGGAAGTTCTTTGTGATTTATGACCACTGTACAGCGCACTTGCGTGTCGACGCAGACAATATTTCTTTATAATATAAAGCATTATATATTACTACGATGAGGATTATGCCTGTACCTACTGTTAAATAGTTAAAAACAGTTCAAGTGCGAGTCGGACTTGCACGCGGGTACTGTATCACCGAGCCATATTAACTCTAATGATTAACCAGATAGATGTCCAATTAATATAAAACAAGAGACAACCCTCGAAACTATCAGCGAAACAAATTAAAAATATGCACAACAAAATTACTGCTGAAAAACGAATCGTCTCTTACCCACGCAATTTGGATATAAAATTTTATTATTATTTTAACGATAATTTTCTTTTTCTGTTTTTTATACTACTTTGCATGCGAAGTATTAATAGTGCTCATTTAACGGGATCACGTCATTCCGAAGATAATCTTGATCTCATTATGTCTACGACGCTAATAGGATTAAGTTGTACGATTTCTGTCTTAATTTTTATATCGATTATGAGAGGGCTTGCAGTCCTCGTAACGTGTCCTTTAGAGCCCGTAACCATCTGGAACCAACTGTCAATATGAGATGAATATTTCCGCATCCAACTAACATGATTAACTTTCACTAGGTAACAGTCCCTGTCCCAGTCCTCATACTTACTTACAAACTACTAACACCGTCTCCTAACCGGACTAACTATCCCAGTCCCCATTTGGGTCTTATTATAAGTTTTTGCAGTTTGCTACCTTAATTCCATTAAAATAATCTAATAGAACATATGACTCATCATCATCATTTGTGTCACTGGCAATCAATAAAGTAGCAAGAAACACAAAGTTCTTTATTGCTAAGTAATGTTAATGATACCTTTTCAGTTCCGAAAGGAGGAAGGATGTTTTTGCCTTGCCTTGCGTTACAGACTATCTTAGTCATTCTGTCGTAAAGCAAGTTGCTTCAACCAGCCATCTGCCTCATTAAAAAGGATTTTGTGGCAAACAAAGTCTTATGATATTGTCAACCCTTTCATGGTAAATTCTACATTCAGGCAACAAGAAAACATTCTGTATTGTTGCTCTTTAGACGTTAAGTGCAATTTTGATTTATTTTAGTTTTTAGTAACACACCTATGTTGTAGGTGTGTCTTGGTTTTCCATGACACACCTACAACATAGGTGTCAACTCAATCACTAACTTGATGTTTATTATACAAGGTCATATATTATGCCATAATATTTCTATATAATTATGTAAATGACCTATCCATCCTGCATGACGTGCGAAATCAAAGGACTAAATGATTTTACGTTTTTTTAAAAGCATTATTTATTTACCCGTATATTATACGTTGCCATTTAGGTTTTACTTTCTACTGTGAAATAAAGTGTTGTGACCGGATCCAAATCCGCTTTGTGCAAGCAATTTCAAATAAGAATATTTTCATTTGAAATTCTGAAGTTCGTTTAAATCCTTTCAAATCCCTGGTTTCATGGGATAAATGCACATTTTATATTCCTTTGAAATGTATCGAGCTCTCTTTCGTTTTAAAAGAGGCTATCCTACAAAAAACAGTTTAAACTTTGCTAGGGTGGCCCGGTAGAGACAATTGTATCGACAAAGGCCACAACACGATTGTAATGTATTGTGTCATTATACGTTTTAATCGGAAACGATATTATCCTTACTCTTTGGATGATATATCTTTTTTTATGGAATTAAATAATATTGATTTAATTGATGAAAAATAAACTGCCAATTAGGTATAATATCATGATACTATAGTATCAAATACCTTTATAATGCGTTTTCAAAAAGTCTGCAAAATCTTAGCTGAGCCTACCTATAGTAACGAGTATCTAAATGAATCTATAAGTCTATATACGTAATATGTAATATGTAAAATGTAATATGTAAAACCATTAGTATAACGTTTCGTTATAATCTTAGTATAACGAAACGTGCATGTCGTTCTTGCCAATGACGAATAAATAAGATTAATAGGTAATCACCCTTTATATTTATTGGGCTGTAACGTTACATCTACAATATTACTTGACTCATGTGCTTCGGATCAAATAAATAAAAGTATTTGTTTGTTCCGAAGCACATATTACCACGATATTTTATTGGAATACCAATAATATCGCGTGAAATATCGATATATCGCATTGCATTGGACGTCGCTACATTTTACAGAGCACCGTGCGATCCATATAGCGGGCCGTTTTCATGTTTTATGAATAAACAGAACAGGTTGGAACCCTTTTAGCCGAGTGGTGGAAAACCACCACCGCCGCCGCTTTATTCGTTCGCTTCGCTCGATGCGATGACGTCCACAAATGTCCAATGTAGGGTTCGTCGCGCGTCGTATGTGGAAGCCCTTCTGTGTCTAATAAGCGCGCCGAATCGATACATTTGACGTGATACCTCGAACGGAGCGCTTCGACGTCACGACGCGCCTGCTTCGTGTTTTCACGAAATACATTTCAACACAATAAAGCATAACTATGTAAACTGTTTTATAAGTGTATTTAAATACTATATTCAATTATATGAATAAAATAAATAATTGTATATTTTTTATTTGGATTTAGCGTAACTATCTTGAATTTGTTACGTACATCCGTACCACATAACTCATTTAGTAGGTTTTATTGTACTCATAAATAATGTGCGTTAACTACTAAACAGCTATTAAATCGTTTATTCACATTTCACTTATCTTCATACTCCAGCGATTTTGAAACTAACCGTACAATCTAGCTAATTAGCGTCCTATTTGTATTATAAGTCAGGTTGATCTTTATTCCCCTCATGTAAATCATAAATAATTCATACCGGTATTTGAAGGAAATGCTCGTCGAACTTGAACTACAGCGAGCAGCCGTTGGCAGGTGAAGCGGAGAACGTGCGGATAATAATTACACGTTTGATTATTTAAACTTCCGAAGTAAATGTTTATCAACGGCACGCCAGTAAGAAGTTATAATATACACTGTCTGTTCTTTCAAATAGTACCGGTATGCGAAGTGGAACGCTGGACTTTGTCTACTCGTATATTGATACGTCAACAGAAAACTTTATATTGATGCCAAAGCACGAAAGTGTAAGATTTGATTAAGGGACAATTTTCATTTTTTTTAAAGTTAATATTAAAAATATAATGAATTCGCTGACAGCTTTAGATTACCCAGAACATATTTTAACAATATACCTACGCAATGATTAAAGCAGTGTATACTTTTTGAATAAGAAATCTAAATAACGTCAGGTCTCCGAATGGTGACCACGAAAGTAGAATTTCAAACTGAATAGGCCGTAATCAGCGACTGGTGATTGATGATCTAAAAATGTTTCGGATGGCTTAGAATCTCGGATTAAATCGGATTCGGGATATCTTAGTCTAACAAGCTCCAAAGCTGTTGAAATTCATGGATTGCCTAATTGCCTAAATCGTAGCAACTTCAATTCTAATGTTACAAGACGTATTTTTGTGTAAACGACAAACATTTCCAAGCAATGTAACATTATAAAGCTGTGGTAATAAATCTCAATTGAAATATCTGAAAGTTCTCAGCGCAGCTACCTAGAGTAAGCCGCGAGGCAAGTCAGAATTAATTTCAGAGAAAATAACGATCTTGCTTTAAAATAATTCTGAGTAATGTTGACGAAAGCAGTGCGTACTTTGTGTATAACATGCGACGGGGATCTATGTATATTAAATTAGTAAGTGGAAACATAAAATGTATTGCATGAATAATATGATGGAAGTGTTAGTCGATGTACAATGCATATTATGCATGCATAGCGATAGTAACCGCACTGCTGCCGCAGCTTGTGGGAACCTAACCCCTTGTATAATTATTATGTGGTTGGCACGTATTTCAACACTTGTAGTGCACTCTTTGTCTAAAACTGACAAATGAAATGTAATATCAATATCGTGGATACATTTATAGTTCAAAATATACAGGCGTCCTTTAATGTAAAGTAAATTTTGGTATAATATTTCATTTTATTTTGTATTTTTAAATTAGTCATGGAGATGGGATGTAAAAAACACTTACTGATTACATAAATGTGAATAAAAGAAGAAGAAGGGTCCGGGTTCAAACCCCGCACGCAAAAATTATGTGCTTATTAGAATTTAATGATCACTTGCTTCGGTGAAGGAAAACATCGTGAGGAAACCTGCACACCTGAGAGTTCTCCATAAAGTTCTCAAAGTGTGAAGTCCACAAATAGGCACTTAGCCAGCGTGGTGGACTATGGCCTATACCCCTCACATTGTGAGAGGAGACCCGTGCTCAGCATGATTAAAAGAAAATAAAATTACTTGCGATACGAAATGAACTAGGTGACCACATCGATACACAACTCACTTTTCCAAGCACGTTCCACACTACGATTGCGCATCGGCCGTAAAAAGCATGGCGGACGGCAGGAAGTCGATTACCGCACTTGATCCTGTTAGCTAAACGGATATTCAGCTGATGGGATTGTCTGCCTGTCCCCCGAGTCCCCGTTACCCTACCAACTACCCTTAAAACCGAAAACGCACGAAATTTTAATGAACTCTTTCCATTCTGTCGGATTCCATTTCTGTGTGTTTTGTGCCCTACGTAAAGAAAAGAGCATTGGACTGAAAATTCGTCATCATAGAAAGTTTTGGCAACTTTTCTGGCTTCGTTTGTTTGATATGGTACGTATTATTGTGCCTTTTACGAGCCCGTGCTCGCAGTACAAGTGGTCACCGTCAAAATAAATCTCTTATTGCCCAAGAAGGAAACGTTAAACTTCCTAAAACTGAAACACTAAAAGATTTCACGATTGACTCGTGGGTAATAACGTTTAAGAAAAGAACCTTACTAATCGGTGGTTTAAGAAAAGAACCTTACTAATCGTCGCAAATAGAGTTAGGATTAAGCTTGGTGGTCTGAAGCCTGTCTCGTCCGTTGTTCAGAAGAGCCAACCACGAGAAGCGAAGTCGTCGAGTTGAACACGAGGACGGTTAGAATCCGGAACCTGGAATTAAAGATAAATTTTGTTAAAGGTTTTACCATTGGCTGGCATAATAATATCGAATACCGCATGTTAATTTAAGTGTTCCCTATAGAAAAGAAATGGGTATCATAAAAGAGAAAGGATGTAAGTATCCCATTAGGAAAATGAGTATTAGTTTTATTGTAGTACCTTTGTGCTCTTTAGACGTAAGTTAGATTTAATGAGGAATATCGGTGTTTTCCGGTATGAGTAAGGTTATCATTAGTTCGCGTGTACAAGAGTATTTTGTTCGGTATTACGCGAATTGCGAAAGGGGTGCTTAATGCCAGCGAAAGCCATTTCGACGTAGCTTTGTTCTTGTAACTTCGTGTAACTTTTAACGGTACTAGGTAACTGTAGATGTTTATTATTTGACGATCTGTCGATTTGAATTTCACGGTATTTATGTACTTGGTATGTTGTGGTTTAACAACCCCTATGACGTACTTAGGCTGTAGAAGGTATATGCTTGAGCAACCGTTTGGTAGAATTCTCTAGGATCCAAGGCGCTTTAGTTGGACGGGGGATTAATAGTTTGACACAGTGTTGCCAGATGGATTTCACAATAATACGGTGCACAGTGGGTCAAAATTACCAGAAATACGGTGTTCGAGCTTAAAAAAATACGGTAGATTTACGGTAGATTTTTTTTCTACTTTACGGCTTTTACTAGTGACAATAAAAGGAACAATACATGCAAACAATATTTAATTAACTTTCATTAATTCTGATTCACTTTCAATAAATAATTGAAATTGACGACATTTGTATATAGAACCGTTCATTAAGGGCCGTTTTCACCAACACAGAATTTACACTAGAGCAGCTTTCCCAGTATAAAGGAGTGCGCACATTACACCAACTCGACGTCAACTCCACTCCGACTCCACTCCGTTTCAACTCCGACGTTCCGTTCCGCGATCAACGCTTCATCGACGTCAACTCGACTCCGTCTCCACTCCGTTTCAACTCCGACGTTCCGTTCTAGGTACATTACGTCATTGTGTCGGTCGACGCGTGGACTACTCGTCTACGGTGAGTCGTCGACGCGTTGGTCTCGAAACGGAACGGCTATGGGTGTAGGGCGAGCCGTATAGGTATTTTAAGTATAAGTTCGAAATTCAACCTTACCTTCAAAGATATAAGGCTCATAATTGAATGTTAGCTTTGTCAAGGTTTTAGTCGCGTTCTCGTCTGTCGGTCGTGGAGTCGTTGTACTGTGCGCAGTCCTTAACTTTACTCTGTCGATTTATGCGATGGTTAACTTCAAATTCGTTTCACCACGTTATCTTACTCTCGCATAGTTACTCTGCGACTTTGAACGAATGAATTGAATGAATGCGTAATGCACACAAGTAAAATAGACAGTTTGACAATAGCGCTGCGTATTATTTTATTTATTCGAATAATACGTACCTGACAGTCGAGTTGACCGTGACTAGTGGCAGAGACAGTGACACTACTTATCTACGAATAGCAGCTTACTCGGCCGAAATCGGCGGTATATGATTTTACTCTAGTATACTTTAATATAGAGATTTTATCCCGAGGTTAAATGTTGGTGAAACGTAAAATGGGCTTACTCGCAAGTAATTGACTACTTATCCCGGGAATAAGACTTAAACGACATTTGTGAAATCGGCTCTTAATCCATTGATACAGAGGTTTTGTGGTTTCGTTGTTATATTGGCAGAATTGCATACCATAGACTATGACTGATAGACGCAGGGAACTAATAAGTAGTACTTACCTACGATAGACGTAGGTGATATTACATTGACATGTACAATTTTACACTTGACTGGCGACGTTGCCGGCCATAGAGCAACTTTGTTTGTTAGTTTCGGTTAAAGTTCGGAAAAATACGGTGACTTACATACACCGTAATTTATGACTACTGTAGGTGGCAGATTTTAAAATAAATTTCAAAAATACGGCAAATCTACCGTAATTACGGTGCATATGGCAACACTGTTGGACATGCAGGGCATCCTCCCGGTCCGGCCGGATATTAAACACACATAAACGACTTACCTACCACTCCTGCAACAAACAAGTAATTACTTGTTCAATAGTTTTAAAGTCCTTGTACCATCTGTCTTTTAATTACCAAAATTCAATTTTTGAAATAAATGTAACAGTTATGTTATTAATTCATAGCCATAGTATTTACGGAAATTATCCTATGTTATGTTCCTTTGTCTATCTATTTTAACCTACTTCAATAATGTAGGTTATTCTTTTGTTTATTTTCATTCATAATCCCCTGCACTATACGAATGCTCGCATTACTATTTGAATAGTTCATTGTATGTTCCTATATTTGAATTTCAATATCTGTAGTTTAACCATTCAACTTAGATCCTATTTAGGTTCAGTGAATTCAGGAAGTATTATTATCAATTAAAACAATGGCCTTGTTTCATTGCTAATACAAAGGTATAAAACATTTGAACAGTTATTGTAAAAACATTGTTGGGATCAGATACAGTAGGAAATACTGTTAATGATTTAAAAATAACGTCGACGCCAGCTGCGATATGCTCACAACAGACGTCCACTGGTGTCAGAGCCAATGCCGTTTTTCTGTAACATTCATTTTGGTTGATTTATTATACGTATCATTGTTTATTTCGTTTGTATTACTCCATCCATAGCACTAATTGTATGGGTTCAAAGGGTTGACAGTGAAGGGATTACGGGACTAATAGGTTATACCCGATTTTAATGTTTTAGGAAGTACGGATACATTATTTTTTTATATAATTTTATAGTGTGTGTGGTTGTGTGTATGCATAGTTTTATCACAGCTAAGCGTTACCCTAGACTAGTGATCAGAAACGGAATTTAGAAACCGCATGTTAAATGGTTCTCAGTATCAGACGCTGCAACCGAAACAAATTAAAAATGTTTCATGGCTGATATTAGGAGTGCAGTATTCCGCTAAATAGGTACATAACTCTACTAGTATTAACGAGAACTGTTCACTGAAAATTGTCGCAAATACACATGTCGTAAATATACATAAATGAAGTAGACTTAATGTTTAGGACATTGGAAGTGTACTTTTAACTTCTTTAAGCAAGGCGTGTAATTATCATTTAGTGCCTCGGATCCCTAGCGTTTCTCTAGCGACTCATTTTTCGAACGCCTACGCTGATGAAATGCTAGTGTGAAGGGACACTTGAACACGTTAAAAGTCAATTGACCTCAGTTCTTTACGACAATACATTGTCGTATAAAAAGGTACAAAAACATTTTTTTAAAGTTTGTAGCGACAGATCATTAAAACTTGTAGGTACCTACTTCATTGATTGATTTTATGAAATTTTGAGGAATTTGGAACGAATTAGCGTTCTTTTCATGTTCTTCAACTGTTTGAAACACAAACAAAAAACGGGGAGCGTGTTGTTAATTGATTAAATGTAATTCGGTCTGAATGTAAACAATTTGAGTATTGGAGGTTGGTTGGTTGGTCAATCTAACATTCAGTAATCGATAGGTTCTTGTTAATAGTTCGCATATGCAGTGAAATTGAATGATTCACCTAGTTTGTAACGTTAAAATGTTTCTTATCCGGAACTTTATAATAATAATTGTAGTCCGGTTTTAAATCCCGAACAGTAACTCAACATTTTGTGTGCTGCAAGTTTTTGCTATTGTTAATTAGTAAATGGACCATGATCGGAAAGAAGTAAAGCAGTATTTCCGATTTTTGTGTTCAAAACAAATATTCGAAGTAACTAAAAGTAAAAGGAAAACTATTTAATAAATCTAGCTTTACAGTCCCAAATTGTACGTTAGAAATATCCGAATTGCTACTTACTTGTTTTGAGTTATTTAAGTAAGAAAATGTTCCTTTACTTTAAGCCACTATGAATTTGGTGGAGATACGTCCACTTAATTAATATTTGAAATCCAGATTGTAACTTTTTAAGAAGTTAACCTGCAAAACAAATAAATGTCTTACGATTAATGTATTTTTGGATTTGACTTTAGCGACTTTCAAATTACTAAAAACAGCCCTTAGTCTGCTGCTCTTCGGTCTACATTCAGTTTGTTATTCATTCTGTAAAAAGGTAACTTCCTATTGTAATTGTAAAAAGGTAATTTTATTTTATTTATTAAATGTATCTGTTAATGATATAACATTTTGCTCTTTTCACTTCTTCTGTACCTTTAAGTACACATGCGAAATCTCACAGTCTTAAAAAGGTGTTAAAAATTAAAGTGATTTCGAAAATTAAGGATTTTTATTAATTAATCTGTAGCATTCATATTCATCGCAAACAGTTTAATTAAAATCTTATTTCTGTATGGAAATTATACACGGGTGGAAAATTTCCGTGTGAAAATTTTCCGAATGGATAATATGTAAAAGCGCAAAGGAAATATAATTTGCGCTGATGCGTAGCAGCCGTAATCGATTGATGGGGTACAATTTGTTCCTTGATGGAATGGTAAATTTTCCATGTCAGTAGGCATGCAGAGCTGCCGTTCCCGTGTCATACTATGGAGGTGACAAGCCGACGTCGTTATAACATTACCATAACGTGAAAATGCTTTTATATAGGTAAAGGTTATTTTGAGAATATTCAAATGAGCAGTTAGAATACGTCCGAGTGAAATTATTCTCAATAACCTAATATATGGCTAGATAGTCGGTGTTCATTGCTTGAATACGTATTTTTTTCTTGTTTTATCAAAAAACATAATATATCAGATGTCATAGATAAAGTAGTTATTTTCCAACATAAATCATATTAATAACCATATTAATGACTATAAAATCATTTAAATTAAGTACTTACCGTTTAATCATATTAATAATCATAAAAGTAAAAATAAGCAAACAAAGAAATTCCGTGATTATATTTTTATTTTCGTAATGAAATGTGTTGTTTTTGAATTATTTTTGATAAAATTTAGTATGTCAATTAATATCACTCGGTGGTACGGAACCCTACGTTTTTTTAGTAATTTAGACATTGTTTCAGTATCCTATTCGCTGATATCGTGGGCTTCACGGTTCTCGCATCGCAGTGCAGTGCGCAGGAGTTGGTGCGACTACTCAACGAACTCTTCGGCCGATTCGATCAGCTTGCCAATGTAAGTATTTAAAAATTTCACATTCTCTGTACTTGATACTCTTATTCGGGTGATACATTTATCTCTAACATTAAAGTTTACGGCTACGCTGGCTGGTATTCGAACCCAAGATTGGTCGACTGACAGAATATAATTCTGTTACTGGTTAACAGTGTTGTCAAATCCATCTCTGATCCTTATATCGTTTAAACTTGTTTATGTTTTAGTTTATCATTATTGTCTTGAATAATTTTTGTTAGTAAAACTTGTTAACTAATTTAAGAAATTGTTGATGTATTAGTGTATGTCCTTGCCACCCACGATGGACGACGAGAAAGAATCCTATTGCGGGGGTGTCAATGAGAAAGCTTTTGTTACACACATCGCTTTTGACAACAAGGTTATAAACACAGCCAAGATCAATATTTTATGTGCCAAAGATAACAAACACAATATCGTGTTCAAAGCTTTTAGACGTTATTCTGATTAAAGTACTACAAGCGTCCTTGGCAAGTCATCTTCCGTCTGCATTGTGTTCATCAGTTTAGAATATCTCCTCATAAAGTATCAATCCAAAATTTGTTAAGCTACAACCAAAGGCTATACTAAAATGTATTCGCCCAAAGTGCTTTTCAAACTTTCGGCTTTTGAATAATCTGGTATCAACTCGTATTGGCTGAGTATCAGTCGGGTAAATGTATGTAAATGGCCTAACTTTATTCTAAATTTCGAGTTGCTCACTAAGTTACCCGGTAAGGTGCAATGCAATCGTGAGTTTAAACTTCGCTTTCTATGTGGTGGAACCTGGACATAAATTCCAAAGTCATCTATGTTTCCAAAGTAAGGTGTATTAGAAAATATATATCGTCATTTGAATTGGTGTAGAGAAGATTCATGATAAAAACTGTGTTGTAGAGAATTCTTTATAACGGTTTTTATATGTGTGGGAAGTCTTCAAATCCCTAATTGCCTAAGTTTGATGACTCTTTTCCATTTGCTCAATGGAGTGTTTAGTAGTGTGAAAAATAGGTTTTTAGGTAATTCTGGTTTGAAAACTCCACCAATCCGCACTGGAGCAGCGTGGTGGATTATGCTCTAGGCCTCTTCGATTATTAGAAGAGACCCGTGCTCAGTAGTAGGCCATTAATGGGTTGAAGCTTATATTTAAGACATATTGAAAAATTTTTGGACCTTGCTGCAGTTAACATAATATATTTTTTGTCACAGGATAATCATTGTTTGCGTATCAAAATCCTGGGTGATTGTTACTACTGCGTGTCCGGGTTGCCCGAGCCTCGCTCCGACCATGCCCGTTGCACCGTCGAGATGGGGCTGGATATGATCGATGCGATCGCGTAAGTACTTTCTGAACATAAAGTTATTTTCTTCGGTCTAAAGGCACGAAAACACGTGATACATGGAAGATTTAGTTTTACGTTCATAAGCTGTGTCACATTTACGAGTAGTAATTCATAGAAACGAAATAATTACCTACCGTAGTTTCATCAATTTTGAACTGACTTTTTGTACTGAATATAAGTTACCGCTTGACTACGATTTCACCTGCTTTTAGTATGTAACTAATTAGGTATGGGTCAAATTTTTCACTTAAATTAAATAATTCCTTACCGATTGAAATGAAATTTGGGAGTTCTAATGTAGCTTCACTCAAATGCGATAATGTGATCTAATGAGCTCATCTGGTGATTGATTAAAATGGTCGTCACAGCAATTCCTGAACAAAAAATCGATGCAATTATACGATTACGACTATTTATTTTAAAATATCAGTACAAATTGTCATAAACGTTCCAGACACGCAAATACATTAATTTTTTTTTCTTACCGTAAGTTTTATTTCGCTACTAGCTGATCACAGAGTTATTTAATTTAAGGGAGTGAACAAATATCTAACTCATTTATTTCGCTTCAAAGTTTTACTTTTGTAGCTCGTAACGTCGTAACTTCAACATGTTCCCACAAATTACCTTTTAATACCCTTTCTACTGAACACTTCGCAAAGTTTAATTCAATTTTGTTCATTAACTTATTAATTACAGGTAAGCAAACGTTGAATACTTTAGTCAATAAGTACTTTAATGGTTTAATATGGTATTATCATTAATTTACTGTTTGATGTAAATAATCGTCATAATATTTATTTAAATGGTAAATTTAAGTGTTCAGCCGCTTAATTGTCTACGCGAATGTTGTTGTATCTAATGGTACCGAAAATATAACTCTTGTATTTTGAACTTCTTCAACTAAACTAAAAAAAAAAATTCAAAAATTGTAATTTACGATTATGTACTCGTCCCTTTCTAAGAATGACAAAGTAACGTTATGAAATAGGTAGAAAATAAATTAAATATCATTGAAATTTATGTAAATAACCGACGAGCACACGAGCGATCTAATGGTAAGTGGTCACCGTCGCCAATAGACATCAGTAACACCAAACATGCTTGAATCTAGTTTAATGAACTCTTCTTTCGTTGCAGAAATGTATGTTTAATATAACTTTTCAAACGCGTATGATCATAATATTCATAATCTTGTTCAAATATTTACATATTCTCAAAAAGCTCGACTAGATATAATAATAATCTTAACGTATCATCAATCTCCGAAGTTTTTATAAGGTGCGAGGAAGCAAGTACGACTCATTGATATTGGTACTGTACCGCGATCGTCCGTGAACTGTCATATTATGTCCGATTGTTCGTTTGTTTGTTCGTTTATTTGTTCAGTTTAGTTACATTTCGTATATGTTTGTATTTACTGTAGATATGTTTACGTTTGCACTAGTTCTGCAATAATTCTACTAATAATGAGTGCCTTCGAAAGTAATCGTAGTAATTGTACATAATTATTTCATCTCATCGACCGTGAAAAGGTTGCGTGACCAAATTACGTCGAGGTCAATAATGGTGAATTTAAGTCTTGGTCAAAGTTGATATACTTACCTAATGATTTGTTCGTCTTCTTGCAATGGCTAATAATATAATGTACATAGATACACACATTTAAGACACTTTGTGAGGTCAAATGCCATGTGTTTATACTATAGTGCAGGGGTACTGACTGCTGAAGCCTTTTTGTATATGAAAAGCTTTGGGGTTATTAATTGTTTTGAATTAAAGGTATTCTATAGTGCGCAGTAAATAATGTATTTTTTGCCTATCTTGGGTATTTCACAATCAGTACGCGTTCCAAGTCAAAAGACGCCTGTTAAATTCTTGATTTTATGGAAACAGTCAAAACGTTGTTGACTCTACAATCCCACCCCACGATAAGTAACCGTAGTCTTGGTTGGTAAGGCGCACTAACTCGGTAACGTAATTAACGTAATTGTTGACAGCATACTGAAGCAAACTAAATCAATAAATCATTGGTGTGCGTTAAATTACTTTAGAAGGGTTTACGCCTCCCCTGTCATGTCGACCTGGTAATAAATAAATGATTGACAAAGGATTGGCCCAGTCGTGAGTGGGTGGAATATTTGATGATTTTGATGTAAAAGAAATCTGTAGTATGGTATGTCTAAGAAATAAGTACGTAAATTGCCCAAATGGATACATAACGACTCAGTAAACATTATTGCGTAGAACTTTGTCCCGTTTTGACATTAGGACAGCGTTATAAAAGTACCTACAAATTAAATTACAAAATGTAAGCAATAGGTGCTGATAGTGATACAGATGAATTGTAGGTACTATAAACTATGTATTTTTTATAATAACAATACATAGTTTAAACACATAGTTCTTACTGAGTTTTTCTGTAGTGTCGCTTAATCCATTTGTTTAAAATCTTCCAATTCTCAATGCATTTCATATGATAATTAGGTAGATACATTCCACACAAAACACGAACAGCGACATAAATTATATGAAATATATACCACGCCACAACTAGTTTAAGCTTGCCCTACAATATAAAATATGTATTCGTTTCATCTGACAGAATTATTTTATTCATTTCTTTACTCTTTAGATTGTTTCCGGTTTTATAATTCATTAATTTATATAATTATAGCACTGTTTATTTTTTTAGGTATTTCATTTATACAGAAATATAATTATATCGTTGACTTCACTGGAGACTTCAAAGGGGAGTCAAAGAGAGTACTTTGTACTCTCCTTTTTTAACATGAAATTTATTTTTGAATTTAATTAAGAAAAGCATTCTTCCTGGTATATTTTCAAACGAACACGCCAGACAGTATTCTAATTAAAAAAAAATTGTAATCAAGCATCTCTATGTTACTAATATAACGACCAGTGACATGCAATTTGTCATTAAATCATATAGAATGAATATTCATATAATTATGTAGAATTCATATATAGAATATTCATGTTTATCTAAACATGCCACACACACTACACATTTTACACACCGCCAACTTCTCGCCTGTTATCTAGCAGGCGTGAAGTCGGCGTGCCTCGGTACTTACAACCCCTATTTCGCCCCAGTTACCATCAATAAGGTTCTTGCAATACAACCCAACCTATTGTGCTATCTTGTTGCCTTTGCCATTATTATGAAGGATTATTTTGTTGTTCTCGGTCTCACAGTAAGAGTTCAACGGTTCTTAGTTAGTTAATATAGAAACGAAGGGGCTTAAACCGAAGATTCTTTGTGGGGGAAATGGAAGTAAAAGATGTATATCATTCTTTCAAGATTGATTGTTTAAGACTAATCGATACTAAATGGGGATGGGGGGCAATTTGTTCCCAACATTTTTTGAAGAATAAGAATATGGATGGAGAAAAAGAAACAATGATACGGATAAAAGAAACGGATGTTGTCGTTTCTTACATTATATATACTCGTATAACATTGACTTACTAATAATGAGTCAATGTTATATTATTATACATTTACAGTACTTAAAGCGATACACAAGTCAATCTCGGACTTAATCGGTTTATTTTAATCAATTGTTTAATTACTACAAAAAGTGTTCTAATGTTTTTCGCAAGTTAATGAAATGTGTTTTATGTTCCCACGACACATGGAATCCTAGTGTGGGGCTATGAGTTTGTCAGGTTTTTTAATAGCTGAACTTAAGTTTAGCCGAATTTTCCTGGAGTAAATTGCTACGCAAATTACCTTAGCCTGGTTAATCTAGTGCATTTGAGTATCTAGAATCACCTAGGTGTGACATGTAGGCGGTGTTGCTAGTGTGCTTATTCAGGCGTGTTGATACGTGCCGACCGTGTGATAGGCCTTATCTGCGGTGACGGCTTATCGAACAAGTATTGAATAGTTCTTTGTTGCGTACGTTGCAGTCTGGGAGGTCTCACTGTACCCATTATACATAATATACTAAGGGCGTTACCACCATCATTGATATACTATTACAACTAAAATTTTAACAGGGGGGCGACAATATTGTACGTTTCTTTGCTGAAAATAAACGGAGCCTCTGAACTCATCAATTGTTTTCGTTTTATTTTTTGCGTGGGACTGACATTCGGATGGCTATACGAAAAATAGAAGTCTAATGAAAGTGTCTCGACCTAGTTGCTAAATTAGCTGGAAGTGACGACTAGTTTTTATAGGCAGTGCGTAAATTTGATCCAATATAACATGAGCCATAGAATCTTTTTATACCGTTTTTTTGTATTTCGCTATAAAAAGCTATGCTTTATTTTCTTTTCGTGAACTAATGACCTGATTTGTCCCTATTCTCTTTTTTTAGAATACTATTGGTACAATTTAATCAATCGTTTAGGTCCTTCGCTAGTAAGTAACCATCCTCTAAAAAATTTTTGCTAAGACCTAGTTCCTAGATCGTTGTATCAGAATCAGAATCGATTTATTGTGGAACTTGGGTTACAATACAGGTCTTATGTCAATATAATCACATGCGAAATCCCTGCCTCAAATGGGCATACAATTTTATAAATTACGTAGGTCAATTAAATTAATTAATTTAATCCTACATTATCTACATATTATATCATAATAATATATTAGTTCTACATTATTAAATTATGAATTAAAATACAGTATGTAAAATTCCAAAAAAAATATATAGGTACATACCTACTAAATATTATGCAGACAGGAAGTTCCAACAACGCTTAACAACGCCATCTACTGAAGTACCTATTAGCTTTAGTGTTGCTGTGATGTGTCAATTACACACCTAGATCTAGAACAGAAGAAATCATCATTCAAATTGTGCTTCGCCGGATCGAACCCAAGATCGAAGGATCCTGGGACAGGATCCTACGATCGGCAGCCCGGTAATGCAAATGTCAATACGTCCGTCAATACAGAAACGAAACATTTCAATAAAGACGTCATACAGTAGTCAACAACAGTAGTGCATGTACAACATAGTGTTGTGGTATTAGAACGCGGGCCGGAACGAAGGCCGCTCAAAGAAAGGGAAAATATTCCTAGAACGAGCTTTGTCTTGTCCCGCCATTCCGGGAGCCCTGGTAGCTCGTTACCCGTTTTGCTGCGTCATACAATGTACAACTACTGCAATTAGTGAAGCCGATATTTTTTATTGCGCCACCGATAAATCCTTTATGAATTTACTTTTGTTTTAATGAAACGGGAATACTTTGATACTTAGCGGCGTTGGGTGCACTTGCTTTGATTAAAGCAGTAATTATCGCAAATTCATTCATTGCGAGCAGCTGAACTTGTTATACGAATTCCCAGAAGTGGATAGGTACGTTTTGCATACATGGGGAGTGTATGTATATAGTAAATGTTTGACTGAACTACACTGCCAGTTACGTAAAACTTCCTTCACGTTCCTACTTGTAATTCCTGGTGAAACAATTGGTCCATCCTATTCTTGTGTCTTCGTGTCATAAAATATTTCAGTCTAAAAACAAATTCTTGTTCTTTTTTGCTTGCAATCTTTTGTTACTCAATTGGTTGGTCACACTCGTAGCATTCGATATCGTGGCGTGCAATCAACACCTCGGAGTAACCGCAACCACACGCCTCGAGAACAGAATATCTTCATAACTTGACGACAGGGCGACCTGACAGTTTACCTTCACCACGTTTAGGTGCCATGTAAATGACGTTCAGTTTAGTTAGGTTGCTGAAATAATTATAGATAGTAGGTTAGATATGCTTTCTTTGTAAAAAAAAAGAGCAAAATATAAATTTAAAGTTTAAAATATTAAAAAATAATTTAAAGGCTTCACTGAGGTCTCAGGGGCTCCAAGACTTTTTTTATAGAATATCAGCTTATCATTATTCATTTTTCATACAAAATAGAAACATGACGTCGTTGCTTAATGGAGCGAACAAGCGTCAATTGACCTCCAACGAACTATCGGTGACATGTGAGTTCATAAAAGTGGTTTTTAAAATAGCATCTACTGTCGAGATCGCACCGCGTTGGCCATTGTGATGCAGGATTGTGTTGGGACCGATGTGCGGGAAAATAAACAATGCTCGCGTTTATCGCACAGCTGCAAACTGCTGCTGGCTAGTATTGCCAACCGTTTAGGCGCGGAATGTCCATATTGCACGTATAAACCTAGCTTGTAACGCTAGCGGTGACTTACCTACCGACAAATCTCAGCCTGAAACAGGGTCTAGAAGCATGAAAATTTGTTCATTACATGGTGTAGAGCTATAAGTTTGTATAAGGACATTTAAAAAAGTCTGATTTATTTTAAACTTGTAACTTATCTCGTAGTTTAAATTAGTAGGAATTCGTAATAGAAATTAATGCATAATTTAAAGGAATTTATATTAAAGGATTTTTACAAAGGGTAACATTTGGCACTAATGTTCCTATAACATTACATACTTCTATCTTGGACGTAAAATATTTACGAACATTAGTTAGTTATACAAAAAGTAGTGTAGCAATAACTTTAAAACAACAAAATAAAACCTGCCCTCGATGTTCAAAATCATAGTGCGCTGGAATGCCGGGCGACCGTTACCATGTTCGGCTAGCATGTGCAGAAAATAAACAATGCATGCGTGTATCGCACAATTGCACAGGCCTCAAACTACCGTAGCTAAGACCTGGATTCCAGAATATCGTTCAAAAAGAATAATTGTAATTGAAATATGTACGTCCTAACTAAAACCATTTACTTAAGTAACTAAAAAGTTTAAGTGAACTGTACCAAAATAAATAGTACCTACGTACTTAAGTTTCGGATGTTGTTTAATAAAACTATTAGATTAGATAGATATGCAAGAGAACAAAATAATTCTTTTTTTTAACCCAATGATGAAATTATTTTATGCTAGGTAACCCGCCCACACTTGTTATGTTTATAATATAAAGTAGGTATTCACATTTAGGCCATTAGCTGACAATTATAGCACATAATGTAATCTAAAGCAAGCGTATATTGCTTGCTACTTGCTACACAGCTCCAGTGGTAAGATGAATGTGGTACAATTCTCACCATTGCATTGTACTTTTCAAATCATGAACTAGAGTAAGGTTTAATGCTTGATGGATGCACTTGCTTATTACAAAGATGCGGGAATCTGAACCGGGAACCCCTCGCTTCGCAGGCAGGGTCACTACCAATAACTCGTAGGCTACGGAGTCGTTAATACAATGGTCAGAGCCCAAATTACTTTATTATGACCTACCTTTGACACAGATCATCGCTAATCCAGCTTTACGTCTAAGTCTAGTAACAAAACATTTTGTAAGGATCTCCTTACAAAATGTTCTAAGCTTACGATCTCGTAAGCTTTCCACGATTTAATTAAGAGATCAAGTAAGATTTTCGTTACTCGGGAAACAAATAATAAAATTATGGAGTAACTTGTTTATTTATACAACGCGAAAACTTTTAAGGATAAGAGGACTGGAATCGCTAAGCCTTACAAAGTATCGAACAAAGTTTTAGAAGTGTTTTGTTAGTACTTAATTAGTGTTATTCAATAAATTAGGGAGATTTGTTGATTAGAGAGAATAATTTAGGTATTGCGATGGCTGCCACAAATGCTGCCAAAATATTCATAGTACCTACCTCCACACTTTTACTACTGGTAAATCAAAAGTATCCTAGGGACCACGGAAGACAAGTTGTTTCTCTGTTCTGTGCTTCGGACATAACCGTGGTATAAATATCCGTGTGATGCTCGAACAAATAATAGTTAATAAGTGTTTTGGTCTCTAATCGACAACAAAGATTACGAGAAGGTATTCAAATTAAAAAAAAAAAAAATTCACCCCGTTACAGTTGTTTTAGTAAGTAGTGTTGTTATTATTAACGAAACATGCAACAAGTCTCGTAAATTGGTTTTGTTATCACTTTATGTCTTTTTGATCTGTTCAATGGCTGACATAATCTAATCGCACACTAGAACATAACACTACTAATATGAGTGTTTGATCAATTACGATCGAGTGGTCGGAGTAATTGATACAATTTGGTATTGGTTGAATTACGTGTAAGCTAGTAGTAGTAGCTAGTAGAAATCAAGTGTAGCCATCTTCTGAAACGAAAGTTTACCAACAATCGTCGCCTAGCAAACGATAACAGGCAGATACGTATAACCAGGTGTCCTCTAACCCCATCCTACATCACTAACAATACTGCGTCAATTCAGCTGGTTAATTGAATTTTCCGTTGTAAAGTTTTAAAAAACACACGAGCTTTGTAATGCAGAGCATTTGAAGTTTACTGTGTACTATTTATTAATGTCAATCTCACGACCCACACTCGTCAGACATTCACGAGCGCTCATATTTCCGCATGATTTATAGCTTTTATTTGCCAATTTTGCGGGGAGGGATTAATACATAATTCATGATATCGTTGCTGTATATCGGTGAAAGTTTAATTTAGGTTTACATGCGGAAATTATAAAAGGATTCAAAAAGATCTTCGTTGTTCGTACATTTCATATTGATCTGAAATAAAGAAATAACACTAAACAATCATAACTGCACAATAAGAACCCCTGTGTCGTGGGTCCCATGGACAACACATCCGGACCGAAAACATAAACTTTGTCTTTAAAAGGTATCTTACTTTTACCCTTTAAATCGCTGATATTTATAATTAAAAGGCCCTTTTGCGCAACTCTCAAGTGGCATATACATATTCGAATAATTACATTTAAATCTCGTTTACCAACACTAAAGGAACTCACTTGTCATAATATTCCAATCAACTATTACTCGAGGGACAGCGAAATGGTTCGGTAAAAAGGGTCTTACCTTATTGTGAGACAAATAGGACTTTATCTGGGTGATCATAATTGTCACGTGTGATGGAGAGCCCAAACCGAGAGCTCCGTGACTGGTGACCCGCGCCGTCCGTGTTCAAGGGTTGTTAGCCGGCGATAGTGACATTTGTCACGTATCACAAACATCACACCAGGAACATATCCGTAGCTTGATGGTATACTCGTTTGTAATGTTTGTTTAACTATCGGTTCTGTTATCGCCCTGTGTTTACAAGAGGTATTGATTCGATAGTGTAATGTGAAGGAAGCGCTTGGCTTTAGTCCCATCTTTTACTTTTCTATGTGTAGTCGACAAATTTAATGAGCAAACGAGGCACTTGATGGACACTTGATGCAGGCCCATGGACATCGGTAACACAAAAAGGTATCACCCATTAAGCTTATTTATTACTCTGACTAGCGACTAGACTACACGAGAGACCACCAAGTGGGTGGACCCTGTTTCGATTCCCGGCTGGGACAGGCAGATAAATGTTCTTGTGCTGGGAGGCTATGATAGGTAATTTCTATGTCCATGCCACCCGCTACATAAGGAAATCCTATTGCGCCTACTGCGGTTCGTGCCAGTGTGAGAGGGTTTTCATCGTTTTATTATTTTTCGAGTCACTGGAGGAATTTAATCACATAACTTATATTATTGGTATTTTATGGTATCTGGGCTACAAGGAAAATTTTCTCAACCAATTTATTTTCTGTTATTGCCTTAAGTTTTATTGTATTCCCACAAAGTCTAAGATTATCTATATTAAACTCTCATTCTCTTCTCTCCTTCTCTCTTCTCCTCTTTTTGTATTACACATGCAGATTCGGCATGACATGAGCATTCGGATTCGGGCACATTATTCACGGTTAATTTGACAGCTGTCATTCCTCATCGGATATCCATTAATCAGAACTATGACATGTCGACTACTGCATACCGCAAGTAGAGATGTGTTCGGAGATGTATTTGTACGTCGTACTTGACACGTCACGGTATGGCTAAATTAGCTGATAGCGCTTATCTTAATTGAACAAGCTCGCGTCGTGGCCGACCTGTTTCAGTTGAAGGGCTGTTACATGCCGATACTATGATATTGATCAGAAGGCATGTTCTACGTATATTCGGGTTTTAGGTTCATATTTTGTAACACGATAATTAATTTTAGATTTATATTAGTTTTATTTTAGAAGTATATATGTAATGAATGTACCTATGTAAAGAATAAAAGCCTTTTGCGAATAAGTCCTTTTACGACTTCAGGTAATTTTGAGAATAGGTTCAATGAATGAAGTCATAGTAAGGAAAATATTGAATGAATATTGAATCGTGGCATTAAACAATCATCAGTAATAATATAAAACACATAATAACAACTCGTTTTATAAGTACTACCTACACTAAATTAGGGATGCACTAAGGAGAATTTTTAGCAAGTATAATGTATTCATTAAAATGAATAAGCCGAAACTCGTAGAAGTTTGTAATTCCATTCGATTATTAGAGCCTCGTAATGAATTTGCTAATATCATAATGTTGTATTTGATTGTTTCGTGAAAATCGGTTAACTACAAAATGTTGAAAAACTTTGACATTTGACAAGATTAGAGACAGCCGTTTAAAATATGATGAGAATCATACGTAGATTCGGTTATTGCAACTTGAGTAACTCTAAAATATGATTTAATGCACTAAAACTGAAGAAGTAGGTAAGGTAACCTACTCGTAATTGCTATTGCTAATGATATACGACTGTTGCGTGGGCGGCAGCCATACAAGTGCATTCCTTGCTGTTGTTAAATGTTCATTGAATAACAAGTGGCGTCGTGAATATTTTATGTTATCTATACAAAAATTGGTAGATAGTTGTTTGGTATAATGTCATGGCTGTTAAGACTTACTGTCCGTAGTTTTATATTACAGAAAGAATTGATAGTTGACTAGCTAGGGGGAAGCTACATGTGAGTGTGACACGTATTTCCTTTACGACCAGACGAGTTCCCTAAGCGACTATGTATGAACTCCTTCACGCGGAGACCGTATTTAAGATATCACATAGAAATAACTGTGTACATATATAGATATTGTAATACTATACTGTAAAAATAAACCAATTCACGGGATGATAATTATTGCATAATATTTTGCTTTCCTACTCAAACTACAGATGAAGAGTACCTATTTTAAATAATAAAGGAGAATGCCAATTCAAGTGCGGATCACGGTCTAGTATAAAAATCAATCTTGTATTATACAGCTTTCATAACAAAATCATTTAACAACTCCGATAGTATTTTAGAAATAGAAACTGCAATATACATATGTAATAGTTTTAGTTATTATGCGATAAGTTGTTTAAATTTTAGTTCGGGTGTTTTGTTACTTATTATCTTAAATAAAATTCCCTTATTAAAAACTGTTTTTGATGCCTAGAGGATGGTGAGAAAAAAAAAGATTATGTTATAGTATACTCGTAGGTTTCGTCTTGAAGCGTGAGAAAAATTTAGCCCAAGAATAGGGTATCCTCCGTTAATTATTTATTTATCTGTTTCGTTTTAAAGAACAGATAATCTGATTCTTTATATTCACAAACACTAGCGATTTTCGAAACAGGTATTACGTATTTTATTATGCGTTTTATAAAAAAAATGTTTATTCTATTTTCTGAATTTTATGGAAATCAATACATCCGTGTAATTTCATGGCTATAAAAGCCCTCAAAATATTTTTTACAAGGAAGTTTCATAATGTGTTATACCATATTATTTGACTGGGGTGTTAATTGCTAGGGCGCCATGAGCGTAAAATAGCGATGTGCGTGTAGATTCCAATATCACAACTCCCAGAGCACGCGGTCACGCCATTTCAACGTGATCCCGTTACGTGTATAATACTCGCAATTAATGGCTCAAGAATTTTCAGCTGTCACATTTTATTGCACGCTGGGTAGATGATGATGTTTATTTATGTATGTTGTTGATATTGTTTTAAATATAAAACATTAATGTTTATATGAACATGAATGGAGTGTTGAAAATAATTTTGTTTATATCATTGATTTATAGAGACAAAATATATTAGGACTTAACGGATTTGGATTGGGTTTTAAATTATGTATTTCAGTAAGCTGTGAAAAACATTTATCGGTTAATTTCAATCGGATCACAAATATATAAAAAAATCAATTTAAAAATTTCCGTCCAACAAAATTTTCTTGTGCGATTTTCAAGCTACCAAAGTCAAACACTTAGCTGCATTCGTTTTAAATATTTTACGTTCAGTTATGCTTTATTACACAAAAACGTAAAACGAAGACTCCGCAAAAAAGTAAAAAAAAAAAGACTTAAATGACAGTGCCTAAAAGAAAGTTCGTTATTCAAAGCGCACCGAATCGAGTTAAAAGTCGAAGCGAGACAAGTTGGGCGTGCAATATGAAGTACGGATGAACTAATACGCAACTGGATGTACGAGTACATGTTAACTTCTCTCTCCAGCCTACGCTGTCGCGGCTTCAATTATAATGATGTTTGTTGTGTCTGTACATTGCATACGATTGTTACAATCTGTATGTATTGTCAATTAGGTATTAACGATTTGGTTAATATTAATGCGGCATAATCTTATTATTATGAGGTGGTGGATTTAAATTAAATGATTTTATTCCTCGACTACTATTTATTGACTTTATTACTCGATTTAATTAAGTGGCTTATCTGCTAATTTCTTCGTTTAATGGCTTTTATGAGACGATCTTAACCCGTTGTGGTACCCGACTGCACTACGCAAAGGAGATTAATTGACATCTCTTAACGTTAATATCATTAAAAGTATAATTTCCGACGCTACTATCTAAACAGTATTAAATATTTTGATACTACAATGCAAAGTAATCTCCGCTTAAGGTTCTGCTTAAGTCCAACGGCTCTTTTATTAGCATGACCTTTCCCTTCGGAATTAAACCGATTATGTATATACCGTTGAATACCTTATATCAACGTGTCCCTTTAGAGAACGCGACGTACTTAACTTGCTTATCTATTCATTCGTATTCGAAATACGAGTGAACTTTCAGAAAATTTTGTATTTAAATTTTCGTCATGGAAAATGGAGGATTACTTTTATCACGTCGCTTTTACTTTTAATATTGGACTACAGCAAAATTATGAATGAAAGTTAACTGAAAGCTGAAGGTCTTGAAATGTTTAATCTTGGCCTTACTAGATTTACGGGCATATTAAATCGTTCGAATTTATTGATGTTGAGCTTTCCTTTCTAAGCCATGTTAATACCGTACCATGACATGTGTAGCTATGTACACTAATAATAGAACTGAAATGGTAATAATTTGTACATTACATATTTTTTGGAAGTTATTAAAACTTGGTTGGTAGGTTTTGTCATTGATTTAGAAACCAAATATTTTTTGGAATTACATAATGTAACTCTGTAAACTTTTTCAGTAATTTTTCTTTTTCTAAGTGATCAAGAATATTACTTGCATATTTCCAAAATACTAAGGGTTTTGGGTTTTCCTATATTTATTCAGCATTGCGTCATCACAATTGCTCTCTTCCCTCCATAAAATGCGTCGACAAAGGGAAACCTTTCACAATGCACCTACACGAACTCCCGAACACGCGAGACACTTTGCTACCCCGTCCTCCCCTCGCTATCAATAAAAACTTCCTAATTTATTACCGTAATACGTGATTCAACGTATTAAAAATGGTGCTGGTAAGATTTCTTATTGAAAATTTTCGCTCCTTTTCGTCCTTTTTGTTCGAAGGAGACCCCCAGCGCATGACGCTTTACAATGAAAAGCATTAATTATATCCTTCAGCCTTTTCACTCCTGAATTTCTATGAATTCTGAATTCTTTATTTATTTGTACTTGACTAAACATAATAGCGGTGGAACTATATTGTATTTGCGTATTATGTATTGTGGACAAAGAATAAACTTAAACAATTATAGGTAATGCACACAATTATTTATTCGACGAAGAAATTTCTTCATAAAATAGGTATGTAAGAGTTTGCCATAGTGTCCTCGAAGGCGCGTGTAGTCTGAATGGTCAGTGTGGTGGACTATAACCTATAGCTACCTGTGTGTACCTTCACACTGTGAAAGAAGATACGACACGAGTCAAGTATTGGGACACTTATCGGTGACGGTATTTTTAATATGTAAAGTAATAACAAATTTATGCATGCATGCATGTCATAAAAGTTGGATTTTAAAACTCCTGTGTATCATTTAAGCAAATTTTTTTTTACAGAATTAATGTTTACAATTTTCAGTAATATAATCATATTCTGAGCTAAGCGTTATTTTAGTGTCAACCCTACGCGGAAATAACGGACATACTCGTATATATTATTTCCCAGATTAGCTCGCTTTATTCAAGCTGGACCAATCCAGTTTAGCTCCCTTTGTTTACCGACCACAGCTTGTGGCCTTGAGCCCTACTGTGTTGGACAGATAATTCTTACTATAAATGATGCACTGCTTTCATTTTCTCGGTGCTGTTTTGTGTAACTCAAAGATGTACTGTATTTGTGAAAACTGTAATTTCAAAGAAACAGAATTGGACGATAGAGAAGCATTTTAAATCTGAACGTTTTATTGTTTCCCTCGTGGCAGATTCGCGCTTCAAAATAAATGAAAGTAGAACTGTGAAATGTTACAAAAAGCGAATCGAATTAATCAATGTAATTGGATTAACGAAAGATTGTAATCGTATCATTTATTATCATTTGTTCCACAGTTGCGTTAATTCTTTGAGTCGGTATTAATCTTATGTTTTTGAAATATAGGTCGCTGACAATAATTGAAAGATTGACAAAAGGCCAATAAATAATTCAATTACAATCAAGTTAATAATTATATGAGAGCTTTCTAAATAGAGTTGTATGATTTGAATAGCCGCCAACCGAGCGGTTTCCTGGCGGTAATTGGTCACCGCTGCCGAGGGGCGCACGGAACATCCGAGTCATAACCGACGCGTTGCTGCCACGATGAAAGGACCCGATTATTACATGACTGTACATATTTTATTTTTACTATTTTATAGTGAATAAACACTTACACACCACATATTCACGCTCCAGGATTCCTTGTGTTGCGTTTGATGTGGTATTCGGAATTAAACAGGGCTCTCCTCGCCTCGGCATACGGGGCCAGTACCAACTAAAAGTGGCCG